>CM049863.1:16974784-17620649 GCA_027422415.1 Schizothorax lantsangensis | reverse complement strand
ATTTGTATTTTTACTTATAAACTTTTTTGCAATTAATTTAGCTCCATTTAAACATTGTTTTGTAGATCAGATTAGTTTTAGTTGTGCTATTTATTTTTGTTAGTTTAGGTGGAAACGTTTTAAGTCATAAATATATAAAATTAAACTAACATAATTTATTTTTAATAACATTTGCATACTGTAATGGTCTATTTGTTTGCATATTTGCACACTGAATTTTCTTTCTTGTGTCCGTTTATCAAACCATATTGTATATTACTAATATACAAATAGTAGTATAATAGTATCTTTCTTCCCCTCTATAATACATAATGATTTTTTGTATATTTACAACTTCTTTATCATTTTACCTTAACCTTGAGAGCTGAAGTTTGCAATTTTCTATGTTAAAATACTACAATTGATAGCACTGGCTCAACCAATAGCGTGAGTTTGTTGGCCAGTGGCAGACTTGGCAGTGTTTGGGAAACCTGTTCGATAACAATTATTATTTTTGCAGTTCCTTTTGGTAATATATTGCCCCAAAAATTTACACTTCAGCTTTAGCACTGTTCTTTTGCTGCCTTGCAAGTGCTGTTTTTTTATCTTCAGGAAATGCAAATCTATCTTTTTACTGCTTTATACACTATTGAAATTGGCCCTATAAAAATGGCACAACAATGACTACTTGACATTGAACGCCCTGATGTGTCGCTGTCAGGCGGTGTATCATCTTCAATAAGCGAACATTACACCACTAGTTCCACTCTCTCACGCTTGACTCATTTTCCGCTGTTGATGCACATGTGAAATTTGCAGGACTTTGAGAGAGATGCCGGTAATGATGTGTAAACATCCAAAAGGCACACTGCACAGAAGCCCTGAAGGCAGAAAGGAGGATAGAGAGAGTCATCCGAAAATGCGCGGGAATGGCGGTAATTCCATCTTTTCACATGACTGTCAGTACGCTTTTGCTCTCTGCTCTGGGTTTAAACCTGGAATAGACCTGTCATCTTAAAACTCTCAATAATTGCACATGGCAAATTTTCCTTGAACGTGCCCAGGGGCCGCACGCTTGCGTATGTACCCCTGTCGACCGCGTCTCCAGTCAAGCTCACCCGTGAGATTGAGGTCTCTGCACAGCAATGCTCAGGGGAATCTGGGACATCATTTAATGCTACGGTGCTAAAGCAGGCGTCTCATTGGGGTCACATCGCACCCTCGAAATGGAAATTGACCCGAACGTTGCGGGGGATCCCACACGCAGCACCGTTAAATCACTCTGTCATAAGTGAACTTCCACACTGCGAGGGTCCTTGCGTCCTCAGATAACACGGCGGCTTTTGCCATAATATCCAGATCCCAGACTCTCTGCTGTCAGTGCGTAGGGGGGAGATCGGAGATGCTGTGTCTTCCGTGGCAGCCTGCCTGCTGGGGAGAGGAAGGAAGGGACGCACACTCTCAGAGAAAAAGGTACAAAAGATATTACTTGGGCGGTACCCTTTCAAAGGTACCATTTAGGTACTAATATGTACCCTTTTAAGGTAAACAAGGTACAAAAGTGTATCTTGTGAAAGGACAACATTTGTACCTTTTTTCTGAGAATGCAGTGAGACCAGGCCTGGAGATGGAGGTCTGGAGACATGAGGCACGCCACTGAGAAGCCCATCTATGGAGTGGCATATGAAACGCACTTGATTACATTACTAGCAAATGGTCTGCAGGAATGAGTGTAATTGTAGCTCATTATGAGCTCTGGAGTGTGACGTGGTTAAAAGAGATGACATTTTTCCATATTCAGAACTATCCTGAACTCTGTCCAAAGGCTTTGTTTCAAACACAGCAGTGAGAAACATAATCTGTCAGGTAAATAGGTTAATGTGCACAACACAAGAGCAACACTCCACTCGGTTAGGGTTGTCACATGACATGTTCTCCAAGTAGGACATGTTCCTGAAACAACATCCTTTGTTCTTCCTGATTCATTCCTATCAATTTTTTTTAACTCTGATCCTACAAAATAAAAAATCTGAATAGGTTGAACCTAAAATCTGATTGGTTGATGGGAATGTTGTTTCAAGAACTCAAGATCACCGGTGACGGTTATAACACTTTTTTCCCGCTTTTTTTTGTTGTTGATTTTTTTCCGCTTTATTCTCTGTATCATTTATTTGTAAAAATAAATTAGTCTACAACTTTATTTATTTATTTATTTACTTAGAATTTAGGTGAACATTTATAAGATTTATTTGAACATTCATCAAATTAAACCCTAGAAGAGTTTTTCCCCCAATTTTAAATCTGTTGTACTGCTGCTATCATCTTAAAGGGATAGTTCACCAAAAAATGAAAATTCTATCATTAATTACTCACCCTCATGTCGTTCCAAACCTGAAAGACCTTTATTCATCTTCGGAACACAAATTAAGATATTTTTGATGAAATCTGAGAGCTTTCTGACCCTCCATAGACAGCAACGGAACTACCACGTTCAAGGCCCAGAAATGTGAACGCACGTCAAAGTCTGACACTTTGACAGAATGACAGAATTTTCATGTTTGGGTGAACTATCCCTTTAAGAGGATAGTTGTTTTGCATGATCTTTGACTAATTTCTAAGTGGTTAAACTGACTGTTACAACCCACCCTGTATTAACCACTCCAAGTCTCCCCTACTGTAGCATCAGTGTATATCTGGTGCATTAATATGATAAATACAATGAAGAATGTGAAAAACTGATACGCGAATGATATCACATAGCTCGTTTGTTTGCATGATGGATGGGTCCTGCTCATCTACTCAGACTGTTTGTGCTTAAAGGCTCTCATTGGTGTAAAAAAAACCAAGGCAAGCCATGCTGGCTGTCGTGTCATAAAGGATGCAGGACGAGAACGCAGACATGATTTCATGGCTAATGATTCCCGCGCTAATATCACTATGGGCAGCGGAGAGGATAACCAAGTTGAGCTGTCTTAGCTCAAATGATTCAATTAGGCCAGCTGTCCCCATTTGTCATGGCCCAACTCGCTTTTAGATTACCTTCCAAGAGCGCATACGTGCCTCCGCATTGGATATACCCACTCAACAATTTCGGGGAAATAAAAAAAGGAAAAAGATAAGGAAAGATAGTAATAAATAAATATTGTAAGATTAAGCACATAAAGCCAATTATTGATAATAAATGTGACCTTTTGTTTCAAGCCAAGCTTGATGGCAAATGCTCGGTGTGAAATAGAGGGAAATCCCTGGAGCATGTCACATTGATTGGCAGGACAGAGATGGTCCTGCTATGCTTGAGAGAGACTACAGATGAGACTACACATGAATGGGGTAAATCATTAACGCAACTGGGTCAAAAGCACATGAAAATAATACAATATATACAAGTGCAAATTCTCTTGTTTCTGAAAATTATATTATTTTACACAGTATATTATACTATAGACAAAAAATAATCTTAAGTGATACTTTTATTGATATAAACTGTACAAGAAATTTTCCTTTACAAATGCTGAAAGTGAAGGAGGAAATACATAAATACTATATAAAGCCAGTTATTGTGCATATTTTGTGTATAAATTTTAAAACTATTGATAGTCATATGACTCTTGATTACTCATATTTTACTTCTATGTTTTTTTCTTTACACCTTAAATGTTATGAGCAAAGTAAATAGTTTTAAATCTGTAATTCTGATTTGTATCTGTATTTTGTGGAAAATACAGCAATCACACAAACACATACACATAAAGTAAGATAAATGCTAATGAGCATTTAAGCTAATTTCAGTCTTTTTAAAAATTACTTATATTACAAAAGCCTTATCAGACATTATTACAGTAACTGTCTGTTTTTTTATTATATTATATTAAAATATATATTTTTACATATATTATTGTTTTAAATAGTCTTACGTTATAGATGTATGTAAAAATGTATTAGTTAAGGAGCAAAGTGAATAGTTTTAAATCTGTACTGATTTTAAATGCAGTATTTTGTGGAAAATATGATAGCAATCACATATAATTTAGTCATAGAGGTGTAAGAACAAGTGAGTTTTACCGTATGTGGAGTCGTCACCACTTTTTAATATTGTTTTTAAACTGTACATGTAGCAAGCATGTGCAGATAAACATGATAAGATGATAAACATATCAGTGATATCACATGTGAGGGATCATGATTCCTAGTGTGAGAGAGAGGAGAACATGTATTTGGAGACATGGCTCAGAATAGGGACATATACTTATTACAGTAATTCAGAAAGGAAATCAACAGCAAGGAAAAGAGGGGGTCACACTTATCCATGTGAATTCACTCATTCACAGCAGCAAACATTCATTAATGCAATTTCCATCTATTTTGTCAGTCTTGTAACCCACAATGCTAACAAGGGGCAGAGAAAATGAGGACTGTGGGCCTTGAATAAAAACAAGCACTTAAATCCTGGACTGAATCACAGGAAATTAACAATGCTCAGACACATCAGACACTGCTCTTGACCTTCAAGCCATCATTATTGGAGGGGTGCTAATAGAACAGTTGTCAGTTTACAGTTGTCAAACCAACAAATAACAAGAACGTAAATAGCTTGCAGATGATGTTACTGATGGAAGATTTAGCTTAACAAACCTCAAGCTTCGGTTAAATGGCAGTAGGATATAATAAAGCCTTTTTGCTCTCAAGGGCAATGCCATTGTTATTTGTGATCTTCAAGATACGGTACATATCTTGTTAAATATGTGCAGCTTAGAGTTTTTGTAACAGCTATATTCATGTTTTGACCAGTGTCAGAATTTAGAAATTGGCTTCCTTTCAACTTTATAGATGTAGATATGGAAGGAATATACTGAATTGAAATTAAAAGAAAATCAATAGTCAACAGGAATTAGATTAGGCCATAAATATGAAACATAAATAATTACATTCTTCATTTTGAATTATTATTCCCATGTATACATTGAATACATTGTCGTTTCCCATTTGTTTTCCAAATGTTTCTTAAGTGTTGTTTAAATTAACTGTAAAATTTGATATATATATATATATATAAAACTATAATATATAATTATATTATATTATAATATATTCAATATATATAATATATTCAAATTTTGTGTTAATTTTTATTTTATTTATTTATTTATATATTTATTTTGCATTTTTACTTTATAAGATATCAAAAGCAATGTGGTAAAAAAAATACTTAATGATTCTCTATTAATTTATTGATTAAATATTGATGATTGGCTCTATTTTGAGGAGTTTGGGATAAATGAGATCCTGTGAAATTTTCATCAATTAAATTAAGTCAAGGTTAAAGTATTTAAATATATGTGTTGTTCAAATATCAAAAGGTATCAATTCAAACATCAATGTTTAAAAGGATAGTTCACCCTCATGTCGTTCCAAACCCGTAAGATCTTCGTTCATCTTCGGAACACAAATTAAGATATTTTTGATGCATTCCGAGACCCTCCATAGACAGCAACAGAACCGACACGTTCAAGGCCCAGAAAGGTAGCAAGGAGATTGTTAAAATAATCCATGTGATATTAGTGGTTCAACCGTAATTTTACGAAGTTACAAGAATACTTTTTGTGTGCAAAAAAACAAAAATAACGAATTTATTCAACAATTCGTCTCCTCTGCTTCACCCTATAGCGCCATTTTAGAGAGTATCACATATGTAAACAACGTATGCTGTTCTGTGTCAGCAGCACCGTACGCGGATACGCTGTTTACGTTGTTTATGCTTTGATCTGAACGTAAACAACGTATCCGTGTAAATACATTGCATATGTTGTTTACTTATGTGATACTCTCCAAATCGGCGCTATAGGGTGGTTTGGAGGAGAAGAATTGTTGAATAAAGTAGTTCTTTTTGTTTTCTTTGTGCACAAAAAGTATTCTCGTAGCTTCATAAAATTACGGTTGAACCACTGATATCACATGGATTATTTTAACAATCTCCTTGCTACGTTTCTGAGCCTTGATCGTGTAAGGATCCTTGCTGTCTATGGAGGGTCAGAAAGCTCTCGGAATGCATCAAAAATATCTTAATTTGTGTTCCGAAGATGAACGACGATCTTACGGGTTTGGAACAACATGAGGGTGAGTAATTAATGACAGAATTTTCATTTTTGGGTAAACTATCCCTTTAATATCATCTAATGTTTCTGGATGTTTCTGAATCTAGTTACATGAATTTATTTGAATTGCAATGCAATTTTAATTCTATTTAAATTCAATTTTACATCCATTTTGCTAATCAAATTCAGGAATTCATTCCAAGTTCAGTTCTGAATGGGACATAACTCTCATTTTTGACACCAAGAGAGTGCTTTAGTTTGGATCATTTTAGTCTTTTTAATCTTTTAGTTTTGTTATTGGATTTAGGCTAATCATTTGTCTTTAATGAAACAAACCATCGTAGATATTTAGCATTTGAGCTGACATTATGACTTTGACTTTCCCGTGCTCCCCAGCATGATGTTCTCTCTACACATTCTGTTTAAAGGTCAAAGATTATCACCTCAACAAACCCCATTCAAACATTCATCTTTATGAAACGTCGCAGCGTTCGGAGCGTTCCGATGAGTCGAGTCCCCTCCTGCTAGCGGTGTGCTTTGTTTAGCCGAAGATGCTGGCACCCGTTCTGTCCCTCCCTACCTGCAGCATCAAGCAGGCTGCATTAGGGGGCTGAGGCCATGCCAAAACACAATTTGGACTGTCTCCAGCACTTCATTGGAAAGTAATGGTTTTCACTGAACTGAGTTATGACCAGCTGTTTGCAGACAGTCTGTGACATACTGATAGACCAGAACACCGTATGTTGCTTTCCAAATCAAATGATACAAGGAGTGTGACAGAGTGGTGAAACATCTGTCATTAGCAATTTTCAGCACGCTCCACTAATTCTGGACAAAATATGGGTAATGAAGTTACCGCAGGAAACTTCAAATACTGTCAGCGCAACAAGGCTGTAAGAAACCGGTGTTCATGAAGGCTTATAATCTAATTCATTTGTTGTAAGACATACAGACGGAGCGATAATTGTTTTTGATCATCGTATTTTAAAATGCAAATCACAAATGTTCTTCTTTAATCAAAGAACAAAAATCAAGGACGGGCGGGAGATTTGTTCCTTGTTACCGAGACTCCCTCCCTTGTAGTTCTTGCCATCAGCGGGGGCATCTGAGTGAGGGCCACAAAGGTTTGACGCGTCTGAGCGTCATTGCTCACTCGACCTAGTAGCGTGAATCCAGTCTGGCTTGTTCTCTGTGATCTACTGAAAAGACGTCCTGCTGTTACAGAGCTGAAATTGAAGCGTTTTATCTTGCCAGCTGCAAAAGACCGCCATATGCAATTTCACATTTGCCTATACAGTAGTTCTCTCAGCACTGATTCTCATTTCATTAGCTTGTTTAGTAATGGTTTATAGATTGAGATATGGGGATTATGTTTTAGAAAGTTCATAAAGCTTAATACTTGAAAAATATGCCAAACAAATGCAGAATTTCACAATTCCAGTGTTTTCGCCACGCTTTTTTTCCCTGTAATCATTCAGTCATCAGGGTTGTAATAGTTAACTAAAACAGGATCTAAAATTAAAACCAATAAAAAACTATTTTGTTACTTTAATAAGATAAACTTTAACTGAAATCAAATAAAATATTTAAAAAAATGTTTGATTTCAGCAACATTTCTCATTTTAAATTAGTTTCTCTTGATGTACTAAAATAACTAAAATTAAAACTGAAAAAAATTAAAAACTATACAGACATAAAAAAGGCCTATTCAAAATGGTAATAATGCACAACAAAATTACAAAAAAGTTAACTAAAATTTAAAGTACTAATAATTAAAATAAATAAATAATAAATAAAATTAATAAAAAAAATCTACAGACATATACCCCCCCCCCCAAAAAAAACTTACTAAAATTGCAAAAATGCACAATAAACCACAGTGAAACAACAGTGAAAATGGTAAATATAAAAACTGTTTCCTGTTAATAAAAACTATAATATATCTCAGTGATACTAAAATAATTTTACACTATTATTGTTTTTCACTGTTACATTTTTACTGTTAAGTCTTCTATAATCACTCAGGTAGCATTGATTTGATTAAAAAAATGCAGTGAAATAGTAATATTGTGAAAATATTGTCTATTTATTAGAATAAAAAAAAAAAGTATTTTATTACATTTTATATTTCATTATATTCCTATCATGGCAAAACTGAATTTTCAGCATCTACGCCAGTCTTTAGTGTCTCTCAGTGGATCTTTCCGAAATCATTCTAATATGCTCAAGAAGCATTTCTTATTATGATGTGTCATTTCTTATTATTATCAATGCTGAAAATAGTTAAAATATTTGTGGAAACCATAACACAAATTTTTCAGCATTCTTTGATGAATAGAGAGAAAAGACTAGCATTTATTTAAAATAATAATTTTTTTGTAACATTTTAGATGTTTTTACTTGATAAATGATCAATTTAATATGTGCTTTTTCAATAAACACATTAATTAATTAAAACAAATACTATATTAGATGCACCCACCCCTAACAACATTTAAAAATATACAAAATGATTGTTGGTGGCTTAGTATGTCTGTCAGATGGTTTCTTCCTGTAAGTGGGCGGTTCTTGGCCAGAATATAGTGAATATATAGTGGAGCAGGCTTTATACTAGTAGAAGTCTGGCTATGTGAGACAAGCAGTAATATAGCTCAATGGTCCTTCTACCTATATGTGATCCATCATTGTTCTATTTTCTCAGAATGACGAGTGATAACTGACTATAAAACCACTTTTGTTTATTTTTGTCTTAACAGCACTTTGTATATATACCAACCTGAAATACCTCTATCTTAGGACAGGGTTGGATAAAACACTTGCACTGTTCTTGAGTACAGCTTCAAGGAGTTGTCTTTCCAAATCATTGTCAGAGTAAGACATGTTGAAGCAGGGTGGGCGTAATGAAGCGCTCCAGAGATCACTGCACAAACAAGGGGCCCGTTTTGGCAAAGCTTGGCAGCAGAAGGGCTATAAAATGATATGTGTTAATTTTGTGTTAATTATTATGGGTGCCACATGTTAAGCAGAATGTTCTACCATTGCAGAAGTTAGAAAAATCCACACAGATAATTATGGCAGTGAATGTGGAGGGGAGCAGTTGGACTCTGTGATTGTAAAGCTGTACTGCTGGAGTCTTGCACCAGATCTGATGCCCTATTTTACCTTTTGTAATGATGCGTCTCATGTGGCACATGGGGTGAATTACTGGCAGGACTGAACGCATGATAATCACCCAGAATTCTCCAGGGAGTTGGCGACTCCTCCTGGGAAGCACAGAACGCATTAATATGCAGACTCCCACAATTCCTGCTTACTGTCAATTGTTTAAAGCAACACAGGGTAATTTTTTTTTTTTAAATTTAGACCAACCATCAACAAATTTTTATCAACAGATTTCTACTAATTAAATGGCATTAATTAATATTATTCAAACATTCAAAAAGAGTTTAAAATGCAGTGCAATAATTTTATAATTTTTATTTGAAATGCAAACATTTTTCTACTTTCTATATCAATAAAATGTAGAAAAAGACCCAAAATAAAAACGATCCACACACTGCCTCTAGTGGCATAACAGGCAAAACAATAATATTAAATATAATATAATATAATATAATAATATATATGTGTGTGTGTGTGTGTGTGTAAAACAATTTACAGTTTAATAATATATAATATAACATAATAACATATACGTGTGTGTGTGTAAAACAATTAACAGTTTAATAATAAAATATAATATAATAAATAATAAATATAATATATACGTTTGTGTGTGTAAAACAAATTCATAATAATTTAACAATTAAACAATTTAATTAACAATTTAATAGAAGCATCCAAAACAGACAAAGAAGCTTGAAACCAGATATATTAAAAATCTAGTAAATAATTAATAATATACAAATAGTAAAAATGGTAGTAGAAATAGTGTCTATATTTATATTTTATATATAAATATAAAATATAAATATAGACTATTTCTACTACCATTTTTTTGCATTGCTTTATAACAATTGACATTTTACAAAACATCACATCCAAGCATCTAAAATTTAGATGCTTTTATGTAATGTTTAGTAAAATGTCAATTGTTATAAAGCAACGCAGGGGAAATGTTTTCATTTTTCTCCAGTGCACACATTAACAAATTAAATATATAGGTTTGTCTCAGTCAGAAGAACTGAATTTACACGCTCATTGGCTTGGTTAACAAGTTGTTGAACACAGAACAAATGAGCATTGAGCAAACACATTTTACTTGGTGTGCATTTCAGTGCAATATTTTCCGTTTGATTTCCCCAGATTCAAAGATCCGTGAATGCTGCTATCTTCTTTATAAACCGAAGTTGAAGGCATTAAATGTTCCTTCATTTCTCCGCTGGGTTTCGGATGCCCCCTCAAGCATGCTGTCATTGATAACTGCTACAAGCTCGGCAGAGCTTGGCTGGGATGCTCTTGGCAGAGCTGTGGTTTTTGCTTAGAAATATCACACTCCATCATGCGGCATGAAAAGCTTTGTTTTTCTCCTAGTGACCTTCTCCCACTCCTCTGCCTCCTCCGTCCATCTGTCCATTTGTCCATAATGTCGAGCTGACAGAGGATGGACAGATTCTGTCCCTCAGAAACAAGAACTTCCTGTGCTGTAGCATGCGTGGAGGGTAATTCAGTTAGTTGCTCTGATTGGGTGTTGGTTACATCACTTCAAGAGGTGCTGCCTTTTAGCAGCAGATTTTAGTCATGTTTCATGCATTGTTTCAGATTAATGTCATCCGAAACGAGTCACAAAGTGTTAGAGCCATGACCTAGCGGTTAGCATACTCGAGGAATACAGGTTTGAAATGCAGTGCAATCATTTTATAATTTAAATGCAATCATTTTCTGTCTTTGTGTACCGTCAACATCTGTCAAATGAAGAAAAGGAGATATATAAAAGAAATAAAAAGAGCCACAGACTCCATCTAGTGGCATTAGACAGAACTGCAAAAACAATGACTGTTTTCAAACAAGTTTCCAAAATTTCTTTTTGCCATAGTTTGGAAAAAAAAAAGGTCCCAGATACTAAAAGACACTTTTCTTTGAGAAGCAAAATTGCATACGATATTAAGACCTATTTTCAGAGGACTATAATAATAAATAAATAAATACTTTTTATTTATCCTGTTTTTGTGCCTAAAGCTAAAATATTAAGACTTTGTTTCAGAGGAAAATTATAAATAAGTAAATAAATTAATAAATGCATGAATCAATAATAAATAAGTAAATAAATAAATACATTTTATTTATTCAATTTTTATTTTGCTTAAATGTAAGATATTAAGGCTTAAGTAAATAAATAAATAATACATGCATGCATGCATACATACATTTTATTTATTCTATTTTTATTTTGCCTAAATCTAAGATATTAAGACTTAGTTTCAGAGGAAAATCAATCAATCATCCATCCATCCATCCATCCATCAAATCAATCAAAATCAATCAATCAATCCATCCATCCATCCATCAAATCAATCTTAAACGTGTTATTTGTCTTGTTTTCCAGTATATCATTCTGAACTTTATTACATCAAGATACTTTCAGTTAATAAGCAAATCTGCATAAGATATTAAGACTAGTAAAATAGTAATAATAGACATAGTAAAATTCATAGTATCATACTGATAAAAAAAAATGCATAGCCTGAATGCACTGTAAGTCCCTTTGGATAAAAGTGTCTGCTAAATGCATAAATGTAAATGTAAAATAAAGAAATAAATACATTTTGTTCATTTTATTTATTTGGTAAATGTTTAGCTTAAAGCAGCTTTTCTTGCCCATTGGCAAATAGGTTTTCATCTTTAAAAATACAAAATCTTAATTCAAGAAATTCATATAGTTTTGCTTCTCAAGTAAAATGATTTTGCTTTCAGAATGTTAAGATATTTTTTGCAGGTAAACCAGATAAACATACATCTATATGTTTTAGCTTTACATCTAATACAATTTAGCTTGTACAATAATCCAGTTTGTCAGTTAAAGAAGCCACCTGCATTTCTTAAGGTTGATCTGTGATAAGTGATAGCACAGGATCACGATGTACAGAAGCAGGTCATGAAGAGGCAGGAATGCCATCTGAGAGCAGTGATGTGACATGCAGACATGTCTGTCAGAATGGTGAATGCCTCCCTGCTGAAATCTACTGACATTGATTTGTGAGCATAATGGCTGATTATAGGATGGGTGACAGATAAATTTTATCAAAATTAAGGCACAATTAAACATTTCATCTCTCTAATTACTGGCTGTAGATTTGGCCTGATGACCATGTGCTGTAGGAAATCAGCAACCATCACATATTTTAATGGGACACAGCTGTCCTGCGGCCTAGTAATATCTGCACACAGCCCCGGAACTGTAATTTATGAGGGGAAAAAAAGAATAAATTGACAGTGGAGTCGGAGAATAGATTCAGAATGAGAAGTGAGTTTTGGATTAATTGTTAGTTGTACTTACTTTTTGAACGTGAAAAGTATTTTTCCTCATTTTTTTTTATTTTACCCTTAAAGACATTAATAATATTTTGATTTTGTTTTAATTTTACCCTTAAAAAATGAAACAATTTAATTAACAATATTTTGATCAAATATTTTAAATCATTTATATGTTTACCTGAGATGAACTCCAGTCAAATCAGTAGGATAATAAAACATGTTTTATTCTACATGAAGCAGGTTGACACAAGGTCACCATATTGAGATCACATGACCAGCCGATTACTATTGAATTATTTTGCTCATATAATGAATGAATTATGTCTGACTGAAAATCGCAAACCAAATTTTTGCTTATATGCCACTGTGTCAGTAAAGTCTATGAAACTGCCATTTTGACCTGTGCATGCATGCATGCATATTGAAAATAACAAGGAATATTTTCATTTAAAAACCCATATTTTGCTGTATTTTTGTAAAACTTTAGGTTCAGCAAGAATGTAAATGATTACGGCCAATGCAAAGAAACACAGATTGTTGGGTGGCTTGTAATTATATTTGGAAAATCAAAATCTGCGCCCCGCACATTCCACAGGCTTCCTAAAGCAGACAAAGAAGAGCTGCTCATCCACTGAACGCATGAATTTCAGAGGCTTGGAAAGGCTTGTGGGGTTCACACTGAAGTAATCAGCCTTTCTGCTCTGTCTGTGCCAATGAATTAGCCTGGGAAATTCACCAAAATGTGGGAACAGCTTGGGAACAGATTGATGCAGAGGGGTGAGAGAGATGAGAGAGGCTTAGACTTTATGTGTGCACCATGAGTCCATTCCAGAGCAAATATATGGAAAAGCTTCTCCTAAGTAACTCAGCTCCTCTGAGCAAGGCTGTCATGCTCTCTGGTGTGAAGGATCTTGAGTGCTTGTGCCAGCCTGCTTCGATTACTAGCAGGTTTGCTCCTCAAATCTTAACTTCTTATCTTTTTCAAACTAGATTTTTAGATTTGCTGGAAAAATTAGTTGTGCTTGGTCTAAAAGAGTCTAAATCAAAGTCTCTGGTTCGTAGATGTGGTTTGAATCACTCTATAAGTCCATTTTATTGTTCATCCAATGAAAATCGTAAGCCTGATATGATTTGGGGTATCATTCATGTCCAAAGCACATAAAAAATAGATCAATTATGTACTGAAGTTTAATACTTTGTGTTAGGGTATTTAATATTATTATTTTATTTATTAATCCTGTTTTATATGTGCTGCAAGCATGTGCACTACCAACTGCAAAAGCTGTGACATGCAGGTTGGTTTTCGTGTAAATCTTGGCAAAGTTAAGCACATGTAAATGGCACACGCTTGTAGTACTTAGTACTGTTTTAGTATTGATTCCATTTTTATTTTCAAACATTCATTGCCTATTAAAAACCTACTCCGAATTGGCTCGTGCCAAAAGATTTGTGAGCAGTCTCAGCCACCAGAAGTTAATTTCGTTGCTGTTTTCTGGGTGACATCCTCAGTCTGGTGTGGTTCTGTTTTTGCAATGTGCTCATGGCAGTTTCCATGGCCACCCACAGATCTGAACCTGGTCCCAGTTCAGGTAAACATGCTGCCCTAAAGGGGCAGTTGACCCTCTTTGTGTGGTGGTTATTTCTGGGTCCTACTACGCATTTGGCAGGTTTTTATTTTTTTTATGGGTCAGGCTTTGTCTTTATTATTAAGGGTATGTCTAAATATTTACATATACAGTATGTGCAACAGAGATGTAAAGTTAATTGTAAAATGGAAAAATAATGCTTGACATAATCTACTGTATTTTATATATTATATTATACATTATCACATGTTGTATATGAAGTAATTATTAAATTATATGTAAAGTATTCTAATATTTCTTGTTTTGTAACTATTATTATTAAATTATATAAACATATTAATTTCTATATTACATTTCATTTTATTAGGGCTGCACGATAAATCACATGCGATTATAATCGCATAATCGGCTGCACGTTCATAATCGCAGATGATCGCAGATATATAAAGTGAGTACACCCCTCACATTTCGGCAATCATTTTAGTATATCTTTTCAAGGGACAATACTATAGAAATGAAACTTGGATATATTTTAGAGTAGTCAGTGTGCAACTTATATAGCAGTAAAGATTTACTGTCCTCTGAAAATAACTCCACATACAGCCATTATTGTCAAAAAAGCTGGCAACAAAAGTGAGTACACCCTACGTGATAACAGCTATACATCGTTTAACCATGCAAAGCCACATGTCCTATTCATCATGTTCATGTTTTTGTCTGCTTGACAGGACCATACAAATTTGTGTATCTTGTTTTAGAGCAGTTAAAATTTGGTGCTTTGAGTACAATTCTCTCATACTGACCACTGGATGTTCAACATGGCACCTCATGGCAAAGAACTCTCTGAGGATTTGAGAATTAGAATTGTTGCTCTCCACAAAGATGGCCGAGGCTATAAGAAGTTCGGTAACAGCCTGGAACGGAGTTACAGTACAGTGGCCAGGGTCATACAGAGGTTTTCCAAGATGGGTTTCACTCTGAACAGGCCTCGCAAGGGTCGATAAAAGAAGTTGAGTCCTTGTGCTGTGCGTCAGGTGCAGAAGCTGGCTTCAAAAAACAGACGCATGAGTGCTGCCAGCATTGCTTTAGAGGTCGCAGAAGTGGAAGGTCAGCTTGTCAGTGCTCAGACCATACGCCACACACTGCAACAAGTCGGTTTGCATGGCCGTCGTCCCAGAAGGAAGACTCTTCTGAAGCTGGCTCACAAAAAAGCCTGCAAACAGTTTGCTGAAGACAACCTGGCCAAGAGCATGAATTACTGGAACCATGTCCTGTGGTCTGATCAGTCTAAGGTAAACTTGTTTGGCTCAGATGGTGTCCAGCATGTGTGGTGACACCCTGGTGAGGAGTACCACAAAAATTGTGCCTTGCCTACAGTCAAGCATGGCGGTGGTAGCATCATGGTCTGGGGCTGCATGACTACTGCTGGTACTGGGGAGCTGTGGTTCATTGAGGGAAACATGGATTCCAACATGTACTGTGACATTCTGAAGCAGAAGATGATGCCCTCCCTTCAGAAACTGTTTTCCAACATAACAACCACCCCAAACACAACGCCAAGATGACAACTGCCTTGCTGCTGAAGGTGAAGGTGATGGAGTGGCCATGTATGTCTCCAGACCTGAACCCTATTGAGCACATGTGGGGCATCCTCAAGCGGAAGGTGGAGAAGCACCATGTGTCTAACATCCAGCAGCTCCGTGATGTCATTATGGAGGAGTGGAAGAGGATGCCAGCATCAACCTGTGCAGCTCTGGTGAATTCCATGCCCAGGAGGATTAAGGCAGTGCTAGATAACAATGGTGCCCCTACAAAATATTGACACTTTGGACACAGTTTTGACATGTTCACTTAGGGTGTACTCATTTTTGTTGCCAGTTATTTGGACATTAATGGCTATATGTTGAGTTATATTTAGAGGACAGTAAATTTGTACTTCTATACAAGCTGCACACTGACTACTCTAAAATATATCCAAGTTTAATTTGTGTAGTATTGTCCCTTGAGAAGATATACTAAAATTTTTGCTGAAATGTGAGGGGTGTACTCACTTTTGTGAGATACTATGTGTGTGTGTATATATATATATATATATATATTTTTATATATATATATATAATACTTAAAAATAATTTAGATATTATAATAATGCATTAATTGTAATAATGCATTAACATAAATCATTACACATTTATATACTTTATATAAAAACATTTTATTAGTACAAAAAGACATTTAATTCAACAGTAGTGTGAATTGTACAATAGTGAATGATGCTGTTCAGCTATGGTGATTTGTTTTAGGGGCATGGATGATCATAGGAAGTTGAAATGGCTTTATGTGTGCACATTTGTGACCACAGGCTTGTGTCACTGTGAGCACTGTGCTGAAGCCTGACAAGGGCTCTCATGCTCACAGATAGCCGGCTGTTGTCCTAAACAACGCAACATATTGCCACATTGCCCTGGGACAGGAATCAGGAAGAGCAAAGAACAATAACATGCACAAGGTCTCCACACTGTTTATTCCCTCTGAGCTGGGCCAAATATGACTTTACTTGAAAATGAAATGAACCAAGTAAAGTAGCTTAGGTTTATGATGCTGTAAAGATGCCACTCTGTTTACTGTTAAAGCAGATGTTCTGTTTCATTCGGCACTTTCTATGAATATGTTGCATTTGGGGTCTTAACTTTTTTAAAAGCATAAATTCAATTTTTTTGTTGTTCTGAGAACTATTGGAAATTTTATAAAAACTAATACCTAACATTTTATGTTTTTTTTTTTTTGCTGTTGTATTTTATTTGTTTTTAATATTTATTGACAGAAAAAGACCCATTTTGTATCCTGTTTGTGAAAAGTGGCATATTTTTGAGTTGTAAAGTGCTGTTTCTCATATTTTGCTTATACAGTATGATCTGCTTGCATAAAATATTATATAACATTTTCAGACATCTCTAAGTAGATATTTGCTGACCAGTTTCTACTTTCTCTTTCTGATCTTCTCTTAAGACTCAAGATCTCTCACAAAGTCTGTTTTGTGTTGTGACATGACATTGGCATGCTAGATGTGTGTGTAGCGTTCGTCTCTGAGAATTGGACTGCTCAGTGTGAAATTGTCTAATTTGCTTCACTGGATGGTATCGCAAATTAACTCAGAGTTCTAAACAAGCATGAAAAATATGCATTGATGGTACACATGTCTTTTTTTCTTTCTGCACGTTGTCCTTTACCCTCCTGGTCATCTTCTACATATGTCTGGGTTTGGAACACAAACTGCCTGCCATCATTTCATACCAGGCTGAGTCTGTTTTGAATGTGCAGAATGCGGCTCTTTTATGCCCATTGCCCAATGACTTTTACTAAAAGAGGCAGACATTAAACCATCTGTGAGATCTTTTTATTTTAGTCCCATTTTTGGAAGAAAAAAAATAAGTAAAGAAACAAAACAAAAACAAAAACTTTTTTCATGCAAAATATTGTTGATTTATATTCAAGCAGGGAATGTTGTGATATTTCCCTTTGTAATCTACACAGCAAAATAACAAAAGTCCTTATTTAATGTGGTCATGACATTTTGTTATTTATTTGTGATAAACTAAATTTTGCTATTATGTTTGCTATATCATCTCATTTAAATATATATTTTTTTTTTCATGTAAAATATTAATTTATATTAAAGAGGAGATTGCTGTGAGGTTTCCCCTTGTAATATACATAACACAATTAGTCCAGTAACACTTAATTTAAAGGACCTATTCTTACTATTAACTAGTTGCTTATTAGCATGCATATTACTAGCATATTGGCTGTTTATTAGTACCTTATTTGTTAGTATAAAACACATATCAATGCCTTATTCCCTTAATCCAACCCCATATCTAAACTTAACGATACTAACTAAGCTGTAAAATTAGGAGCTTATTGAGTAAAAACTCTTAGTTAATAGTTAATACGTGCTCCCTATTCTAAAGTGTTACCATTAGTCTTTTTTGAATAATGTGGCCATGATGTCTGGTGATTGTATTTGTGATACTTTGTGGTAAACTTTTACTATATCCTATTTTTGAAAAAAAAAAAAAAAACAGGGAAAATTTTTTCATTTGAAAATAAAAAACATGGCAAAATATCACCAATTTATATTCAAGCAGGAAATATTGTTAGATCTCGCCTTGTAATATATATAACAAAATTAGTCCTTTTTGAATAATGTGGCCATGACGTTTGGTGATTTTATTTGTGATAAACTACTTTGTAGTAAACTTTTGATATTTCCTATTTTTTTTAAAAAAGAAAAGAAAAGAAAAACAAAACAAAAAACAAAACAATTTTTTGTTTCATTTGAAAAAAAACAATCATGCAAAATATCATCAATTTATATTCAAACAGGAAATATTGTTAGATTTCCTCTGGTAACATAACAAAATTGGTCCTTTAATGATGTCATAGTGTTGATAATTAAACTACATGTTGAAGTATCTCATTTTTGAAAACAAAACAAAACAAAAAATACAACCAAACAAACTTTTTTTTTAATATATTATTAATTTATTTTTAAGCAGAGCTGTTGTCAGATTATCTTATTTAAAAAAAAAAAAAACTAAAACTTTAGTTTCATTTGAAAATGCCGTTTTTTCCATGCAAAATATGAGTTTATATTCAAGCAGGGAATGTTGTTTTATTTCCCCTTATAAAATGCATAACAAAATTAGTCCTTCTTTAATGTGGTCATGATGTTTGGCGATTTTATTTGTGATAATTAAATATATTTTGCTAGTCACCAAAGGCCATATTAGACTGGACAAAACATTCATTCCCATAATAACCAACCGGCTTGTTATGCCAACCTTTGATGTCACAGTTTCCATGGCAACTGATATCAACACGGATCCTTAGGATTTTGCAAAGCCTTCAACAACTCTCATTATTTCCAGACGAAAACAAAACACAAATGCGCGTTCCCGTGTTTACCTTCATATTAAACGGCGTGAACGCACTGTTGTTTGTTTTTTATTAGCGGCGCGCGCAGGACGCTGACAGCTGAAGAAGACTGTATTTGGGGAGGAACAGCATGGCTGTAGAGAGGAGTGGAGATCCTGAGGGAGGCCTAATGGTTCCACTCCTTCCTGCACAGAGATAAAGACTCATAATAACCGTGTATACCCACCATCTGGCTCTGTGCATGTGGTCCTTATGGAAGAGAAAGCAGTGCAATCTGTAAACGATCAGGAGCCATAGCACTCCCCCCAGAGAGACCGCCATGCAATCAAGGTGACAGATGGCATAGCTACTGCTGTGGCCGCATGGAGGAGATCAAAATCACCTTCAATAAACTCTGACTAGAATGGGCACGGGCCTCTCCAAAAGTCAGTTTGTCAGTCAAACTGTGGCAGCTTGCTGCATCGGGGGGTGAGATGCACTGACCGCCGCCCCTGTTTTCCATATTTTCCGTCTGACTGGTTTTGAACTGTGATCTTTCTCTAGTTGTCCTGCTCGTGGCGACGTGGGCGAGCCAGGTCTGTCGTTTTTTGGGGAGGAAATGAGGTACATGATGTCACAGATATGGGGCACGGACGGCTGGTGGTGTATGGGTCACCTAATGCAATTTTAGATGGAATACTAGCCTACTACCCAGTGTACACTGTGTTCTACATACTGTATATATAAGTGTATGCTGCATTTTTGTCACATGACTTTGCATGTTTAATTCAATAATTGCCGTCCAGTTATCAATTTATAAATGGAAAAAATCGTTTGCATTTTTATAAATTAAATTAAATTGTAAAAATTTGCATTGTTAAACATTCAAACAAATTAGCATTTTTTTTGTATATAACATATTTTTTTATATTATATATGCTATTTGTTATATATTGTTTTAAAATATAACATATTATATATATATATATATATATATATATAATGTTCTCTGCAGTTTTTCCTGCAGTGGTACGAATATTTTGGTCCATATGGAAAGCATTTTACACCTTTTTTAAACATTAAAAAACATTTTTTAAAACATTAATATAAAAACATTATTATAAAAACATTATTAATACAAATAAATGAATTAATGATAGTCTTTGCAGTCCGATCAAATAATGAGTAATGATGGATGTTACTTCCGGTTCATTTGCTGCATGGAAATAGAAAGTCAAATTGAGTGCATTTCATTATGGGATAAATATTGCGTGCAGTGTGCTTTGTATGCATACTACACACAAAATATACATACTACACACTGCAGAAATAATAAGATTTGATTGCTAATATGTTATTGTGAAAATAGTCAAATTCAAATCCAATCATGTCTGTTTGCTCTTTACATTCATGGTTTGCTCACATAAACAGTCTGAATTTTGAAAATGTAGGGCAATAATCAACAGCTAATGCGTCTGATTTCAGCGCTCAGTTTGGGAGGCTGGTGAATAATTATGCAGCATGGTCTCTAGCCCTGCTTTGGCTCAGCATCTCTTGGTGAGCTTGGTGAGCAAATTTGCGAGGGAGAATTATTTCACACGTCTTCTTCATCTAAGCCACAGCTCGTGTCAGTGATGTGAGAAAAACAGCCTGACTTTCCAAGCTCTTTTTTTCCGCTCTACTGCAAAAAGTTCAAAATGGAAACACCATCTGTTAAATCCAGGAAAAAGCCAATCAAATGTTTTCCTGATTGGATATGTCATATCTGATCTCGAGGCTACAAGGTTTGACTGTAGCATTCACAAAATGGTATATAAATGAATACGTAAGGAAATGCATATTTTATCTACACATAATTAAAATGATATTAATAACTGTACATATATACAGTAACACCAATAATATTTAGGCACTTAAGCCACACTTAAAACGTATGAATTTCATTGCATTAGATAAAATATTATATTTAAAAAAAAAATATATAGTATTTGATAGATAGATAGATAGATGTTTATGTTCTGTATATGCTGAAATTCTGGAACAATACAATTTTTGATACAAAAAATAACAGGAACAAATACTGTGTATATATAGTATATTTATGCACAGTATTTATAGTATATTTTTGGTTTTATCATTTTAATCCTAACTTTTGTGAAATGTTTGCTTGTGTCTGTTTACTTAAACTTAATATTACTTGGTTTTTGTTTTATTATAAAGTGAAATTCATGCATTTTAAGTGTAACCAAAGCGTCCAGATACTTTTAGGGCCACTGAAGGTATAAACCATCACTCATAAAGTATTTTCAAACAGTACTTTGAATAACAAAAAAGATCAGGGTCTGCAAAACCCATTTCATATCTCTATATTATAATGTCTGCCCTCTTTAACTCATATGAAGAGTTGGGCACTTATGAAAGGTTCCTTTGTCCTTTCACCCAGCTCTCACTGAGTATTCACTTAGTTAATTGGTACTCTTATTTGATTAATTGGAAAAATTCCATTGTGTCTCCACAGCGCCTTGTTTTATGGGGGTGTCCCTCCACATTCTCAATCATCCACTTTTAAACATTTTTACAAATGTTAAATATGTGCACTTGAGTCAGTAATTAGATCAATTAAATTAATTGAAACCTTAAGCTCCATTAAAATCAAGAGAGATTTTGATGACTTTCATTTGCCACTCTACCCTTGGCAAGATATTGTCTTGAGGACTTTTTGCTGCATCAAAAGTCCCTTTCTCGCCTCTCACGGTTCTGTGTCCTGGTTATTTGATTATTTATCTGGCATGAGCGAATGAAAAGAGAGCTTGTTAAAGCTAACGAGTCTTTTCATGATAATCATTCTGAATGGTGACTGCAGAGGTCACCTGTTTGTTTTGGCTGTCAGGTTGCATTTCCCCATCCTCTTATTCAACATGACACAGACAGCAGTGTGAGTGTAGACTGTGACATTTCGCTCCCTTCCTGTCAGCTGAGGGGAGGCCTGCGCTCGTTGCTAATTGTGTCTCTCTAAGTGGCAGCTAAAGCTCCGTCGTGCCATTTTCAAAATGTGGAATGTGCTCAGAAGACAGAAATACATCTTAATCATTTAGATCTGATACACCGGGGCTACTTGTCACACTTTTTACCCTAATTAATAATTTACAGGGTAGGTTTTATGTATTTTTTTTATATACAGTATAAGCACATACATTTAAATTTTGACAACAAAAAAAATTACTTTGCTTCATTATTGCCATAAAAAGGTCATTTAACATACAATTGACCTAAATGTTAGGGCATGTTTTCACACTATACGAGGAAGTATCCTTCAGAAATGATTCTAATATTCTGATTTGGTGCTCAAGAAATATTTCTTATTAATTTCAGTGTTGAATCAGTTCTTTGCTGCTTAATATGTTTGTGGAAATTTTTGAATGCTTAAAATTGTATTTATTTCATTATTATTTGTTCTAATTACATACAATTTTAATATTTTCTTTTTTGAACCACACTTGTTTGTGATTTCAGAACACATGCTGAATGTCATAGAATACCAGCACATGACAGCAGCCGTTAAGACTTATTACTGCGGTTATGATGATTACAGATAAGTGCCACACAGATATACTTTAGAAGAATTACTACACAACCGATGTTGTCCCCCATTCCAGAATTATGCCAGATAGATATTAAAAGAGGAGGGGAGAAGCAGATGATCTTGATGCTAATGTTGGCTTTGGGGCTCAGTGATTGGGTTAAATCATCTTGATTCATAAGTAATCTCACACAGGCTACATTGCATTGTAAAATGAAGTGTTTAATTTGAGCCTGTTCTTGATTGATGCCTGTAGTTTATGCTGATTGGAAATAAAGCATCATGTTTTTGCCTTTTTCACCTTCTAGAACAATAGAAGATCTGCTGCTTTAAAGCAATAGTTCACCCAAAAATTAAAATTTGCTGAAAATTTACCCTCAGGCCATCTAGGATATACATAAATTTGTTTCTTCATCAGAACAGATTTTGAGAAATTTAGTATTACATCACTTGCTCACCAATGTATCCTCTGCAGTGAATGGGTGCCGTCAGAATGAGAGTCCAAACAGCTGATAAAACATCGCAATAATCCACAAGACGCCAGCTTATCAATTAATGTGGAGTGAAGTGAAAAGCTGCAATTTAAGAAACAAAGTTCAAAGTTCTTTTTGCTTGTAAATAGTGTTTTATCTTTGCAAATGTATCTCCTGATTCAGACTTTTTCACTGGAGAAGTCAATATTATAGATGGAGGACTCATGTTTTTTATGTTAAGTGATGTTTTGCTCCATAGTTGGGGGTTCGGTGCCTTGCTCAAAACATGGTATTGAAGGTGGAGAGAGTGCTTGCCGGTGCGATGATTCAGGTTACAAGCCCAACTTTATTACAAACATTATAGATGGAGGACACAGCAAACACGCAGCTTTTCACTTTACAAGATGTTAATTGATGTACTGGAGTTACTTGTGGATTATTGTGATGTTTTTATGAGCTGTTTGGACTCTCATTCTGACGGCACCCATTCACTGCAGAGGATCCATTGGTGAGCAAGTGATGTAATGCTAAATTTCTTCATAGCTGTTCTGAGGAACAAACAAACTCATCCACATCTTGGATGACCTGAGGGTGACTAAATTTTCAGTTTTGGGTGTACAGTATGCGATCTGAAACATCTATAATGTAACAGCAAGACCTTTTAAATCTTTTTTTAATCAAATTTTTAAAAGAAATAAAATAAATTTAATTGCAAAATCTAAGTGACACCGATGCTTTAAACTGACTAAAAGCTTAGCATTTCAAACTTTCAGTGCTGTATTGCAGAATATGACAGACTCTACTGCGTGTCTGGCATCCTTTGTGAAATTTAAGCATGTGGCGGCTTGTCTGGAGCGTCCCTCAGACCGCACTGTACATGAGTGACAGGTGTCACCTCAGCGACTGTGACCTGTATGCGTGAGAGAGAGCGGTTCGGTGGAACAGTGTATGCAGAGGAGCTCTTCCACTCCGTTTTGCTTTGCTTCACCTGACAGCACTGCCACGTTTTGTCAGTTGGCATCAGCAGATGACTGACAAAAGAGCCTCTCCACTGTAGACAGATTCACCACCGTCTGTGGAGGGGAGGGTGACATGGAGTCCGCTTGCACAACACTCTCTTGTTCCACATTTGAGAAAAATGGGCACCCAATGGCAGGTTTATGAGATGTACGCTCTAAAATGACTCAATAACTCATTTTAAAATGATCACATTTATGATTTGTTGTCATTTTTGGAAAAAAGTAGTTTGTTTACATCTAAAAAAATAATAAATATCCACTTGTTACATGAATAAATTTGTTCATCTCAAGTGGAATCCAAATTATGCATTATAAACTGGAGTTGTACAGGAGCCTATATAGTCAGCCCCGTTTAGCAGATGGCTAGTCATGCTAGATCAAAATGGTGTTTCATTTCTAGACTTGGAATCATGGAAGGACCCTCCTGTTTCCAAACTCAGTGCACCCCCCACAAATCGAGGTGCTCGGCATAAACAACACTGTCACTTTAATATTTGCCCTTTTGGTGACGGTGCCCATAAACCTGACTCCATTCCAACAGCTTGATTTCACAAATGGAAAAACAGCATCTGTTTTCCTGCAGCTTCACATATGGCTGTGATTGTTGCTCATATGAGATGAGGCAGGTAGGCCGGGCGGCAGGGGTCCCAGAGCATAGCATGCGGCTCTGGGGACTCGACTGGGGTCTGCTGTGAACGGCGCTCGGTCCCTGGCCAGATGAACTTGCATTGACAATGAGGCCAGGCAGAAAAAGTCATACCGTTAGGGGTCCTGCAGGGGCCTCACCCTGTGGGCTGGAGCAGATTAACAGATGATCATTGGTCATGCCAAAACTACTTTGTTTAGTTGATTGATCTTTCCATATTTCCTGGATTGTCTGGGCCATCTATGACTTGTACTGTCTATAAGATGGAGATGGTGCTAATAAATGCAACACAATTATTATTATGATTATTTTGAGATTTTTAAAAAATGTTTACCCTTTTTTATCTAAAGTTTTGAACTGTTCTGACAAATGGTTAGATCTATCTATCTCTCTGTATGTCTGTCTGTATGTTTTTCTATCATTCTCTTTGTCTATTTTTCTATCATTCTATCTATCTTTATATCTATCATTATACTGTATCTGTCTGTTGTTCTGTCTATCTGTCTATTGTTCTATCATTCTGTCTGTCTGTCTATCATTCTCTGTCTGATGTTTTATTATCTATCTATCTATCTATCTATCTATCTATCTATCTATCTATCTATCTATCTATCTATCTATCTATCTATATCTATCTATCTATCTATCTATCTATCTATCTATCTATCTATCTATCATCATTTTATTTATCTCTCTGTCTATCCATATATCTATCCATCTAGCTAGCTAGCTAGACAAACTAATGGACATATGGACGGATAGACATAGATCTACTTGCCTGTTCTTATACGATTACTCATCATGGTCATAATCAAGGACCCTGCTGCTGCACAGCCTTCAGAGGGTCACTGGGGAATCTGTGACCGCTCAGCAGATAGTGATTTCAGAGCCACACAGACTTGCTTTGTTCTTATGCAAATAGAACCCAGCCTCTCTATGATCTACTGCTCAACATGTTATGCATGCACAAAAATACACTTAGACACAAACACTGGTGTCTACATAGTCATTCATTATTGGATATACACAAACTCGAATGCTGGCGCTCAGCAAATTATTAAATAGTCTCAAACTCCCGCTTTTGGCATCGAGCACATCTGATCAGGGGAAAAAAAGAGAAAAAGTACTGGTAATGATTGCTAATTGCCTTGTTAGTATGAAAACAAAGCTGTACTTTTTTGCTTCAAGGGCTAAATTACCAGCAAATAAACAAGTGGAATAAATTGCGTGAAGGAAGCTGGTTTTACACGAGCATCTGCAAATGCAGCTGGTGTGCGATCTGGCCTCTTCTCCTCCTTCAAGAACGGAGAATGCCAGACGAGGCCTCACCCGCATCTAAACTGCGAGCAGCATGATGTGACGTTACAAAACTAGCTCGCATTATAATCAACAAAGCTGTCTACAGTACAACAGCAATCTAGATGGGAAATAATGGGAACTATTTAATTTTGTCGATAAATTTCAGTCGACTGCAGTAAGGCTTTGTCTCAAATGCTGACTGCTCTGCTTCTTCAATGACACTTTTGCCACACTAAAGAAAAGCACATCCAATATTTATATTATTTTATACTTTTTATTTATTTATACCTATATATCTATAAATATAATATCTTTAAAAGATTTAAACAAACTCACTTGAGCTCCACTATCTTTACTTATTTGCATGTTCAGTGTTGCTCATATTGCCTCAAATCACCAGCAATTTAAAATGTTCACTTTTATAATTGTGAACTGGATTTTATTGAATTAAACAAAGCTGTCTGCTGTCTGTCATGCATTGTAGACAACTTAGTTGTGTGAGCAAACTAGTTTTTTAGCACCATTTGCTTGCGGTTTAGACATGGATTACTTATAACAAATGCTCTTATCAGCTTATCTAATGGTGAAAAAGTGAAACTGACAGCATATTTTTCCATTTTACGATTGTGAGCAGTTTCCTACCACCTTTCTTAGATTTGTTCTTAGTAGAAATGTCCCAAGATGTGTCTATTTATTCTTTTTGTACTGGTTTTTCGCTGATATATATAGGACGCTGAGACATGGAACCTGCAGAATAGATTAAAGTTTATGAATGCACAATAATGATGCCTACAAATAGCACCTCTGGATATTTTCCTTTTTCTCCTGGAATAAAGCAGAATTTCCAGTGCAGCTGTTAACATGATTAAAAGAGAGCGAGAGAGAGGGAAAACACAGCTCTATTCCTTGGAGAAATGCATGTTTATACCAGCAGTCACCTGTCACAGCGGAGCCCAAATGAGATTCAGCAGCCTATTGTCCCAATCAGCATTTTCCTTCGTTCTAAATGCTCCCCAGAGACAATCATTATTACATGACATGCTCTTCATCGTGGATAAACGGTGCTTAGAGTGCCAGGCCCGTCTGGGGTAGATGGACAGCTCTGGACCCGAAAAATGAAAGGGCCTGCAGCTTCATTGACATTTTAATCAAAAACAGTTAGCGAGGAATCACTTGCTTGTGGGAGGGCTTTGTATTCAAGCATATTCTCAAAATTCACTGGCTGCATCACGCAACCTTCTGACAAGCAATTTACCTGCTGTCACTGGGATTGTTGGTGTCACCAGGGCTACCTGTTGTGACGGGTCCTTCTGAGGCTGGGCACGGTAAAAAGAAGAGAATAAAGGGGGACAGATTGGATGGTCAAAAAGTCTGGGACGCAGCATGGAGTTGCAAGCAGATTGGGGTATTGTAGATGGCCTTGACTTTAATGACTTTAATGGGTGGGTGGATACTCAATTAAATTGTATTTGGTTTTCTGAGAGGAACCAGAATTTTTATTTAATTTTTTTGCCTAGCCATCACAAAAATAATTTTTGTACTGGTTTTCTCAACCATAGTGGTTACAGAAAGTATTTTTAAGCCTGTCAAATCATCAAAAACCTAAATAGTTTGCAAATCAATGAATCTAATTAATTGCATATTGCATTAATTGCATTAATTAATTGCTCAGAAAATTCCCACATTATATTATTGTGAAAAAAAATTCACTCAGAAATCGCTAATAAATTGAACAATTATTTAGAAAGAAACTGCAAGTAACACATTGAATTAAACATGATATTTTTAAGTTGACAGACTGAAATCGTATCCAGAAATCTTTGTTTAATTTACAATTTTTGAAAAATCTTTTTTTACAGTGTAGACAAGTAAAGCAATATCATTTCTTTTACAGAATACATCGGGGGATGTGATTAATTGTGTTAAGCTTTTATCACTTCATTTTTATTATATATTATTTTAAGTGTTTAATATGAATGATTTCACGTATGTCTCTAGAGATGAAGAAGCTTTTACATTGTTTTACAGAGTTGGCTCCCATTGCAATTGATAATCTTTTATATTTTAAGGTCAGGTTTTTTTGTGCTGCAGGAACAAGCATTAAGATGTGTTATATTCTTAAGATCTCTTGAGACTCTCAGCATCATTCATTTACTTGCTCGTTGGTTGGCACCATTTTCACTTGTCACTGTTTCAATAATCAGGCGGCGAAATCTGCCTTTCCAACTGTGCAACGGTCCAACCAAGTATTTACATAAATGTTGAACGAACAATTTCCACCTCATGAAGGTTATTTTGACTCCTTTTGTCAGATTTAATGTCCTCCGTGAGTTGGAATGTGCAGACGATATTGGGCACGTAAAATGATAACATTAGCATTGCTGTTAAATAATTCATGGTGTTCTGAAGCCCCTGAGTAAGTTTAAACATTGCAGACAACAATCCTCATACTCGATCCCATACAACTAATTGTAAAATACACTCCATTGGGTTTTAAAGATGTTGTCACAGACTTTTCATTAAACATTAATGTGCAATCCCAGTGATTTCATGCTATCCAATTTTTATATCTCCCTTTTAATGGCACTCTCCGAAAAACATTAAACTCATCATAAATCGCTTAGTAATAATGATGGTGAGGAAAAATCCTGTTTCTAACCTGTCACAAGTTGATCTATGTTGAGCGGTGCAGACAGTCTTGATTCCAGCTCTAATGAATTACACCCTAACATTAGGTGACAGAAGAATCTAGAAATAGAGATAAAACCTGAATGTCTTTTATCCCTCCCAAATTAAAAAAACTTTTTTTAATAACTACAATAAATTAAGCAACAACACGATGCTAGACCAAAAAAGTATTGTTTTTCAGCAGGTCTCTCCAGGTAATATAGACCTCCTTGTTATTTAGTGCGAGTGGCCTATTAGGGTTATAATCTGAGAACCGGCTCCTATTCAGGAAGCATATGACGTTTCTTTGCATTCAACACTGTATTGAATCCAGAACCTGGATGCTTTTAGTAAATCAGAGCATATATTTATGATTAGTCTTATGAATCAGTTCTTTTTATTAAATCAAAAACATATAGCTTGATCAGTGTATTCTGAATCCTGAACAAATTATTCTTATGAGTCGGTTTGTTTTTAGTGAATTAAACAAATATAGCATGACCAGTGCAGTCTGATTCCCAAACGCATGACTCTTAGGAGTCAGTTCTTTTTACTGAATTCAACACACACACAGCATGACCAGTGTAGTCCAATTCCCAGACGAATGATGCTTAGGAGTTGGTTCTTTTTACTGAATTAAACACATAATTTCATATGCAGTTGAATGCAAATCTGATTCCCAAACGAATGATTATTAGGTGTCAGTTCTTTTTACTGAATTCAACACACACAGCATGACCAGTGCATTCCAATTCCCAGACGAATGACTCTTAGGAGTTGGTTCTTTTTACTGAATTAAACACATACAGCACAACCAGTGTAGTCTTATTCCCGAACGAATGACTCTTATGAGTCAGTTCTTTTTAGTGAATTAAACACATATAGCACGACCAGTGTAGTCTTATTCCCAAACAAATCACTCTTATGAGCAAACCAGCTCATAAGAGTGATTTGTTTGGAAATCTTTCCTGAAACTGTCACATTCAGTATGGCTTACAACTTACTGTGTTTTATTGTTCTTAAAGCTCACTGACAGATTGTTCCGCAATGGAACTGCATTTTCAAATACTTAATACTTAAAGGGATCATCGGATGCCCATTTTCCACAAGTTGATATGATTCTTTAGGGTCTTAATGAAAAGTTTATAACATACTTTAGGTAAAAAAAAATTCTCAATGGTAGCGTATAACACCACCCTTTTTACCTTGTCAAAAACAGCTCTGTTCACAGCAAGCCGTTTCAGTTCATGTCCCTTTAAATGCTAATGAACTCTGCTCACCCCGCCTCTATTTTCCATGGGGTGACGAGCCATTCTCACAAGACTGTAAACTTTAGCCACATTTAGCCGCGAAACTTGCACATTATAAGGGAAAGTGATTTGCAAAGATTCATAATAAAACCTTATACTCACTTCTTCTGTAAGTGAAGCTGGATCATGAATGATTCACACGAACATAGACACATTTAGGTAGATCGGGGGGCACATTCCCTTCAAAAACAAACGTAATACACAATAGGAACCAGCAATACACAATAAAGCGCTATATAAGTGCATCATTCATTCATTCATTCATTCAAGTAATCCACTGCGTCTTCAGCGGCTCAGATGTCGAGAGTAAATGACGACTGCTATGTTCATTATTACATCCAACAACAAAACACCTCAATTGCTTAGGAGATAATCTTGTCTATACCTGCTCCAGCATCGAAATAATGGCGGACTCTTCACAGCTCACTCAGGGCGGGACTAAGGTAAAACGCCAGTGTCAATCAACAATCGTGGGAGGGGCCTGTGCAGAAGTACGTCACTCTGCCAAGAATCTCAGAACAGCCTGATCTGAGAAAGTGATCATTATTATTGGGGATTTAAAAAAAAAAAGCACTGGGTGGATTTTTATCATTATAGGGTGATTGTGTACACACACTGCCAACACACATTTATGTTCAAACAACATGTAAAAGTGAATTTTGCATTCGATGACCCCTTTAAACAGCACTAAAAGAATCGTTAAAGGAACAGTTATCATTAAGAGGAACCAGAATCCTTAAATTCTGTACGATTGGCTTTACCATTTTTGATTGTGTAGAATTAAATGAGAGTTTTGCATTGCAACATACTCTTAGTTTGATACTGCTCTGTCTGTATGATATTATTTCCTTTAAACAGAAGCAAAGCACGGCCTGACAGCTGCCTAATTTACTTGTGTTACTGGGGCGACTTAATTGAGCAGCAGTCCTTCTGACAGCACGTACACAGACGGCACAAGAAAGGTGGTGGTGTCTGCTTTTTTGATGCACACAGAACAACCAAGGTCACTTTAATTAACTGCCAAATTGCTATTTAAATGATGATACTGATCACTCACTTTGCAATATAGGAAGGCTACTTGCTGTCATGGTAATTTAGTGCCATGGGGGAACGGACGTCTCATGTCCTGCCACATGGCAGGTTTTATGTCTGTGCTCAATATTTATTTGCAGGAGATGCATTCCTCACGAGGATTTCAATTAGACACCTCTGATACTTTTGTTTTTTTGTGAATCCTTTTGTTTTGCATGCTAAGACAAAGCAACTGATTGCATACCGAGCTTAAAAACACCAAATTGTTTCACCAATGTAATTCCCTCGCACAAGGTTACTGTGAATCACTGTGCACATTTAGTTGCTAATTGAACCGGGATGTGAACATGTCCCCAAAATAGTCTACATTTGGACTATGTGAACATATTACATCAACAAATGCCTTTCTCGAACAGTACTCACACATGAGAGCCTGGCTGGAGACCACTAGACTAGGGTCCAGACCGTTTGAGATTTATTCCAGTCAGTCTCCACCCCATTACCATTAGCGTCCATCTGGCACTGTAGCCGTGTGCAGGACTCCTAAAGGTTACTCATTTACATACAGTAAATGCTCCACCAATAATTGCGGCCCTTTAATCAGTTAGCAGCTAGCTGTATGGCCAATCCCTACAGTGAAATAAAACTCTGATTGAAGAAGGGAACAGGAAATGAAGTCCTGAAATGTCATCACAACGGCTCTCTTTCAGTTAAATAGTGCATAATTTTGTCATATATTACGATGGGAGATCAGAACCTGATTTATTGTTGTAATCATTTGCCATATGGCACAAACTGCGTTCCCCCTTATAGTCAAATAAGAAGAGATTATAAGACGAGGTCATAACCTTCCACACAGCATAAAATTAATCTCAGTCTGCTTGGAGAAACTAAAAAGGCCAAGAAATTATGCAAATACATTTATCTGTTGACAACATGGGCCTCTGATGTTTACAGCTCTTTAAACCCCTCAAGAAATGCTTCAAAATATCTATAAACAAAATGTGATTTCTGTCAGATAATCAGTGTTGAGAAAGCTGCTGTTCCCTAAACTCATGGAAGCCCATATCTGTGACATAAGGGGAAAAAAATGCTTTGGTAAATCATAATTATGAGGTGCTAAGTAATAATTATGACATAAAAAGTTGAAATTGTGACATAAAAGGTCATAATTATGACATAAAAGTCAAACTTATTAGATATAAATAAAAAAAAAGTATAAGATAAAAACTAAAATTATGATATAAACGGTCATAACTTTAAAGTCAAAATTATGACATGGTAAGTTATGACCTATTATGAGATAAAAGGTCATGATTATGATGAAAGTTGAAATTATGACCTACTAAGTCATAGTTATGAAATAAAAAAAATTGAGATAAAATCTTATATTTATGAGATAAATGTCAAAATTATGAGACAAAAGCCATAATTATATAAAATTTACCAAAGCATGATTTTTTTTTTTTTTCTTATGTGGTGGAAGTTCCCTACGAACTGCAATTTACTTATAATTTAAATACTGATAAATTTAGTAATTAAACTACTTTCAAGCTAATTTTTTAAAACTTTTTGTTAGATACACAAGTGAAAAAAATATTTTTTTAAAAGTCTTTTTATTTTATTTCAAAAATCATTAGGATATTAAGTAAAGATCATGTTCCATGAAGATATTTTGTAAATGTCCTACTGTAAATATATCAAAACTTAATTTTTGATTAGTAATATGCATTGCTAAGAACTTCATTTGGACAACTTTAGAAGCAATTTTCTCAATATTTTGATTCAGATTTTTTTTTTGCACCCTCAGATTACAGATTTTCAAATAGTTGTATCTCAGCCAAATATTGTCCTATCCTAACAAACCATACATCAATGGAAAGCTCATTTATTCAGCTTTTATATGATGTATAAATCCCTTATGACTGGTTTTGTGGTCCAAGGTCACATACGTGTAATAAATATATAAACAATGAGAATTTCAGTTAGTGTGACAGTATTAAACTTGAATTACAACTAAATAAATACACGTTTTTGCAGGGAATCAATGAATCAAATAAGTTTACCAACTCACTATAATGAAGGCTTTCCAATATGACATTTCATATGTAGACATTTTAAGTGTGCGTTAGATTATTACCTCAGCTTGCTTGTCTGTAATTTGATAGAAAAATTACTAGACATGACTACATCACTTTATGTTGGAAAAAGTAGCTTGTTAGCACATGAAGAAAAAATATTAGTACTCATAAGTATTTAAATACCAATTGTGGCTGATTTTAATAGCTTTCCTTTGACTCTTTTCTGATGTAAACGTGATGTGTCACTCTGATTCATGCGGGAAAAAGATGGCATGATTGAGCTGCCGCAGCGGGCTCGTCTGAGTGACAGGTGTTTGGCAGGTCAGGCCCTCTCTGTTGAGTCTGGCCTGCTTCAGGACACTCACCTGTCATCTCAGGTGAAGCCTGCTGCACATCTAAGAGCAGAGGCAGCAGGCCCGCTGAAAAGACGTGATCTGATTTTGATATCAAGTAGGTCTCTGTTTGTCTGGTGTCTGAATAATATGTGGATTATGTGTTATCTGAGATATTGTGCAGTCAGCAAACAGAAACGGCCAATGTTCAGATTTAATGGAGTTCAACCAAATATGAAAGTTCTGTCATTATTTACTTACCTTCATGTCATTCCAAACCAGTTTCAGTGAAAAAAAAATGAACACATTTCCTCACACAAACCCATCCAAGGTTTTAAGCTAAATAAAGCTCCAGTTAGATCCTCAGCCTCTGGGACTCATGGGTTCCTTTCCAAATGTTGTTTAAATACCATACAGTGTCCTCATTTATACAGTGTTCAAATTGTGAAGGTATATTTGTAAAATTAGCACCAACTGAATAAGACTATCTAAGGTTAGAACTAGTAGTGCCTGAGATTTAACTAAATGTGAAGTACATCACATTCATTATCATAAACTACAGTGAGGAGGCACCATAATTAGGCCAAATCTGCTCTGACATCTTTCTGCTTCAACTCGCCGGCTTCTGTCCTCCCAGACAGCAGCAGCAGATTTAACGTTGCGTTACAACTCTTTCACCATTAATCCTAGAACTGATGGGAAAAGCAAAAGATTCTTGCTTCAGACACACACATCTCTCTCAGACACGTCAAGGGAAATCGGGAACATGGCTACACACACACACGCCACATTTTTTTCTGTCCATTTCAAAAGAATGTCCTGACAAGTATCGTGGGCCATGTGTCCATCAAAGTCAGTCTGATATAGGCAGCAAGGACTAAGGAATGATGGGAAGGTGGAGCAGTCCCTGACTCAGCCAGACCAGAGCACAGATCAAAACATTGTGGCTGCATATATATTGTTGAGGTCAAAAGTTTACATCCCCTTTCAGAAACGGCAAAATGTTAATTATTTTACCAAAATAAGAGGGATCATACAAAATGCATGTTATTGTTTATTTAGTACTGACCTGAATAAGATATGTCACATAAAAGAAGTTTACATATAGTCCACAAGAGAAAATAATAGTTGAATTTATAAAATTGACCCCGTTCAAAAGTGATTCTTAATACTGTGTGCGGTTACCTGGATGATCTATGACTGTTTTGTTTGTTTAGTGATAGTTGTTCATAAGTCCCTTGTTTGTCCTGAACAGTTAAACTGCCTGCTGTTCAGAAAAATCCTTCAGGTCCCACAAATTCTTTGGTTTTCCAGCATTTTTTTGTGTGTTTCAACCCTTTCCAACAATGACTCTATGATTTTGAGATCCATCTTTTTACACTGAGGACAACTGAGGGACTCATATGCAACTACTCAGAAGGTTCAAATGCTCACTGATGCTCCAGAAGGAAAACTATGCATTAAGAGCCAGGGGGTGAAAACTTTTTGAATTTGTAGATCAGGGTAAATTTAACTTATTTTGTTTTCTGGGAAACATGTAACTGTCTTCTGTAGCCTCTGAAGGGCAATACTAAATGAAAAAATATGAAATTTAGGCAAAATAAGAAAAATGTACACATCTCCATTCTGTTCAAAAGTTTTCAAAAAACAAAACAAAAAAAACTGTGGTTCATTCAGGTAACAACACAGTATTAAGAATCAAGGGGATGTAAACGGAGTAATTTTTATAAATTCAACTATTATTTTCTCTTTTGGACTATATGTAAACATCTTATTAAGTGAAATATCTTATTCAGGTCAATACTAAATAAAAAATAACATGCATTTTGTATGATCCCTCTTATTTTGGTAAAATAATTAACATTTTGCAGATTCTGAAAGGGGGATGTAAACTCTCAACTGTGTGTGTGTGTATATATATATATATATATATATATATATATATACATACATATACACGCACACACATTTTTAGATATATTTTATATATATATATATGCCCTCCATAATATATATATATGATGTGAAAATAAATATATCCTTTTGATCTTTCACTCAATAAATTCACAAAATTCCAACCTATCATTGAAGTGAAAGTGGGGAGAAAATCTCATGATGAAATAAATAATGAATGTTGGCCACAATTATTGTAGAAATTCTTATGAGTAAAATTCTCTGAAGTATATTCCCATTCATATTTACATTTTTTAGCACACCAGGGTGACTAGGAGCATGAAATTGTCCAGCCATGACTTTCTGTTCCACCACAAAGGTCAGAGCTGATGTGAAGAACAAGATTGTTGAGCATCACAAAATAGAAAGTGGCTGTAAGCAATGTTAAAACATTGGAATAATTAAGAGGTTCCAATCAACTAAAGCTGCCTGAAAGAGGACGTGTGTCTATATCGTCCTAATGCACGCTCCAAAGACTCTCCAAGGATCACAGCTTTGTAGAGATTAGTTGAGTCTTTCAGAAACCTATAATCATATATCACCACATGTTGTTCGGGAGGGTTTCAAGAAAAATTCTCCTCACTCATCCAAAAACAAACTCCAGCAAATTCAGTTGTCAGACACGAAACTTCAAATGGCACTGGCTTCTATTGTCAGATTTTTTTGGCAGCAAACCCACCAGATGAGTTAGTACATAAATGTCCACGGTTAAATATACTGCTGGATCTTTAATAGAGGTCCTGAACATCTTGTTCAGATGCATGGCATCATGGATTCTATCAAATACCAACAGATTCAAATACTGCCTCTGTTAGAAATCTTATAATATCTTCCACCATCCAAAACAAACATCAAAATAAACACAAAAATGTCACTGAGCACAGTGTCTCTGTCCTCTGACCTGTGTGAGTGAGGTGAACTGATCATGGAGCTGTGAATCTGAAGGATCTGGAGAGATTCTGTATGTGGTCTCTGATCTCTTATCAGGTGTTCTCCAAGGCATTATAGTCAGAGCTTTGGGAAAAGGACGTTGCAATAATTCCAATAATTGTGGCGAAATAGTGAAAGCATTTATTTCACAATGACTTTCAATTGTGATAGGTTGGACATGCAGATTTATTTTCACAGTTTGGTCAGGGTGCCAATCACTGTCTATTTCACAGCACCCCAGTGACATGTTTGTCTGTAGCAATAGGAAAAAAATCTGCAAAGGTAGAGCCTAAGAGCAAAAGTCTTTATTTACTTTATATAATATAAATGTTGTCTTGGAGAAACAAATTAAGTGTATTTTTTGAGGTGGCATAAATGAAATTCAATAATTTGCCTTAACTATATATTAAATATCAACAATAAATAAACATGTAGTTTGTAGTAACATTTAATTCACAGTTTGTTGCAAGATGTGTTTGTTTAATTCACTAAAATGGATTGACTCATTTGAGTCATTTGTTGAGGAATCGTCCAACAGTGGTTGCTCTTTATGTTTGTGATTCACTTAAAAGAACCATCTCAAAAGAGTCATTTGATTCATTTATTCTTCAGACTCTACAAATCGTGATGTCTGTTTTGTGCTGTAGATTCAGTAGTGGTGTTGTGGTGTCATGAACAATTCCGTTCACATCGGCGGATGAATGAATATGCGAGAATCATGGAAGACAGCATGCTGTCTGTTTTTTAAAAAAATATATATATATTTTAATTTAACCGACCTAAAATGGTTCCCACTTTCCAGCCCTATTAAAAACATTAATAGTGAAATTGGCTCAATTTCAATACATTTATATTTATGCATAACTTTTTAAGCTGAGAGTCAGTGTAGCATCAACATTTCTTTAAAATCGTGATTTTACATTACTTACAAAAATATGATGTAAACTCTAAATTAATTATTTAAAATATTCCACCCTCCCTTCTGTCTCTAGGAAGTGTGTTTTCATCTATCTGTTGGCTGTTTAAAGGCTGTGTATCAATGACTCGTTGCTGCAGGTGATTTCTGTCCCCCAGGCATCGAGGGGTGAACATCAAAAAATTGCATCTGCATTTTAAATATTATGATTTTCATTGTCACATTAAAATGCAGTTGCTCGTGCGTTCTCCATGAAGAGTGCTAAAGCGTGCCTTGGGAGCCTAGGCCCCGTCGATGAGATTTGCATCAAGGCATCGCCGGTGTCCCACATCTCTCTCTGGAGAGCGGCACACATCAATCTAGAATCAACAAACAGCTCAGCTAATTAATGGTTGCACCATGAGGGAGAGCTTTTAAACAATGTTGACTGGTCCTTGCCTCCAGACCCACAACACTAAAAGTTACTGCTGGATTCCCGAGGATAGGTGACCTAGAGGTTGCTCCAAGGCTGTCTTTGAATGCACATGTTTGTGTTTGAATCATACTGAAACTCTGCAGGAGCTGTACCCTAATTACTTTTAAATTACCGTTTCTTCACAGATCCTACCTGCTGAGAAGCAGGCTACCATTTTTTTTGAGTGTTGTATTTGGAAGAGTGTATTTTGTTTATAAATCATAACTTGGAGTGATATGATTTTTTATGCATGTTTATAATAAATGAGACAGAATCATCAAGCGAAAAACAAAATAAAAAAAATTGGCAGATCGACCTTTATAGTTTAATGTAGCTTAAACTTGTTTTCATTTATAACTATAAACATTGTTGTGTGGGTTTGAGTTCTTTAAAGTCAGGGGGTTTCTGATTGGCTGTCAATGTGTTTTTGTTCATTTTTTTTTTAAAGTGATTCCAATGTTATCGTTCTTCAGTTCTACTGACTTCAGTATTCTCATAGAATACTTCATAATCATTGTTATCATTATAGTTTTCGTCCTTGGTGTAAATGGGTCTTAACTGACTATAAAAACAGAGTAGTATTCATTCCAGGGCCTGTCAATGTCCTCTGCATTTGCGACTAAAAATATGTGTGCAAACTGTAAAATGTATTTAGAAGCATGTGCGATAGTCCCTGCAGGTCCTTAAAAAGTCTAAAAAATCATGTTCAGTGGAGAGAAAAGTACGCATCAAGCCCTGTTAATAAGATGTGCTGAAAACAAGGTTTCTTGAAGGAATGGTATGGAAACAGTAAAAGAAAATGGTGACCAGCAGCTGTCAAGCTACAAAAAACACCATAAAAAGTCATTGATAAACTACATTTCTGGTCTTCTGCAGCTATACAGTATAATAGCTTTATGTGGCCTGTTTTGAAGGACATGATGGTGAGAGTACATCAATGATGACAGTATTTTCATTGTAGACAAACTGTCACTTTAAGTACATTGAATTCTGCAGCCAAAGTCCTGTTTATTTGTTCATTTGGGATGAGTGAGGATATTTAGTCACCTTTTGTGTAGGCATGCTAGCAAACTGCTCTCGTGAAAGGTGCCCTCCCACCATCCCACCCCAAACACAAGGCCCCATCTGCTTAGAGAATGCCACAACATTTATCAAAGCACAGATGATAATGGCCTTGGCATCCTCATTACGAGCGCAGAGTAATCTTCATTTCTACATGGCCATGACAATGATACAGGCATGGCGTTGGATACACAAATAACTTAATATCTTATTTTTTTCCATTGGTTTGTTTGTGGCATGATGAAAAATACAAAAAATGCTTCATTTATTGCTGTTCATTCTGAAGTGTCATTTTTGTGCCACTAGCTTCATCGAATACTTGTGTTCTGCTTGTGATCTGAAAGTCCCTGTTCACTGCTCCTTATTCCCTGAGCATGGGATATCAGTTAACGTAAAATAAATGTAAATTGGATATATTTGATATTGATGATATATAGTTGTGTTTTCACACATATAACCACAACCAACTGTGTACAAACCATACCTTGGACTAATTAAACTCAACTCTTTTTCACTGTTTTTATTTTATTAAAACTCCGTTAATTGGTGGAGTGATATTCAATAACTGATTGTATATTTACCTCACATAACCTGTGAAGTGATGTACCAGTGTTCCTTTATTGCCTATGCTGTTCACAGTGCCTTTCAAACTGAACATGGTAGCTCCTTTTGGATTGGAATCTCATTAAAAATGGTGAATAGCCTGTGAAGTCCACATTGCAAGGCACATTTGGTTGAATGGAGCTCACCTATTGTTTTCAAACAGGTTTCCTGAACACTCCCCCATCTTCCATTGGTCAGACTAACAAATAACCCTGCCCCAAACTCACACCATTGTTTCTGCTCATACAATGCAGTGTTTTTAAAGTGCCACAGCAGTGTTGCCAAGTCTGCGGTTTTCCTGCAGAATTTGGCTACTTTAACACATTATTGCCGTGGGTTATTTTTTATGTCGGGGGTTTAAACGACTCCAATTATGTGACATTTAGCCCCTGGAATGCAAATTTTACCATGGGAACCCCACCAAAAAACATGTACTTATTCCCCCGGAACGCGATTTTTACAGGGGGACTCCCCTTGAAACGTAATTGGGCTAGTTTTGGGCTAGGTTTGAGTAGCAATTGGGCGGGTTTTGTTGATAAAACTTGGCAACCCTGTGCCACAGAGCCACAGTGTTTACATGTTTGGCAAAATCTGCCCACAAACAGCTTATTATAGTCGTCTATGTATAACTGCTATAGGAGAAAGTATTATAACATCAAAATTAATGTTTTGAAAATACTATCATCATTTACTCACCCTCATGTCGTTTCAAAACTGTGTGACTTTCTTTTCTGAGGAACATAAAAGAAGATATTTTGAAGAGTGCTGGATAGTAAACAATGACGGTGCCCATTGACTTCCATTGTATGGACAAAAAATACAGTGGAAGTCAAATGGGAAACAACATGGCTGTTGCAATCTATGACATGAGATGAGGGTAAGTAGCCTAAGTCATGACAGAAATTATTTTTTTTATTAAATAACTAAATTATAAAAAAGAAAATCACTTCACCTTTAAATATCTGTATTATCAGTAAAACAGACAGAGTAACACTGCCCTATACGCTGAAAGGTTGAATTTGCACCCCCAAAATTCAAATGTGCAAAAGGGGGACAACCTCGATTTTGTGCCCCTGCTTGGCAGGAACACGCAGACGGCCACTTTCCTTTATGTGGGTCACACACGGTTCCCAGCTGTTTGAAAGAGTCAGCTGTGCCACTACTGCACCCACCAACATCTGCTCCACAAAAACAATCTCCAGCTTTTAGCACTCAAATGGAGGTTACACCATATGCCAGCCAGCCACTTAGTTTATGCCAGGGGAGCCAGGCTTGCGCTCGTCTCAGCAACAATGAGGAGGCGAGAGAGGAGAACGGGTGATGTGACTGCAGCCTCACATGCTCTGTGTGGCTCCATCAGCCCATCAAGGATGTGCCATGTGCATCTGTTCAAGGTGTTGGCAGCGGTGCCTGCTGAATATTAATGCCTCTAAACAACGGTTTATCTGCAAGGTCTGCTCCAAGGTCTGTTCAAGTTTTTCTGGGCACGACAGGTAAACACGCAGGCGCTGAATGTAATCAGACTGCGGGCAATGAGCTCTATCGCCGCACGCATGTGGATTTGCGACTCTCCGTGGACTGGAGGTGTTTGTGTTAGTGCAGAGAAAATGTCAACACATCTGTTAAAAGAGCTCTGTCCCTGTTTGATATCTGAGGTGACTTACGTAATTAAGGCTCTCAAGTTTTGACCTGCAATTGTGTGAAAACTCCATCAACATGTACTCACCATGTCGACTTGCGTGGAATGCAAAAATTAAATTATGAAGATTTTTATGGTTTTTCTTTAAATGTCTTTAAAGCTTCATATTAGCACACCTTAAAAGTAGATTCCCTCGGGTCATTTTGACCCGGATTTTTAATTTGTTTATTTTTTATTAACAAATCCTTCCTCAGTGGGTTAATTTGACCCACCATAGGAATGAATGGAATGTTGAAAAAAATAAATTTTGAGAAATACACGGGAAGGATGAAGGTTAAGCTGTTCTGGTAATATTCACCTCCAGCGAGCTGTAAACAGCTGTGACCGAATCATTGATTCAGTATGTTGAACTCAAGAAACGAATCAGCTTGATTCATGAACGAATCAATTTCTGAATTTGTAACAGCATAATACTACTCTTAATACTTCTGACAAATCTTTAAATGGCAGAAATATTGAAAGTAGTAGCCTATGTAGTATGCTATTCTGAACTGAGCCAGTTTTTTTAACCGAATCAACGGATTCATTTAAGATTCGACTCAAAAAATGATTCATTCACGAATGAAACTTCTCTCATGAATGAAACTTCTCATGTATGAAATACATATAGCGCATTCGGACCTGTTTTATGATACTTTTATAGTTCATTTGCATTTTCTTTTTGTTTGTTTTTATTTTGCATTTTTCAAGCTTTTGAGCTTATACTGCTCATTGTATTTACATTTAAAAGAAAATGGAAACAGCCTTTAAAATTTCTCCATTTGTGAAAGACTTTGGCACAAAGTAAAATGATGACATCATTTTAATGTTATTGTTAAGTGAGCTAATCCTTTAATGCCCTAGATTAAAAACAAACTAAATCTTTCTTCTAAAAACATGACAGTGCTACATGTTCATAAAAGCATGTGACCGAATAATTGCACTCCAACTTTGCTTCACTATTCAGTGAGAAAAGGCAGAGCATGTGATATGCAATCTACCCATTAAGACCAATTAAGAAAACCGGTCTGAATTGTATCTGCTGTAACACAGCTCAGTACACAGAGAGGTGATAATGATGTTTTAATTAAATATGGGAGGAAAAGGTCCCAAAATGAAGCTTACAGCTAACCAAGCAGCAGCCATTTGGTAACTGTGCACACAAGGCCCTGTTAATGTCTCCAGCCTCTGTCTGCCTGGGCACATGTGGCTCTCTTGGTTTCCTTCAAGCTAAAAGCTCTTCATTAATCAGAGTTAAGTGAGAAAGTAAAGGTCCTTACAGCTGTAGGTTACGGCTGATCCATGATGGTGCATTTGTGCCACAGCACATTTTAGTTTGTTTCATACCGTTAGCATTCACTGGAGAAGTGCTCCAGTTATTTTGAAGTTATAGACCCTGTTAAACCCTGAGTTTTAAATGCTGTATTACCATTTAAATGCTCTATTTCTTTCTCAGAAAGAAATATATACATGGGTTTATAATATAACAGATATAAAGAGACTTGGAGCTCAGGTGGGAGGGAATCATGGGAGTTTGTCCTTGTGGCAGTGCAGGTGAGAAATCGATTGCTGTAGACTGGGCTGGGTGAACAGATGAGATTGTGAGGTCAGGTCGGGGCTGTGTGCCGGGGGTCATGGTTTGTGAGGTGTTTAATAGTGACGTGCAAGTCGCACATGGGAATCTTCTGATGGAGGGTGAAAGTTCAGTGGAGGTGTATGAAATCAAAGTGACCGCTCATATATATCAAACCTTGAATAGGGCGGTATGAGAGTGTTCATAGAATAAATGCTGCTTGAAAATGAAATTGTTATTGCTCAAATACAAGAACTGATCTGGATGGAATGTAAAACTAAATACAATCACACAGCCAAATGACTTGAATTGCTGTTGTACTGACAACACTTTTTTTAATGGAAGGTGCACTTAGTATTTTTTTCAGTAATTAAAACGTTTTACATTTTTAAAGGAATAGTTCACTCAAAAATTAAAATTTGCTGAAAATATACTCATCCTCTGTTTCTTCATCAGAACAGATTTGGATATATGTAGCATTACATGACTTGCTCACCAATGGATCCTTTGCAGTGAATGGGTGCCGTCAGAATGAGAGCCCAAACAGCTCATAAAAAAATCACAATAATCCACACAACTCCATCATTTAATGTTTTGTGAAATGAAAATCTGCATGTTTGTAATAAACAAATCCATTATTGAGACGTTTTTAACGTCAAACTGTTGCTTCCATCTAAAATACCTTTAGTCCTTTATCAATAATATTTGCTTTCTCAAGTGAAAAAGTTCTCATCTGAATCAGGAGAGAAATATGCACAGATCAAACAGTTTACAAGCGAAAACAGTCCAAAACTGATTGACTGATTGCACAGACACTATTGGGAAGAGAGTTGAACTGGATGTTGACATCACTGAATCATTAATGAATTGACTTTAGCTGGAAAAATGACTTTTTGTCATTGTCTCTTGCATTATTGACAAACTATTTTCCCGTTGACACTGTAAAGCTGCTTTGACACAATCAGTATTGTATAAAGCACTATATAAATAAAGGTGACTTGACTTAAACGAATATGTTGGTGGATTTTGAAAAGTGGCAACAAGGGATGGACTTTTTCACTGGGGGATGCGTTATTATGGTGTAAGGAACGTTAAAGTTAAAACGTCTTAATGATGAATTTGTTTTTTACAAACATACAGCTTTTCACTTCACAAGACATTAATTGATGGACTGGAGTCTTGTGGATTACTTGTGGATAATTGTAATGTTTTTATCAGCTGTTTGGACTCTCATTCTGACGGCACCCATTCACTGCTGAGGATCCATTGGTGAGCAAGAGATGTAGGCCTAATGTAAATTTCTCCAAATCTATTCCGATGAAGAAACAAACTCATCTACATCTTGGAAGCCCTGAAGGTGAGTAAATTTTCAGCAACTTTTCATTTTTGGGTGAGCGATTCCTTTAAAGTTATTAATAAAGCTTTTCAAAAAATATGCCTAGATACTGAATGCACTTTGTAATGAAGGTGGAGGTGGATATTAGCGTTAAATACTGTGTCCCCTCCAAACAGTCTTCCACTCTGTAATGAAGCTGAGATGTGGCTCAGAGGTTAGTGTTCATTTTTGATGCTGAGGTTACTTGACGCCCACCGCTGCAAGAGATGTAGTAGCAGCATGATGTTTTTGTCTTGTAAAATAGGCTGGCTCAAATGAACTCAAGCAGTTGAGTATTTTGCACAACAGTCTCCCCTCTTCGGCTGTGATGACACGCTGTGAACATGTACCTCACAGATTGTCTGCAATCCACTCCAGGTCATTTTGATCATATTTATCAAATACTATATCTGTGTACAATATCTGTTTTCAACAGAAACGAAGCATTGGCACTGAAAGTAGTACATATTTATGTTTTTGAATTTCAGGTCACAGAAAATACTTTCAGAGAGATGTATTAAATTCTTGCCAATGTCTTTCATTTGCGTGTAATCTTGTAAAGAGATTTCAAATGACAACTTAATCTGCTTTGAAAGCAGGGTGATGGAAAAACGCCCTTATTTATTGCTCCAAAAGATTTTGTTTACTCCTTTTGTCAAGATATATTCAGTTTTTCAATTTCTCGCATTAATCTGATCATACACAGGACATAATACACTTTTAAAGGTGTATCATCTTTAATGTGAATGGTTTTGTATGTATTTCTGGAAGCAGTCAGAGGAGGGCGCTGTTACAGAAGGAGCCTTGCCTTGTTTTTCTGTTATAGAGGAAGAGGCCAGAGCCTGTTTGGCTGAAAGAGTAGTCATATAATTAAGTAATCATAATGCAATCCAAATTACAAATTCATATTTTCGTTGTTTTTGTAATCCATATTCACAGAAATTTCAGCATGTAGCATGTTGTTTTGTTTGCTGTTTATCTGTTAATGATAAATAACATGGACAAATAAGCTCTGTGATTATGCAAATAGTACAATGATTATGTTAATTTGGGTAGAAAGGTCTATAAAGCTGTGATGAAGTTTTCGCATTATTATTAAGATGATCTGAACCAGTTATATCACATAATATTTGCATGTTTCTTGCAGTTGTTGCTTGTACAGATTAATATTTTACTTTTTGACAAAATTAGACTTCAAAGAGTTTTTAAATGTATTATTATTATTTTAATAGATGTTTAATGTTTAATCCTGTTTAACTCTAGTTTCTTTTTATATATTACATATTTAATGATTTGTGCACAAGTATCAAAGCTTGATGCTTTACTATAGTAAATAGTTATTTTTCAGGAGCTGTTTTACAGTAAAATTTGTAGGACGTGACAGGAATAAATTAAATGTTAATTTGTATATAATGTACATATTTAAACTGCCATTAAAACTTCAGACTTCAGCAAGAATCTAATATTAAACATCCAGATGCTTTTGGAGCAGGAACGTTGACATGTAGCTGTCATATTCATCTTTAATTTAGACTAAGAAACACAGGCACGTTCTTCACCAAGTTTGCACAAAGCCATTTTCACGCCGCTCTGATTTATTCATCGTCAGGCAAATGTATGTGATCTTGTGCGTCAAATGTGAGGCGCATCAACCCGATACCCAAATACATTGCCAAACCAGGAAATGGAGCCCAATGCCACGCGTCATTGCCTTTAATGGTCAGTGCCTCAGAGCTGCGCGCCGACAATGGCTTTAATCTCCCTTCAGCTCGGCTCGGGGTCCTGATGCTGACGATGTTCCAGGAGGATGCTGAAGGTGCCTGTAGGTGCGGTTAGGGTGGCATGTGCAGCGCCCGCTCTGTAGGATGGTGCTCTCGGCAGGCACTGTGGGGCAGGACCTGGTGCTGTCAGATGCAGGCTGGGGCTTGGTGGCACTGCCATCTGCTGCGGAGGGAGGCGTGCTGATGAAAGATTCAGGGCCTGAGACTCACTCATCTGTTATCGATTATGCTGCAGATGTGGAAGCATCCCACTTGGAGACTGAGACAAAACCATGCCAGATTCAAACATACAGTGACGACACTTGCCTTGCATAAACCATGCATTGCTTATTGGATATTAGATCAGAAAGTCATGTTTCGTAAAGGAAAAATAAATATAATTGCTCTGGAGGGTCAGGAAATGCTTTTTAGCGTTCAGTACAAGTTAAGCGATCACGATTGTTGATTAACACGAAACTTAATTTCCACTTAAAAAAAATATCTGGGTTACAGTGAGATACTTACAATGGAAATGAAAGGGGAAAATCTGTAAACGTTAAAATACTCACTGTTTCAGTATAGCCACAAGATGTATACAATATATATGTTAACATGATTTTAGTGTTATGTTTTAGTTTTCTGCGTATAGCTATAAGCAATTTTACAACTTTGTTAACATGACAACAGAATGCCATAAATCTTAAAACCCCAACAACTTTAAAAATGATGATCTAAACAGCATTACAGCTCAAATAATACTAGCTTTAACAAAACAATTAATGTAAAGGCTTTCATTTAAAACTGGCCTCATTCACTTCAAAATTGCCTATATATATATATATATATATATATATTATTTTTTTTTGCAATCATAATTTATTTAGAGTTTAACTTGTATTTTTACTTTGAATTTTTTGTTGTGTAATTTGAATTTAACTGTAATATTCCTGTAATATAATCCTGTAATTACAGTAACCCTGTAATATTCCTTAAATGTTTCTTGCCAAATCTCTCCTATTAAAATTTTACCACTGGACACTGAGATATTTGTGTAAGATAAAAGCAAAAGTTTCTGCATGCTTTAGTACCAGTTCACTATAAATACAGTTACAGTGTTAATATCTAAACAGGGTTTTGATTGATTGAGTGACTTGTGAAGCATCCTTTTGTTATTGGCTGGTAAAACCTTTATTCTCAGACCAGCTTTCATCTTTGCTTTGTTTATTCTCGGTTTATTCATGCAGCTGCGAACCTCGCTCTCAAAGAGACTAAAAAAATATATGTAAATGTATTGGTGGGACTGAAAAAGTGAAATGAAGCAGCCCATTTTTTCAGATCAGTCGTGCACACCGAAAAAGCTAGATCCTTCCTCTTCCAAAGAGCCGGGGTGACCTCAATAATTAAAGGACAATTTTCAAATGCAATTCTAATTTTCTACTAGACTGAAAAGCTTTATTATCCAATGGCTGACAAAAAACTCCCCTGAATAGTCTCGACTCTTGGGCTTTCACTAAACTGGTCATGAATGCACAAACCATCTGTTTTTCTGGACGTTTGTCAGCGTGAGCGTGGCAGAGGCAGCTGCCAGAGTGGCACTGGACTGAATGATGAACCACACAACCTTTGTTTGCCATGCGCTGGGCTTTGTGTGGCTTCGAGCTGTCCACTCGCTCCTACGGGCCTTTCATTGCTTCCCCCCTGGCCTCCCACCTCTGTGCGCACCAGTTACTGTGAGGGAGCGGAGGAGAGGAGAGGAGAGGAGAAGAGAGGATGGACACTGGCTGCATTGTAGCTGCAAGGAGGGATTTGGGGTATTGTGCGCCTTCCAATCTGTAGCGCAGTGGGCGAAGATGTCGGGAGCCAAAGAAGCTGTGTGTGTGTGCCAGTGGGGCAGGGGAGAGGTGAGAGCAGCCAGAGGGGCTGAGAGACACAGAAACAGAGAGTGAGATGGGAGAGAGAGAGACAGAAACAGGAATAGAGAGACAGACAGACAGGGCGGAGGGGGCCCTCTAGAATATTACACACTTAAAATATAATCATGTCCTGGCAGTCGGGACACAATCTGTCTGCATATTTTCAAATTAAAAAAAGGCCAGCGTCGGGCAGCCCCGGCATATTGGAGCGTAATTTGATTCTTATCATGTGTGGTGCACATCTCGCTGTCTTTGTCGCTTATTTATTTGCGATCTCGTTGTGTTGTTTAGAAGATTGCGTCCTATGAACTTATTTGTTTGCTTCTTTTTATTTCACTTGTGTGAAATATCACTTTCATTTTGAATCAGCGTCGACTAATAAGTGCCCCCTTGTACTGCCCATCGCTGTGACCTAATTGCATAAATTTGCCTCTCTGGTACACTTGACCAGAACAAAAAAACAAAAAAGGGCAATCTGTGATTTGAGGAGACAAGATCAACCTGTTTGAGCAGTCTGGGTAAAATAATCTGCTCCATTTTTGAGCAACCTTAAATAATAATAGCTAAAGAAAGATTAGCATCAAATGGAAACTATCTTACATGTTCGATCATGAAGCTTAAAATATAAGGAAGACTAGATTCTATATATCAGATAGATACATTTACATTTATTCATTCAGCAGACGCTTTTATCCAAAGCGACTTACAATTGAGGAATACAATAAGTGATTCATTATAAAGAGGCAAATAAACACAGGAAGTGCTCGTAATACAAAGTTTCAGGCATTATTCAGATTAATACAAGCTAGACAGGGAGAGATTAAGGAAAGAGAAAGCAAAAGATAGATAGATAGATAGATAGATAGATTATATATCAACATATATATTTTGTTTGATTGTTAGACAAGCTGTATATTGATGTGATATTTGATATATATTCAATCTTATATAGATAAAGTCATATGTGTGTGTGTGTGTGTGTGTGTGTGTGTGTGTGTGTGTGTGTGTGTGTGTGTGTGCGAGCGAGTGTGTGGGTGTCTGTGTGTGTGTGGGGGGGTGTGTGTGTGTGTGTGTGTGTGTGTGAGAGAGAGAGAGAGAGTGTGTGTGTGTGGGTGGGTGTCTGTGTGTGTGTGTGTGTGTGTGTGTGTGTGTGTGTGTGTGTGCGAACGAGTGTGTGGGTGTCTGTGTGTGTGTGGGGGGGGGTGTCTGTGTGCGTGTGTGTGTGTGTGAGAGAGAGAGAGTGTGTGTGTGTGGGGAGGTGTGTGGGTGTGTACACACACACACACACTGTATATAGATGTAGAATATGGAAATAAAATATTGTTTTATATATTGTATACAAAACAATATTTTATTGTAGCTATATTGTTGTTGTATTGTTGTTTTGTATATTGTATATTGTATGTTTTGAATGCTTGATTATACACTTTCCACTGGAATAGTGTAATGGACGTCTTGGTCTGATGGGAAGAATTTGAATGAATGGACATTTGGTTGAGCCGGTGAAGTCTTTCCTGATTAGCAGTCTTTTGTGTCTCATCACTGAGCTTCAATAATTTCTTGTTCCTGCTCATTGGGTTTCAGCCTCATTTGAAAGCAGGCTAATAGCTCAGAAGGAATCGATTTAATTGTTATAAAAGATTGTGGTGAAAAATGTTTTTTTTTTATACTTGTGTATAATCAACATGCCTACATGTTTCTTTGTAAAATAGAGACTTAAGAAAATCCATTCATCTTATTAATTATAAGACATTTTAGTGTGAATTCGACTGCAACCCACAGCAAAAAAAAAAAAAAACCTGTTTACAGTGGCCTACATAATTGTGCATGGCTGCTGCTGGTAAAGGAAGGTTTTAGCAGGAAACAGTTGTGCGCTTTCACACAGCGGTCAGAGCACGGCGGTTTTCTTTAGCCCGAGGGGCTGGAGGCACCCAGCACCGATGCTATGAGCTTCTCTCCCTCTGAGCGGCGTGTCATGAGTCAGACTCGATTACCGATGACGGCTTTGTGATGTGGGCAAATTGTCACTAAGGGCAGATCTGGAGCTCCGGCTCTCTCGCTACACTCGGAAGTGAAAGTCAAAGCACCAGAGACCTTGTTAGAGCTAATTCTGTACTCCTGTCTGCGAGACAAACTGTGCTAGTGTTGCATGCTTGGTGTGCATGACGAAGATGATAGAGATTAGCTATAAGAGCTTATTTCTGCCCGGTATAAAAAGTATAAAAGGTAATTGTGGAATTTTATCGAGTTGCGATTTTATATTCAAGATATAGAAAAGTCAGAATTGTGAGAGACATACTTGCAATTATGAGAAAAATGTTGCAATTCTGAAAACAATTTTTCTCAGAATTGAGACAAAAATGTCAAAATTGTGAGATATATACTATATAAACTCGCAATTGCAACAAAAGTTGCAGTTCTGAAAATTATTTTCAGGATTACAAGTTTATATGTCACAGTTCTGACTTTTTTCTCAGAATTGTGAGACAAAAATTGTGAGAAAAAAAATCTGAATTGTGACCTATAAACACTAAATTATGCGAAAAATCAGAATTGTGGGATATAAGCCCGCAATTGCAAATTAGTATCTAATAATTTGTGAGCAAATATATTAAAATTGTGGGATATACGTAAAAAAAAAAATTGTAAGCTATATACACAAAGTCACATGAAAAAGTCAGAATTGTGGGATATAAACTCGCAATCGCAACTATCTAAAAATTTGTGAGTTTATATCTTGCAATTCAGTTTTTTCAGAATTGCAAGTTTATATCTCAGAATTGTGAGATAAACTTGAAACTGCAAGAAAAAGTCAGAATTGCGAGACATATACTTGCAATTGTGGGAAAAAAAACTGATTTGCGACAAAAAAAAAGTAAAAATTGTTAGGTATACATAAATCGTGATATACATAAACTCACAATTGCCACAAAAATTATTTTCAGCATTGCGAGTTTATATCTCACAAGTGTAAGTTTATATCTCGCAGTTCAAATTTTTTTTGTTTGCCAAAAACTCAGAACTGAGAGAAAAAGATTTATGAATTGTGATCTATAAACATTTACACGAAAAAGTCAGAATTGTGGGATATTAACTCGCAATCACAACTTAGTATCTAATCATTAGTCAGTTTATATCTTACAATTCAAATTTTTCAGAATTTCAAGTTTATATTTCAGAATTGTGTGATGCAAACTCAGAAAAATATCAGAATTGTGAGATATAAACTTAAAACTGCAAGAAAATCTCAGAATTGTGAGACAGTCGCAGTTACTTTTTTTTTTTTTTTTTCGGTGGCGGAAATAAGCTTCCATAGGTAAACTGCTAAACTTTTGAGAAATGACAAGATTTAATTACTTAGATTTCGAAACAGGTGCTTGCGTGGTGTTGAAACCGATAGTGTTGTATTGTGAGACATTCATTGTGATTCAAATCTACAATAGACTGTGAGTCACTCATTGGGGATGTGGTGCTTTGTCTCTAACTTTAAAATTGCACAATAGCCTCAGTTATTATTGAGTACCCTTCTTTTTTTAACGGTTAGTGGGCCGTGTTAGCCTGAGCATAAGCTTTTGACTTCAGTTGGGGCCAGAGAAACATATGGAGAGCTAAATAAAATTCAGATCAAGCACAATGATCCCTGCAAATCCTTTGTTATGCCACGTCCCCCTGTGAAAGACAGTGGGAGGAGAAGGGAGTTAGATACTTATAATGAGCTCATGAGGCATGAGCAAATGAATGTATAGCTCGATAATGTGGCCTTCTTTTGAGGCAGGGGAAGTGCAGCGCTGCCTGGGGAATTTTCAGAGCCCCTTTTCTCTAAGTTTGACGGTTGAGGATTTTGAAGCCTCATTGGCCGCCCCGTGTTGTCCTGTAATCAATGACAGTGACACTTGACAGATTGTCCAAGCTTGCGTCCTTTGTTGCAGATTGGTGAAGTGAAAAGGCTTGGGAAGTATCCAATGAATAAAGATGTTTAAAGCCAATAAATAAAGCTTATAAGGCTATCGGTGTGAGCGGCACAGGGAAAAGCTTTCTTTCACACCAGTAAAAAAAAAAATCTGCCACCTTTTGAAGGACTTGTGAAGCCGAAGGCGTCTCATTGCTCAATCAAACAGATTAAGTCAGTCAGACAAGCAGCAATCTGTCCTTTTCAATAAAGTTACTTTTGTCATGTGGGATCGCACAGGCTCACATACATCAGATATTTTTTTTTTTTTTTTTTTTTTTTTAATTTGACCATTTTTTGACAATAGTACAAAAGTAAATATTATATATATATATATATATATATATATATATATATATATATATATACATACACACACACACACACACACACACAGAGGATGTATATTATATACAGTATATAAGTTTTGTACTATTGTAAATAAAAAGTCAATAGAATTGTGTGTGTGTGTGTATATATATATATATATATATATATATATATATATATATATATATATATATATATATATATATAATGCTAAAGAGTTAACACACACACACACACACACACTATATTTTATGACATTTTTACAAGAATAAATGGCTGAAATTATTCAAAGTGACAATTGTGCCCTTTAGTTTAAAGTTGAATTCTTATTTTAGAATTGTGATTTCGTAAACTTGACATAAAGTTGTAAAATAGCAGTCCTCACAGTCACTCAATGCGATTTGTTGTTTACTAATAGGAGCATGCTGTCTTTTAAAGCAGTTGCGACCCAGTAATGAGGACATCTGTTTTCATATGGCGCTTGACATGTAGCACCAGAAATTTGATGTCATCCTGTCCAAACTTGTACATGGCTGGCAGATACTATTAGATTCTCTGATTGGTTCTGACAAGTCACTGACAGCTCTGGAGGTGAGGAGGGCGCATGACAAAGGGCAAGAAAAGGCTGAGCGGATGTCAGCTGGAGTCCACTACTGCGCGCTATTCCTCACAACCCCCAGCGCCCAGCCTCTGTACCGCATCGCCTCCATTCCTGACCTCTGTGACCTCGAATCGACACAAGCCCGTCAGCACTGTCACAACCCCCCACAAACAAGCCATGCTGTGAGACCCCGCCCACTTTGATTACAAACCACGCCCACGTCAACACCTATGGACAACCATTTTCCCAGAATTCCACTCAGAATTCTTAATTCGCAGCATTTTCACAGGTGTTGTGAAAGCAATTTGAATGCAGATTGACGCCATGCTTGCTGTGATATCTCTCTAGAAAAATATTGTTATGCAAGTTAAGCCATTAGTCAATTTTAGCAGGCAGACACAGCTAATCTATTTTATTATTTAATCATAGTTTATTTTTCTGGAATCTCTTATATTGTCTACTTTTGTGTTCCAAGATTCACAAATGCTTCGTTTCCAAGATTGGCTCTAGCTTTGGCAACATCTTGCCAATTCATGCACAATTTTTTGGCCAATTTTTACGCTAAACTTGGCAAGTGGCAATACTCTGTAAATTAATAGCGTAGTGGCCATGTGTGGTTTAAAATAAATGAGCCTTTATTTATGTCTCCAATATCTTTCAGTATAGACCAGTATTCAGAGCCTGGTCAAAATGGTCAAACCATTTTTTTTGACACATAAATGCATCTTTATCCAGTTTATTCCACATCAAGCTCTTTAGAATCATTGCAAGATTGCAAAACTTTGGCTTTCCCACTGTGATTTGTTTTTAAACTTTAAGAGTTTAATTTGAAAAATCTGAATGTGGGGTCACAATTAGAATGATGCTCATGTCATTGTAGAAAGATACAAAAGCCATTTTGTTTCAGATTTGAGGCACACTATACACTATGATTACAGAATTTCTTAGAAAAATAAAAAATAAGTGAACCATTTGCCACATGCATCAATGGCCAAAACACAGGGTTGCTGTGTCTCTTAACATAATGTGTTGAGCAGATTTTTGGCTTTCAATTATCGTTAGCACCTTTTTTGTCCCCTTTTCAAAATGAAATTGTCCTGTAAAAAGATGATGATTCACAAGAAGAAAACAAATACTGGACTTTCTGATGAATGCCACTGGAAAGCTTCCCAAACAATTCAGATGCTATTTTATGTTTTTCTTTTTTTAGTTTGCATCCAATGTACAGCATTTCAGTATTTACTGTATTTATTAGTCTACATAAAACATTAAATATGAAAAAATATATAATTAATTCAAATTATTTTTTAATTCCACAGTGAAAGAGTTAGCCTACCTCAATGGTTATATTAATTATGTATTCTGTTCAGATTTAAGCACAGCATGCTTACAGAGATTTGGAATGCATAATGCATTTATAGTAACATTCTGTGTAGCAGAGAAGTTCATTTCATTGGTGCCCTCTTAGAGGAAACAAGGCCCTGTTAGCAGCCTTACTGTTGTGCGCTTGACCCTCAAATCTTTGCTGTATCTCTCTATGATGTCAGTCTGGCTAAACACTGACCTGCCATGTTCTATTTGACCTGCGGTGGTGAGATTGCCATCTCAGTGCTACAGGGGCATCCTTCACTCCCTGCTGTGTGGGGAAACCTAAATGACCCAGGCCTCATCTCATCAGATAATAACATCCCTTACAATTATAATAACAGCCCTTGAATATGTTCACATGTGGACCTCTTTGTCAGTGTTGTATGATGTTATCATCATAATTAATGGTAATGTAGTACTATTGTTTTTGCTAATATTGTAGAGTTTGGTCCTAAATCCCAATTTAAACACGTGTATGCATTTGTCAGTTGCTTTTATCCAAAGTGACTTACATTGCGTTGAAGGTGTACAATTTATCAGTTCATCTATTCCCTGCGACTCGAACCCATGACCTTGGCATTGCTCGCACCATTCTCTTCTGTTTAAGCTACAGGAAGCTTCATTGTGTAATTTGTCCAGTACGGTTAAGTATACTCTTAAATTTTGATACCGTTTGATTAGGAATGAAACAGCTAATAGATAAATTCAGTAATAACATAATGAAAACAATGAATTGTATTACCATATAATCAGTGCAGAGCATGCAAAAACTATACCAGTGATGTAACTTTATAGTCACAAAAAACACTTGTCCGTGGAAAAAACACATGTGTAAATGACAGTTAATCACAGAGCAACCTGCTTTGGGAAAAATGCTTGACCAAAGTTGTCAAAAACAGATAAAAACATTATTAAACACTTTAAAGACGCTCACAGACAATTTAATTTTGGTTGTCCTGTCAGGTGTGTATAGGCTGTTTAATGTGCTTGAGAAGTGCTTTCTCCAGAATCGAAATTACTTTTAGCAGTTTCATTTTTAAATATATTTATATATTTTTTAATAATTTTTCTAGTTTTCTATTAAATCTTTTTTATAATGTTTTATATATATATATATATATATGTACACACACACGCACACATATACATACTTATTTTACTTATACATACAATACCTTTCCATTTTACAATCATTTAAAAAGGTTTGGTTAATTTTGACCAAACTAGTAACCCAATATGTGTAGTAGAAAGTTTTTTTACTCTACAGAGATCTGAAGTTCCACTACCTCCGGGCATTTGTGTCAGCAACACACCTGAGCTGGGTTGAATCATAGGAAATGTCCTCTTACGGTGCTTTAGCAGCACACTGTCTTGACTTTATGTCAAAGGAGCAGTGATGTCTCAGAAACTGCAGGGCAGTTTGGACCATGACATGACCACCTCAAGACCTGTAATGCCAAACTTTAAAAGACTATGTCACTGTAAGTATGAACATGATTTGCTGCATGCATCTTCAGTGTGACAGATAGACAACCTTTGATTTGTTTTCCTGCCAACCAGACACAAAATGTTATCCAGCCTGACCACAAAAAGGGTTTTGAATGAGAAGCATGTGTTTTCATGATTACAGTTTGACCTGTGGCATTTAATTTTAACGTAGCAACATGCTACTGATGAGTACATAGAATACCCACAATCCCTAACGAGACGAGTCTATTTTATATGCTGCCTGGTTTGCATGCTATCAGCAGTTTTCTTCATGACATTGCGGTCTTACAGTCAATCACCCCTGAATTTACAGCTTATTCTTGTCTTAATGTAAATTAACAGAGAGCTGGAAGCAACATTGCCGTTAACAGACCTGTGTTCTGTTTAGCCATAGATACAAAAGCATTGATTCTCTAGTGCAGTTCTGGCTATGAAAATTATAATATGGAACAGAGATTAGAAGGAAATTATTATAGCCAGAAGGCATTTACCCAGAGATGGTGGGCAGAGAGGAAGAAAAAATCCCTCGGCCCAAGAATAATGATAATCCATCTGGTTGGGCACGCGTGGTATTATTGCTGTACATTATGTATGTTCCATTTATACTACTACACACGCCACAGCCATGCTGACAGATAGGTAATTACTCTCTGCGCCAATGAACACTTATCAGCCCCACTGCTGTTTATTGCCAAAATGAAGAGCACTTGTCTGTCAAGGTCACTGCTTTGTACGTCCTCTTTAATAGTTCTTTCTTCACAGTTGTTGAACTTTGCATGCGAGCACTTTAAGTGGCAGGATGACGGTGCCCTTATGAGAGCTCAGAGCTGAGTCTTCCTGTCTCCCGAGGGAGATCTTGCTTTATTAATCATTGTTTCAAGGCTCTCCAGAAATTTCCTATGGGCTATTTAAAAGGAACACAGGGAAAATTGGTTGTAAAGCTCCTGTAGAGGCAGAGATATCATAAATACTGTATTTATTTGTAATGTATATAGATGTTTGAAAAAATGTATGTGTGAGCCACTTCTATAATTTCTCAAAAGGAAACATAATTTTAATTTGAACATTAATTGTGACTTCTTGCCTGGCAAAGTAATGAAATTAGTCCATTGGAACAATGAAGTAAATTAAATTTATATAAGGATTTTTTATTAGTATGTATATTTTAATTTATTGGTATAGAATTGTGCATGTTAATTTCACTATTTTAACATTTAGATACCGTACTCGCTTAGTTGAAACATTTAAATGCTAATTATTTTATAAGAAAATATACAATACTAAAATATGTGGCCGACATATTTTAAAAATAAAGTAACGATGTTGCTTGAACATATTGAAATGTCCACTGAGTAGCAAAAGCGAGTTCGATTTCTACAAAAAACAAGGGAATGTGCCATTGGTTCTTGTATATAGTATGGAAGCCCATTTGTGCCATGGAATAAAAATAAAATCGGAACTCAGAAACTCCGAATTCTGACTTTGTTTCTCACAGGTCAGAGTTTACATCTCGCAATTCTGAGTTTATATCTCACAATTCACTTTTTACTGCCTCTACAGGAGCTTTTTACATTAAGGTCATTTTTCAGCCTAAATTTTCGCACGTAAAAAAATAAATACGACCTCACGTTGTGTCAATCACGTTTACACACTGCCTCCGAAACTTTCGTCCATCATAAACAAATTCGGATCAGGTTCGATTTTCTGCGTTTTCGCATCCGTAGCATGCATTTGGATAGGAAAGGTTGATGAATACGAAAAAACGGAAAAACGCACGTGAAAATTTCAGACTCGGTGTGCAAGGACCTTTAGATTTTACATTTTGACTTTCTCACAACTATGAGTTTTTCTCAGAATTATATTTATGACTCAATTTTTAAAAAGAAAAAAATCCTTGTTACAGAAACAAGATTCCATACAAAAAATGACTGATAAGGTGTGCAAAAGCAAATGTGAGAGCTTAAAAATGTTTATACATTTTTCATGTTACACATTATAATGTTATGATGCCTTAATTTATGTGTAGCATTTACAATGATTGATTTTAGTCTTAATCATTGTGTATATAATTTGGTAGTCAAAGAATTATCCATTTTAATATTTTAGCGTTTGCTTTTTAATACTGTCTATTATAGCTTCTCAGTATAATAATATCTCCTTATCGTTATTGGACGATTGGACAGAATTGAAAAATCTTGCATCCTTGATGTTGCTCTTTGTAAGTACTTGTGTAGAGTATAACTTTAAAGTCAGTAGGGTAACATCAGTTTTTCTTTTGAAATCTTTACACTATAATTGTTTAAATCTATTATTATATCTGCTCTTGTTTGTATAATGAAATAAATTTTTACTCTCATTCTCTCATTTTGTGCACTAGTCTTCTGAAGCTGGAATCCTCTGATCTGAGGTGAGAATGTCACAATGTTTTGGTAGTGTTGGATAAAAGTCTCTACAGCGACGTTTCCCTTATGAGGCCGCCTGGGTGTGTACGATGAAGTTCAGCTGACAGGAACCAAAGAGCCTGTTCCTATCTCAAGGGGCAATAGTAATGCATGAATGCCTTTGTTACTCCAGTTAACACTAAAATTACAAGTAGCCCATAGTGCAGGACATGCTATGGCCTTGGGATAAAAACATATTTTTGTTGCCTAGGCCTAGTATAGCCTAAAGCTGCAGATTTTTGCCATGTGAAGCCCGGAGATTCTGCCCTGTCTCATATGAGTAGTGTGGAGACATGTGTTCACTTACGTATTCAGACTGTTTAGGTAGTTTGGTGTGCCCCGTGGTAACTGTCTGCTGTAGTTTATGTTGTGTTTGAATATTAGTGCTGTAATACTGCTCACTTCATTACCATTTCAATTAGTTTGCTCACAGTCCCTCAAGAAAATGTTTTTAGATTGCAGTATTAGGTCAGACATTTTGTATTGGTTTGGTTTAATATTTATTATTGTAAGTCTGACAGAAAAAGCTGATTAAAAATTAGAGTGAGTTTGTCTTTCTTAATGAACTCTCAAGTGTTATCTATTGATGATTTGATATGGGTCTTTACATAATGTTTACTGATGTTTCAAGCACTGTATCATTTTAGTATCATTGATATACTATTATTATTTTTGTTAATATTTTAAATTATATTTTAGTTTTTATTTTCTGTTTTTGTCATTTTTATTGTTTTAATATATATGTATAGATTAGTTTTTAGTTTATTTATTTAATTAGTTTAATTATTTATTTATTTTATTTAGTACTTCAATAAAAAAGAAATGTTGCCTTGGCAGCTAGCTGAAATAAAATAAGATTCAGTTTTTTATATATATACACAGTATATTTTATGTTAACATTTATATTATTTCAAGTAATGTTTTAGTTTTAGATAACGATAATAACCCTGGTCTCAAGCCTTAAATGTATCTCCAAAGCCTTCTGTGTGTGGACAGATTAGATTGAAGAAATGAACAGTTCTTTTTCCTCCCTCTGATGTGAGGCTGACAGGAGTCACTTTGATACACTTTTGGAGCTGGGATTTTTCTATCAGTTGTGTGTTTTTTTCCTGGGGCTTCATCTTTGCAGACGTTGTGAGCTGTCATTTCATTACTCCCTGTGACACGCTTGACACTCACAGGTTATGACAAGTGCTGGACATCAGCCTCAGCGCCGAGCCAACTGATAATATTTCTTTAGGTGAAAAGACACAGCGTATAAACATAGATATATAAATTCACATACTTCCCATTTTTGCATGAAGAAAGCTTGTAAATATGCTTTAAATCCAGCCAAAGTTTCATGGACATTTTATCTAAAAGATTATTTAGGATTAAGATTGTATTATTATAAATTTATTTAATTTGTTTTAACACTTAATAGCTTCAATAACATGGTGCTAATTTTCCTTGACAGTTTCTTTCTTAAAAAGAAGGACTTTATCCTGTCTGATATTTTTAATAGCATCTACTTGACCTCTATTGCTTTTAAGGTTGTATTTTCTGAATATATCCTTTCATTTTTTTCAGTGGCCTCGAGGCACATTTTCACAGTTCTGTGTAGATGAGACACCTACGAACGGCCTGTTGTGAGCTGCTCGCGCCACAGCTCTAATACACTCTGCCTTGGGCAATGGGCACCTGACCTACAGAAATGCCTGATGAGCTTTGCAACTCTTTTTGAGGTGAATTCAGTCATTTTTCCTCTTTATAAAAGTTTTACAAATAAATAATTCATTAAAATAATGTTTGCAATCATATACATTCAATGAGAGAAAAAATTGTGTAAAAAAAAAAAAAAACTAAAAATGTTCTGCTTCCACACCACCAAGTGTGAATATGCAATGTTTTTGAAAGAAGTCTCTTATGCTCTCCTGCAATTCTGCATTTATTTGATCAAAAATGCAGTAAAAACAGAGATATTGTGAAATATCATTGCAATCTAAAATAACTGTTTTGTATTTGAATATATTTTAAAATGTAATTTACTCCTGTGATGCAAAGCAGAATTTTCAGCATCATTAATCCAGTCTTCAGTGTCACATGATCCTTCAGAAATCATTCTAATATGCTGATTTGGCACTCAAGAAATATGTGTTGAGAACAGTTGTGCTGCTTATTATTTGTCTGGAAATGGTGACACCTTTCCTCAGGATTCTTTGTTTAATAAATGTATTTGACTTAAAATCTTTTGTAACATTATAGATGTGTTTAGTGTCATGTTTAATTAATTTAATGCATACTTGCTTAATAAAGTATTAATTTCTCTTTAAAAAAATATTTACCCCTAACTTTTGAATAGTAGTGTATCAAGGTTTCCACAAACATATGAAACAGCACAACTGTTTTTAACATTCATAATAATAAGAAAAGTTACTTAAGCATCAAATCAGCTTATTAGAATGATTTCTGAAGTAGCATGTGACACTGATGACACAGTAATGGCTGCTGAAAATTCAGCTTTGCCATCCAAGGAATAAAATTACATTTCAAATATATTCCAATAGAAAACAATTACTGTGCATAATTGTAAAATAACTGTTACTGTAGTGTACTGTGTGCACTTTTAGAGAATGCTTTGACATTATCCATTCTGTGTGGCGTTTATTTTGGTTTGCCTCTTCTTTGGGGCATGTTAGCTGAGGTTGTTGAGTGGGGTGTCAGAGGGAGTGTGTGCTCATGGTATTGATAGAGGTGGAGAGTGTGTGATGGGCTTCAGATCTGTTGGCATATGACCTGCAGGGCTGCTGCCGCCGCCGCCGCTGATGCCGGTCCAGGGCGCAAAACTGAGCCCACACCGCACTTCACAGCTAGAGAGGGAATCTTGTCACCACGCACCACTCCAGGCCAGCCTCGCCACAAACACACACACACGCATCTCCAAATTCATCCATCACCACGGAAACCGCCACAGGCTTCAGTTCCCTCACAAAGACAGTTTTGACTGGAGTGCTAAGAGCCAAGATGCACACAGTCAAAATGCCAGGGATTTTACATGCCAAATTAAAAAGGGGACAAATGCTGATTTGGAACACTTAATGAGATGAAGCGATAGGAGAAGACATGCTTGTGTATACTTGGGAGAAACGTCTCACTGATCTAATCTCTTGCCATCTCTTTTTTAAGAAGGTGTATTTATAGACAGATTGTTTTCGCAGATATGGTTTTTCATACGTTTTCATTGCTCTCTTTACCTTTTTTTCCAATGTGCACTAGATTTTAATAGTATTAGATTTTAAAGCATTTTAATAAATGCCTTCGGCCTTCATAATCCAGTTTTATTTAGTATTCTGTCAGAAAAAAAAAGTACAAAATCTGTGATAAATAAAAAGTGTAAAAACGTGATAATCCACAGAGATATAAATCCAAAATACATGGGACCAAGAAAGCTTAATATACACAAACACAGGACCAAACATCAAATGGAACACTGCTGAACCAGGTAGACACTAATGAAAACACAGCATGATGGGAAATGGAGTCCTTGACCAGAACAACAGGCAGGAACACAAACCACAGGAACGCCCTCTAATGCCTCACAGTGGTTCAAGCAACTGGGCGTGACATAGCCCCCCCCTCTAAGGGCGGATTCCAGATGCCCTACGCTATCAAAGTCCAGGAGGGCGGTGGTAGAGGCGATACAGGGGGAGGGAAGGAGGGCCAGGACCGTGGAGAGGCACGGGAGGCAGAGGCAGAACAGAGGGTGAAGGCCACGGATGAGTCCGCTGAGCAGAGGGTCGAGACCAGATCAAAGCCAGAGGTGGAGCTGATTAGACTGAAGGCGGTGGCCATGGTGGAGTCAGCGAAGCAGAGGGCAGAGACCAGATTGAGGCCAAAGGTGGAGCTAATGGAGCTGCTTGACCAGAAGGTGGTGCAGATGAGACAGATGGCGGTCTGGGCGGAGCTGGTGGAGCACATGGTGGCTTAGGTGGATCCGGCTGGATCGGCGGCCAGAGTGGAACTGGGTCTGGATTGGGTTCAGCAACCGGAATTGGTTCAGAAACAGAGTCTTGGACTGAACTTGGCTCAGGACCAGAAATTTGGACTGGACTTAGTTTCGGAACGGATTCTTGGACTGGACTTGGATTAGGACCAGAGACTTGAACTGGACTTGGCTCCGGAGTGAGAGTACAGTGTACTGCACAGACACACAACATAGCCACTGCCATGACTGGAAGCACTGCGTACAGAGGAACCACCTTTATTACCTCCACTGCTGAAGGCCTTGGGATGCCAGTTGCTCTCACCGACTTCAATGGTGGGTCCGCCAAACTGGAAGCCAGCCTCAAACGCCCAGAGAAAGCATAGTCTCCAAATACAACACTGCCGACGACAGGGAACTCTGGTTTGACGTCCATGACGACTGGAAACTCTGGAGTGTCGTCCATGGTGGCTGAAGACCTTGGCGTGGCTTTCATAACGGCTGGAGGCTCTGGCGTGGCGAACCAGACAGGTGAAGTGGCAACTCTGGCCGATGAGGTGGCAGGTGAAGAAGCAGCTTTGGCAGGTGGTGGCTCCGGCTGTGGCCTGGCGGCCATCTTGGGAGCTGACCTTGATATGGCGGCCATTTTGAATGTTGACTCTGGCTGTGACATGGCGGCTATCTTGAGTCCTGACTCTGACTGGAGCATGGCAGCCATGTTAGGAATTGGCTCTGGCTGTGGCATGGGAGTGGTGACAAACACTGGACTTGCAATCATCAGTGTGTGGCATGGCGGCAATCCTGGTCAGCCGGACTCCGTGGCCACTGGAGCCCACAGCCTACTGCCGCCCCCCGCAAAAAATGTTTAGGGGAGACTTCCTCTTCCCCCACAGTTAACTCGGATCCACAAAACAATAAAACAAAGTCAATATATTGTGCCAGGGACCAACCTGGATCCTCATCAGGCAAGTTGAGGCTGATATCCAGGTCAAGCCCACTCCAAAAGCAGTCCCTCAGCAATGCATCGTCACCAGGTACAAGGTGGCAATACGAAAGAAACTCCTCCACACAAGCCTCAATATTACACCCCCTTTGATAAATGGAACAAAGTTTATTTGGGTCACAACGAGTACCTTGACGTGGGCGCATGATGAAAACTGATGGATCCCTTGTTGAGGTGAGTTGTTCTGTTACGGTTGAGCACAAGTAGACAACAGACAGCGGGTCCAAATGCAGTTTAAGAACCTTTAATGATAATCCTCAGAGATATAAGTCCAAAATACATGATGGAACCAAGAAAGGGTAACCAGAAACACAAGATGTAACACTTATCAACAACTCACACAGACAATAGCAAACCGGGGCTTACTATACACAAACACAGGACCAAACAGGAAATGGAACACAGCTGAACCAGGTAGACACTAATGAAAACACAGCATGATGGGAAATGGAGTCCATGACCAGAACAACAGGCAGGAACAGAAACCACAGGAACGCCCTCTAATGCCTCACAGTGGTGCAAGCAACTTTTTTACAAAACAGCAATTTTTTAAAGAAATTAATAGTTTTTTTAAGCAAGGATGCGTTAAATTGATCAAAAGTCACAGTAAAGACATCTAGAAGAGTTTTATTTTAATTAAATGCTGTTCTTTTTAACTTTTTTATTTGTCAAAGAATCCTTGTTTACACTAAAATATCAACATTGATAATAATTAAAAAAATGTTTCTGAAGACACTAAAGACTGGATTAATGACTGCTGCAATTGAAGCTTTGCCATCACAGGAATTAATTACATTTTAAAAGATACTAAAATATAAAATTGTTGTTTTTTTATTTATTGTAATAATATTATATTTAATTGTACACTCTAAAAAATGCTGGGTTAAATACAACCCAGTGCTGGGTAAATACTGGACAGAACACATGCTGGGTTGTTTTCAACCAACAGTTGTGTTAAATGTTTAACCCAGCCTTCTGGGCAGCAACCCAACCCAACCCGCTGGGTCTAAACAACCCAATCGCTGGGCTCGTCCATATTTTACCCAGCGCTGGGTTGTATTTAACCCAGCATTTTTTAGAGTGTAATAATCGTATTCATTATTTTTTTATCAATTGAATGCAAAACATTAAAAAAACGGTTGTGTGTGTGTGTGTGTGTGTGTGTGTGTGTGTGTGTGTGTGTGTGGTGATGCGTGTGTGTGTGTGTGTGTATTTATGAATATATACAGTACACACATATATTATGTAAACACAAACTTTTATTTTGGATGGAAATTAATCGCAATTTATCGATTTGACAGCACTAATGTGTATATATGTTATTTATCGCATATACTGTATGTGCATATATAATTTAATTTAGTTTGCTGTTTTTCTCTTACAAAATTAGGATACTGTTACTGTTTAGGAACTCACAATCAGGCCTTTTTAGAGTTCTTGGGCCTTTCAAATTTTGTCCAGTGTATCGATTTCCTGGCTACTAGGAGGAGCTTGTATGTTATGGGTGTGGTCCTAGCTTTATTTACTTCATGGAGTGAACTGTAAGTAGCCATTATTATCATTATTTTGCATCTGCAATCGCTCAAGAAACAGCTGTTGGATTTGAGCACAATGCAATGTGGCAGAGCCTGGAGTTGTTCTTGTTCATTCGGCTAACTACGCTTTGACGTGATGAATTCTGGCAGGGTTTTGTGCTGAATTCCACATCTTTGACAATCATCATTGCCACTGACCAGCAGTCATGCTATTGCCATGTTTGAAGGGGAAAGAGGAGGGGAAATGTGGAAATTCTCCACCTTCTGCTTTGGGTGCCACTGGATCACTGCCGGCTGCCAAGTCTCATCCGCGTCACTGGCCTGTCAGCAGGTCCCATGGTCCTGGGGTCAGCCCAACATCTGGCCCCTCTGCCTCGTCCTTTAAGGACTGTCACTGGGCAGCATCTGTTTATAGACACTGGCCCGATACCTCAGACTGTGGCCAGGAACCGCTTCAGTCACCTCCATGGTGTCAACACATCTGCGTGAAGTAAATGCGTCTGCTCACAATTTGCTTCCATATTAGCTCCATTTTTTATACATGTTCATTAAGGCTCTTTTTTTTTTACGATGTTTGAAGATATTTATTTTGAATTTAAGTAAGAGAGACTAGGCTAGTTGTCACATGGGGAAGGCATTATCAATATCTATTGCATAAATGCTTGTTTTCCCTAGCGGTGAATCACTATGTTGCTTTCAAACACGTAGTTCATAATAGTGGATATTTTTCATTAAATTCAGCTTCCAAACAATCAATATGTTTCCATGTCAGGTTGGGGCAAGCTGACCTCAGTATTTGTAATTTTTTTTAATTAATTTGCTAAATTACAATTTCTGTTGACAAACTAATGGTTTGAAATTTTTATATAATTTTTTCCATATTTTGCTGTTTATTGAATTTATTTGTGTTTCATAATTGTTTAACTCTTAAAAAGCTATTTTTGCTGAAAGAGCCTTTAGATAGCATATCATATTTAATATTTAGATAGTATGTCTATAGTATTTAGATAGACTTTATAATTTGACTTAAAATAATCCCAGCCTGAGAAATATTTACACTTAAAAAAATGCTTATATGTGAAAATTGCTTTAATGTAATTAATTCTTGTGATGGCAAAGCTTAATTTGCAGCAGTCATTACTCCAGTCTTCAGTGTCACATGATCTTGATTTGGTGCTCAAAATTTTTTTTTTAATTATTGTCAATGTTGATATTTTTTTATAAAGCTTCATATTTACACATTCAGTTACTTTTTCTAATAAGTTTTTTTTCCCCCATGAAGTTAGAATCTTACATTGATTTAATTCCAAACCTGCATGACTTTCTTCTGTGGAACACAAAATATATTTTGAACTGTTTTTGTCCAATATAATGAAAATTATTGTTGATGAAAACAACACTGGATCACGCTGACTTTCATTGTGTGGGGAAAAAAAAAATATCGTATTTTGTGTCACAGAAAAAAAAAAGTCATACAGGTTTGAAACAACATGAGGGTGAGTAAATGATGACAGAATTTTAATTTTACTGACTACTCTATTTCTTTTTTAATGAAAGCTAAGGCTTTAAGGTATGTTTATTTACATAATTTGACTTCAAATAATCCCAGTTTGAGAAATATTCACATTGGTAAAAAGAGTCTCCCATGTATGCTGTACTTGCATTTAGTATATATGTTAATAGATTTCAATATAAAGCTTCATATGTACTGTAGTACAGTTCTTCTCAAAGCCTTTTTTGTTTGGATATCTGTTCTTATCCTTTGCGCATCGCCAAAACATGAGTCACATGACTGTTTGTTTGTCACAAAGCAAAGTTTGCGTTTGTGGTAAACTGGGAACGTCACGGCCTCAGAAGGGTCATGGCAGAAATTATTGAACACAGGTTGAGTGACAGAGGGAGCTGGCTCAGGGATCAAGCAGATGTTGCAATCATAAAGAAATACACAAGTCCTGAATTAAATATGAGGCCTTAAGGCACGGAAAACACAGGCCTGAAAAGACATGGATTATTGCTGTTCTACAGGCTTTTTGGATGCAACAGGAGCATAGATTGATTGTAGCGCGTGGCAAATGCAAGGAAATCCCAGTGAACATAAACGCATTGGATTATGTGAAATAACTGTAGTTATGTCTAAGGCTGTCTCTTGATGTGTCAGTCTTGAAGAACATTTCATTTCTGGCGAGTAGACAGCTGTTCTCAACATATTGCAAATTCATTATTCAAATGGCTGGGATCCCTGGACAGCCCCTGTTATGTCAAAGGGTTTTAAAGCATTTACTTTGCAGAGCACAGAGATGGAATTTGTAAAAAGGCAAAGAACCTGACAGAATCTCCTCAGAACATGGTTTTACCAGGAAATGATTTGTTAGCCAATCATTTCTCTATGTTGCAACATGTTTGAAGAGGCCGTGTTGAGGGATCTGTGAATATTTTACAGTAAATCTGCTGGGTGATTACAGAGTATTTTATAAAAACAGATAAAAGCCTACATTTCTATTAAAATTTAGCCATAAGTTCTTATACACAAACAATAACTTCATATAATCCTAAGATTCTTTTTTCCCAAGAGGTAAGAATCCCAAAAATGGGGTTAGATCACCAAAGAAATCAACACATACTCACCTTCATTTCTCTCCAAACAAATTCCAAACCCCTTCTGTGTAACACAAAGATATTTTGAAGAACTGTTTTTGTCCATATAATAAAAATTAATGGTGATCAAAAGAACATTGGATCACATTGACTTGAATTTCAAAAGTCAGGTTTGAAACAACATGCGAGTGAGTTAATGCCGACATAATTTTCATTTTTGGGTGAACTATCCCTTTAAGTGCTTGAATTAAAGAAACACAAAGAACAAAAGTAAGTCATAAAAATAAGGAAAGGTTAAGCCTTTTTTTTTTTTTTTTAATTTTTTTTTTCATAACAATGCAAAGTAGTCAATACTAGTATTATTTAGCAGATTTACATATATTCCTGTGTTGTTGACATGAAGACAACATTACCAAAGCTGAAAATATATTTGGCAGTATGAAGCTTTTTAATGGTTCAGAGTGATGAAACTTGTATTGCTTTCCTCGTAGCAGACCTTTTAGCAAAGCTAACGATTGCAGGATTGTTTCGTATGCCAAAATAGAGATCTCTCACTGGTATTCTTCCATTTAGTGAACTATACGTCTGTGTCAATGATTCACAATCAGAGTCCCTTATAGCAAATTTCCAAAGAGGCCACTGGATGACAAAAATTATTTAAAATAATATATTAATATTATTATAACTGATAATATAATTACTAATAATAGCTTAAATACGCAGTTAGAATAATGCAATTGCTAAACATCATACAACCAAGACATAAACTACATTTTTTCTTTTCTTTTCTTTTTATTTATTTATTTTTTTGACAGTTTTGGAATCACAAAATGAAATGTGGTTAACATTCCCAGTTTCTGGCCTTTGAATATTGTGTTGGTCAATTGGAGGCCTTTGGTTCAAAAAGGTTGAGAACCAACATAATAGGCGACCGCATTTAGAGTTGGTGGCCTTTTGCCAAAGCGATGAGTCAACTCTGCCGCCATATCAGTAAAGCAGTGTCAACAAAGTCAGGGTCAGAGCCAGAAGGGTGATGTAAGAATTGACACACTCCCTGAAATCACATTTGCTTTGCAAAGAAGGGAAGTTACTGAAGAAAACAATGGTGTTGTGAATTCTTGGCAGCGGGTTGCGGGGCGCCATTGACAAAAGCAAATGTGATTAAATTTTACTGGGATGGCTAGAGTCTCCGCAATCATCAGTGAGCTCGGGCTAAAGAGAGATGACACATAAATTACTCTGCCTCTTTGCCTCTAATGGGACTCGTCACTGTGGGGAAGTATCTTGCACACAGAGCAAATGACAGAAATGTTCACAGCTAATAGACTAACAATTTGCCAAAGCATCTTCATCGTTAGGACAGAAATCACAGAGAGGCGAGGTGATCATCTCCTCTAGATGGGCTTTTTCGGAAAATCTCAACGCTGTTGTGATTGAAATTTTGAATCGGGAAGCGCTTCAAAGTATGTGACATTTTGTGAGACACTGAAAAGTTACATTTTAGATGGAAATATGATGAAAGATGATATTTCTGTCTATTTGTGTTTGTAACCAAAGAGCAGAGCTCTGAATATGTGTGTCTGTCCGGGGCTGTCTGTGTTTTGGTGTGTTATTGCATGTGGGCAGTGTCTGGGAGAGGAGTCTAACTTGCGTCTCTGTGTGGACAGACCCCTGGGGAGTGACATTTTCCACAGGCGGACGCAGGGCAGCCGTGTGACTGTTTGACTCCTTCAGTGGTCAGGCACCACATCTAATGCCACACACCTCTAGCACTCAGTCGACATGCTTTCAGCTGACACTTCACTGAGCACAAATCGCTTCTGCCACGGGTTTGTTTAAGTGTTACCTGAGCATGATGGGTAAAGCGGGTCTCAATAACGGGTGAGAAAATAACTCTCTTGAAAATAACTTCAAATTAAATGGGTTTTAAAACTGAAATGTTTAGGATTTATATGTGTTTCTTTAACTATAGTGGGCAGTCTCATAAAACACAATCTTCACATTCTCCCTATAGCCAATGATTTTTTTCCGAGTCATGAAAATATCCAACACATGTCAAACTGACATTGCACCACATGTCAAATTATGTTTTATGTTTAATAGTGTTCTGTCATGGAGATGATGATAAAAATATTTTTTTTTACTAAGGCAGATTTTATGTATGCAGTTTGACAGAATTGATTGGGGAGTTGGTTGGAAATGACCTACAATATATATAACATATTCTGCTTATAAGTGATATTTACATTTTTAAGTGATATTTAAGATGATTTTTAAGATTTCCGAAGGGGTTATTTACCAGGGTTATCGTTAGCTAAAAGTAAAATGATAAAAAAAATGAACATTAACTGAAATAAATCCAATAAAATAGAAAAAAATAATAACTTATTTTCAGCTATCCAGCAACACTACAATATTTCTTAATTTAAACTCAAAGTACTAAAATATCTAAAGCTAAATAAACTAAAACTAATTAATAAAAATCAATAAATACTATATAGACGTATTTTTAAAAACTTTAATAAATTAAAATTTTAACTATGATTAACTATGACTAAAAATAAAATCTACTTCAAAATATTAACAAAAATGATAATAGTATATCAATGATACTAAAACAACATTTTTGAAACATTGATGTAAATCACTTTTACACAGAAACGATGTCAAAGATTTTCAATTTTAATATAGCCTTCATATGACACACAAGAATGAATAAAAGTAAAATAAATACTATTTTGTATAATATTTTATAAAATTGTAGTTTCATTCCACATGGATATTTTTAACAAGTGTGAGTCTGTGTGAGAAAGCAACAGTGCACACATCTGTGTGTGTTGTAGTGTTTAGTGTCTTATGAGGTTAACTGCGGTGTGTAAATTCTTGGGCAGCATGAGATATAGACTTGTGATCCTCTGATCTCTGATTATGTCTGAGCCTGTAAATATCATGTGATTAATCAAGAGGGCTTGTTCTGCACACGGCTTCCTCAGTCACCTTCACAGCTGGGAGACCAGCTCTGCCCTGTTTGCACGGATTTGTTTCAGTCCCGTCTGCCTGCAGCTTATTTCATTTAATAGACCTTCAATCTGCTGCGCTCTTTACTGTCTCTGTGTTTCTGTTTTCTCCAGTAGCTTGAGACGCACAATTTATACCACGTCACATGTAGTTTACACTGTTCTTTTTATGGTATTTATGCACATCACACCTTGAATGTGTCTCCAACCTCTTCGACCATGAGGTGCTGTCAAAGGACATTTGGTTTGCATTTCTTTCACAAACACATTTAGAGGTTGTAAACGTATAAAGGAAAAATGTAAGGCTCTTATGTGTAATATGTGTCTGTTTGGCTTGTCTGAAAAGTCATTCTGCAAAAAAAAAAAGCAAGGCACAGCACATTCTTTAATATTCAGAGAGCCAACACAGACTTTTAAAATATAGGCTTTTATTTTGAAACCAATGTCTTTTATTTTGGAAGTTTTATATCTCTGATTGTTTCAAATCCAGGCCTTGATTGTACATACCTGTGGTTTGTTTGCTAATTGTTAGCATGTATATCGGCTGTGTCCTAAACTGTAAGTAGCTGTCTTGTTGCCTAGAGAGTGAATGGCAACAGTTTTGTTTGAAGGTACAAATTAAAGAAACTAAAAAGCTAAAACGAACTCAAGTGGGTGTTAGAGATAACCCAGTGAATATTTAATGACTATAATGCTTATTTCTTGGTAGAAATTGAATTGTAAGGGGAAAAAACTAAATATGGACACTTTTAACCAGTCTTATCAGACATGTTTGAATTCTCTCAACCATCAACTCACACACACAGGATTATGGGATATCTTAAATCAGGGAATTCATTGGATTTTTGTAATTGGACATTATAGATGGGTAACTGGAGCCACTTTTCGTGAGTTTATGAATTCTAATCATAATAAAGTCACATGTTCATGCTAAAGTTATAGAGTAGATTTTTGTTACTTTTACATTTTGTCTGGTTCATTCTTTTACATTTTTGTCTGGTCCACACTGGTTTTAAATCTCAAAAACAAGTAACACATGTCGCCTTTAAGTGAAATGGAAATATTATACATGAATGACCAAGCAAAGTAGTTGTATTTAAAAATGAGAAACTTAGGCTGCAGAGTTCCATAGTCTCTGAGTAGGTACTTCTGTTGAATAAGTATATTTTATACTTTGCGATTGGTAAAAAAAGCATGTACCTGTGTATGAATGTCCAGTTGTAATTTGTCATGTCATCGTCATTTCCTATACCAGCTTCATTTGTATCTCACCCAGCACGACTCTCCAGTGACCCTGCTGCAGTTCTCCTCACTAGACTATAGCATCTGGGAACACACCTACTATATATACTATTTTAAACACCTACATACTGTGCTATTATATAGAACGTGGACAGATGGCCTTGGAATGCAAGTGGTTGCTGATCAAAGTGAAGGGCGATGTTTGTTGGGAAACAAATGATGTGAAAAATGTTGGGAAACAAATCTGTTGTGAGAAGTAATGAATGATTTTTCATTGAATATTTGATGAGTTATTTGACTTTTTTATAAATGTGAATTTTGAAGTTAATATGGTTTGCCTTATACAAATTAAATGTTATTGTTAAAGACTGTGTGTAATTAAGTGGTAGAGATGAGTGGTGGTTTCAGAAGTAGAAAAAATTTGTTTCCAAGTCATCCATTGTTTTGTTTAGGCTACCTCTGTATTGTTTTTCCCAAATGTGTGGCATGCCGTAATAACGAACACCCAACTTAAAAGTAGAAGCTTCTCAGGTGCACTCCAAGGCTTGACCTCTTAGAAACATGCATACGCAGAGGCAAGTCTCCTTTCTGCATCTTTGACAAATGCCCTGTCATCTCCTACTGCCGTTATCTACCAATTACCCCTTTTCAAACCAGTTCACTTGGAAAATGCAGTCGGATGGCGCGGGTAACTCAACATGGGCTCGAAGAGGGCGAGTGATTCGGCTGATTGCTGAAACCTCAATGATTGTCATTCTTAGATGTTGTAGGGGACATATATGTCAGCTTAATCAAGACATTAAACCTAGCGCCCGTCCACCAGGATGCGAAGCCCTGACCTGTCTGAGAAAATAGTTCTCTAATTGGTTTTGTGTGGTGGTGCAGCGTTCCTGTTCCCGCCCAACCGTCATCCCCACACACTCCCAATGCACATCACTGTCAATAGGCCTGGAAAATCTCCTTAACAAGATCCACGTTACATAAACACTCCTTTTTTTATTGAATCTTAAAGTGAGACTCTCAAGGAGAGGTTGTGTTTTCTATCCAAGTCGAGGCCAGATGAGAGAAGATTGTGGAAAAACAACAACCGCTAACCTGGGAATGCATCCAAACCTTAGCTATGCTAATTTTGTCAGTATCACAGCTTGACCGTGGAAAGATAGAATTAAGGTCTTGAGCAATTTGAAAGGGGCGTGAGGGTGGATGACAGGCCTGGTGAAATATGCCATGCGCTGCCCTTCTTCAGGTTAAGATCAGGGAGAAAATGCAAATTTACTGGATGCGCTTATAGAGGTCATGAGCCGTTCTATTTATCAGCCACCCTCACGACAATGAACAAATACTACTACAGTTATTTTTCAGACATCATAGTACGTTGTACTTGTGCCATATACTGTTTTTGCTATTGTTGTTTTTGTTGTTGTTTAACAACAAGGTGCAATCAAGGTAAAAGTCTCATCATAAACATATTAGTTTTTGATATAAGCATGCAAAAATTTTTACATGTTCTTTCTAAGAAAATGTGTTGTTTCTATTAGAAAATGTTGCAGTGTTATTTTCTAATGTAGTATATATATATATATATATATATATATATATATATATATATATATATATATATATATATATATATATATAGCTCAGATAGACTTATTTCATAGATTACAGTACCATATTGTAATGCGTTACAACAACTGTTACACGAGGACTTTATTTTATGTAAGTCTACTTACTTATTTACCCTTTTACTTATTTACATATAATTAACATATTTTTACATATACTTCTACTTGTTTGCTTACTCTCATATATGTGTATTGTCTATAATTTATGTTTTACATACTTGTTTTTAAGTTTACTTGCATGTATGTACATTTGTATATAAGTAAATAAGCAAAAAAAATCCATTATACAAGCAAATGAGATTGTATTTGGTACATTGATTAAGTACATTTTATAGTAATTTGTAGAATATTTTTATAGCTTTATTTAGACATACTCATTTTAATTTTTATAAATATGCTTTTTATACTATACATGTACTGTAAATATAAATATATAATGTAAAAAATACATTTGTTACATGTTTGAAAATGCATGAAATAAAATACATAAATACATGTTTATAATTAATGATTCAATTAAAGTCTTATATAAAGGTACTAATGTCTATTCAGGAACTAAAAATAAGGCTCTCTCCTATAGATATGTTTCATATGCAGATATAATATTGACAGTTATTTAATCTAAAATATGCATGACTTCAGCCACAGTCATTAGGTTCTTAATGAATTGTTATATTTTATTTACCCTAATCACGTCAGACTACACTCCTTAATAGCTGAGCAGTTTTTGTGTTAATGCATTGATTGAGATATGCAGCTTTTATTTATATATTCAGATAATAGGTGGTTGAATCATCATTTAAAACCAGTATTAGAGAGCACTTATGTTGAGCATTCAGCATGCTTTAGTTTTAATCTGGCTCATTACTGATGATAAATTACATCTTAATTATAACGATAAACACCCTGCGTAAATGAATGAGGTGTATCTGACAGGACGACTAATTTGCTGATAACTATCACCCTGTGAATAAATGATGACACCTCTCATTTTGCTTTACACATTAGTCGTGTCTCTTTTGTATTCCTCTAAGTACTATCTTTTTTACTTAGACCCTTTGGCTTGAAATGCAATATGATAGTTAATATTTAATATTGATTAAAGCAATAGTTCACCCAAAAATGAATCATTTACTCACCCTCAAGTTGTCCCAAAAACTTGAACACAAAAGAAGATATTTTGAAGAATCTTGGTAACCAAACAGTTGACGGTAACCATTGACTTTCATAGTATGAAAAAAATACCATGGATGTCAATGGCTACCATCAACTTTTGGGTGAACTCTCCATTTCTATTTAAGACAAGCATACAGCTTTGAGTACATTTATTTTCTATGCTGGTCATCTTATCATCTTACTCACACTGTATGTTGTTTATGTACCTTAGATCATTAGAATTGGGCCCCATATATAGTGCTGTGGTTAAACTCAGAATAAAATCTAAGTACAATGTGAGTCTCAGACTTTTGTTCACAAAGAAGTCCAATACGTGAAATCCCCATGTCACTCTATTGACAAGCTTAAGTGCTCAGATAAGCCTTGATTCATGGCACTATTCCTCGGAGCAACGACTCAACAGTGAGCTAAACCTCTTCAGTGATAAACATTAACGTGAGGCGAGCAGACAGAGAGCTCATCCATTAAAATATACAGCTCTGGTTACTCCACAGGAGACCGACGGCTCGTAAGACGGGACAAGGGTGGGTGACCTTGAAGCATTAACTATTCCTGCTAATTGACTAATAATAAAATGTTTTTATTGTGCAAAAAAAAGCCTTTAGGATAATTGAATTTTGCCTCACTTTGTGGTGGGTCTGGATTTTTGCTGAGGTTGTAAAACATGACTCTTAATTGGCATAATGAAAAAGATCACAGCGATGGCTGTGATTACTGTCCTCGCTTTCTGGAGCCATCGCTCTGCCAAACTTTACATTTAAACCAGACTCATTAAGCTGCAAATTACAGCACACAAACCTATTGGTCCTCATTAGCATTGACTGATCCTTGGCTGGGCGGACATCCTCACGTATTTTAATTAGCTACACCTCACATCCAATCAGTCTAATAACAGGTGTTAATTTTCCATTTCCTCTTTTCTTTCTTCTGTTATCAATGTTGATTGCATAATATGAATGGGTGCCTTAGATTACATGATCTATTTGACCTTTTTTGTATCCTGTCTTCAAAAAAGTACTAAAGAACAGTGTTTGCCAGCTTCTTTTTGGCTCAAGTACCTCTTTAATAAATGTGTTTCTATTAACTCTAGATACCAGGGTTATGCACCATTCAAGATTGAGAATGCCTTTTAAATTCTTATTCAGTTTCTGAATTTAAATGTGAATTTGTAATCAGTATTAGAATTAGAATAAATAAATTCATATAATTTTATCAATTTTATTTTATAATTTTATATACATATAATTTTATTTTAATTAGTAGTTTATTTGGTAATTTTTAATTTATTTGCAATTATGTGTGTGTATCTGTTTGTCTGTGTGTATGTGTATATATATTTGAGATGATATACTGTATATCAGAAAATTAAATTTATGAAAATAAGTCAACTAAATGTCAATTTAATACAAAAATGCTTTTTTTGTTTGCTTTTTCTACAATTGTGAATTTATTTGAATTTACATTTTTTAATTTTTAATATTTAAATGGTAGATGATGCAGCATTATATTTTGACATTTTATATTCTATTATTATGATTTATTTGTTTTTAAATGAATTAATTCTATTATTTATGTATTTATTTTTTTATTTTATTTTATGTATTACTCCCATGAATTCCTTAGAGTACACATACCTAAGAAAATGTGGTTTCACATCTTTTAAAATGTATCTACTAAGAAAACAGAAAGGTGAAAGAAGGTACAAGGGGCTGTTTTGATTTCTGATTAAACTTACAGGAGTATCAGACAAGTTTTGTCATGTTATCATGTATTCTGCTGCATGAAAACTGTGACGCTGGCTCTGCCCTGAAGGCAAGCAGTCAAAATGCATCAATCTCAGCTGAAGTTTTGCTTACGTGCCTGCAAATACAAATTCTATAACTGCGTCTTAAACTATACACCTTATAATGTATACATTTTCAGTTTCTACTTTGCATAAATGACCAGTATTTCACATTTACGTCCCATTTAGTGATGAATCCCCAGCATGACGCAAACTAAAGATCAGGCTGTGGTCTATGCAGCGCTGTCCCATATATAACGGGGACTGACGGGTCTTCTGATAGGGTGTCAGTTTGACTGTGTGTTAATGTTAGGTTGCCGGGCCACGCTCCCAGTCTCATTACTGCAAATTTAGTCTGCTGTGAGCACAAGAGAACTGCTCACATGCACATTATAACAAAGAGATCTGTTTTGATATTAGCTCTAATGCTGAATTTTGCAAAAAAACAATAGCAGTTGAGCCTATATAGATTATGATATGCTTCTAGTGTTCAGCAATCATGTGAACGGCAGGACAGCTGGACAGGATCAGTGTTGGGCAATGCAAATTCCCTAGACTGCAAGATCCCTGGCAGATATTCAGTTCTGACTGAGAACCTTGATAAATGTGTCTTTCTCTTTTTAAACAGCCCAGTACAGCAAGACCACCTCTAGGACCACTCATAGTAATCAATAATACACCGAATAAACTGTTTGATGCCTTCCAGCTTTGCGTTATCGTAACATGATGTTGTGAATCAGGCAGCACACAGGCATCTAGAACACCAGCCGTCATCCATCATTCCTTTCCCAGCAGAATAATTGTACGCGCGTGGATGTCGATAGTACTAAAACGGCATTCAGATTAAGTGTCAGAACACTTCAATGACATTAGAGATGTTGGTTTTAGGGTGTTTGACTGAATAAAGCGTGCGCTCGGAGGGAGGCGGGGGACTGTGTTTATGGGCTGATCCCTTGACATGCCCTAAATTGCCTTGTTTGCTCAGCACATGCACAGAAACAGATGCTGCTTCACTGCGCTGGGTCATTCACTCCATCTCCTGGTGCTTTGAGGAAGACCTTCGTGGTTAGTCTCGTCCTCTCATCCACGTTTGTTCATACTGTTAATGCAACTACAAAAAAAAGCAACCGTTTTTGTAATCACGAGATGCGAAAATGGCTAGGTTTAGGAAGCAAGCCATTCGAAATGAATTAATCCACTTTGGCTGAGGCTAATGTGACTGCCATCATTTACTAATTATCATCTGGCTTTCTGAAAACCTGTGTTAACTGAGGGACCACCCCACCCCCTGGAGAGGAGGTGGTCTGTGCAGTCATGTCATTTAGAGCTTTGTTACGGAGGTTTGTGCTCCCTGGCCTGGATTATTATGATTAAGATCCACCTAGCAGACGACTGTCCAATTGTCACCTTCATTACGGCACCGGATCTGGAAGGGCACATGTGTTGTGCCAATTCTTTGCGGCACCAAACAAATGCTCATTGTTTTGCTGTCATCTGATGGCTGTTTCTGTGTCATTACTGAATTTTTAAAAAAATCATTTTTCTCACATCTTTTAGCCATAACGCACATCTAACCTTTGCTGATTATAGTAAGAAAGGCTTGGCTTACAGTCACATTGGATCATGACAGTTGCCGGTAAACTGAACACAGTCCCATCACTTCTGACAAAACTATGAAAAGACAAAAGACTGAGAAAGTGCCATAGAGCCCACAAATAAAATATCTTGATGCTGAATGTCTTGTTTTGTATGCACTGAGAGGATACATGTAAACCTCATGTACATATAGAGATGCTCTATGTTGGTGGTCATGTTGGTTATTGGGTGGTAAATGTGTGTGTTTTTTATGTTGTCATTATACAAAGATTAGATAAATTATTTTATGAAATATTAATATTTGTTTTAATAAATTAACATTTACTTTACATTTAATACATTTAATTATTCATTTATTAAATTTAATAGAATATACATAAATACATTAAACAAATTCTAAATAAAATAATGCATTAAAATAAATAATAATTAATTTGGTAACACTTAAAGCCTTTATGAACTGTATAATGAATTATAGAGGTATTCATAATGTATGTTGTAATACATTATAACTTCTCATAATTGACTGTACACAAAGTTAAAATGCATTATATTATTTGAAGGTTGTTTTTCATTTGTTTCAATGCATTATACTTTCTAAAGGTGTAACATTGAATAGGTATTATACATTTTGAATATATTTTTATTTTTCATTTCATTGTAATTTTAGATAAAGTTTTATTAATTTTGATTAGTGTTTTTGTCATTTTTATTAGTTTTTTGTATATATCTAAAAGGTTTGATTTCAGTTTTAATTCTATTAGTTAATTTGAAGTTAATTAAAAATGAGATTTTTTTATTTTGTTTCAGTCATCATTATATTTTAGTTAACAAACATGTTTTTTTTTTACAGTTTAGTTTTAGTTAAAAATAATAACCCAGTATAGTAGTCCTACATTTGTTAAATGATTGTGAGATAAGAAAGATTATATTCCAAAGTTGCTACCGTTTAAAAAAAAAATGTCTTTATCACTCAACATAACGTCAGATCTAGAATTTTATATTTATTATTCGCTTCAAAATATAAATAATTATCAGCTATCATATCAGCCATATCAGTGCATCTCTCTAAATCATATTCTATTATATATGTTTTGTGTATTTATTGGTGGCTCCTACAGATTATTAAAGGAACGCGGCTAAGGCTTTGGTGGTCAGACCTTCAGATTCTGTGAGCGCTGGTGGAGAGAAGTCAGCTCTGATTACAAACTAAGTGCTGTGCTGCCAGACGGGGGAGGGTCTACATGCTGATATGCATTCTATCAGAATGATTCATGCAAATTATGCACATTATTCCTGCAGGAATTTCCACTGAAACTGCCTGGAGAAATTGCCGGAAATTAGCCATAAAATTCACTGTGTCGGGAGTGCAAGGTGAAGGCCACTAGGAAGCCAAGGACACTGGGCTTGTAGTTATTCTGCATGTGTGTGTCGTGTGCGTGGTCACCTGGTGCTTTGTCCATGGATGCAAATACACAGCGTAGTATTCATTAGAGGATTTTCCTGTACTAACACACTGATGAGATTTTCAGTCACATGTCTGATAATGAGGCCGTGAGATGATGAGGAGCGTAATGTCTGTGAGTGTTACACTAAAACATCCCCAGCTGCTCATTCATTGTGTCCTGCACCCCTGTCTTGTTTGTTCCTGTTGTAGCATTCATTCATGTTATCTTCCACTGGATTATTGTCTTAATTTGCAAATTAATTGGCAAACTGATCAGTTGACTTCTTGATTAACAGGTTTGTTTTTCAACATTTGCATTAAAAAACATTTGTTCTGTAGTGCAGTTGTTTTGTCCATCGAGTGAATATTCAAGTAATAGTAATGTAACTGTCATGTTCTAGTGGAAACAAAAAAGAGTCCAGTTTTTATCACTAAAATACCGCCAAAATGTGCAAACTTAAATCTGTTGTGTAGTATCTGTAGTATCTATTTTATTTGGCATTACACTCAAATACACTTACATAAATATACTATGAAAAGTCTATCTATCTATTGCTCTTCAAAATATATTAATATTTTTTTGTGTATATTAAAATGACGATGTAATGATTAGGGGAAAAATCAACAACAAAAATGTTGTTTTATAGGCTACAGAACCCTTAACAATTAATTCCCTTATTCTCATTAGGAACACAAAGCCTTACATAAACACCATGCGTAATGTAGAACATGAATGTATACATTAACCGTGGGCCACAATCAGCAGGGGTCTTGCTTTAACTCCATATGTCCGCTCTGTGCCTCATATGGCTGATGCTGAATGCCTGGCCTGCCTCATGGAGCGAGGGAGCAGGGCTGGGGATGTTGCTCTGACTGACTCCCCTGGTAATGGTGGTGTCCCACCGGCACTTTACGCTTCCCCCACAGCCACATTTAATGACTATCAGAAGTTGGAATGTATTTCAATGTAGTGTATATGAGGGTCAGTGAGCTTTGAGCATAACTGTAGCCCTCCAATGTGCACGTTGTGATCGTCCTGAACAGGTGTTGGACTATGATGCTCACCACCACCCAAGTATACCTTAGAATATACACATTAATATTCATATGCCATTTACAGTGGTAAAAATGAATCATTTTATAAATGAGTCATTTGATATGGAAAGGATCAGGCTGTGATCACACTTTGTCAGTTTTTTCTGTTCGGAACACATATGGTGATTATGTGACAACAGTTTCATGTAATGAAACTCCAATGCCAAAGTATTTTTACTTTTTTTAACTTTTCAGATACGTGGTTGCTTATATCCTTGCTCCTTTTAATTAAGTATATTGAAAACAAATTACACATTTTCTGTGTCATAACCCCTAAACTGTCTCCAATTGGACTGAACCGAACACTCTGTGTATCTTACAAATTGAAACATTTTCCCTCAAAGCCTAATGAGACCGTAGTTACTGATGCAGGTGGTCCGTCACCTTTGACCTCTTGTGTAATACTAATCTTTCACTAGCAGCACTGTGAATTAGAACCCTGTCTGAGCAAAGCTGTAATCCCAAAACAACTCCAAGAACATCAGATTATTATTTAAAGAAAAGGACAGTTTTGGAAAGGGATTAAGATAATAAAACTGTCCATTAATCTCATTCATCCAGACAATAGACAATACAAATGTAATTCAGTAATTTGTGTTTTTTGAAGAATAGCTCATAATCACAAGTGACAGATCTAGACCGTGACTCTTAAAAGATTTCCAGTACTTTCACTGACGAATTTGGCATAATTACAGCATAAACATTCATAAAGATCAAGTGATTGAAGGCTTTAATCTTTTTTAAGACCAAATACATGAATGCAAGATGCACATTTATTATCACGACCTAAATTCAATACAAATTGCAATTGCATTACAATTAATATTACAGAAAAAAATTGATAAAAAATGTAAATGAATTATAGAAAAATTACATATATTATTTGCATTAGTGTGTGTGTGTGTATATATATAATGTAAACATTTTGACCAGTTAATTTCTGAAATGCTGGAATTTTAGGTATATCATTTCTCCAGTTTTTTTTTTGTTTTTTTTGGTCATGATATCAAATCTGTCATATCACTGTTTGGAAAGGAAAACTGGTGTTTAAATTTTTATAACTTGAGACTTCTCAAACTTATTCATCTACAAATGAATCATGCCAGTGCACCTTAACATCAACAAAATCGGATCAACAATCAATCCGAAGAGCAATTAACCTTAACATTGGGCATTTTGCACTCTAAGTTTTTTTTACATCTTTTTCTATTTTTTTAATACCCGCATTATGCACAGCTCTCCCACAGCCAAGTGTGAATTACAGCATGTGACATTGGGGTACTGTCGCATGTACAGCATATTTCTTCTTCTTGTTAGTATAAGAACAGAGAGATGATTCAATTCCTAGGCTTTGAGCCTGATGCTGATATGAAGAGGACGGTCCAATAGGGTCCTCTAATGTATACTTTGAATATCCTTGTTTATCACCCCCAGCATACATCACATCTATATTACAAATAGGTGCCCTGGTAGCTCTTGATATGGTAAATTGGATATTTTATGGTTTATGAAAAGCCGCCTTTTTTATCTTTCACTTTTATTCATGACCTTTGAAGCTACAATGCAGACATTGTAAAGACAGGTTAAGCTTTATTAGGTTCATGAATACAAACACTGCTTTGATTCTGTGTCACTGTTAAGGTGGTTATCTCTTCTAGTTGCCTCATTGGTTTGGAGTTTATGTGAGTTTGAGCAGCACAAGCTGTAGAATCTGTGTGACAACTCTGCCTTTATGCATCCCAGTGCTTTTGATGGATCCTATCCTAATACTTTTGAATTAAGCCCTTTGTGAACTAATTGCTGTATTAAATAATGCATCCCAATGCAATCTATAATTAATGCACTGCCATTATAATCTCGCTGCCTGTTAAGGTATGTGAAAAGGCAGTACTAGTTGCACTGGGAAAGTGAACATGGGAGCGAATGATGGAAATCATGTAAATGGGGTCCTGGAAGTAGTTGACTCCACAGAGTAATTGCTGACAGTATTTATCCAGGCAAGGCTTTGTGATGGCTGATTACTGCTGGCCCTGATTAACGACTCCTGCATGTGTCTCCACATCTGTGCTGTGCAGAGAATTAGAGAGGACAGAGTAATACCATAATACCAGGGCTTTCCAAATGGCTAATTTACAGAGTTGAAAACATTGGAGAGAGTTAAGATGTTTCAAAAACCCTTTTCTATCTTGTGGTTGTGATTGTGTGGATTAGGGAACTTTTGATGTATTTTTTGGGGTTTTGATTGTTTTATAGTATTTTTAATCTTCACTCATTGCACTGAATACTGTACTTTTTTTCGTTTGGCAATTTTTTTTATTATTATTATGCAAGTTAGTGTTTTTTTGTGTGTGTGGATATTTTGTGCTCCATTAAAAATTTCATCGGTAGAGAAAGCGTTTTTTTCCCCCTACCGCGCATCTGATTTCATGTGATTATTGTAATTGGCTAATGTGTAAAATTAGAAGGGGCTTGGCTTTTTTAATTATGTATGATTTTGTCTCATTAAACGGTGGCTGAGCGGGGTTGCCAGGTCGTCCCTTATAAAACTGAGCGAAAATCTGGTTTAAAACTCTTAAATGGCCCTGACAGTTCTCTTTCGTCCTTTTAGTTCGGATTCTTCTTTTCTGAGAAGGTATTTCCGGTGACGTAGTTTACAAAGGTTGTGCTGTCATGCCGTGATACTGAGCGTCATGTACAGTGTTGCTGCTGTCCCTGGTGCTGAACTAAACACGAGGCTCATGGAGTGCGAGAAAACATTTTGTAATTGTTAAAAGTGTTTGTTAGGAACAGTTCTGTTCGTGACACCCAAAACCTCTCACTTTTGGTGAATAGATTTGGATTTCATCCCCCTCAGATCTCTCAAATATGTCCAGCGTCTTGACAAGACAAATTAAAACTTATACTTTCGATAAAGAAGCGAAGTTCTCTGTACTGTTTACTTCTCTGATACATCGGTAACATACAATATAATTGTTTTATCTTTTACGCACAGGCGCTGCAGCAACCCAGTGGTTTTCTTCGATGTTAACAATGCTAAGATTTTCTCCTCACATTTTCGTTTATTACTATTATTATTAGTAGTAGTATGGCCTAGTAGTAGTTGTGGTTATTAGGGATTGATTCTTAATATTTAAGTGTATTTTCACCTTTCCTGTTTTGACAATTTTTTATTTTACTAAAATATTTTTCTAAATAATGATTTTTTTTGTGATATAGTGGTTTAATATATATTGTTTGTAAAACTGCGTTGAATATTGCATTTTTTGTGCCTTAAGCATTCTTGAAAGTTCGACTTTTTAATTTAAGAAAAAAATCCTAAGCTAAATGTTCTTCGAGTGTTTGTTTGTTTGTTGAAGAAATTAAAATTTAAAGTGAAAACGAAGTTGCACTTGATATCAGCGTCATGTGAAAGGGCATCTCCCTGTCCGAATCTAATCGTCCCGTCGTGATGGACAGCCGAACTAGAACAATGCAAACTAATGACACTGACACTGATGCTCGTGACTGTTTCCTGTGATTAAAGACACCCAATTACGGCAGTGAACAGTGTCGTAATTATGTTCCTTAATCACATCCAGGAGGTTTAATTGCCTTAACGATGTGTTTAATTAAAAAGAATATAGGTATTACAGTCGACAGTTTTGATACACTGTTGTTTTCAAATTAACATTATTAGACAACGTCACGAATTTGTTTTAATAATCATGATCGGGGTGACTAAGCTTTATCCTGTAATACTAACAGACATACTCCTTTAACCGTAGGGCATTGTTGTTCATAAAGTCTGGCCTTTTTTCCATGGGCATTTATACGTAAGCGAGCATAAAACCACTGCTAATTTAAAGAGAAAAATAGGTTGCTTCTAATTCGTTAAATGTAACTAAATTATTGTTGCCAGATGCCGAAGTTTATAATTTCACAAATTACGTGTCATCAGTAAAATGCGATTTTATTGATCGTAATCTCTCGAGCCAGCAGAAGCCTTGAATCGCTTTAGAGGCATCACAACATACAACCAGGCATAATACGTTGGCTCAAAATATTTTAATAAAGCTTTCCAATACATCAACACATACAAATGGCCCTCTGTGGTCATATTGATACTAATATATCTACATTGCTTCCAGCCTCGACCTGACAACAAGTTGAAACCGCCACGTCTCTAGACAAACTGCATGTGTATTTGTAAAAAGCCAAATTTACAGCAATGATGACAATGCATAATCAGACCAGGCATGCAGACCCACTTGATTCCATCCATTTAGAGAAATGAAAAAGGCAAAACAACTTTTTAAAATTCCACCAAACTAACAATATATTATATTACAATTTTTTTAAATGAACAATCTCAACTAAGCTTTCGAAATAACACGTAGGCTACTTTGAAATAAAGTCCAATACGCCGCTCCTTCCAGCAACTGCTTTGTAAAACACAGATGTCACTTGAAAGCAAACATTTACATAACATAAATCCAAAGTAGCAAGAATACGGATTATTGCAAGTTAAAAACCTTAAAACGTTTGGCATCATAAACAAGGTAAAACATGGTTGCATGTTGTCAGGTCAGTGATATACACGTCATTCTGAAGGGTCCACGTTGTTCATTCTTCATCATCATCATCATCATCAACCATAGACTTTGTTTGGTTCTCATCCCACTCTCACCAGCACTTAAAGTATAGGCTATACTGTATGTACACAATCAAGTGTTTCTTGGAATGAAGTTGTAAGAAAAGTTTTTAGCATTCTTCTATAGCGACTTCATTGTAAAACTGCTGGCAAACATCAGTCTCTCTTTTTCAGAGTCAAAAGTTGCGCATGTGCTTCTACCAGAGTCGGCTGCCGAGTTTAAGGCTTGTCAGTGCATTGCTTACAGAGGCTGGAGGTGATATTGTTGAAAAGGGCACATTTGTCTGGACAGGAGGACGCTGGAATTCCTGCGGGGAACGGGTACCCAGCCGGCTGTTCGTATGCGCTCAGCCCCGGCGTGAGAGCTGTGGTCGCGGGCAGCGAGGCGGCAGAGATAGCCTGGCCTTGGTTGAGATACGCAACCAACCGTCTCATCTCCTCCAGCGCCTGTGCCTGCATGAGGATGTAATTTTTGGCTAAGAGCAAGGTGGCAATTTTGGAGAGTTTCCGTACAGACGGACTGTGCGCGTAAGGGATGACCGAGCGCAGCTCATCGAGCGCATCGTTCAGATCGTGCATTCTCCGTCTCTCCCGGGCGTTGATGTTTAGTCTCAGCGTTTTTTGCTCTTTGTTTTTCTTACCTCCCTCTGACTTTGCACCGGGCACCATCGTTCTCCCGTCCGTCATGAGCATCATCTCGCATCGGTCGTCATTGTCATCGTCTTGGCTCTGCTCGCCGCCGCTGCTCTCCGCAGCCGAAGTCATGTTTGCGCTCTCGCCGTATTTTACACACAAAGATCCGGTGGGCAGACCCAGCGTGCCCGCTCGCCCGCCGGGCTGCACCGGGTCTGGGTCGTTCTGCTCAAAACAGCTGATGGGCGTCTGGCTGTCCCGCGAACCGAGATCAATACCCGCAGCCGGTCGAAACGAGTCCATCTTTTTGCTCGAGACTGCGCTGAGAGTTTTGTGAAAAATGTCTCCACCCAAGTTTATTCTCCTGTCCATAGTCTCCCGAAAGTCGGATGCGATGATGGGGCTTCACTCAGCCACTGTCCTCTCCTTAAGTTTCTACTCTATGAAGTGGAGTTGATGTTGATGGCCGCTCCGCTTGTCAAGTGAGGCTCCTCCTAAAGTGCTCTACACTGCGTTTATCGTGTTGAGACGCACTTTGTAGATCTCGGCAGCGATCAGCATCAGCAGCAGAAGGGGGAGTCTTTTACATCATTATCTCAAGTCGGGCTATTAATATGAAGAAGATTCGCCTATCGGGATTGAGCGCGCGCTACCCAATCAGGTTAACGTTTTAATTAATGGGATTAAAACGGTAACAAACAATCCAAACTGGTTTCTCACAGATTTACTAAAGCACCCCGGCTCTTTTATTCCTCTGCCCATCTGCGTACACCCAATGAGCAACTGTGTTCAAGCCGCTGTTGAGCTTTGTAGTGCAGAAACATACAAAATCTACTTTTTATAATATAACCTATGTTCTGTGCTAATGTTGTTTCCTGGTGGATACTACAGACATTTTTCGTAAACTGAGGGAGAGACACTGAGTGTTTGGGCATAAATTCAGAGAAGAATAGTGAAAGGGGGCAAATACTCAGGTCAAGTGACCAGGTAACAAACTTTGGGATCAACTCTCTATTTTTACCTTAAAGTAACAATTCGCAAGAGGACCACTAAGCTTTGTGTTTTTGAAAATGTAATATTTTCGTGGTACACACAAACTTTAAAATTGCAAATAAGAAAATTTAAAGAAAAACACTGTTATTCATCTCGTAATGTCGTGGAAAATGACATTTATTTTATTTGATATTTATTAGGCCTATGTTACTTCACATTTTCACATGCTGATATTCAAAAATTAGACTTTTGATGTTTTGACGCTCCCATGTTCGTTTCAGCACATGATCCAACATTGTGTTATTGAGTCTTGTGTTTTCTGTTTTGTTTTTTTTAAGAGTACTGAGATGACCTATCCTCATATTGAGTATTCTCTATATTAAATAAATTCTTTGGATAAAATGTAATCTTCAAAGCAGAACTAGCATGAAAAATCTTCACTTTCTAATATCCGTGGACTTGTCTAAGTTATACCTTCGTCTCTAGAAAAGAGCACTGCATTTCTCTGATCTCCAAAGCATTCAACTCAAAACTTACCGATGTGGGATCAGCGATAGGACTTTTGATTGATCCTATAAATTCATATCTGCAGCATGATTTAAAAAGCAGACCTGTTGTGCTAAAACTCCTGTAATTTTGCATTAGTGAGTGGAGTGGACATGCGTACTTAATATATTTCATATGCGAACTTTTGAGACTGCTATTAAAAAGAAAGAGGGCATATTTGTGAACGCGGGTCGCCCTCGCGTGGTCATAAAGAATTTTGCGCTTACAAGATTTTTTTTTTTCAAGTATACTATAGTGTCACTTGCTAGTCATTATGCTATCATATAATATAGCCAGCAGTGATGTTCAGCTGTTTGTTATTAAAAAGATGTTAAACAGAGGACCATAGCTTTTAAATGTTGTATTTTATATATGCAAATTAATAAAGATAGATATGTCTAGACCAACTATTGGCTTAACCAGTTTTGGTCTAGACATATCTATACTATCTTTATTCATTTGCATATATAAAATACAACATTTAAAAGCTATTCGCTTTTTTATTTTATTTGAATTTATTTTTATATTTTGCAGTTTATTTATATACATATGTGTATTTATTCACATCTTATTTTTTTATTATCTGTGTGTTGTCTCTGTACTGGAAGCTTGTGACACTAAAACAAATTACTTGTATGTGCAAACATACTTGGCAATAAACTTGGCTCTGTCTGACTATTTTTAGCTTGGCAGTAATGGAAATACACAACCTGAGAGATTACTGTCAACAGGAAGGGCCACCCTTATACTCGATCAAACTGGGCAAATGAGACAAGATGAGGCTGGAAGGTCAAACAGCAGTCACAAGCTAAAGTATGCCTTTCCACTCCAAGCAGCTCAGCTCTCTCTTCTCTTCTGTCTTCACTGCAGTCTTAACTTTATATAGCCTACAGACAGCTTTTCCAATGAACTAGGAAACTTCAGCTCTTTAGATCTCAGCTTCAATACTGATTTTGTCAGGTTTTTTGTGAGATAGATTTTTCAACAGGACTAGTTGATTTATCTATTTATTTATTTTTATTATTATTTTTAAAAAAAATGAGAAGCTGCGATACTCTCAATTGAAAAGGTTAGAACCAGCAAATAATTATAAACTGCACATACACAGTAGCTCGTGCTTTAGTAAATGTTTTTTGCAATGACTGTCCTGTGCCACATGGTGTCAGACTGCACACATTAAACACACTGAAATGTTTATGTTTACGTATTTATGATATTAATTAGCAATGTCTTTCAACGTTTTCTGTGGCACAGTTAATAAAATATTTGTAAACACTTTATGTTAAGTGTTTTTAACTATGTACTCCCAATTTAAAGCATTTGTGTTATATATATTCTACGGAATTGGTCCAAACTGCTGTCCCACTATTAGTGTGCTTAATATATAAAATCATAATTTATTAGGTACTTTCAATTGGGAGGTGGGACCCTAACCCTTAAAATGATATTGAAATATATATATTTTTTTTTTCCATTGTTGTTTTTTAAAGTATCTTTTTGATTCTTTTAAAAATGTAAGTTCAAAAAATATATATATATTATATTTTCTTTGTAAATTATGAAACTTTATGTAAGAAAATGTGTCCCGTATTTTCATGTCACTATACCGAAACAGTGCATGTTTTAGTCCATTGGGTGAGACTGATTTTAACTATCAGGAAATATTTGTGTCACTCTCTCTCATAGCTATGGTGAGTAGATAGGCCCCATCATTTTGAGGTAAATGTGTTCAAAATCTGAACAATCTGTCTATAGCTTTAAGGAACTTCACTACCGAACACATGTTTTCTACAATTAAGCACACTTTTTGGGAGTTATTGCATATTATTTAGTTTTTATATGTGTACCACTGTTCAGGGTGATGTTATGATGTTATTATCAACTAAGATGTTATGATATATATATATATATATATATATATATATATATATTAGTCATGGCCAAAAATATCGGCACCCTTGGTAAATATGATCAAAGAAGGCTGTGAAAATTAATCTGCATTGTTAATCCTTTTGAACTTTTATTTAAAACATTCACAAAAGTCTAACCTTTCATTGGATAATAATAATTTAAAATGGGAGGAAATATCATTATGAAATAAATGTTTTTCTCTAATACACATTGGCCACAATTAACGGCACCCTTTTATTCAATACTTTTTGAAACCTCCATTTGCCAGTTTCACAGCTCTAAATTTTCTCCTATAATGCCTGATGGGGTTAGAGAACACCTGACAAGAGACCAGAGACCATTCCTTCATCCAGAATCACTCCAGATCCTTCAGATTCACAGCTCCATGACAGTGCGTCTTCTCTTCAGTTCACCTCACTCATTTTCTATAGGGTTCAGGTCAGAGGACTGGAATGGCCATAGCAGAAGCTTGGTTTTGTGCCCAGTGACCCATTTTTGTGTTGTTTTTGAGGTTTGTGTTTGGATTATTGTACGGTTGGAAGATACAAACATTGCCCATTATAAGATTTCTAACAGAGTCAATCACTTATTGATTTTTGATCTGTTGGTATTTGATAGAATCCATGATGTCATGTGTCTTAACAAGATGTTCAGGACCTCCAGCAGAAATATAGGCCCACAACATTAAAAATACAGCAGTATATTTCATTGTACACATGGGGTACTTTTTATCCCTGTGTTCACCAAACCCATCTTGAGTGTTTGCTGCTAAAAAGCTCATTTTTTAGTTTCATCTGACCATAGAAGCCAGTCCCATTTGAAGTTCCAGTCGTGTCTGACAACTGAATATGCTGGAGTTTGTTTTTGGATGAGTGAAGAGAATTTTTCTTGAAACCCTCCCGAACAACATGTGGTGATGTAGGGGCTGTTTGACAATTTTTTTAAAGGTTTTCTGTCCCCGAGACTCAACTATTTTCTGCAATTCTCCAGCTGTGATCCTTGGAGAGTCTTTAGCCACTCAAACTCTCCTCCTCACCGTGCATTAGGATGATATAGACACACGTCCTCTTCCAGGCAGATTCATAACATTTTCTGTTGATTGGAAATTATTAATTATTGCCCTGATGGTGGAAATGGGAATTTTCACTGCTCTAGCTCTTTTCTTAAAGCCACTTCACTAATTTGTGAAGCTCAATTATCTTTTGCTGCACATCAGAAATATATTCTTTGGTTTTTCTCATTGTGATGGATGATTAAGGGAATTTGGGCTTTGTTTTCTCTCCTATTTATATTTCTGTGAAACAGGAAGCCATGGCTGGATAATTTCATGTTCATAATCACCCTGGAGTGCTCAAAATTGTGAATATGAATGGGAATATACTTCAGAGATATTTTACTCAAGAATTTCTAGGGGTGCCAATAATTGTGTCCAACGTGTATTTGAGAAAAACATTTATTTCATAATGATATTTCCCCTCATTTTAAAATCTCATTATCTAATGAAAGATTAGATTTGTGTGAATTTATTTAAATAAAAGATCAAAAGGATTAACAATGCAGATAAATTTTCACAGCCTTCTTTGATCATATTTACCAAGAGTGCCGATATTTGCCACAACGAGCAGTTTCCATTGTGATGGATGAACCGGAAGTGTTTTTAATTTCTGTTTGACTGCTTATTTGGTAGGATTATGATACGCGGATGCCATTTATTATGATTAAATTAACACTATTATTATTATTAAACATGCAACGTGATTTCATGTGCCAGCGACGTACACTTAAATCGCGTTCATAAATAATCCAAATCATTGGAATAATTCCTACCGTTCACTTAGCAAAATAATAGACGCAATATTCCGAAAGCATAATGCTAGTATTTCATTCAGTCCACTTTTTTTTTATTCGCTGTTTCTCTTCCCTCGTACACTAATGTGCACTCGTTTAATAAATATTATTATTCATCACTTAGCAACGGCATAGATGCTTGACGAATGAATGTGTTGTTTACATTCAAGTAATCTTTTAAATAAGCAGTTTATTCTGCTCCTCCTGCAGGTGGCGGAGTTGCTCTTTACATGTCGGTTTTTTTATTTATAATCTTGCGCCACATGTTCTGTTCTTTTCGTTCGTTTAACAAACATTGGTTGCATAGCAACACAATGAACCGAGACATGTTATTTTTTTAGTGAGTAGCAATTTTATCATTTCAAAGTGGTCACTTTATACCAATTACTGCATACTTCTGATACGAGAGCAGCTCGCCTCGCGCAATCGTGCCCGCGCGTGCTGATCTGTCAAGGCTCGCGCGTGATATGAATAATGATGGCAGAGTTTATGTGATGCATGCATGACTGCTCTGCATTGAGCGCCTAGCTTATTTTAATAATGGTTATGCGGAATGTGATAGCGGATTTAATGTATAGACATGCGTGCTTTTCTCAGTTAGCTAGGCTATATCGTACATCTTCCATTTTTGCCATGGTTTATTAAGTTTAATTTTTATATTTTTAGCAAAACGGCTGACGTGGATATAAATATAATTATAATTCCGCCAACATCTTGAAATGTTCTGACGCCGTGTGTTACGTAACTCTGCTGGGGCAGCAGTATCACCATGCCTTGTTCCTAAAAGTGTCTTTAGTAAGGCTTATTTAGCTTTTCTTGAATCCTGGGGAGTTTATTTATTTATTTATTTGAGTCATGCTCCATTTCCTGTTGCCATTATTTAGTGTCTCGCTTAACGTTACCCTCTTTCACGACCGATTCTGACAGATGATTAGCTTCACTGTCATGTTGACCCTAAATATGTAACTGCGCGGACGTTTTCCTTTTTCCATCTAAACTAAACTGTATCTGTATTTAACATATTAAATGTATGTTTTTGTATGTATCTTAAAGTCTCAACGCAGCATCATTTAGGTGGAATTATAATTTGTATGCTTGTATTTTAAAAAAAATGGGGGGGGGGGGCGTGAAAATTCTGTGATTTATCTAAATTGGAAGAATTTATGTATTCTGTAATTACTTGTATGGTGTATATATTGGAAGTCAGTGGTAACCAAAAAGTTTTGGCTACCATTGACTTCCAAAAAAAATTAAAAATATCTTCTTTTGTTTTTTGCAACAGAAATAAAGTGGTACACATTTGGAACGACGTGAGTAAATAATGACAGAATGTTCTTTTGGATGTACTGTCTCTTTAAGTTTTCCCTCTTTTTTTCTTGATTTGGAGACTAACGTATACGTTTTTAGCCGTTAGGGGTCGACATCTCCTTAGGGATCGTTCAATTGGATTGAAGATTACTGTAGAAGAAAATCAACTCTAAGCAGGCCATTCCCATATTTTCTTTCAACAGAGCAGATACATTTGTGGAAATTTTGCCATTAATGTCAGTCTCTCGATCATTCTCAGGCGACGGTGGGTATTTATCTACGGTTTTCTAGATTATTTGTGGTGTAAAATAAAAAAAATAGTAAACAGTTGGGTGAGTGCATGTGTGGCTGACTTTTAAGTTTGTTTTATATCATTTCAGATACTGAAAACAACAATAATGTGATCTCTAATTGTTGCTAAAATACAGTATATTTCCTTCATGCTGTGGTTTATAATTATTATTATTATTTTTTAAATACCAGCTATCTTTTGCCGTTCAAACACGCTCGCTTACACATGTGCAAATGGTTAGTTGTCGTTATTTACTTTATCTGTTCCCCGTGATGCAGTAAGAGATTTGCAAAGAGAAATTCAGCACCACGTGTGGTGGACAGCGCCTCACCTTCAAGACCTCTGCAGCGTATCGCATTGTTTCCTTTTGATGGTTTTCCAGATTGCAGTACACATATACTTTCACAATTGCTTAGCACAATATCCAAAACACACAGACCAGAACTACCAGAACTAGCTTTATTAGGGGAAAAAAAAACACAATTTAATCAAATTATCAGGAAGAATTTTTCAACCCTGCAGTATTTTATGGCCTGCTGATGGTGGAAGGCTCCGCTCTTGGCATTCACCGCGTGCCTTAATTGTAAGACATTAAATCAAGGTCCGCTGTGAACACGGAGAGCCAGAGTCTCAAATCACGCAGAGCCTGTCTAAAACATACCACAAACCCTCTCCATCGTTGTAAGCAACCCAAAGCATCTGTATTATCATGAAATCCTTCGTTTATCCAGTCATTCCCCAGCCTCTGGTTTTAGTGTCCCGGCGCGTATGACTCTACTACGGCGTATTTCCTATTAAACGAATGCTTTTCAACCCCCATCTCGGCGATGTCCTGTGCTACTGAAACCATCCCGTTAAGTGTTTAAACACAGCACGGATCTGCAATAAAGCGAAGCGAATGCTCAAAAGGATTACTTAACCGCCGTATGATGAAATATGGCCATGAAACGTTGACAGCAAAGGGATAAGGCCTTCGTTATTTTTTTGGAGCTGGTTTCAAAATCACAATCAGTCTGGGACAAAGAGGGACAAGGGGGGGATTGACCATTTCAACTGCTTGAAAGGACCTCTGCTCTGTCAAAAAGCGTCAGGGGCTTCGACCACGTCCGTACGTACTCAAACACCTACAAGAAGAAAACACAAAAATTGCATATTAGAAACGTGATAGGCTTCCAGTTAAATGTGCAACCAAATACTCAACCCACGAATGCGTCAACAAGAATTCAGATAAATTCCAGGCAAACGGCGCGTTAAGCTAATACGCATGTTCGAGAAAAGAAGCATCCAAATGCGTTCTGTATTCCATTCGCAAGAAACAGCCGACAAAACCAACGTACTTCCCCCAGCTTCTTCTTGGACTGAAGATGGGCTGAATATTCCCAATATCCGTGCTGTTAAACGGTACCGGTCTCTCTCTCTCTCTGTCCAGTCTTTTCCCCACGCTGACTGACTTTAGGATTAATGGCTCTCCAGCCAAACAAATAAGGCATCTGCTTTTAGCAGAAGAGGATTGCTTGGGGGTGGTGACGTCACTGGGCAAACAGATGTTTGCGACCAACGTCCTGTCCGTCTCCTTATGTCCTTGAGAGTAAAAGGAGCGCACGTTTGCTCTGACGTAACAGCGCTATTTGTTTCCTTTTAATAATTACTCCTTTAATAGCATCCGCTGCTTACAAGACGCCTGTCATCATTGACAATCGATCAGCGTAATAGGCCTAGAACTAAGAGGAAAGAGAATTAGCTAGTGAAATTTAAGTTTGCCATCATCAGCATTTCCTGTGCAGAATTTCCCTTAGGATTTCTGAACGCTGACTTGTGTATGAAGACTGTGATAGGACGTTTTTATAACGGATAGCCGGATAGATTTGCTTGGCACAGATAAATGCTGCTTATGCATTAGAAGCTTGTGTTACTCTCTCAGATACACAAGCGAAGGTACAGTTTGCTGCACCATATCCAATCAGTGTAGCGTATGCAAAAAACTGTCATTAGTGAGTGTTACAGAGAATTTCTCAGATCATACTTCTTAAACCTGGTGCAAGAAACAGCCTGGGAAAAATCTGAAAGTCGAGTTTGTTTGCGCAGTAATCCGCATCTATCAGACGTTCTGTTTACATCAGTGTCAACAGACCTCTCAACAAAAACCTACTACTGTATGCTGTTTTTAATTAGCACGGATACTGTGGTTTATGTTCATACAAATAGGTAATCGTGGGATCAAAAAAGCATTCAATGTTTAACTGAAAATTGAAAAACACTGACAATTCAAATCCATCCATACCAAGAGACCCCTACAGCCGTCAAAACACCTTTGGTACATGGGTCTACGGCGTTAAAACCTATTTCGTGTTTTTATGCTCCAAGTCACGCAGCTTTCTTTGAATCATTAGTAGCTCACAGTTAAAAGCAGATTTTTGCGTATGATGGTCGTGTGAATAGAATCGAGAAACAAAGGGAAACGCCATTTTTTACCAAAAATGTCTGTGCATTGCATTATAATTCGTACCGGTTCCTCGTTTCTGGTATTTAACCCACACGCTTCTGATTTATCAGTGTTTGTGCTCTCATAATGAGCAGTTAAATATGACCTAGTTGACCCAGCGTCCATTAATCTATTGTCTGTGGGAATCAAGCGGGTACAAACAAAGCGAAACCAACACGTAACTAGCCCTCGTGCGTTTTGCGTGAAAACCAGTTCGCGTTTGAGATAAACGGTGGGTAAGCCGTTTAAAGCATTGGTGTGCTTTGATTTTGCATGCATTTTTTCCATGCACTGTAAAAACAATAGCAAGTGCAACGTGGGAAAAGCTTCATCCGCGCTACCGACGATGCCGATCGCGAGCAAACGCTAACAATTACGTTTTGTCTAATACTAGACGCGTTCCCATTTAAGCGTTCTGTTTTTGCATTTGTTGTTTTATGTTGTATCCCATATATGTATCCCACAATATTCCACACTTACGCGTTCGCTCTTCCACTTCCTCAGCAGGCGGTCGTTGGTTTTCCTTGCATTCATATCCATCCATTTTCACGAGGCTGTCTTCGTATTATAATGCGCTTTTCGCGATTTAAAGAAACTTAATTGTATTCCCTGGTTTCTCTGTCGATGTGTAGTTGGATGCCTCCGCTAAGCGACTTGCCCTATCTTGCAGTGAGTCAGGGGCTGGAGCCCCTGCAAAGCATGGCTGCGTTTTTCTCTTTTTTTTTTCAAAAGAGGGCAGGTCGCTATGCATTATAATGAGTTAAATCTCTCCCTCTCTCTTGCTCTCCCCCTCGCACGCACGCACACATACACAGTTGCAAATTTGAAATTGCAATAGACCTCTCAACAAAAACATCAAGCTTTTGTATCGTTGACACCCGTGGTGTCTAATGTATACATCACTGATATTACATTTATCAGTGCATTAAATAAAACTCAGATGTGTTGCCTGCGCGATAATCTCATTTTAGAAAACTGGTGCACATTGTGCGTTAGTGTTTTGAATGCAATTTGTCACGTTCAGTATTGTTACGACGCCACTGTGGTCTGTTATATGGGGGAATCATTGCTCAGGCTCACTGTATTTGTTAGAGTACATACTTGCTTCCCATGAATCATTAGGAAAGACAAATTACATTTTATTTCACCGTACTGGAATCAGTTGAGAAACAGGAACTCATAGTTTAAGGCTCACTTGTTTTTTTTGTTTTTTTATTTAATTTTATTTTTTAGAAATATAGGATACTAAGAAGGTTAAATTCACAGCCAATCAGGCTGTAGTGCTTTAGCCTATCGCCTGCAGTAACCTATAAACCCAAATCATAATTATATAATTTCCGCACGTGCAGTTGTTAATATTCCACACAGAAAACCAAATCAGAACTTATCAGAAAAATCGAAGAACCGTATTTTTTTTAATTAAAAAGCATTTACAACAAGAATGAAATGTAGGCTATATTTCTGTTTGAATATTACAGAAAAACATGTTGAAGGATTGTGGATTATTTTCTCTCATTTCTCTAAATCTCCTTTTTTTTAATAGAAATGCTTTTTGGTCCTTCAAGAAAAGCCAGTGAGAAGTGATGCATGATTAATAATTAATCGAAGTAGGTACCGTGGTTGTCTGTCATGTCAGTGGTTGTATTTCTTTTATTTTTAGCCATCGACACGTGAAGCTAATGTTCGTAAGAAACAACACAGAAACATAAAACACACAAAATGAGAGTAACGTGTCGTTTGTGTTTGTCCTTTGGTGCAGTAGCTAACGGTTTAATGGAATGAAATGTACTTTTAGGAGGAGCTACAGAGGTTAGTCTTCATTTTATAACACTTTTTTGTGATCATAACGTTTCTGTCTGCGATGGAGAACAAACTGGCAGGTAGATTTAATAACTTGCTCAAATTAAACAAATAAAACTAAGACATACTGATTTTTTTTCTAATTAATATGCAATTAATTTCCTTTTGCATCAAACCCTCTAAAGCAGTCACTCAATTCGTGCTACTATCGTGCTGCAACTTTAAAGGGAATTTTAAAGAGCTTATTTTCCCTGGGAAAACGCCATTGTTCGTACTGAAACAATAGAGGCTGCAGGCAACCGCAGTGAGGCGGCATGAATGGCGGAGCTCCGGGTCAGTGCATTGGGTCTCAGGCCCCAAAACCCCCTTCCCCTGTGCACCACAATGACCCTGCGCGAGGTCGAGGCTCCGCGGGGTCACAGGGCATCACCTATTGTTCCGCACTTCAAAACAGATAAACATTTTTTTTAATCTAGATTGGCCAGAGGGCCCTGTTTCTCAGGGAAAATCTGGTAAAGTTGTACTACGAGTGCTACAGGCCAGTAGGACTTCTGCTGTTGTAGGTTATATGAATAAGACGTAGCTTATATGTTAGAAATCAACGGAGCCTATGACCATCTTTCCAGGATGAAAGGACCTCAAATATTCGCTCTCAAGTAAGGTAGAATTTTTAGACGTTTCCATGCAGTAATGTGCAGCAGACTATCTTACATATATGGCATGATTTAATGTATGTTAATCAAAGATTACTCGTTTTTAACCGTGAACACGTGACTTAATATGTTTTGGTGCATGTTCTTTTTCGCAGTCAGTGCTGTCGTGGTTTCAAAAGAAAAAAGGAAACTAGCTTAACAATGTGAATGATGCCTGAAAGAGATAAATGACAACATTCTCCACAGGCTCAAAATCATTCTAAAAATCCTCACGACGGATTAGTTATTGTTTATGCTAGTTTTCTTGTCATGCTAGGGATAGCTTGTGTTTTTAATGTCGCGTCATATTTTACAGTGTTGCATTGTGTTGACAATATTATTGCACAGACCATGCAACATTTTTTGTTGAAATGACTGGAAATCAGGGTTCGTTTTTAATATCTTCACCAGTTTAATAACAAATAATTCAATTGTCAGCTTAACATAAGAAATAGTATTTTTAACGAAATACCGTATAATCAGAGTAATAATGTATTGAACTTATGTTACGTTGCAGCTAAGTGTAATATACAACTTTGTACTGAACCTGTAAATTGGTTAACACAAGCACGCATGTCACAACATTTCAAAGTTATCTGACACTATATTAAACACGTTAGTACATGTAAATAATTGTTCGAACGATTATGCAATGTAGTTTGTGCATTAAAAATATCAATGTGACCAGGTGCGTTTTTTCCCTTAGTTGACGAAAATGCAAAGCAAGGTGCATGTTGTGTTCAAATCACACAACATGAAACCACGAGACGAGACACTAACGAGTGCTTTTATTTAAATTGCCTATATTTGTGCAAATTTAGCATGCATTATTCTAAAACGTAAGAAGTAAGTTGCATAACAATCCGTTATAAAGACTGCGAAACTGCTGAGCTTCCGTCACAAATCAAACGCATTGTGGTTAGATGAGGGGTATGGCTCAGCTTCCTCCAGCTACCGACCGAGCCATCGTCACATTCTGTGCGATTAAAAAAATAAAAGCCAATATATTTGATGCGTCTTTTTTCTCTTTCAAATCACTTAACATGTACGTTGACTCTGGCACACGGAATATTATCTTTAAATGCTCTTCAGATCCTGCCAGGTAATTGATTTTGTGAGCTGAGTATTTGTGAGCATGTAAATGCATGCTTTTCAGGAGATCTGACCTTTAGAATTGCATTCCTCAATTTCAAATAACGGACAGAGTGCATACTATAATGGTCAGTCAAATCTCTACTTTTATTCAAATTGAAATGTGTAGAAAAAGACCCAACATAAATGATCTATTTGTTGCAATTTATTGCAACATTTGGTTTAATTGTTTTTCATATGCAATATATTGTCTTAATCATCATAAGCAAAACGGAATCTTTTTGATTTGTTTCAAGAAGAATGCAGTTAGTAGCATATGTGTGTTTTTATGCATCCGACTCGTTCAACCTTGCTAATCTACAATATGGATTTTATTATCAGACCTCAGTGTTTGTATACTGTATATCTCTCTGTGCTGAGCAAACAGCAGCAGGTCAGTGATGGAGTGATGTTTATGAAGTCCCTGTTTAGATTTGTGCTCCTCACCCTCCACATTCTGCTCTCAGCTGGACTGGGAGGGGTCTTCCGTTTTTCACATTGTCTGTGTAAAGGATACAGTCCTCATCCATGTGAAAGAACATAACTAAGGTTTCCCCTTCTCTCCCACTGTGACCTAATTTAGTTGTTAATAAGCTGTTAAAACTCCCAATGAGCGCTGCTTTAGAGAATTTCTAGGTACTGGACCTGGAAAGGAGTGGAGTCAGGTCAGGTTGTACGAACCAATCAGAATGCACTACAGGCCTCTGATGAAGTTTATTTTAGGTGATTTTGCCCTTCACGTATTGTATACTGTGCACTAAGCTCAATCTGTGTACACTGATTGTGATTAAGCTTTGTAGTTTTATATAAAGTATCCCTGATACACTGGGCTTTATACTCACTCACATTCTAAGTATATGTGTGTGTATTCATATGCATGAACCATTGTCACCTTTGTGTTTTTCCTGACGGGTCAAGAAAGCTCATGACTGTGTTTGGGCTTCTCCTGTCCTACATCTCTTGAGGTCAAACATGCATGTTGAGGAATCTGATCTACTAGCCGCTCTCACACTAAGCTGTTAAATGTCAGAAAGAAAGAACAGAGAATGAAGGCCATTAGAGTCTGTTCTTAGCAGTCAGCCTCTGCTTTTATTTCCCTGCCAGCTTCAGTTTTTTGACAGACAATTAAAGAAAGTGAGAAATTGTACAGTAGTGACCAGCTCTGACTTGTGTGAACACCCTGTTGGTCACCTGTCCACACTTAACTCACCTGGCAAAAAATAACCCATTGTTTATATTCAAGGACTGAAGTGGCTGGGAGATATTTTAATTTTGTGTTATAACAGAGAATTAGTTTTGTGTAAATGGAGATTTTTAAGTCTGTTCCTGAATTTCTAATGCATTTTAACACATTTGCTCTTTAGAATTAGCCCATGTTCAGAAAAGGATACTTGTTTAGTGTTTACTGTGCATTATGAACTGTATTATTATTAGAAAGTGATATATATATTTATATATATTGCATTATGATTGTTGGGATTTTGGTCACATGACCCAATCGTTTTGCTGGTAAATGTCATCCTATAATCATCTTGGAAATAAAAACAGTTATTTTGCATTTCTAATTTGATCATCTTAATTTTTTGCAGTGCAGTAAATAAAATTGAAAAAGGATGTTAAAAAACTATGTACAGTACACATATTAAATATTGTATACATATATAGTACACATATTAAATATTGCAGGAATGCTGATGTTTATGTAAAAATTCTGCTAAAACATCAAACTGTATGATGCTGTAATATTTACATAACAATATGGAATGGAAGTGTTAATCTACTGTATCATCTTAAAGGCATAGTACACCTGAAAATGAGAATTCTGTCATCACGTGTCTGTGTTTTTTCATATAATGAAAGTCGATGAGTTCTAATGTTGTTATTAATGTCTTTAAAAGATATTCAAGCATCATCTTTTGTGTTCTGCAGAAGAAAGAAAGCCCTATACGTTTGGAACTACACAAGGGTGAGTAAATGACAGAATTAGAATTTTTGGGTGAACTGTCCCTTTAAGGTTTCTTTTTCATACGTTTTTTTCCTGTGAACGGAAAATTAAGCACATATACTGAAATCTGCAATCTCATCTAACCCCCTTAGCATTAAACTACATCACCGGTAAATATCAAGATATCCAGCAGCGACAGTAGGCTTATAATCAAAGATACAAGGCAGCATGGGAATATCTCTCAACTAAATATCTGTCATTTTATTACAATGCATCTCTGTGATGTCACCTGAAAAGTGACAGATAAATCAGCACCCCAAATAACAGTTATTATGCTTTCTGTGTGTGTGTGTGTGTGTGTGTGTGTGTGTGTCTGCATTGCTGTAGTTCTTCCAATGCCACAATTGTTTCAATAGGTTTGCATACAGCTTTGCAACAAACAATTTAATCTATTGAAAATATCACTTATCCCCCACAGCCTTTGAAATGCTGTACAACTGGCTAACGCAGTTCCACTGGAAATAGTCAATTTGTCAGCATAAACAAATAGACAGATAGAACCAAAGGGGCTGGAAATTTCAATTGCAGCTCAGGCTTCGCATTGCACAGCCGCCCACATGCGCTACCGAATCTTCATGTGCTTTGGTGGGTCCGCTAAAGGATCTAAAAGCTTAGGCTAAACTCAAATGAATTGATGACAGATTTATGCTGTATGTGGTTGCAAAGGATTTTGCATACATTCTGTAAAAGCAAGACATTTGATTGAGAACTATATGTCTGTTTTTAATTGAAATCTAATTGATGCAATTTTTAATTCTTAAAATTATAAAATATACATAAGCAAAGAGAATTGCTGTGCTTTACACTGTAAAATCTGAGCAGATGCTTCCAGTTTTTGTAATTAATATAGTATAAATAAAATCATATTCGTTGGCGTAATTAATGTAGTCAGGCTGAGTTAGTCTTTTTATATAATATTTGGTTGATTTAGATGTGAAGCACATTTTTAGCACATTTTGTTTTTATTTCTTCTCATCATGTGCAGCATTTTTCATTAAGCACAGGTTGTCTTTATAGCCAAAAAGGGTGCAAACCATAAACCAAATTAATATGGAGGTATCAGACATTAAAGTGAATATTTGATTCTACCAGCCATTATTTGCACCAAACTACGGTGATAATTTTGGCCATTTATGATGGTATTAATGCAGCGAATGATGGGCGAACATATGTTTCCATGTGATTACTATCCTAGTGACTTGCTGTCCTAGTTGCCTGCTATCGCCTGACTGCTGGAATGAGAATATGTGCCTTGAGTTAATGCTGATTGCAGCAGCTGCCAACACGTGAATCTCCATGGCAACAATAATGGTTGCTTAGCAACCATGTTCTTTTAGGGACACTGGAAGTGCCCAAAGGCTTACTAAAAATATATGAGTATAATTCCCCATTAATGCTTCAGCTACCTTTACTGCTGTTCCTACTGCATTTACCAACAAATACACACACCAACTCGCTGAGGGTTGGAATGGAAGCGCTTTGTAATTGGATTGCAATTTCATATATATAAAGCATATTTTTAAGTCAGATTTAAAATAATCGAACATCCACTGTGGCTAACACTAGACGGCAGATATACAATAAGACGTGCCTGTATTTTTAAACAGCGTTTGGATTCGTTGCATGAGACTTCGGTGGCTGGTGTAATTGAACGGAGCATCAGCCATCTTGCAGCACACGCAGCGTGCATCTCGCAGCTCTTGCTCAGACCCAGGTGGCATGCGCACACGCTGAGGAACAAAGCATTCCATCAGTGCAAGTGACATCACTGCAGTCAGCTCAGCTGTTTCGGCCCACGTTCTATAAATTGTGGGAGAGAGTAAGGTGCAGAAGCTCTTCCAGGCCCATATTTTGAAAGATACCAGTAGATATACTGTATGTGCAGTTATGTGCAGTTCTTAAGTACGGCTTGTCTGTATTTTTAGAAGGTTCAGTTTCTGAAGGTGGTCGACGGTTTGATGAGGCAGTCTGATGATTTGACATGTTGAATGACTGTATTTTTCTCTTGCTTTGCACATACTGTACTATAATCAGTAGCCCTCAATCATAAAAAATAGGCAATCCTATTTTATTTGACCCATAATTTTCAAGTTTGAAATTGCAGCATATATTGTGCTGTTATTTAAAATATTTCAAAAGATTGCATAGAAAATTGCATTAAATTTTCATATATATATACACATACTATGTGTGTGTATACTGTGTTTATGTATTATGTATGTATTAATGTGTGTGTGTGTGTGTGTATGTGTGTATTAGTAGGTAGGTATTACTTTAGCTTTCGAAAGCTTTTGTCTTTCAAACACATTAAAATGCACAAAATCTTATTATTTTTAAAATTTACATGTAATACAGGCTTTTTTGTCATCTTAACCTTTTTCACCTAATATATTTACCTAAAATGTGTAATGTAATGGATTATGTTACTAACTACAACTTTTTGGTATGTAATTTGGAATCAGTAACGGACTACAATTTCTAATAATCTACCCAGCTCTCTAAACTCTGTGCATATACTATATATATATATATATATATGGATGTGTGTGTGTATGTGTGTGTGTGTGTGTGTGTGTGTGTGTGTATACATATACATATACATATATAAAGACTGCATATTGAAAAATACATTAAATTTGCAACAAAACATTAACTTCAGAATTTGCAAAATCTTATGCAAAATGCAAAAATATATTTATATTTTGCTCATAATTTGTGCATGTGTATATTTATCTGACTTATATACAGGTGTATATATATATATATATATATGTCAAACGATTAATCACATCCAAAATAAAAGTTTTTGTTTACATAATATGTGTTTATTATGTATAAATTATTATGTATTTGTTTACATAATAGTATTTATTATGTATATATAAATACACACACATACAGTATATATTTTGAAAATATTTACATGTATTTACATGTATATATTTATATTCATAAAAATTATATTATGTATAAATATATCTAATATATAAACATAGCATATTTACATATATTTACATTTACAATATATACATGTATGTGTGTTTATTTATATATACATAATAAATATATACAGTACACATATATTATGTAAACAATTTTTTTTATTTTGGATGCGATTAATCGTTTGAGAGCACTAACATATACGTATATATCAGGGCTGGGCGATATATCGAACACGATGATCATGAGCATCTCGTCAGTAAAGCCGGTTCATCTCCATCACCTGCTTTCAAATGGAGCGGCATTTAATACACAGAGCCTTTGTTCACTGACAAGCTACACAATATCGCGTTCATTATTGAAGGTGATTCATCTGCGATATTGAACGTGATATTGTGTAGCTTGTCAGTGAACAAAGGCTCTGTGTATTAAATGCCACTCCATTTGAAAGCAGGTGATGGAGATTTACCGCTAATCACGGAACCGGCTTTACTGACGAGATGCGCATGATCATCGTGTTCGATATATCGCCCAGCCTTGATATATATATATACACATGCAGGTAAATAAGTTATCTTGTTGAAGTAGAAATTGATTAAATTTTTATATGATTTTCAAAATAGTAATTTGATTTATTTTTCAGTATAATCATATTTTTTCATCTAAAATCTCAATGACAGAACCCATCAGGCCAGATTCAGAATATTCACTATTTTCCCAGCATGCCACTGTGGGGCTTGGTGAAGGGGCGCACCTGCTTGCAGGCTGATAACGCCGCAGCAGTACAGTGGACAGGCCAACTTTCCTATCTTTCACTATTGATCCCCTCTCAGGAGATAATGGCTCTCAGACCTGAGTAACTGACTGATTATAGTCACTTGATTCCTTCCCCCTCTCTCTCTCACACACACATACACACACACTGCCCAGTGTGTGTTTGAGAACACAATAGCGAACCCTCTCTCTGGCGCTGAAGGGGGAGTTAATGCACGTGCAGCTTAAGCTGTCGCCGCAGCGAACCGGGCTGGGCTGCAGCCGCTGGCGCAGTGCCAGCTCTGCCGTGTGCCCGCTATGTTCCCCTGCAGCCACTGCTTGGCCAAGCCCCGCCGGGCACTCTCTCATGCAGAAGAGGGCTGAGGTGGTACTGGCTGAGAGCCAGGACGTGTGCTTGCGGGATGGATGCCATGGGTGCAGCGCTACAGGCTGGCAGCAATGGGGAGCATGACGGTATTCAAAGTGGGTGAATGTGCTTTTTGTCTCTGCTAGCAGTGCCAGACAGCCTCTAATGAGACGAGTCTTTGTGGCAGGCCTCTCGACATCAAGTGGGCTGGTGGGCTCATTAACCTGACGACGGCAAATAAAAAGCCCCACACAAGAGACGCCATGATAGCATACTTAAGGCTGTTCGAACCCTCTTGCAAGCTTTGTAGCCACAGAAATGATGGAACAACACATGTGAGAGTATAGCTTCGGGTGTTTTTCTTAGTGTCACATTTCTGCCTCGCTAAAAATAACTCTGACACAAGATATCATTTGTTCAGTATTACCAATAGTGATTGACATACTATAAGTAGTACTTTTTGATCACAGTCAAGTTAGTTTTGCTGTTGTGCTTATTGTTGGCACTTTCACTGTTCTAAGAAGAACAAAGTGGCGATAGTTTTGCTAAAATGGACTTTTGGCGTAAACCTAGAAATTTGAGTTTTTTTTTTTTGTATGAGAGTTTACCTCAGTTTTCTCTGTTCTTAACAATATGCTTATATTAAAGCCTGTGGTTTCAGTTTTTCCCATTATTTTTTTGCTATTCTTCTGCATATTGATGCCATATTTTGAGTATTTATATGGATAGTTCACCCAAAAATGAAAATTCTATCATCATTATCCTCATGTCTTTCCAAACCTGTACGACCTACTTTGTTCTGTGAAATGCAGTATTTTGAAGAATATACAATTTTTTTAAACTATGTTCATCTGTACAATGAACTATATTCATCTGTGCATTTTAGATCATAACTTGAGATAAAAAGTCTAAATATATATATACCAAGTCATAATTATGAGACAAAAATTCTAATTAATATACTACGTCATAATTATAAGACATAAAGTTGAAATTTAATAATTTTGTACTTTTTATCTCATATTATGACTTAGTATCTCATAATTATAACATTTTATGCAATAATTTTAACTTATAAGATAAAAAGACAAAATGATGATGCACTGAGTCATATGTATGAGATAAAAAGTAATGACATGAAAAGTTAATTTTTTTTAATAATTATGACTTTTTATCTCAATTTTGTCAATTGTCGAAATGTCAATTTCGACTTTATATCATAATTACCACTTGGTGTGTCATAGTTCCGATTTATGAGATATAAAGTAAAAGTTAGAAAAAGTTGTAATTATGAGATACTAAGTCACAATATGTGATAAAGTTAAATATGTGGTAAGTTGAGACGTCAAAATCAACATAAAAAGTTGAAATTTAGATATTAATGACAAAAATTTGACTTTTCATGTAATCATTTAGATTTTTTACATTTCATGATTATGACTTTTTATGTGTTAATTCTTTTTTTTTTTTTTTTTATGTGCTGGAAATAGACTTCCATAATATGAAGATGAATAAATGATGACAGAATATGAATTTTTGGGTGAACTGTTCCTTTAAAGCTATAGATACATAGAGTAAAGAGCCATTCGCAGGGTTATGCTGTTTTAAAGCATGCAGTGCAACCAACTGCTGTTTTTATAATCTCTGAAGCATTTGATCGGGTGGCTCGTATGTGTTTGCATTAATTAGATATTCACCATTTACCTTTTTTTATAAGTATATTTCTCTTCCTTTTATGATTTTTAATGTGATTTACATTGTAAATTATTTTCCACTGCTTTGGCTACACAGAAACATGTTGTCTTTTTCAGGCTGCGCTATCTAATTCTGGGATGTGGGAGCTCATGCTAAGGATTAGCGTTAGTCAGGGTCGTCCTGCAGAGAAAAAACAGAACATTGGTATAAATATCAAATGGATGACTGTGTGCGACACTGACAAATTGCAGTTGAGGCACCATTAATTAAATGGGATCAGTAATGTGTGTTTAAATGAATTTACTGTTGCATTATTGATTCGCTTGCCGCACAAATTATCTTTCGAGGTGCATATGGAGGTTGCAGGTCCGGCTCCCTGTGAAGGATTTGTCAGGGTGAGGTCTGTGGACGTGATCTAGGCCTAAGGATGTACCCGTCCCCATTTATCTGCCGAGGAAAGCCTGGGGGGATAGAGGGGGGTGGCGTAGCTCGCCGGCTTTGTTTGCATTCAAACTGCAGATAACAAGGAAGCCCGAGCGGTGGCTCAGAGAAATCACTGGCGCTGCCCATGCTGCCAGACTGAACGGTAAATTAGAGAGGTGTGCTTGCGTACTTCACACATGGCTGATTGTGTAGCGCATGTGCTTTGTTCTTTTCTCTCATTTTTCCTCCTTTTTCGGAGGGAAAGTGCTGACAGCATGCTGAAGCTTCCTCTATCGGTGTTTATTTTGCCTGTGAACCATTTGGGGCGCAAGATAATGTCTGTCTTTACTTTGTCGGCATGCGGAAAATAGATTTTTGGAGGGGGTGGAATTGAAATTATTGCTTTTCTGTCCTCTTCCTAATGTAATAAATGAATGCAAATTCTAAATTTAATCAGCTCATAAAAGCACATAGCTAACAAAGCCCCCCGCAGCTCTAACACTGATCTGAATTATATTCGATTACATCTATACAGGCTCTGCAATGCATTAAACTCCAACCAGGCCTGTGACATTTTCTTTGCATTGTTCCCGAGGGCGAGATCGAGTCTGTCCATGCATCCCAGCATGCCCCAGGGCCCTGGCTGAGTGAGGGAGAAAGCGCATTAACACGCAGCAATTTGTCAGGACAGCAGTCCTCTCTGAATTGCAGTTCATTGACAGGTACACAATGCACCAAAGGCAAGTGCTCTGACTCGATAAAAGTGAATGATGCCCTCTCCTAGATGTTCGCTCTTTCTAATTTCCTGTAATGGACTTTTGTATGCTTTGAGATTTGATTTAAGTTGAAGCGGTCGGTTTTAGGAGTCTGTTAGCCGGTTTACTTTTGCTCTAATTGTTTCAGAGTAATTCAAAGCTGAGAAAATGTTGCTGCCTCTCAGCTGCGTGTTTATAATCAGAGACACAGAGTATATATATCAACCGTTTGCCAACTTTACCACCTACTTTAAGTAGCACTTAAACAATTAGCACTTAACAATTCATAATCTTCACTTATATTTCTGATTCACATGTGGTCATTTTTATCAGAATAAAAGTGTAACATCATCATTTGTGCTTAAGTTTACAGGTATACAGAGGAATATTGGCATTTTTTTGTCTGCAGCAGTTCGTCAGTAGTGAAGTGAAGTGACATACGGTGAAGTATGGTGACCCATACTCGGAATTTGTGCTCTGCAATTAACCCATCCAAAGTGCACACACACAGCAGTGAACACACACACACCGTGAACACACACCCGGAGCAGTGGGCAGCCATTTATGCTGCGGCGCCCAGGGAGCAGTTGGGGGTTCGGTGTCTTGCTCAAGGGCACCTCAGTCGTGGTATTGAAGGAGGAGAGAGAGCTGTACATTCACTCCCCCCACCTACAATTCCTGCTGGACCTGAGACTCGAACTCACAACCTTTCGATTACGAGTCCGACTCTCTAACCAGTAGGCCACGACAGTATTGTATGCACAACAACATAAATAATTCACATCTTATATGTACAACATTTGTGTTGACATTTTGTTTGGGTACATGATTGGTGTCCTTAACTAACCACAGAAATAACTTCCATGATATAGTTTCGACAGCTACTATACACTGATTATAATAATAAAAAATAAAAAAAATACTCTTTTTTTTTCAAAATGTATTCTTTTTAAACCAATTTGTTTTGTCTCAATTTTGCTTGAAAGTAAATATACTGTATCTTTCTTTAAGATGTATTGATGCTTTTATTGGAGAGTAAGACAAAGACACTTATGCAATGTATTGTTACATTGTCTTGTTTTTCAGAATAAAATATCTAAACATCTTTCAAAGGAGATAAATTGCAGGCGACATATGATACATCCTTTTTAAAATATATCTTGAATTAAATTTATTTTATTGTTTTTCAAGCTGCCTTTATATTTTTTCCTGACACCATTTATTGAGATTTATGCTTAAAGCAAGAAAAAAACTGTAGCTCAAACAGTAGAAAAATTATGCTTGCAACACCCAGGTCATGGGTTTGATTCCCAGGGAATGCATGAACTAATAAAAATGAATGCAGTGGAAGTTGCTTTGGATAAAAGCATCTGTCAAATGCACAAATATATATTATTAACATATATAAATATAAATATACTGACATTATGCTATCACAATTTTGTTCTACTTTTTTCTTTAATCTACTTTTTATTTCTATATTTTTATTATCTTCTTTTATTATTTTTGCAATTTTACAAGTTTTGAATAAAATTGTGAGTCTTGATTGAGGTAAACAAGGTTGGGTGTTAATTTTGCATTGCTGTCCTCCTCGGCGAGCGATGCAGCTTTGGGTCTGTGGCGAGGCTGGCTAGATTCCCATGACACAGAGAGCAGCTGCCTTAGTTTCAGGGCTCTGGATAAAACTGTTTTTCTTCCATGCCGAGAGAGCGTAATGACAGTAGGGCCCTTTGGGCCTGCCAGCCATCTGCAGGTACAGGTACACACTCTTCCACCTCCAGATCTCTCTCTCTCTCTCTCTCTCTCTTTCTCTCTCTCTCTCTCTCTCTCTCTCTCTCTGCAGCGCTGCTCCAGCTAACTTCCTCTGCTCTTTACACTTGTTGAACGTCCCCTTTCCATCTGTCCATCATGGCACCTGCCCCCAGTCTTGGCATGCATGCGGTGCATCTGCTGCCAAGGGAAGGACAGAGAGAGAAAAAGAGAGATGGTGAGAAGGAGAGCAATAGCAGGCAGTATAGGGCAGATAGCGTATGACATTGTGACAGCAGACCGAGGTCAAACTCAGCAGGCACAGAACCAAGCAATATCATCAGTAGTGGCGCTGTGGGCCTGAACCTCAGGGGCCGGCTTCTCTGCCACTGTGCCCAAATCTCGAAATCTGTCTTTGTTTGTGCTATGTGTTAATTTGATGCAATTACGGTGTCAATATGGTATAAATCAGCAGCTCGTTTTTGATCTGTGCTGAATTATTTTATGGTTATGCAAGATTCTGCATGTGTGGTTTACCTAAACATAGCCATGGCGGTATGAAAACTCACTAATCCGTCGTGGGATGACCTAGATAACTGAAGCCAAAACGCTGCTCACTCACATAATAATGCCAGATAATTTATGCAGGATTGGCTCGTTTTTCCTCTTCTAATCATGGCAGTTATCTGGAAATAAAGTGTGACTGTCATTTTCTGCACCTCACAGAAGTTCTATATTTTAATACAGATTAATCACAAACATTATAGATGCATTTTCAGGTAATGTTTATATTGAGAGTATTATGATAAAGAACAAAAAAAGGCTGCGCATGTTATGCCTAAATGCAGATAATTTTAATTACAGATGAAGGTAACTAATTAAAATAATTTGCATTTGAAGAGTTTGTGCAGTTCTATTTATATACAGTCAAACCAAAAAATATTCAGACACCAGATATCAGCCATCACTTTCACTTTCAGATATAATTTTTTATATTTTTTTACTAGTGGATGCAGGACAGATCACACCTAATGACTATGCCACAGTTGCTGAACTATTGCAAAATAAGTATAATTTTATTGCCATATATTTAGATTTTATTTGATCTTATGTATACATATATATTTTTTTGTAATTTTGTTGTGTTTTGTCATTTTTATTACTTTTCTTTTTTTTATATGTCTATATAGGTTTCGTTACTTTTATTTCAGCTTTAGTTTTAAATTATAAGAAAATTAGAAATATTGGCTAAAAAAAAATAAATTAAAATAAGTGTAATTTTTTTCTTCATTTTTTATTTATTTAAATTTCTCTCTCTCTCTCTCTCTCTCTATATATATATATATATACAGTATATATGTATATATATATATATATATATATATACATATAATTATAATTATATATATACAGTATATATACAAACACACCTTATTAATAAGCAGCAAATTAGGAGTTTATATAGTATATAATTTATATAGTATAGTGTATTTCTCCATTTATTTTTTCTGTCCCTCACTCACATATTCCTGTGTGCTTAAACACACAGTCATTATTTTGTGCCGCTATCATGACCCCTGCACACATGCGGCATGTGAGCTGGAGAGACGGAGGGGAGGAGGGGTGGAACATGATGGTGTCTTTCTTTCTTTGCCTTTCTCTGTCCTTGTCACTCCCTCTTTTCCTCTTATTCCATTTTTTCGTTCAGTTTCCCTCCAATTTTCCATCTTTCGTGCTCTCTTTGTCATTCATCTCCTGTTCGTTGCATATACACTGGCACACAATGGATAATGAAAGGCAAATAATATCTCTGTTTGGCAAAATGCGTTCAGCCTAAACTGCACCGAATCTTCAATTAATCTCTCCTTGACTGTGTGTTTATATGCTCACCTAGAGTAGAAGATGCTTTGAAAAAGAACAGATCTAAAGTAATTAACCAATAAATTTAAGGTGAACAATAGTGTGTACAAATACCTTTGTAAAGGTATGTAAAATACGCAGTGCTCGTGCATGTGCGTCTGCATGCTTTCATGAGTGTGTGTGTGTTTGTGTGCTCACTGGCTCTCACAGACAGTTAATAATGTTGCATATTAATCAGGGCCCAGGCGCCCTATGGCGGATCAAAGCCTTCAGGTTGAGATTTTCTGCCATTAATTTTCTGAGGATGTGGAAGAGACATTTAACCCAGCTGGGGCTGCCAAATAGAGAGCAAATCGTTCAATGTCCTTCCCATTACATTCTACTTAAAACCTTAAATGCAGCTTAAAGGGATAGTTATCTGCCCCCCCCCCCCCCCCAAAAAAAATATCCGTGTCCTTCCACACCAGGATGACCTTCCTTTGTGGAACACAAAATGAGGTGTTTAGCAGAATGTCTGAGCTGCTCCATACAATGAAAGTAAATGGGGACCAGGTGCATAAAGGACAAAATAGCTTCATAAAAGCATCATTAAAGTATTCCATATCACCCAAATGCACAAGTCTTCTCATATATTTATTTATTTTATTATTATTTATCTCTCAAACTAGACAAGCAATTTTTGGTCTGTTTTTTGTATCTTGTACTGTTTTGTAGAGCTCTGCCAAAATAATAAAAAAATGCCTTTAAATTCCTTTTTATATTATTTAATTAATTAATTCATTCATTCATCTACTTACTTACTTACTAACTTAAACGAGGCAAGAGATTTTTGGTTTGTTTGCTGTACCTTGTACTGTTTGGTGAAGCTCTGCCAAAATAATAATAATAAAAAAAAATGTATTTTTAAATGTGGTTTTCTTAAGGTGCGGCTAATTTTTAAGTATCTAAATTTGTGTTAACCATATCATATTAATATTTGTGCATTCTTTAGTTACCAAAAACATGCTGTTTTAAATCGCTAAACATTCATTAAGCTCTTGTTTCTTTTTGTGTTCTTATATCGTCCAGGTCCAGGTTAAACATGACCAGGTGCAGAGAAAAGTCTTCTTGCTTCCTCTCAGCTGATTAGTGGAGCCGGTTGATTGGTGCAAATGAGGAAGCGTTTATCCTGCTTGAGTATAATCTGCTTGCATCTTTATTGGCTAAAAGCAGGCGTGATGCTGGCATGACCCAGGCTGGCCCAGGTACTGTCCTCAGAAAGAGTACTGACACTAATGTCTTCTGACACACACATCCCCCATGCCCTTCCTGTTAAAGGTACACACACAGATACACTGCGGAAAAAAATCTCCAAAGCTTATGCATGCACTTTCCAATAACACTACTTTTGTGAAAAATATTTGTAAAAAATATACACCAATGCACATTCGCAGTGAAGGCGAGCGGGAATGATCAGCGCTTTGTAGCTGTGGCTTTGGCGTAATGGCTGCCTGTTTTCTTCTCATCCTCTTTTGTCCTTAAAGGACGCTGCCTTGCCTAGCTGCACAGATCCTTGGAGCATCTTTACTATCTGTCTTTCCCTCTCTGTGCTGCAACACAGCCTGTTATTTCAAGGAAAGTGCAACCTTTGCCTTGGGCTTTAATTATGTTCAATTTGCCAAGCCGAGCCTGAAAAATTCAGAGGGTAAAAAAGCTCTATGACCTATTTATTAATGCTGCGTTGGGTCTAAAGCTACACTGAGATCAGCACTGCATCACTCAACAATAACATCCATCTCTGGAGAACAGACTTCAATCGCTCTTACAACGGGAATTCATTACTTTATAATAGATCACTGACCAGTTAATCATTATTAAAAGAAATGTAAAAGTTTGTAGTTAATCGTGATTTGTAATTGGTGTATATTGTTGGAATTGTACATGAAATTGGCAAAATGGAAATATATATATATATATATTTATAATAACAATATCAAACAATGTTTTCTTTTCTTTTAAGTGATTTTTCTCTTTTTTTGTACCTTGTACTGTTTGGTTGAGCTGTGCTCTATAGCGGTGGAAGAGAGAATTCTTTGTGTTGATACAGAAGGAAAAGCATGAATGATTTATGGGTCAATCTGAAGGTTTCCCCAGCAGTGCAGTCACTGCTTCAGACCCCCTTCCACCCCCTGAAACGCTCCCTTCTGCAGTCATGCAAATGAGAACATTCTCCAGCCAAGGCATTTGACGATTAGTTTTATTTTTAGAGCTTGTCCGATTTAACAATTAAGGCATGCAGTTGTTGTAGTCAAAGAGAATGAAAGCGAGAGAGAGCGAGAGAATGTGTCATTAATGTCACACCCTTTGTTTATAAAAATTGAGAAATATTGATCTAGATTTATCTAAAGAGGGCATTATTATTTTAGAATCTGTTAAGTGTGCAATGGTATCAAGTCTGACTTGTATACAGTGCATGAGTGTGGCATTCATAATTGTGTGTGTGTGTGTGTGTGTGTGTGTGTGTGTGTGTGTGTGTGTGTGTGTGTGTGTGTGTGTGTGTGTGTGTGTGTGTGTGTGTGTGTGTGTGAAAGTCCACTGTCATTTCACCTTTCTCTCTTCTCTATTGCACACACCTCTACATCCTCACAAAAAGATGTCACATTCAATTCATATGTCAAAATCATGAATTACACAACCACTTAAATATTTAAATGCAGAAAAGATGCTTTTGTTATTACAGTCACTGTTCATCCACAATGCATTTGTTCCCATACAAAAAGTATCACTGAAATTTACTGTTGGCAGGTTGGGGTGAAATTTTGCATAGTTATAATAGATGGAAAGCAAAATATCCTCACTGTCACCTGAAGCTCAGCGCAGAAATAGAATCCATTCACAAGAAGAAACTCTAAAAATCAAATGATTGATTTTGCAAGAGATTGTTTTTATTATAAACAGGCTGACACCGAAATGTCATCTCAACTTTCTCTATACAGATGCTACCGTTTAAAAGTTTTATTTTTTTCTCAAGAAATTAATACTTTTTTTCAGCAAGGATGAATTAAATTGATCAAAAGTGACAGTAAAATAATGTATTATGTTACAAAAGATTTCTATTTCAAATAAATGCTGTTTTTTTACTTTCTAATTATCAAAGAATCCTTAAAAGAGAAGTATTACATTTTTCACAAAATATTAAGCAGCACAGCTGTTTCAACATCAATAATAATAAGAAATATTTCAGAATATTAGAATAATTTCTGAAGGATCATGTGACACTGAAGACTGCTGAAAATTCAACTTTACCATCACAGAAATAAATTAGATTTGAAACATTATTAAAATAAAAAACTGTTATTTTAAATAATATTTCACATATAAAGTTTTACTGTATTTTTGATAAAAAAAAAAAAAGTATTTTAAAACAATCTTTCCAAACCCCAAACCTTTTAAATGGTAATGGATTTTCCCATTTCTACAGATATTTGGATCATATAAAGACCATTGCAAAATTACCCTCCCTAGATTCGGAGTTTGCGAAAAATAAGATCAGCTTTCATAGATGCAAACAAACAAATGCAAATATCCCCAATTACTTGTGACAATAAAGACTTCTTGCATATTCATAATTGGTCTGAGACTGCTGCAAGTATTAACAATTTGCATATGCATACAGTTATATAAATTGTAATGGGTCATTGAAGATGAAGCTCTGTTAGAAGTTTCTATAATATAATAAATGCATCCCTCATCTATTCTTTCCTCCCATAAGATTTAGGCAAGACTAGTCATCCTGTTCACCACAAGGAGATGTATGACCTCCAAAGCCCAGGTGGAGGTAACGGATCATTTTGACAAGATATGAAATATTGATGGTGTTCAGGTTTCATCCATATTAATATGTCGACAGACACCCTCCGATGGCTTCATTTATGGTTATTTGTTTACTTTCATTTGGAGGATAGAGAAATGGAGCAATGCTATATTTAAGGCTCATTACACTAGCTCCATCTCACAAGAGCTTCACCTACGATTCCAGTTAATCGGTCTGTATTGATCTCCCTGATGACGACGTATTTGATTGTGTTGTGACAGAGAATGTCACAGCGCTATAATCTTTGTTGGTGGTGGCAAAGAGCTTTCCAAATAGACTCACAACACATTTAAAGCCTATTGTGTCACAATATAAAGACCAAGTGCATCACTAATGCAATTTGACTAGCCCGTGCAATTGTGTGGAAGAAGGTAGCGCGTTGTCATGGGAGGAGAGAAGCTTTTAAACTGTCACCTCAACTGTCTTCCCTCCAGAAAGGAAACCTTTTAACGGGGAATGTCCTTTTGTTGGCCTAAGTTCTCTAATGGTGGAAAAACAATGCCTTCCCCCCATAATAGGGTGATGGTCTTTGGTTTAATAAGCATTTGTCTCATTCTCTTAAGGAAAGATACTAGACTGGACGTAAGTGATGGTAAAAATGTGGTGTGTTTCTGTATCTCAGCTCGTTCTGAGAGTCTTATAGGGATAGTATATTCAAAAAACAAGAAAATGTCATTTACTCTCCTTGATGTCATTCCAAACATGCATTTTCTTTTTTCCTCACTTGTTATGACAGTGAGCTGTTCGAAGCTTTCAAGCTTCAAAAAAAGAATGCAAAATCACAGTAAAGGCATCATGAAAGTGGTCTATATGACTTGCACAATATATTTCAAGACTTAAAATCGCTTTGTTTGAGACTAGTGATGTGTAATTTGCCAATGAATCATTCTTTGGAGTTGTTTTCAATGAATCAACATGATTCTGATTGATTCATTCATGAATTAGACTGATTCAATTACTTGAATTTAAGACATATGTACTGTTTTTATGATGTGTGTATGATTCTTTTATGGGGCTTTTTCAAGCTTCAGTGTCCAGATTTGTAACACTATTAATGTGTAATGTGTCTATGAATCATTCTTTGGAGTTGTTTTCAATGAATCAACATAATTCTGATTGATTCATTCATGAATTAGACTGATTCAATGACTTGAATTTAAGCCATATGTACTGTTTTTATGATGTGTGTATGATTCTTTTATGGGAGTTTTTCAAGTTCAGTCTCCAGATATGTAACACTATTAATGTGTAATGTGTCAATGAATCATTCTTTGGAGTCAATTTAGTTTTCAGTGAATCAGTTAAACCAGTACACAGATCATGAATTAGACCAGTTTAGTAACGGTTCTTGAGTTCACCTCACTGACCCTGTAAGCAGATCATCAGTAAATAATGATTTAAATAAACTGCTTTTATGATACACGTATGATTTATTTATTTTCTTCTTTCATGAGTCATGAGTCAAAAGGATTGCTTTGGTGTCCTTTTTTAAGCTTCAGTCTCCATTTATTTTAATTGCATGGAAAAGACTGTTCAAGATATTCATCAGAACTTCTCTTTTTGTGTTCCACAGAAGAAAGAAACAGAAAAAGTGAGTAAATGATGAAAGAGTTTTCATTTTGGGTGAATGATTCCTTTAAGCCTGAGGGAGATGAGATGTCAGCCATGATTCAGAGTGGCTCCTTTTATCAATTTGTTTATTTCCACTTCTTGTTTCTTGATCTCACTGGAGAATCACTGGAAAATATACAAGTGAAGTCATTCATTTGATTTTTTTCTCCATACTTAGTAACCCACACAGTGCTGTATCATGTAAATAGTTGCTTTTTGTGTAATTATGAAAATAAATAAAAGTAAATAAATTTGCAAAATGCTGAAAGTTCAAGTTTGTTTATTTAAAAAAATGAAAATATTATTAGCCATGACAAAGTTGATGCGCCTGAGTCTCGAGCTTCATGCATGAATAATGTATAGGAAGCCTTGGGCTATAGATTGAGTGTGAATATTCATTAATTTGTTTGCCCTTTGGGAGGTAATGCATATTCAAACAAAGGCGTGCTCAAGTCCCTGTTTGCCAACTTGTCTGTCCACAGTTTGTGAGTAAATGACGGAATAAGTGCAGATAGTTCTCTTCAGAGGGGCTCGAGTGACTCTGTCTGTCCCTCTTAACAACTTTACAAGGACATCACGTCAACTTTGCTAGTGGGTAAATAGTTTAAACTCGGATTACTTATTTCACAGAAGGAACCCAGCTAGCTCTTTAAGTGCTAAGTCACAGCAGCGCTGGAAATCCTATTACCTGACAGAACAGAATCAGCTCTGATTGCACTGATAGGATGCAGCAGACCTGTGCTGCCCAGGTCAAGATTAATAAGCCTCAGAATAGCCAATTGGATTCAAACATGGACTGTACCAAACAAACACATTCAGTCTAACTGCACTGTGTATTCTGGACAAAAGCAATGTTCTTTCCAGTTGTAAACCATTCCATAACACTTCTCAAGAGAGTGGGTATGTTACACCAGCAAGCCACACTGATGCCAAAAATTGATTGAGACATCAGGACCTAAATCAAGGGTTCAAGTTTTGGCTGCTTAACATAACGCTGTTAGCCCCTGCTGGTAGATGTTGTAACTACACCATCTGGACAAAAAAACACACTTTTTTTATTGACGCCAATGAAAAACAGTAGTCATGTTCTCTGACCAAATGATATACAGTATATAGCTATTATGTAGATTGCAAAGAATATATTAGATAGAAGTAGATGCTTCACTTGTGCTTGCTTGCTTGTTTGTTTGTTTGTTTATTTTTATTTGTTTGTTTGAAAATAAATACATTTAGCGTCAATATTTTTATTTAGCTATTTAATTTAATAACAATAATTAGTTTAATAAGAAATCACTAGCTTCTATCCCTAATTATTACAAATTAATAATATTAATAAATAATTATTGTTGTTGTTTAATTAATTAGAATAATTTACAAGCTACTATGTCTAATTATTACAATAAAAAATATATTTGTTTGTTTAATAATATTAATACTTCACTAGCTTCTTTCCCTAATTATTACAGTTATAAATTGTTTAATAATAATAATAATTAGATAATTCACCAGCTACTATACCTAATTATTTCAATTGAAAATAATATTTGTTTGTTTTTAATAATAATAATAATTCACCAGCTACTCTTCCTAATTGTTACAAATAAAAATGAATATATATTTGTCCGTTTATTGATTGCATAATAATAAATAATAATTCCTTAGCTACTACCCCATTACGATTATAAATTTATTATTTGTTTATTTGTAGAAGTAGTAGTGGTAGTAATATATATATACAGTATATATATATATATATATATATATATATCCTGAAGAAAGCCACATATAAAATGTGAATTTTTGTAAGGTCAAATTTTGAACTCAACGATATCACACTAATCTACTGAAAAGTCATAAATGATTTACCCCCTCCACCTCACATCCTGCTCTGCAAGCGTTTCATTCACACTGGTTCCAGCACCTCTCACCTCCCAATGCAGAAACGCTATTGAGGACAAATTGCTTTTGTTTAGATGTTGATTTGTGCAGAGTTCATCAGCACCCGTGAGCTGTGCCTGCCCTCGGAGTGAGGGTGGGGTACTGAATGGACCAAGATGAATGACTCATTAGCTGTAGATTGATCACAGGCTATAGGCCCACACGGACATTTCACTCATTAATATTCCAATTTAATTATTCTGCCGGCTCGGCACGCATGTTGACTTTGTAGTCCTAATTGACACGTCACTATGTGATATATGAATTATAATAATGAACGTCATTTTGATTTTAATAGTTTGTGTGTTGTGCACAAACGTGTGTGTGTGTGCAAGTGCGTTCATGCACCGAGGATTCATACATACTAAACACTCGGGCATTTATCAATACAGTCTAATCAATCTGTTACCGTCTCAAACACTCTGACCAAAGGTCATCAGCAGTTCTATATGAAGTGCCATTGAAAATGTAGATAGAACTACAAGTTTAAACTCTGAATGAGCTAATTCTGTATGTGGGCAAACACTCAATGCAGTAGGATGACCCAGATAGCCTGTGGGCTTTGGTGGGTTGTGTTCAAGATAAAACCAGTGTGTGTTTTGTCATTGTTAACACTTCTTGTTCTGAAGGGTGTCTGTGGAGTCATTTGTCATTGCAGGGTTGGTAAATAGACAAATAGTCTTGTTTCTGCTTCTCTGCCTCTGTTACCTATGGAAGCCTGTTTCCACAATAGAATTGAAGCATTTTTTAAAAATATAATTGGGAATTTTAAATCACAATTTGGACTTTTCTTCTCAGAATTCTTAGTTTATATCTCATCATTCTGTTTTATAGCTCACAATTCTGAGTTTGTTTTGCAGTTCTGACTTTTTTCTATAATATTTGCCACTTTTTATCTGACAATTCAGACATTTTTCTCACAGTTTTGAGTTTATATCTCACAATTCAGACTTTTCTTATTAGAATTGTGAGTTTATGTCTTGCAGTTTTGAGTTTATGCCTCACAATTCTGACTTTTGTTTTGTATTTGACACTTTTTATCTTAAAATTCTTACATTTTTCTTGCAATTAAGCGGTCATAGCTCACAATCCAAACTTTACCTCTCAGAATGTTTATATCACACAATTGTGCATTTATATCTCACAACTCTGACTTTTTCCTCCAAATTCTGGGTGTACATCTTGCAGTTCTGTTTTTTTTTTATATATATATAACAAAAAAGGTGACTACGACTTTATATTTCACATTTTTTCCCCTCAAAATTCTACATTTATATCTCACAATTCTGCAAAATTTATTCCCAATTAATATTTAGAAAAAGTAATATGGAAAAAATCTGAATTTTGAGAAATAAACCCACAATTCAGGAAAAAAGTCCAAATTGCATTTATTTATTTTTTTCTTAATCTTGTGGCGGAAACAAGCTTCTATAATACCTCTACACACTGGAACTGAAGAGAAGTAGGAACTTCTTTTCCAACCTGAGTAACATGACAAATTACACATGCATTTACACCAGTCTCTATTTTATTTCACTATTCCATCCAATCTGATCTGTAAACCGGTTATTTATCAATGCATAGCTGCTGACATCCCTGATAGGCTGCTAGTGCAAGAGATGAATCAAAACCGGTGCATCAGCATGTCTTAATCTCAAAGGGCATAATCTGGGATTATTCCTCATGCGGACACAGATCAGTTTTGGTTCATGGGCGATATTGGTGCAATTTGCACATGCTTTTGCATACAAGTGTGTGTGTGTGTGTGTGTGAAATGCACCCGTGCATGTATAAGTATATATACACACGTGCATGGCACCAGAGCTTTCGTTGGGATGTTGGACTGTGGGAGGAGCATGAATCAGTCGAGTAGATTGTGATTGGTTGGTTTTTGGAGTAAGCCTCTGTGTTGCCGGATCTAAGAAACAGCTCAGATAGGCTATAAATGATTATACACGACAGAGCTCAAGAGGCACGTTTTTGACAAAAGACCTCCAGGATGTTCAGACCTGAGTAATAAACGAGTCAGTTCTAGGAAATTCTTTCAAACGTTCTTGCTATAAATGGGTGCATTATTCATCTTTAGAGATTTCTAAAGGAATTATTTCAGATTATGAACATTCCATTTTATAAAAATTTTGCAATCTTAGTTTTGTTAGTGTTTCAGCAAATATCCAATTTCAGTTATCAATTGCTGATATACTGTATAATCAATTTATATGTTTGAAAATATTTAATTCATATACTGTGTGTTCATTTATATAACAACTGAACAAAACAAACAAAATATTTACATATCCAAAGTACTGGATAATAGGCCTGGTTTTATAACACTAAATTTCTTGCTTCTATGTTAAAAGGACTTGCATTTAGATTCTAGAGTAATTGTTTTGTGATTGATATGTTGTTGACAAAGAAATATCTATTTGTCAGTTTAGACAATCAGAGACAATAAGCTGTGTTGTACAGTATCTGAGGTGATGTTATGTTTCAGACAGTAATGTTGTCCTCCCTCCCTGTGCCACATGGCCTAACTCTAATCCAGAGGTCAAGGGTCAAGCTGGAATGGCAGTCCATCCAGTCTCAGCAGCTTAAAGGACAGATGGGTGCTGGCTGTCTCATTGTCTGACCTGGGTTCAGCCTACTGTCCAGCAGGTCTGGATCAGATCAGATATACTCATGGGTGTGCATAAACTACCATCCATTTCCAATGGATTTTACCCTTTGCATTATAAGCTTCAATAAGAATTTAGCTTACAGATTGGAACATTTTAACACTGCTGGGTAACATGAAACAAAAGCAGAAGAAAAGCCTGTGCTCTAAATTTATTTATTTATATTTTAATTTAATCACATCACTGAATGCAATTCCATATACTGTATATTATTGTTAATAATACAGCATTGTATGTCGACAGCATTCATCAGTGGTTGCGTAACTCATTTCAAGCACTGCTGGCTGCATTATCTCTTTCCTTTTGCTTTTTCTTGTTTTTTTTAGCATCTTGGATTACATTTCCGGCAGTGTTTGTTTTAATAAGTTGTTCTCAGACGGACTCCGAGGTTAATGCAGGGCAGGGGTAGCTCTCGCCTGTAGGCACAGCATAAATGAGATTGAACGCTGACTGTCTGTGTGTAGGACTGTTCCCACAGCTCTTAATTTGCTCAGGTTTTGCTCCAGGGACTTCATGTGCCGTGAGACTGCAATTTCCAGCCCGATATAAGCCTCTCGGCTCTTTTGGCCAGTTTCTTTACTGCTGTCATATTTATTTACAAGTGTAGATTCTGAACGTACATGATCACAAGTCACTACTGGTGCAGTTTGTGGATGGTTTAGTACACGTTTGTGTGCAAGGAGAGTTTTGTGGTGCTAAAAATTATGGGATCATTGATTTACAGAACTGTAGTAGAGTATTAGTAATGTAATATCACGACAACTTAATTTCTATAGCACTTTATACAATACAGATTGTGTCAAAGCAGTGCTAAACAGGAAAATAACAATCAACTATGGAACTGTAATATATGGGTATGTAATGTATGTGAATATATGATATTTGGATTGCATACATGTTGATATAACAATTGCTCTTATAAGGCAAAACTCAAAGCACAGATCAGGAATCAACAAAAGCATCACATTAGACTGAGTTCGGATTGCTTTTATTTATTAATACTCTGAAAGTGTGTAATTTTCAGCTGCTAAAAAAACAGCACTGCATTTTTAATTAACCTTGTTTTTAATGTGTAAATAATTAAATTATTTAATCATGAACTGGCACTTTTATTGTATTTATATAACAATTTGCAAATAAATGCCATATGTCTAAGCTACAGTAAATAATTAATCTAGTAGCTAAACAAACAATAGCCAATTAATGTGTTTTCACTTGTTGTGCCAATACTCTGTGTTTTATTTGTATGTATTTTGATTCAATTTTGATGTGCATGTCTGATATGAAAGGAAAAAATTCTCTGCATTTCACTTTAGATGTTTGCTGCATTTAGCCGTAATCTGTCCGTCCCTTTCCAACACGAATGTAGTATTAAACTAGTCCCATTCAAAAGAATTTAATGCACCGTAATCTGCTTTCCAAACCCAGATTAGATATTCACATCAGAACAAATCAGCAGGATGACACAGAGTGCACAAGCCGCAGGCTTTGAGTATATTATTTTCTCTCAGCATTATTCTGGTTGGTTGCAGGAGAGAGAGGTAATGGGCTCTAGTGCTGGATGTTTTAACACACACACACACACACACACACACACACACACAAGATTATTCCGGAGAGCTGCCAGAATGAATATTAAAACATTTTCAGATTGTACACGTCCAATGCCTTATTACTCCCAGTCTACGGCGCTAGTCATAAAACTAGCCTAAATGGAAGGTGACATAATACGGAGCTGAAATTGAATAAAATAATGAACACACAATTTAAGATATCAGCAACATCGCTGGATCAAAATGGAGACCATGCCATTTAGAGCATGTGTGTGTGAAATAAGAACAGTTTACTTATTTATGACGCAGATGTCTGAACGTGATCCGTGACATCGTTATAATGACCAATGACAGAGCACCTTTGACACTGTCAGCAAGTGAATATGTGAGTGTTTGTCCACAGACGAGTGTGTATGTATTGGGCTGGTTTGTGTGCTGCTGTGCAGTCAGGGAGCAGGTGAGAAAGGTGATGCCGGGGGGGAGCGTAACGATCAGGATGGGCTGTTTTTCAGTCAGGCCTGTCAGACCTGCAGCTCAGCAGCCTGTCAATGCCAACACAAAGCTGAGAGACTGGAATACATTTCATCCCTGGCCTCCTACAGGTCAGCAATGACAGGCCTGTTCTTCAATTACCAAGCATCACTGCTTTCTCTCCCTCTGTCACACACAAATACACTCACCTGTGCACATGCATGTGTCCCAGTGGTGTGTCAGGATGTATGTGGTTTAACTGCATGTATTTTATGTGTGCATATGTGTATATGGGTGTTTCCTGTGGACTTGTGGACACACTAACTAGTGCTAACTCTATCTGACATTGGATATAGGTTATACACTGTAAAAAAAGGATTTTGGAGTAGGTTTTAGAAGAAGATACTATTTCAGTTTTTCCACTTCAAATTTTCATGTTCAGTGTGTTACTTGCAGTTTATTTGCCATTGTTTGTGAAATTTACTAGCAATTATTTTTCTGTATATGTGTATGATTGATCTGTATATGTGTATGATAGGAGAATTCTGCTATTTTTCAAACCAACAAATGCCATTTACTTTCCATTTCAGATTAAGTATTGTGTTTAACAGAATTATATGGTGTAAATTACATTTTTGGAATAAAATGCCTGCCTCCTTTGTCTTACCAAAGCTAATTTCAGCTAGAACTTTATGTACCATAAATACAGTTAAATAGCATTTTTGCACATTTTGCATGTAAAAAGCTGTAATTTTGTCCTATTATGCAAAAAAAATTAAATTGTTATTTGCAAATGATGCACAAGAATATTATGTTGATATACAGTATATACTGATTTTTTTCTTTATGCATCATGTGTCTCATGTCTCTTTTTCTGACACTGTAAACAAGCAAACTAATATTTTAATTTTGGGTGAAATTTGTGCTATGTGTAAAAAATATAATATTTTTTAATACATTTAGTCCTTCTTAAATAAATGTTTATTTAAAAATGTAACATTTATTTTTTTATTGAGACAAGGGTCAGACAGTGGAAACATTACAATTTATCCATAAATATCTCATGTTTAAAAACCTGAAAAAACTGCAAAAAAAAGTGCCAGTAGTTGAAGAAACACTCAAAGAAACACACAAACTTGTTTGTACGTGTGCATTTGTAAGTTTTTAGTATGAATGTAATGAATCACTGCGTATTGTGTGATATTTAAGTATGTAGGTGGCATAATTATTTTTTTCTAAATCTCACCACCATGTCTGATTCTTGACAAAGCATCATTGTCTCATATAGATAAACTGTAGCTTTGCATATGCACACAAATGGGGGTTATCTAATAATCAAAGGCTGAACCGAGGGCCATGCATTTTAATGGGACCTCTAGGAGAACAGACACATGGCCTTACAATAGAATAGATTTAGGATAAGTCAATACAATAGCAGATTGACCAGCTGGAGCCTGTACTCTCTGACCTGGGTCAGCAACCATAATAGATCCGATTCCATGCCCTCTCATTTAATTACATGCTCCTTTTTAAATTGGAAACAGCTCATTTTGGCATAATTTTCAGTTATGATTGTCCATTTACCCTCTTTTCCTTGATTCTTCTATTCAGATACATTGTATTCTATTCATATACATTATAGTAAGTTTAAATAATTTTTAATGCACAATGATCACAATACTATAGAAGCCTATTACTGCGATGAGATAAGGTAATTGATGGTTTTTTATATCAAAATTGGGAATAAAAAATTTGGAATTTTTTCACAGTTTTTTCTTTGAATTTGAAGTTTACATACAACATGAATGATCTTGTAATTTCAAAGCTTAAAACAGAGTTCAGATTAAAATTGTCAGTTGACCCAAAACAGAAATGATGTCATCATTTAGTCTTTCTCATGTCTTTCAAAAGATATATGTCTTATTTTAAGTTGCATGCTTTGTTAACACTGTGTTTTTGTCATGGTGTGAAGTGATTCAACCTGAAGTTAACTTCTTTCTCCGAAGAGCTTTGCTGAGTGTGTAACACCACAACCAACAACCAAATAAAATAGACTTTTAATTATTTTCCTCTCTGCTGCGTGAACACAATATCATTCGCATAGTTATCTAATCTTTTTGTAAATGTAATTTGTCATTAACATAAAAGGTAGGAGGCGTATTGTCAGGTTCAGTTCTTTTTATATTTTGTCATTGTAACTTTCAGTGTGGTGATTTATGCTTTTAAGGTGCTGGCTGAGAAAGTGTTCGCTTTGCTCTTTGCTTTCAAACCCTTTTCAGAGAGATTCGTGTAGCCTGAAGCTAACTGTGATGTCAGATATAAAGGACCTTCATGTTTCTCTGTGGCTGAAGTAACCAAACAGTTCTGGATAGACGGTAATAGACATGCTTACCATTAACAGAGAGATGGACTCAACAAAACACAGGCCTCGGAGGTTTGAATCTGTGGGCATCTATTGTTAGCTGTGAATGCCTGGCTGCCATCCCATAATATCTTGAGAGCTCTTTGTTCGCTCAAGCCTGCCACCAGCCGTTTTTCCTCACATTCTCTATAAGCTGCTTTTGCCTGATAGGCAGTTTGTTGTGGATTTCCCTCTGATATCTTCTGAAACGGGCCGATTGGTTGACAATATGAAACATAACTGAACTACATTTTTCAGTATAGTGCGACAGTCACAGTAGCACAGCTGTTATAAAAAAAAAATTGATAAGTGATGATAAATGGTAATATATATATATTAAATCTTACTGAATCTATATCGCATACCACTGCATAGCATACAATGAAATTATTATTTTATTAATTTTTGGGCATACTTGGTCACTATAATATATTTGCTAGCCAAAGAGGTGGAGTTCTCCATACCTGTATGCAGCAGCAAATTCCCATTTCTCTAAGAATTATGTTCCGTGTCTCAGAGGCTCCAAATCAATAACCGAACCACTGATGGAATTTGCAGCATGAGTGCGTGCAGAACTCAGGCCTAGTTCTGGTCAGCCCGGCATGCTTTCTTATTCGACACTTTTTATTTGACTTTTCAATGCAAGAGGGATTGTATTTTTCATTAGGATTATTCTTTTTTTTTTTCGATCTAGTTCCCCCAGGCTGAAAGAGACTGATATATTTTGTACAACCATGACAGACCCTTTTCAAAGAAGGTTTCATAAGACAGGGACACTGAGGCAAGTGAATCCACGAAACCCGCCGTAAGAGCATTGTGCACCTAATTCATACTGATGGATCCAGGTCACCCCAGTGAGACGGCCTGACGGGTCTGTTCCTCACCTTGACTTAAAATCCGGGATTGTAGGAGGTAAAAATGTTGAATTCTGAGAAGCTGCGGCCTGGATATTGATTTCTGCGGAAAAACAGTTTAAGAAATCACCAGATTAAATGCAATTCATATGGCTCATCAATCTTCTGCGTTCTTCTGCAGCAAACTTCATTTCCTTTTTGAAATTACTACATTCAGTTCCCATGTTTTATTTACTTCCTTTGCCTTTTAAACAAATGACGCTTAAAGGAATTTTTCACCCAAAAATGAAAATTTGCTAAAGATTTACCAAACTTCAGGTCATCCAAGATGTAGATGAGTTTGTTTCTTCATTGGAACAGATTTGGAGAAATTTAGCATTACATCACTTCCTTTGCAGTGAATGGGTGCCGTCAGAATGAGAGTCCAATTAGCTTATAAAAACGTCACAATACTCCACCAGTAATCCACACGACTCCAGTTCATCAGTTAATATCTTGTGAAGTGAAAATCTACGTGTTCGTAATAAAAAAAAATTGTCTTCAAAACAAATTTTGGAATATTTTTGTTTGCTAACTGTACTGGACCTGTGCATATTTCTCTCACGATTCAGACTAAACAACTGTTTCACTGGAGAAAGCAATGTTATGGATAGAGGACTCATATTTCAGCTGGAAGCAACTGTTTTTTATCAGCTGTTTGGATGCTCATTCTGACGGCACCCATTCACTGCAGAGGATCCATTGGTGAGCAAGTAATGTAATGCTAGATTTCTCTAAGTCTGTTCTGATGAAGAAGCAAACTCGTTAACATCTTGGATGGTCAGAGGGTAAGTAAATTTTCATTTTTGGGGTGAAATATTCCTTGAAATATGAAATTATTCTTTTGAAATAATTAGTATTAAATTGTATTTTGTTTGTTATTTCCTTAAATATTAGTACATTTTGGCAGGAGGTCATGTCTTGGCCAAAGTGAACTCACTTCTGTCCTAGTACCCTGGCTAAAAAAACACATTCTCTTAAAGTGGCGGTAGAAGGGTTGAAATACTGGAATAACTCCTGCAAAACAGAATTAAATCTAGTCCAAACTTTTTTTTTCTTTTCTAGACTTGTCATCCTGGACTAGGCACTGCATGACTGTGAAAACACTGCACTGTGTGGCATGTTGGAGAAGGAGAGAGAGAGAAACACTGTTTTAATCAGATTAAGCTTGGCTACAGTCCCAAGATGAAGTGCAGTACTTGTGTTCTGTGCATGGCTTATCCTAAATCTCATCCATGGAAATAATCTGCTTTTAAAAAGCAGGAAACAAATCAGCTACAGTAAGGACATAAGTCAGTGTCATTAGAGAGTGATTAAATATTTTATGTAGTGCACTGCTGAGGTTTTGCATGCGTTTTGGTGTGTGTGTGGTCCAGTTGGGAGAAATGGGACGCATGCGCTGAACTCTTCTTCATAGAACAGGAGTCACGGCCTGCCGCCCACCTGCTTGTTTTCTCTGAAACTAAACATCACACTTAAAGGCACAATCATAACACACACTCATAATGTACATGCTGCCTCTATATAATAATATAGCAACCTTGACTGCAAGAGTCCCAATTGTTCAAGACAATATTCTAAGTCCCCCATGTAAGAAAGATATTTCCTCTGGTACTTCTGCTGTAATGATGACAAAGCTGCTGTAGTTTTCAAACTATAGTTTAAATCTATTTAAAGTAAACCTTTTATTTTTTTATTTTATTTTATTTTTTCATTATTTTTAGTTATTTTTCTTTTGTACTGTTAATAGATTAAAATAAATAACACTGATTAAATCCATGAATGATTTTCTTCAATAAAAACAACAGTTGTTCTGAGAACAAATTAAATATTGTACATTTTAAAAGGTGTTTTTATAGCATTTTAATTATTTTAATGGTACTTATTTTAATTAATTGTAGTTATCCTGCAGCCCCCTTGAAAGTCAAAGAGCTTGGACAATATTCCACAATGAGGAGTCATCATTCTCACAAATGTGATATATTGACTGATTCTAATATTGTATATTGTCATATAGTTTATTCTGCAATAAGTAATGTATTTTGGTACATGCATCAGAATCCTAGCAGTTGCACAGGCAAAAAAAAAATGGCCTCATTTATTTATTTATTTATTCTTTTTTAAAGCAAGGATGCCTTAAATTGATCAAAAATAACAGTAAAGTCTTCTACATTGTTAATTAAAAAACATATATTTCAAATACATGTTGTTCTTTTTAATTTTCTATTCATCAAGGAATCCTGAAAAAATGCCCCAAAAAAATTAAAAATCCACAAAACATTTTAGGCAGCACAACTGTTTTTAACACTGATAATCATAAGAAGTTTATGAGCAACAAAGCATATTGATTTCTAAAGGATCATGTGACACTGAAAAGGCTGCTTAAAATTCCATTTTATTTTCACAGGAATAAATTACTGTTGTTTAAAATGTTGTTTTAAATTGCAGTAATATTTCACAATATTCCTGTTTTTACTATATATATTTTTAAATGTAAATGCAGCCTTATTGAGCATAAGAGACTTCTTTCAAAAGCATTACTAACATTGGTGTACATCTGCTATTTTAAGACTATGATCATAATAGTTTATGGAACATTTTCTGATATTATAACCTTATTAAAATATAATTTCAAATTTGTTTTATTTTGCACGCATTATGCAGAGCTTTAGAAGTAGCAAATGCTTTTATAAATAACAGTGCTATTTAATAAGTCCATATGCTTTCAGACAGTGAGGATTTACTTTATCGTAATAATGAAGTGATTTCCTTGGTCAAGTGAAGTGTGTGTGTGTGTGTGAGAGAGAGAGATCAGTGTGGTTTTGCAGAGGGTCTAAGGGCCATGGTACGAGCAGCAGGGTTTTAAATTATTTATCAAAGGCCTCAGAGAAGTCACTGCAGTGGTTCATTTCTCTTGCTGCCTCTCGTTCATTCCCCTTTTCACTCAAGCGTAAATATCTAACAAGGAAAAGATGAACATCATCACACTCAAGATCATGCACACCATCCGACCAGATTTTAATGACACAGACCGATGTCTTTCATTAATTACAATACTCCACTGCAGCACGTCTGCGCTGTACAGTAGGACGTTGCGGTGAAGAACAGATTGATCAGAATCTGGTTGGGTTTGTCCATGTCAGCTGCTGCCACACTTACCTTGATTGGATTCCGATACAGCCTGTTTCAAAACGAGCCAGGACTCATTATTTCCTTGGAGTTGACTCCATTTCATTCTATGCTCGCTAGATTAAATGTAAGAAATGCCATAATGCAATTTTAGCTCATTGAGTGCTGGGGATTTAATTGCATTAGGCTCAAGCGCTTGCACGCAGACACATGCATGCATCCGCTGTGGAGCAGCAGGTGGTGTTTTTGCATGTGCCAGCACTGAGTCAGATTAGCTGCAATCCATCCATCCACCTTAATGCACACAATAGCATAGCATATGCCCTGTAGGCCGACTGTCTGGTCTGTTTCAGGGATTTTCCCGTTGAAGATTTTGTCCTCTATGGGAGAAAGACATGCCTGCACAAATACGTCTAGCCAAGGACATGATCTTCACCTTCACTCATATACAGCAGGGTGATTGGAAACTGAAGGATGGAGACCTTGGCAGGGAGGTTGGTTCGGTGATCTAAGGCAGGCTATTGAGACGGGAAGTAATTACAGACTTTTTGGATCCTGTGTGCAGCTTCTTTAGATTGGAAAACAGTTTTTGCTGCTTTCAATATAGCTCTAAAAATGTACATTATTGTATCACTGATCTTTGAGTATTCGCATGTAAAGGATGTATCAAGGTAATACTACCATTTAGATGTAATTTTGATAAGGTGTGACACACATAGAACATGAAATGTGTCCTGTGAGGCCATCTGTGAAATCTGAAATGGGCCAATCTCTCTCGGTGTGCCATCTTTCTGACTTCTTCCTGTGGGATGTGATATTCGGCTATGTGTGCAGCCTGCTAATGGAGTTGATTTAGAGCTACTGTGTACATGTGGATTAAATGTTTGTTAAAGCATTTGTCATTTCCATTTTTCAACCAGTCTCACTGCGCATATACATAGTCATACATACACTACCGGTCAAAAATTTTGAATAATTACAATTTTTAACAATATTTTTGAAAGACATCTCTTTCATAATCTTTTAAATCTCACTCACATAATCTCTCACTCAAATAATCAGTAATAAACAGTGATATTGTGAAATATTATTACAATTTAAAATAACTGTCTCTATTTTAATATGTTAAAATTTAATTTATTCATGTGCTGCAACGTTGAATTTTCAGCAGTCCAGTGTTCAGTGTCACATGATCCTTCAGAAATCATTCTAATATGCTGATTTGGTGCTTAATTTTATTAATTATTATTGGTGCTCAATTATTAATAATGGTTCCTATTAATATCAATTTTTTCAGGATTCTTTGATGAATAGAAAATTTAAAAGAACAGCACTGAAACAGAATTTTTTTGTAACATTTTAAGTCTTTAAAGTCACTTTTGTTAAATTGAATGCATCCTTGCTGAAGAAAAGTATGATTTCTTTTACAAAAACAAAAACAAAACAAAAATTGCTTGCACCAAACTTTTGAACGGTACTGTATCATGGTTTCCACAAAATGTTAAGCAGCAAAAAATCTTAATTATTCCAAACTGTTGGCTAGTGTGTGTATATAATATGATATATATTACATTTACATTTTAGTAATCTTTTTTTTTCTTCTTATCAACATGATCTTATGAGTGTTACCCATAAACATTTCTCATAAAATAATGTAGTTTATCTAAAATGTTTATTAAAAAATATTTTATTTAATATTTAATTATATATAGGTCAATGAAATTTGATTTGATTTGATTATTTTTTGTTATTTTTTTTATTTTATTTTATTTTATTTGTATACAATGAAAATCATTGTGTCTATTGTAGTTTTGAATTTGTTGTGGACTTCAGCAAAATTAAATCAGTGATTTTAGAACATGTCTTTGCTTCCAAGCTGACGCCTGTAACTTTAAGCTGCACACACAGTACAACAAGCGTTTAGGAATTCTGCTGATGAATTCAATCAGTGGAGATCCAACAAATGGTGTTACAAGCCAACTGTGTGCTTTAACTCTGGAGTGAGTGAATTTGCTCTTTGAGTCATGGCATCCACTGCTGCAACCCCACTGAAAGGCAGAAGGCAGACCCCAGTATTATACTCGGCCCCACGCCACAAGAATGATCCTGTCAGGCTGTCGCCAATTACTGGGACAAGTGCCTAAAAGTAAACCAAACACGCCTGTCCGGCTTCCAGCAGACCCTACAAAGAACCAATTGACTAACCAAGTCTCCATTAATTCTCCAGCCAATTTGTAAACATCACGGGCATTAACTTTGACACCCACAGGCCACTAACATCTTAAGCCTCAGAATTGTGAGATTTTGCCTGATTAAGTGAGGGAACGTGTCTGGCACGTGTGCATTAGGCCAACAGTGCAACTTTAATTGAAGCCAAAGGCCACAAACCCACACACTCCCATCATGCATCATTCATGCAGATGGTGGAACAGAGATGATTTTTTGTGCTTATTTTGGCCTTTAACTGAACAGAAGGTCTTTAGGGATCAAAACAATGCATTGTTTTTGTAATCAGTTGTATTTAACAAAGAATGAATCCAGTTTAGTTAATTAACACGGTTTCTGCCAGTACAAGTGAATGTTACCATATGTCAATTACATTTTTTATTTTATTTTCTATACAATGAAAGTCACTGTGTCCATTGTTGTTTTGGGCCCCTCTGACTTTCATTGTATGTACAAAAGCAGTTGAACCTTCTTCAAAATTTCATCTGCTGTGCTCTGCAGAAGATTTTTGGAGAACTATTCCCCTTTAACATGATTTGAACATGTTCCTGTACAGTTCAGTAAAGCAAGGAGAAAAGATTTGAATAGCAGTATATCCTTTAAGACAACATCAATAATTAGAAACATAAAAGCTTAAATAAATAGGTGGATAAGATCTAAGAAATATAAGAACAAAGCGAAGTATGAACAGAGAGGATGAAAACAGTCAACACGACTGCTTTTTAACACTTTTTCGTTTGAAATATAAATCAGACCATTTTTATTCCTGTCTACTATCTGCAAATGAACAGAATTCCCATAATTGCACAATCGTTAATGAAAAGAAGTAAAATGATGCTTAATCAACATTGGTTTTGTAAAACTGACAAAAGTCCACTGATAATAAGTCAACCAAATTTAGAGCAGCTATGTTTAAATAAGGTCCTTTGCCTCTTATAATTAATATTTGTGCTCATAATTTTACTACTGAGAAACTGTTCCAGCAATGTTTCTTGATCTCCTTTAGCCACATTCTTCATCCTGGTTTTGGTGTATTTAATATAACATTTATTGTTCTTAGTTATATTTGATTTGCACCACGATTTGCTGTTTGCACATTTTTTCATTTTACTTCCACTGTGTGACGTGAAACAGGATATTCAACTAGCAAAAGTGAAGGGTGGGATTTGATTGGGTCTTAAAAAGTGGGCGTTACATTAGAGTTTGCTAAAACAATGTTTAAACATCTATTGGTTAACATCATCCATTCACAATAAAACCAGAAATGTGCAAGTGAAATATTAAATAGGGTCAGCTTTAAACAACTCACTATTGATTACTGTCTTCTGGCTCTTACACACACAAACACATTCACACACTCTCTCGTGCAGCGTAACTACTGTACACTGTGCTGCAGAGATGCTGCTTGCTGCTAGGTATTATTACATTTTCATCTTATTGAGTCTGACTCATAAAAATGTGATCACCTCAGAGGAATGATAAATCTATCTTCCAGCCTTTAAGAGAAAATATGTGAGGAAAGGATTTGGCACTTTTTCCTCTAACAACCGAGGAACCCCAAGATGCTAATGTATTAAAGAAGCAGCTTTACGACTTTAGGACAGTGCTTTTCATGTCTTCTGTTTTTGCAGCATAGCACGTATGTGTTAGACACTGTTTTAGGGAATTGGTGTCTTTACTGCAATGCAATTAATCTAAACTGTATACTGTATACTGTACATTTTGCATGTGATTTTTTATTTATTTTATTTATTTATTTTTGCATAAATTATGCAATAGTAACCTGGAATGCTGCATTAGTGCTGTGAATAATCTTTCATTTATTTTCCTCCATGGAGGTTTTTCCCTTATGAAATAAAAATATATGGACATATCTGAAAATATAATACTGTAATATACAGTATGCATGGAACATGTATGGATATATATATATATATATATATATACAGAGAGAGAGAGAGAGAGAGAGAGAAACCATACTACCGTTTTACATGTAATAGCTTTAACAAAACAGTTACAATTTTCTTTATTATTCTTGATTAAAAAAGTTATTCTTAATTCATAACATATACGTATATAAATATGTGTGTGTGTATATATATATACATATACAGTATCTCACAGAAGTGAGTACAGCCCTCACATTTTCGTAAATATTTTATTATATCTGTTCATGTGACAACACTGAAGAAATTACACTTTGCTTCAATGTAAAGTACTGAGTGTACAGCTTGTATAACAGTGTAAATTTGCTGTCCCCTCAAAATAACTCAACACACAGCCATTAATGTCTAAACCGCTGGCCACAAATGTGAGTACACCCCTAAGTGAAAATGTCCAAATTGGGCCCAATTAGCCATTTTCTCTCCCCGGTGTCATGTGACTCGTCAGTGTTACAAGGTCTCAGGTGTGAATGGGGAGCAGGTGTGTTAAATTTGGTGTTATCGCTCTCACTCTCTCATACTGGTCATTGGAAGTTCAACATGGCACCTCATGGCAAAGAACTCTCTGAGGATCTCAAAAAAAGAATTGTTGCTCTACATAAAGATGGCGTAGGCTATAAGAAGATTGCCAAGACCCTGAAACTGAGCTGCAGCACGGTGGCCAAGACCATACAGCGGTTTAACAGGACAGGTTCCACTCAGAACAGGCCTCGCCATGGTCGACCAAAGCAGTTGAGTGCACGTGCTCAGCGTCATATCCAGAGGTTGTGTTTGGGAAATAGACGTATGAGTGCTGCCAGCATTGCTGCAGAGGTTGAAGGGGTGTGGGGTCAGCCTGTCAGTGCTCAGACCATACGCTGCACACTGCATCAAATTGGTCTGCATGGCTGTCGTCCCAGCAGGAAGCCTCTTCTAAAGATGATGCACAAGAAAGCCCGCAAACAGTTTGCTGAAGACAAGCAGACTAAGGACATGGATTACTGGAACCATATCCTGTGGTCTGATGAGACCAAGATAAACTTATTTGGTTCAGATGGTGTCAAGCGTGTGTCGCGGCAACCAGGTGAGGAGTACAAAGACAAGTGTGTCTTGCCTACAGTCAAGCATGATGGTGGGAGTGTCATGGTTTGGGGCTGCATGAATGCTGCCGGCACTGGGGAGCTACAGTTCATTGAGGGAACCATGAATGCCAACATGTACTGTGACATACTGAAGCAGAGTATGATCCCCTCCCTTCGGAGACTGGGCCGCAGGGCAGTATTCCAATGTGACAACGACCCCAAACACACCTCCAAGACGCTAAGAGTAAAGGTGATGGACTGGCCAAGCATATCTCCAGACCTAAACCCTATTGAGCATCTGTGGGGCTTCCTCAAATGGAAGGTGGAGGAGCGCAAGGTCTCTAACATCCACCAGCTCTGTGATGTCGTCATGGAGGAGTGGAAGAGGACTCCAGTGGCAACCTGTGAAGCTCTGGTAAACTCCATGCCCAAGAGGGTTAAGGAAGTGCTGGAAAATAATGGTGGCCACACAAAATATTGACACTTTGGGCCCAATTTGGACATTTTCAATTAGGGGTGTACTCACTTTTGTGGCCAGCGGTTTAGACATTAATGGCTGTGTGTTGAGTTATTTTGAGGGGACAGCAAATTTACTCACTTCTGTGAGATACTGTATATATATATATATATATATATATATATATATATGTGTGTGTGTGTGTGTGTGTGTGTGTGTATATATATATATATATATATTTTTTTTTTTTTTTGCCATGTTAGCACATGTACAATAGTGGTATCGCATAATGTATTATGCAGTGTATTACTGTAATGATACAGAAGCAGGTACTGCCAGACTATAGACTAAAATCTTGAATGTTGTCTTTAGCAGGGCTAGAACCCCGATCTCCTGGACACAGAGCTGGTGTTCTTCCTGAATGAGCTAACTCAAGGTTTAGGATTTTGTGACCCAAGTGCAGAGGAATAACCAAGAGGAGACAAGAGGTATTAACTCCAAGTAGCTTTACTTGTAGCAGATCCAAAAACAAGGAACAAAGTACAAAACAAAACCAGAAGCAAAGCTTCCCATAGTCACAAAAAAGGGAAAACAAAACAAGCACAATGGCTTACAATAGACTCACGGTATGCAACAGGATACACAGGTAGGTAGGCTCAAGACTGAACAAAAAAACAATGGCTAAAGGCAAACTTAAATAGGGCCCTACACAGGTGAGTATCATCAACAATGATTGCTAGGCACAACTTAGGAGTTATTGCCCATGGTTGCCCCCTGGCCACTGGGAGGAAGATTGCAGGCAACAGACATCCTGCAATCTTGCAATACTGCTGGTCATGGCAGGATTTTGTGACCCAAGTGCAGAGGAATAACCAAGAGGAGACAAGAGGTATTAACTCCAAGTAGCTTTAGTGGTTGGAGGAAGTATTGCTGGCTAAAGTCTTACAGGAGTCCCCTCTTGATGAACGGCTCCTGACGTTCCTTTTAGTGCTGTTCGACTGTTGTCGTTGGAAGTCCCTGATGAGCTAACTGTAGGAGACAAAGGAGAGTAGATGACAGGTTTGAGGCATGAAACATGAAATGTGGGGTGTATGCGCATAGACCTGAGCAATAGGAGTCGGTAAGAGACTGGGTTTATTTTATTGAGAATCTTGAAAGGTCCAATGTATCTAGGACCTAGTTTCCGTGACTCGAGGCGCAATGGAAGATTTCTAGTCGAAAGCCACACTCTCTGCCCTGGACGGAGTAAAAACGGCCTGTTTCTGTTGTTCCCGGGATGACTTTAACAGGGCTGCCCGAGCTCTCCGCCAGACCCCCCGGCACCTCCGGACTAACTGGGCCGCTGCTGGAACCTGTGCTTTAAGGTCCTGTTCAGAAAACAGAGAGGGGTGGAAACCCAAACTGGCATTCAAATGGAGACATACCCAATGATGAGTGATGGAGGGTGTTATGGGCAAATTCTGCCCAGACCAGCTGGGAACTCCACGTACTCGGGTTGTTCGAGACCAGACACCTGAGGGTCTTCTCAATCTCCTGATTCACTCTTTCTGTCTGGCCATTGGATTGGGGATAGAACCCTGAAAACAAACTGATGGTGGAACCGATTAGACGTCCAAAAGCCTTCCAGAATCTTGAGGTAAACTGGGAACCCCTATCAGACACCATATCCTGAGGAAACCCATGAATCCTAAAGACATGTTGCATGAGAAGTTCTGTAGTCTGGCCTGCTGTAGGAATCTTAGAGGCGGGAATGAGATGACATGCCTTAGAAAATCTGTCGACTACAAGTATCACTGTGTTACCTTGAGAGTTGGGTAGGCCACTAACAAAATCCATGGATATGTGGGACCAGGGTCGTCTCGGGATAGGGAGGGGATGTAGTTTACCTTGAGGGAGGTCTCTAGGTTCCTTATTCCGGGCGCAAGTGGAACATGTAGCAACCATTCTCCGGACATCAGTTCCCATGTTGGGCCACCAAAACTTAGACTGGATCCGCCTCAGGGTTCTTAGGACCCCTGGATGTCCAGATGATGGTGCGGCATGACCCCATTGCAGTACTTCGGACCTGATGGTGTTAGGTACAAAGAGGCGACCCGATGGGCCATTACCTGGGTCAGGTTGGTGAATTTGGGCCTTCCGTACTGCTGTCTCCAAGTCCCACTGGATGCCTGCCAGCACTCTGTACCTTGGTATGATGGGCTCTGACCTGTCCTCCTCTTCCTGGGACTCGAACTGCCTTGACAGAGCATCAGGCTTAATATTCTTGGAGCCAGGTCTGTAAGAGGAGGACAAAGTCAAAACGGTTAAAGAAAAGGGCCCACCGAGCTTGCCGAGGATTTAACCTTTTGGCTCCCTGGATGTAAGTGAGGTTCTTGTGGTCCGTCCATACCACAAATGGGTGTTTGGCACCCTCCAGCCAGTGCCCCCATTCCTCCAATGCCAGCTTAACGGCCAGCAACTCCCGATTCCCAATATCATAGTTCTTCTCTGCTGCTATCAGTCAACGTGAAAAGAAGGCACAAGGATGGAGTTTATTATCTCTGGGACAAAATTGCTCCCACGCCCACGTCCGATGCGTCCACCTCGATAATAAACGGTAACTCAGGATCTGGTAGGGTCAGTATGGGAGTAGACGTAAACAGCTGTTTCAGTCGTTCGAACGCCTGGTTAGCCTTCTCTGTCCACTGGAAGGGTGTGCCAGACCTCCTGGTGAGAGCTGTGAGAGGTTCTGCAATGGAACTGAAGCCTCGAATAAATCTCCTATAAAAGTTGGCGAAACCCAGGAAGCGTTGGACTTGTTTCAATGAATCAGGGTGGGGCCACTCCAGGACTGCACAAACCTTTCTGGGATCCATCTGTACACTGCCACATGACAGGATGAAACCCAAGAAAGAGACTGTAGTGCTGTGGAACTCACTTTTCTCTAGTTTGATGAAGAGGTTGTTCAAGAGCAGACGAGAGAGAACCTGCCGGACATGTTGAACATGGTCTTCGTAACTCTGGGAAAATATTAAGATATCATCGAGATATACAAACACACATTTGTTGAGCATCTCTCTCAGAACATCATTGATAAGGGCTTGGAAGACGGCTGGGGCATTAGCTAGCCCGAAGGGCATCACCTGATACTCGTAATGCCCTGTAGGGGTGTTGAACGCCGTCTTCCATTCGTCCCCCTCCCGGATTCTCACCAGATTGTACGCATTCCGGAGGTCTAACTTAGTGAAGATGGTAGTGCCCTGGAGAAGTTCAAAGGCTGTGGCCATCAGTGGTAGTGGATATCGATTCTTCACCGTGATGTTATTCAGGCCACGATAATCAATGCATGGGCAAAGACCTCCGTCCTTCTTACCCATGAAAAAAAAACAGCCCCTGCCGGTGAAGTGGAAGGCCGAATAAATCCATTCTCCAGTGCCTTACAAATGTAATCACCCATTGCTGACCTCTCTGGAGCTGACAACGAAAAGAGTCTACCTCTTGGAGGGCAAGTTCCTGGCAGAAATCCATTGGCACAATCATAGGGTCGGTGGGGGGGGGGAGAGTATCGGCCCGGGATTTACTAAACATATCCTGGAGATCGACATATTCCTGGGGAACTCGAGATAGGTCAGGAGAAGAAACAATCAGAGCAGGAGGTGTTAGTTTGACTTGAGGAACGGCTAGTACCTTAGTCCTTGGCGTATTTGACTCATGCTGGTTCCAGAGTTGTTGTTTAGGCCCCCAAAAAGACTCAGGAGACGAAATAATACCGGCCATTGGACATGTACATCTCCATCTGGTGAAACGGCTGGTTGGCCAGTCAATCTGAGGATTGTGAGAAACAAGCCAAGGGTAGCCAAGAATGACTGGGAACTCGGGTGTGTCTATAATAAGAAAGGACAGTGATTCTTGATGAGAGTCTATTTCAACTGAAATAGGAATGTTACAGTGTGTTACCTGGCCGGACCCCAGAGGTCTGTTGTCTAAAGATATTATAGTGAGCTTATCCTGGAGAGTTATTAGTGGTATCCTCCAGCTCTTGGCCAGAGTATTGTCCATGAAATTGCCAGCAGTGCCCGAGTCAATAAACGCAGAACTTTTGTGCCAACCACTGCCCCAGGAGAAATGCATCATTGTTGAAAATCCAGCTGAAGATCGGGGTCAGTTATTTCTCTTGTCTCAGCCCCCCTCTCTCTGGACGAGAAGTTCAGGGCAATGAGTTCGAAAATGCCCCAGTTCACCACAGTACAGACATCGCTGCTCCCGCATACGTTTGTCCCGTTCAGATTGTGATAAGCTATTTTTCCCAAGCTGCATGGGTTCCTCTGTGGAAAGAGGCTGGAAAGCAGGTTGAACTGGACTGACGTAGCTTTGGGCTGTGACTCGGTCTTGTTGTTTCTCGGACCTCCTATCCCTAGCACGGTTATCCACTCGAATGGCTACATTAATGAGAGAATCTAAGTTAGGCACAGGATCTCGGAAAGCCAATTCATCTTTTAGCTCAGGTGCAAGAGCCTGATGAAATGCTGCTTGAAGAGCCTGTGTATTCCAGCCACTCTCCGCTGCCAGAGTACGGAACTCAATAGCCATTTCTGCTACACTGCGTGCTCCTTGAGTGAGTTGAAGTAATCGTTGGTCATTTCCTACTCCTCCTCCTGGATGATGGAAGACCCTCCTCATCTCTGCTAGGAATTGCTCAGAATCAGAAGTGAATGGTGAACAATGTTCCAAGAGAGCCGTAGCCCATTCCAAAGCTCTTCCGGTTAATAAGGTGATGATATAAGCCACCCGACTGCTCTCTGTCGGAAAGCTACTAGGTTGAAGTTGGAAGGCTAGAGCGCATTGGGTGATAAAGCCACGACAGCCCCTGGTATTTCCATCATATCTCTCAGGAGGTGGTAGCCTGGGCTTAAGAAGAGGAACCGCTGGAATGGGTTGTGGTTGAGGAAAGATGGGAGGTGGCGTGGGTAACTCAAGAACCACCTGAGACGGAGGATTTTGGGGCAAAACTAGAGAGTTCAAATGCTGAAGTATTTCTGTGAGTATCCGTTCATGATGTTGAATAGTGGTAGCTTGATTGGTGAGCTCGGATAATATTCTCTCCACATTAGATGGAGGGCCTTGACTCTCTGCTGGGTCCATCTTTTGGTTCAGTCTTGCTGTAATGATACAGAAGCAGGTACTGCCAGACTATAGACTAAAATCTTGAATGTTGTCTTTAGCAGGGCTAGAACCCCGATCTCCTGGACACAGAGCTGGTGTTCTTCCTGAATGAGCTAACTCAAGGTTTAGGATTTTGTGACCCAAGTGCAGAGGAATAACCAAGAGGAGACGAGAGGTATTAACTCCAAGTAGCTTTACTTGTAGCAGATCCAAAAACAAGGAACAAAGTACAAAACAAAACCAGAAGCAAAGCTTCCCATAGTCACAAAAAAGGGAAAACAAAACAAGCACAATGGCTTATAATAGACTCACGGTATGCAACAGGATACACAGGTAGGTAGGCTCAAGACTGAACAAAAAACAATGGCTAAAGGCAAACTTTAATAGGGCCCTACACAGGTGAGTATCATCAACAATGATTGCTAGGCACAACTTAAGAGTTCTTGCCCATGGTTGCCCCCTGGCCACTGGGAGGAAGATTGCAGGCAACAGACATCCTGCGCCCCCTTGTGGCTGGGAGCAATACTGCTGGTCATGGCAGGAGTGTGACCCCTAGTGGTTGGAGGAAGTATTGCTGGCTAAAGTCTTACAATTACTGAACATAAAATTACATTACGATGAGTAAATATATATTCTCTTAAAATTTTCAATATATGACAAGCGGCAATTCATTAGGCAATTAAAAATATTATAATATATTAACTCCATATATTATTCTGTATAATTACAATATGCGTTAAATTATTTAATATATTGATTGTTAATGTATAAGGTAATATATTTTCTTTGTGTAAGGTTTGACATTGCAGCGCATCCCCATTATGAATGTGACATTTACATTTACATTTATGCATTTAGCAGACGCTTTTATCCAAAGCGACTTACATTGCATTCAAGTTACAGTTTTACATTTTATCAGCTCTTGCTTCCCCTGGGAACTGTGACACTGCAGCAGGGCCCACATAAGCTTACTGCATTAGTTTGCGCATTCCGCATTCATTTGTGTGATATGTCTTTCCTCGCTGAACGCTGATGACAAACAAAGCTGTTTAATCCTCAACAAGCACCTCGGTTTGATAAATAGTGGGATAAAAATAATATGAAGACATCAGTAGGATTCAGAATCTTCTCGTTATGCTCCCTCTCGTGTGGCATGAGCAGAGGCCCTTATAACAAGTTCATAATTAGCCGCATGCATAACCTACGGTGATTAGCGCAGGCATAAGGTTGTTAACACTACATTCCCTCATTTCCCTAAAGAGGTTCCTTTTAATTAGAGAGCGTATTGTTAGTTTTTCTGCTGCTATCTTTCTCTTTGTGCTAAACGAAAATTGCATCTGTTATAATGTGAGCCGAAATGTAAACTGCATAATGTATGTGTCAAATTCATCCATGCACACCGGCAATAGCCTTTCTTCTTTATTTACAGCAAAATAACTATTTTACTTTTTTATGCAGGCCTAAACAGCATCTCGCGGAAGTCTATTGTTCCTTGAAATTGAATTCCTACAATTCACTAACCCTGAAAGGAAATAAACAAAACACAAAGCCCTAAGATAACAAGACTGACTTGGCTATAATATTAAGTGTAATGAAGGTTTCCTCATCACTCTCAGCTGACGAGTTGGCCATCCTCACACACATGGTCAGTGGTGACTGACACAAGAGAATCTATTAAAGAGGTCAGGATTTTATCAGCACTGAATATTGATCTGTCGCCGTGCTAAGCCTACAAAAATGCAAGGAAACCGAAGGAAAGTGCAGTCGTCTTCACGCTATACGGATATGCTGTTTTGAGTTTGCTCATTCTAATGCAAGATGAGTTTGACTGTGTAAGATCCATATTTATTGCTGTATTTTTTAATGATTAAAAACTGAAAAATTCAATGCAAGAAAACCAGCAGCAACATTTCAGTCAGGTGACTTTCATACCTAAAAATAAGTCTATTCAGTCTATTACAGTATGAGCATTTGTGTTTGTTGCAGAATTACAAGGAAAGAGAAGACTGTGATCTATCTATCTATCTATCTATCTATCTATCTATCTATCTGTTTGTTTTTTATGTGACTTGCAAATCATGTTTAGTATAATTAACTAAAACTAAAACTATAAAAACATTTTTCGTTACTTGAAATAAAATAAATGTTAACTAAAATAAAATATAAAAAGCGTCAGTTTATTTTATAATTTAATTTAATTTAACTTGATGTACTAAAATAACGAAAATTGAAATAAAAAATGAATAAAAAAACTATACAGATAAAAAATTGAAAATAAAAATAATAAAAATGGCAAAAACACAACTAAATTACAAAAACTTTGAGATTACTATGAAAACAGAAAATATAAAAAAACTAAAAAATCAACAAAAAAAATCTAAATATTAATGAAAACTACAATAGTATTTCAGTGCTATTAAAATAACACTAATGCAAATTGCAGATATACTATGCACATGTGTATTAGAATGTTTTTATGTGATTTGCAGGTCACATTTAGCATAATTAACTACAACCATAAAAACATTTTTGCTACTTGAAATAAAATAAATGTTAACTGAAATATTTTATCATTGAATTTACTTTGACTTGATGTACTAAAATAACTAAAACTAAAATGGAAATAAAATGAATAAATCTATATTTTAAAAATAAAAATAATAAAAATGGCAAAAAGACAACTAAATTAATAAAACTTTGAAATGACTATGAAAACAGAATATATATATATATATATTAAATTAATAAAAACTATAATAGTATATTTAGTATGATATTAAAATAACACTATTGCAAATTGCAGATATATTGTGCACATGTGTATTGGTTGGGGCAAAATTATTTTAACTTCCATAAACCTAAGAGAAATATGCTGTTATTTTGAGGCAAACACAAAAACTGCACTCCTTTTAAAATAATCATTGCTTTTTAAGTGATGCATCACTTCTCCTGTCCACATCGAATTCTAGACGAACATATGAAATCTTTTTGAAATTGCAAAATCGATGCAAAAATTCAGCGTGTAGCGCTCTCTCCCCCGGTGTCACCATTCATTTGCATGTTCTGTCGGCAGTGGTCAGAAGAGCTTTGATTCAGCAGAAAGAGGCATGCTCCAGTCTATAATATTGATGCCAAAAGAGAAAGAGGGGAAAGAGGGGGAGGTGTGGAGGAGTAAAGGATGCAGAAGGGGTGGTGGGGGTGGGGCCTCTGGATTGGTGGGGGTGGGGCTGAGCCTTAGCTGCAGATTATTCTAGAAATTGCCAGCTGCAGCAGTGTCTGCAATCAGGCTAAAACCGGTTTTGACTGGGGAGGTGGAAGTCACAGTCGATTTTTGTCAAGCCAGCCCGGGTGACTGTTTATCTCTAGGGCTCAATGGGACAACATGCATTACAGCGAATGTGAAAATGTCCCAGCACTTCATAGTCAGTTTAATAATTCATTCACCGCCTTCTCCAGCCTGCCACAGACTGAGAGAGAGAGATAGTTGTGATACTTCCATCCGGTTCTGATAAACCGTAACCCATGCGTTAAAATTCAAACAACAATAATATGTACCGAACAAAGCAAAGTAAACGGTGTAGTTTCGAGTGCTGGGAGATTAGAGACAGCACAGGGTGTCAGGCCGTATTCGTTTCCCCCCCCCTCAGGACGGTGTTCTCATTTCCACTGCACATCTCTATGGAGCCGACAGATGCCGGAGGTCCTGCAGGATCCAGAGCCCTGGGACAGTGCCTGATTAAAACACACTATTAATAACGAGGAGCCGCTCTGCCAGCGACCGCACCCACGCAGATTTAATCTTAATCTGTAAGCGTTCGCATTACGGAGCCCAGAGCTCCGGCTCTCAGCCCTGACCCCCGATCGCCTCCATTCCCCGTGATATCAGCAAAGGCAGGGCGGCCATTTTCCCGCACAGCGCTGAGAATTTGTAATGGAGGGAGCTGAGCTTGGTGAGGGGAGAGAAAGAGTGGAGGTGAGATGCATGGATGGCAATGCAGCAAGTCTAATGCATGCAACTTGTGAAAAAAAATTGGCAGGTTTAAAAATTGTACACTACCATTCAAAGGTTCAGGGTCAGTAAGATTGTTTTCAGTAAGATTGGATTATGCTCTCCAAGTCTGCATTTATTTGATTAAAAATACAGTTAGAGCAGTAATATTGTGAAACATTATTACAAATTAACTGTCTCCTTGTAATCCTGTGATGGCAAAGCTGAATTTTCATTATTTCAGAAAATTTCACATTATCCTTCAGAAATCAATCTAATATGCTGATTTGGTATGCATCTTTATTTTGATACCTCATTTTAGACAAATTACAAAGCAGCACAGTAGGCTATCCTTCCCGTAGAAAGCAATCCCAGAATGCATTGTGACAAGAAAAAAATAAATCTAAGATGGAGGACAAGGTGAAAGAAATATGGACTCTAGTCACACCCTTACAAAAATTAACCATGGCTTTACAAATAAAACCAGAAAACCATGGTTACTATAGTTAACCACAAATTAACCATGGTTTTGCTACACTATCCATACTTTAACCATGGTATTTGTAGTAAAACTGTGGCTCTACAAATGGTAATCAATATGCCAAAAAAAAACATGGTTACTGCACTTTTACTACAATAAAACCATGTTTAATTTTTGTAAGACTATAATGCATTGTAACCATAAATCTAGCCCCATTTTTATATTTTCATTTTTAAACAATTTTGCGTATATTAACACTATACTACTATTGTGCTGTGGGAGCAAAAGGAAATGGAAAAATATTTGCTATGGTCTCCCATGGAAAGTTTGCCCTGCTATAGTTTACATTCACCTTTAAAAGCAGGAATGTTAAAGACCCTATAGGCTAAATGTATAAAATGTATTTCATTCACTTCTGAAAAGCATTAATACATTTGATTTAATCTGATTTAAAATCGATTATTTTACCCTATATTTTTATTTGTTATGCTAGTTTGGGCTTAGAGTATCACTGTTAGCTTAGCAACATGCTAACATCAAACTGTTGAAATCAGTTCAAAGTCAAATCTACTATTTGTGTGGTGTTGCTTTCTACCGATCAACAGCATTTTAAATTGGTCACTTATTGATGGTAAAAGAAGACAGCTGTCTAGGGAGCAAGAAAGCTCACTAGATTTTGAAACAGAGCTTATGTCTGCAAATACAACATCATTCCTCAGTAAACACAGTTTATCATATTGATCACTCCATCTTCAAACTGTCTAGAGACAAACATCCTGTCTTTCAAACCCAAATCATTTTTCTGATTTCAACATGAGCATACAGATTCAGTCTGCAGAAGAAAACGAACACCCACAACGATTTCTTACATGTTAGCTAGCCTCTTTACCTGAGAGGACGGTTGATACACATACCGTTTGTGAGTAAGTGAGTGTATGTGCTCTTCATCTGTGTTTGCGGAGTGAGTTTGTGATAATATCTCTGGGCAGAGCAGTACGTGTCCTCTAGCAAGGTAGTAGGGGGCCAGTCAGAGATCAGGTGGATATATTCAGCCTCGCTCCATCCTGGATTCACATCTGGAGAGGGCGGAAGAGAGCTGTGTAACAGCAGTTTGATTAAAATAACCACAGGTAACTATAAACCAGGTCAAAGCAGACACAAACTGTGTACATTCAAGAGTGTGACAACTTGCCCCAGTCTTCTCATATATATAGCTTGTATATCTTTAATAAACCTTGCAGAAATTCAAACGGTCATTGGTTTTAACAGAGCCTCGTTCATTTAAATACTGTATATAATTCTTATCACTTTTGTTTTAGATTTGAGGGAATGAGGGTAAAATCCCAAGAAGCAGTAGAAAGCAGCGCCTGAATTTCAATCGATGGTTTGGCATCATGTGGAGGCTGATATTTCCTCTGTTGTTCTGCTCGTCGTGTCACTCCCTCTCTTCATTTCTCTCTCTCTCTCTCTGTTAGGCTCTTGGTTTTGCAGAGCCATAATCCCTTGACATTTGATGTTCTCACGTTTACTGTTTGAAGTTCTCTGTGCCATGCTGCTCGCTCTCTTCCAAGCAAAGACAAGATCCTTCGTCCTGCCTTTGTACAATTGCAGGGCACAAAACAGCTTCTTCTACATATTCAGCTGTTGTCGCTATCAATCTTTGACGCATGTGCCCTACCAGGAGCTCAGTATGACTACTACAGTACATGCATTTGTATTATTTTATGATGTGAATTAAACAAGAACTTCTTGTCTTCCTCTACTTCTTTTCTTACATTGCAATCAATAGCATGTGTTTATATACAGTATTTAGATAATGTTTATTTTATTTATACTTATCCTGAACCTTTTATGACACCTAGAAAAAGTCATGTATTTTTCAGTAAAAAATACCTATAGCTGTAAGCTCTAATCATCAAAATTAAAACTTTTTTAAAAAATGTTTTACTTTACATCTAATGAATCTAGAATATATGAAAGTTTCACTTTTTTAAATAAGTTACCAAAAAAAGAACTTTTTCACGCTAATCTAATTTTTTGAGATGCACCTGTATTAATGGTGCCTTACTATTTCTCTTCGTATAAGTAATACATTTCAATGCAGAACTTGCCCTGCAACATGATGTCAAATTGTGAGGCTTGATGAGGAGAGATATACTATTCAATTAAGCGATCAATCAATCAATCAATCAATCGATCAATCAATCAATCAGTCAGTCAATATGTGTTTTTTACAGTTTTTTAAAATATGAAATAAATGAATGAATGAATCAAACAATATCAAACAAGCAACAGGTTTGCATTTATGGACCAATATATATAGAGATATATAGAGACTGGACTCTTTTTCCCCAGAAATTATATGCACAACAATATCAAAACCCATCTTAGTTAAAGAAAACACAGAAGCAGTAGTTTGGATTTCAGGAACACTTGAGGAACAGGTGAAATTACTTGAAAATGTGGTGGAGTGCTTCATAAGGTAAAAAAAAAGACAACTCTCTGGTAGAAATTAGCCTGGAGAACTGAGCTAATCAGCCAGGTGTCACTTTACCACAACTGCACAGCAGAAAGTGTGGGATTTCCTGGAGATCCATGAGCTTGTTCTTAGAAGTAGATCTTTTTGTTTAATTCACACAATTTGAAAAGTAAGTAGAACCTTGTCAAAAAAGCCACCTGTGGTCCCATCAGTAGATGACACATCTGCCAATTTGATTACTTCTGCGAATTGAGGATATCGTGTCCCATGACGTGGAACCTGTGTTTTAATTTCCAATTTATTTTCCCACAATAGTTTTATCATTCACCTCTAATTTGTCAAATGTTCTCTGGAAAACTCCACAAATGCAGTGCCCTGGTGCCCATTTGTTTGAACTGAAACAACCACTTCATCTAAATTTAAATCTTAAATACTCGACACATTCATTTGCAAATCGAACAATGGGAACTTATATGTGAGATGGACCCCTGTGTCATCACAGCTGTAATTTAAAGCAGTGATCCCCTGTTCCTGCCTCATTTTGCAATCACTCAGGGGGGTGTACGTCGTACTTTGTTCAAATGAGGCTATTTGAATATGAATAACACAAGGTGTGGTGCATTATGATAATAGCTTTCAATTAAGCACAGATATCTACATACTCCTTAAAGAAGCTGGAGTGGAATATTAGCCTGCTAACAACGCTTTGCACAATAGGAAGTGCTGGTTCTCATAACAACATGATATGATGATTTGCAATTTCATTATATCCTTGTATTTGTATTTGAATCTGTTTGCATTAATGTTAATGGATTGTCTTGTTTTTCAAGCCCTCCTGATTTTTTGATGATAAAATTGCTTGGTGGCTGTCAATTGTGCGAGTCGATTTTCCAATAGTCACCAAACTATTTAGTTTTCCCCATCGGCTGGTGAAATTGGTCCTTTTGAGGGTGTCTTTTCACATTTTATGTGAATAGAGTATTGATCAGTACTTCAGAGTAATGGCTTAAAATAACCTTTGATAAGTGCCAGAAATAACCACAGAAAAATTAAACCTAGACATTTTGCAGTGCGCCTTCACCTGAAATACTAGTTATATTAGAAACATATATACTGTATATGTTATTTGTAGTACTGTCCTGAATAAGGTATTTCACATAAAAGATGTTTGCATATAGTCCACAAGACAAAATAATAGCTGAATTCATAAAAATGACCCCGTTCAAACATTTACATACACTTCCTTCCATTCCTAATGTGTTACCTACTGTAGATGATCCATGTCTATTTTAATTTTTTTTTTTTTTTGAAGATCAGGGTAAATTGTGCTAATTTTGTCTTCTGGGAAACATGTAAGTATATTCTATAGCTTCTGAAGGGCAGTACTAAATTTAAAAAAATATATATGATATTTAAACAATATAAGGAAAATTCATCCTGTTGCAAAAGTTCTCGCCCCCAGCAAGGGTGAAATATGCAAAAAATGCTGGAAAACCAAATAATTTGCAGAACCTGGATGATTTTTCTGAAGAACAGTGGGCAGTCTAACTGTTCAGTACAAACAAAGAACTCAAAAAAAAAAAAAAACGGTTGTGAATCAGCAGAATAAACTTGCAATCATTCAAAGAATTGAATTTCATGAATTTGAGTTCCAGCATTTTTAGCTCCATGCCATTCCAATTTATCAGTTTTATGAATACTACATTTTTGTATTAGCCTTCAACAACATACAGATTGTGCAGTTGGTGTCAATCACAAAAGTAAGATCCTAAATGGCATTTTATGCAATGACACCAAAAACTAATTTTCATTTCCGTCTGGTTTAAATAGCCCAATTTAACAAATTTTTCATCATTCGTCATGCTTGAATTAAGAAACAAACTCTACAAGTTGTGCTACGTACTCATTCATCATGTTGGTTAAAAAAACTTTTTCATTAAATGGCTTTTTTTGCTTAGATGATGTTGTTTAGACAATCAGTGTAGGTCCTGAATAATGTATAACTCATGATTGGGAGCGCTGGTGATTTGGAGAGGTCAGAACTGTAGACTTATACTGAGAAAAAAAAAAGATTTATGGCAGCATAATGACATGGTTGCATGAATATTCATGAGAGAAAAATTAGAGTAGGCTATGATAATTCTAGGGTCCTTTGTCCTTACAATGACTGAAAGCAGAAGAGCTTGTGTCTATCAGATAGATTCCATAAACAGGTAAAGCTTAAAGTGTACACTGAAAAAACGTCAAAGAGGATTGTTCTTCTTTATCTGCCTTTGTCTGCATATTTACCTAATTCGGATGAATTCAACATTCATGGCGGCCTAATTATCATAATTATACATGTTTCTATGGAAACCTACTTGTCCTTTATTTTTGATTCATTAAGTTTTACCTTCCGGCAGATTTTTATTATTATGTTTTGATGTACAAGAGAATGTTACAATGGTGTTTTAAAAAGGCTAGATTAGAGTGGAATTTCAGCAGATTTAAAGTGTGTCCTTTAAGAGTATTTCACAGTTTCAGGGTGAAGAGAGCGTTTGAATGTATATGAGCAGCATTTGAATATCAGTTTATACTGTTGGATGAACAAAGCTGTCTTCCATTAACATGGACACATCTTTTCATAAATGTACCCAGATGACATTACTTTAGATTTTACTTGTCCTGTCTATCTTTGAAATTACCAACACCGCAAACGAACGTTTTTGCATTTCCTTTACAAACAAGAACACTAGAAGAACTGTTTGGTGCCATTAACTGCTCAACTGGGGAAGATGTACTGCTTGCTATGCTTTTATAGAAAAGAAGATCTCAGTTTAAAAAGACTTGATTTTAGTTTAAACATAAATAATCATTAAGTACCAGTTTGCAGGTTCTGTATGGGCATAATTGGGATATATATATATATATATATATACCAATATATATAGTACATATACAGCTAAAGTATATATACAGCTAAACACTTTCTGCATTTGTATGGAAATGTGTGTGGAGATTCTCATTAGCTTTTTTTGTTTTGTTTTTTATATGTGGATGACTTTTGGTTTGTGAAAGTTTCTATCTGCCATGTTGATGTACAGTATATTATAGATTTAAGTAATGCTTAATCTCCTTTTTAAAATGTTATTAATGTATTTATTTATTTAGTGCTTTATCATTCCGATCATAAATTATTGTATATGTATATTTGTTGAAGTGGTCTCCAAATGCCCACCAAGTAAGATGCCGGTCATAAACCAGGATAACCATCTTTTATGCCTGGATATATCTCTACTGCAGCAGTATGTGATCACTTAATTTCAGCGAGACACCCAGATAGCTCTAAATGGATTAGATAGCATCCATTCAGGATCATGCACTTATAAAAGGAGCAGCGAAGGCCTGTTTCTTATTCAGGGGTAGTTCTAATCATATATCTAGGAGTTCTGTTAGCTTTTGACGATTTTGTCAATTTTATTATTACAAAGCTCTTTTCAAGTTGTCCTCTGTAACATGTAAGTCAATTTCCTGCTTATTTCAAAGCAAATAGATAAATTGAGTCATAAATGTAGCCAGTTTTCAGTTACCCGGATGAGCGCATTGATATCCATCTTATTTTGTAGGGATGGGACGATACACCTACCTCCCGATTCAATACTAACACGATACTTGGGTGCCGATACGATATGTATTGCGATTGTTTTTAAGAATTTCGATTCTACAAGTATTGCGATTCGATATTGCTATGTGTTGCGATTTTTGCTTTTAACTCTAGACCATGGGAAAAAGTTGAATGATACACTTAATATACAGACTGTCACACATCTTAGCAGTCACTATTGCGATTCGATATTACAATTTATTGTGATTTTTGTTTGCTTATTAAAGACTAGACAATGGAAAATAGTTGATTATACCCTTAAAAGAAACTCTATATGATGTGTCATATTATCAAAAACAATGCATTACATCTTTCTGAACTTTTATTTCTGGAGCATACACATACACAGTGTATATTTATAGTTCCTTGAACCATGAAACTTAGTACCAAAACCCTGAACTTGCACATGAAAATTAGTCAAATATTCAACAAAATGAGCCAAAAAAATACTTTCTGAAATAAAATCAAGTGCTATGTTACTTTGCATACCGTTTTAGTCATGTTTAGTCGTGTTTTCCCTGCAGTTGGGATTGAAAACGTGAAGAATAAGAATAATAGTAGCCTAAACGATGCAATAAATAGTGAAACTAGTTCCAGTACAAACCAGTGTGTTTGTAATTACGAAAAATGTTAAAATAATATGATAAGAAAAACCAGTTTACGATATCAAGCAGCATGAGGAGCTGCTTTGTACAGTTAAAAATAGCTGGAAGCGAATGACACCGCGAAGTCTCACAAATACAAGTTATAAATTGACACATCAGCTCCAACATTAAAAATTAGGTGGATACAGCTTGAATGACCGCGAAATATCAGCCTGCTGATTGACCAATTAGAATCGAGTATTTCAGAGAGCCGTGTAATAAGGCATAACACGTAAATCTGAGGCATTTTATTGTCATTTAAAGGTTGATGCAGTGCGTTTCAGTGTGCTGGCTTTGAAAATGAGACCGAGAGAGATTTGACAAACACTATTAAACTTTGATAATGGAGTACAGTAGAACAGCTACAGCAGCTGTGTGGACAGATGTCCGAACCTGGGAGAAAAACGCACCGTTATCCATCAAAGCAACAAGCGAACACACACACACACACACACACATACATGCCATTTGCAGTATATTAACAAATTCGCATCTGTTTTGCTGATAGAGTTTTACTATGTTTGTGTGTGTGTGTGTGTGTGTGTGTGAGAGAGAGAGAGTGAGAGAGATGCCTATAATAACCCTAGTAAGGGGGAGGGAGCTGTCCAACAGCAGGTGCTGAAATACACAGATGCACAAATACAGTATTCCTGTCTGCATCCGAAACACAGCCATACGTTCCTCACTTATGATTTAGAGGCACATTTCAGATATCATTCTCATAAATGTTTACTAAATATCATGCTGTAATGGAAATCACATCTAGGTGCATTTTAGAAACCCTGCCTCCTCTTTCCTCTTCCCCAGACATGAGCGTATTGATGTGAGACAGAAGCAGAGAAACTGATATTCTCCTCCTGCTGCTTTCATGAATTTCACTTGCAATGCAGGGGTCAGGCCACTGCACTGAAACATTAGCCAGTCTATTTCTGGGCTTCCCCAGTAGTGCTCTTTCCTTTCTGGTTACATGTTTGCAAAGCATTTTCCTCTCTCACTTTCTCTTCTCTTCATTATTTGGTCGCCTCTTTTTATCCATTTCTATCTTGAGTCAGGAAAACGGAGGTCTTGTGTTGTCCTATCCGTTCTGCACTGTCCTCCCCATGACCTTGGAAAAGAGGCACGCGCCGTGCTGTCGCTGAATTCGGCACAAGGCTCCTGTGGCTCGTTGGGGCCAAGGCCTCTGCGGGGATCCATCCAGCATGAAGGCTACAGTGTCGGTTGCAAGAATTAAGTGAGCGTGGCATGATCACGTGGAAGGCTAGGCTCGGTCTTTGGGGAAAGAATTAGGGTGAGAACAGCAGTCTGAACCACAAGACATAGTTCATCTCACACACAAATGGGATAAGGTACAAGGTTTTTTGTTAAGGTGGATCGGGGAACATATTGATGATTTATGAATGTCAGTGTTCTCAAATTGTTTAGAAGTAAATGTGTGTTGGTTGCATGTGTTAATTTTTCCATCTTTTGTTCATTTTCATCTTCAGGTTAGTGTGTGTGAGTGGGTTTACTTAAGAGTTTAAGAACAAATTTGTCTCTAGAAGTGAGTTAATCTGAGAAGAAAAAAGTTCTTAATTTAAAAAAATATATATATATTTTATTATATGATTTATATATGTATTATTACATTTAATATAATTGTATTATTTTTATATATGTGGTATATATAAAATATAAATATAACATTTTACTATAATTCTTTCTCTATTTATGATATAGCTATATAAACATACATGTTTACTGCCAAAACTTTTAGGCATGATTGTAAATTTGAGCATAATTTCAGAGTTATTTAGTGTATTTGTTACTATATAGAGTATATATAAAAAAATAAAATAGACCCTATGTAAATAATAAATACCCTACCCTAAATACTATAATTAATATAATATAAATTATATTATATTTATAAATATACACACTGTGGTGCAATTAGTGTGTTTGTTCCTTTACTAAAGCAGTGTGTGGGAAAACCTAGTCTAGCCAGGTTAGAGAAACCAGCGCCATCACCTGGTACCAGAAAGACATGCATCCAGCAAACCTCCAAATTCTGACCCAAAAAATTATCCCAGTCTCCAAATACACATAATTTCGTATTCAGACTGACAACAATCAGTGATTCTTCTAATGGTGTGTTTATTTGACTCACAACGGGAAAAAATGAAAGGCTGAGTGTTACCTATTATCATTATCAAAATTACTAGAAGTCCTCATTTAATTCTTATTAGCATTTCACAAACACTCAGCCTATTTTCCTTTCATTTTTCTGTACCTGTTTATTGAATCCACCCACACATTCTGACACACAAATGAACCCATTAGAATGCTGGCATTAAAAGCATTAAAAGCAGTTTAATTCATAATGAAGTGCTTCATTTTAGAGCAATTCTTTTCACTCTAATGTTGCCACAACAATGCTGATGCTTCAGTGATATTTGTGGCAGGCTATTTTCATTATTACCTTGCTCAAGTCATATAAAATAAACACATTAGTAAGACCTTACCAAATACTTTTGAGGAACAATGTGACCCAGAAGAGAACCTTGATATTGTTTGGTAATTTAAAAATTAATTAAAAAATATTATGTGGATTTCTCATTGGTGAAGCCTACAAACTCAAACAAAGAGTTAAATGAAAGTTAAATAAAGTAAAGCCTTGTTTTTTTGGGCGTTTTTTAACTTACCCTCAGGCCATCCAAGTTGTAGATGAGTTTGTTTCTACATCAGAACAGATTTGGAGAAATTTAGCATTACATCACTTGCTCACCAATGGATTCTCTGCAGAAACAAAAGAAACAAATCCATCATTAAAGGCCAAAAATATCAGTCCATAATCCAATAAGGCTTAAACAAGTGGAAAAAGTCCATTCCATATTGTCATCTGTTTTGGACATTTTCCATTTGTAAACAGTGCTTGATCTGTGCATATTTCTCTCCTGATTCAGATTAGATGACTTTTTCACTAGAGAAAACAATATTATGAAAAAAGCAACAGTTTTTTACTGTCATGTACAACATGTCTTGATGGATTTGTTTCTTACAAACAAGCAGCTTTTCACTTCACAAGATGTTAATTTATGGACTGGAGTTACTCGTGGATTATTGTGATGTTTTTATCAGCTGTTTGGACTCTCTCTCTGACGGCACCCATTCACTGCAGAGGATATATTGGTTAGCAAGTGATGTAATGCTAAATTTCTCCAAATCTGTTCCAATGACGAAGCAAAGTCATCTTTGATGGCCTAAGGGAGAGAAGTAAATTTTAAGCAAATTTTTCATTTTTGGGTGAATTAACTCCTTTAAATGACAGCCCCAGTTTCTACACATGAATTCCAAGGTCCTGTATTTAAATGCACATATGATTCACACAAATGCACACAAGCGCAGACATATTTCAGAATCGATAACAGGCCTGCAAAGAATGTGATATGGCTATGTGCTAGTTGCTAGTGTAATTTTAGGTTCACACACTCTCAGTGTTTGTGTTTATTCTGCTCATTTTTAAACGTCACTGACTGTGATTTACCTTTCACTACATAATTGAAAAAGAAAATCAATAGAACTCACTTGAGATTGCTGTCTCTCAGGAACTCTGACTCTTGGCTAATGAATCGATCCGTTTTTTTTTCTCCACGTTTTGTTCTCGGCTGAAAGAGCAACCCACCTCTCACATTCATATCCACATATCTCGAGCTGTCAATCAAACCACCAGACTCCTGACATTACATATTAATTTCGACACATACCATCACCACATCTCACATGATTGCAACATGACTTGTTTAGCACTGCTATCACAAATCGATGGCAGGTGGAATTTGTTTCTGACACACTTGGGCGTTTCTGAGTCCTGCTGTAATCTGTCCACTGGCAGAGGGAGGTGGAATCCATTGTGCATCACTGATATCTGCTGCAATGCTGAAACAATCCAGCCTGCTTCCTCCAGATGTGGTGAGCACACATGACTGGGTGGATCAATAGTGCTGGCATGGGAAGCATATTGACTGGAGTATAATCACAGGAGAGATGGCTGCTTCAAAAATTCACAATCAAGGCTTAGAGAGAGATTCTGGTTTCATTGATTAGCATTATCCATATCCAGTATTATTTCTGAATCTTTTGTCATAGGTGGATGGCCAAGTCAACCACATTGCATTGTGGGATTTAGTATTCTACGCTAGTTACAACCTGCAGAAGTGAGTTCAATGGATGTGTTTGAGCATTTTGAATTTAATTACTGCAGAAAATTGGGACTCAAAAAAATCATAAAATCAAGTAAACAAAATAGCAGAAATTATTGTGACATGATAAATGGATGAGAAAAAATGAGGTAAATATTTTAAAAGTGTTAGTAACTATTGTTTTGCACAGAATATTTATACAAGAAATGTGAAGGAACAAATAGTGGCATTAATAAATAATTAGTGTCTTTAATAGTGGCATTAGCTGTATTGTAAATAATTATACTGTAAATTTAAATTAGGCACCAGCATTAATTTGTAATTTAGAAGTCAATTTGTGAGAAATTCTGACCAACTAGAAATATTGAGATGTTTGCAGTTTGTTTCTTCATAATGACAGAATGAGAGCAGCTCTCACCTGCCTCTGATCATGACTCTGCATGCTGGGAGTGTGTGAACGGCAGCTGACTGAAAGAGCTGTGCCATTTCTGAAGGTCAGCGCTGGGGGTGGCCTTTATCTCCCTCTTACTTCCCTTATCTCTTAATCACAGCCATTACCACAAAAATGCTGTTTGTTTGTTTGTTTTGGGCTGTCGTATTACAGTGTTTGTTTCTTCTGTGTGGCCCTCACAGCAGGAGCTGATACTGTGGCACACATTCATGCTGCCTGCTAACCCACAACCTATCACACACACACACACACACACACGTTGTTTCTGTGAATTGTGGGGACTTTCCATAGACTTCTATTACTTTTATACTGAACAAACAATATTTTTTTATCCCCTAACCCTAAACCTACCTCTTACAGGAAACCTGTTTGCATTGTTACACTTTCAGATAAACATCATTTATTATTTTTAATCATTTTTTTCAGTCGTGTCAGAATTTTCAGGTTTTACTATCCTTTTGGGGACATTTGGTCCCCACAATGTAGCATAAACAATTACACACACCCACACATACACACACAATATGAAAAATATGTGTAAAAAAATATGTGTGTGTGTGTGTGCGGCCGTGCACTATTTGGCTAAATTATCTTGGGTTTACACATGGTATATTCATGGTCTTTTTGGAGCTGTGTCCCATTGCTAAAAGATTAATGTGCCATCTATGATTCTTCAGCATCTCTGGGCAGGTAATTTCCTCCATCAGCCTTTCCGTAGATGGTGACCTCCTTTTACATGGCAGGTCTCCTCTCTCCAACCCATGTCGGAAAGAGTGTTATTAGACAGCAAACTGGCTGTGTGAGGTGAATGAGAGAGGGCAGCTCTATGAAGATGGTTAATCTTGTGAGTTCCTCTCACCTTTGCCCAGGGGTGAGACATCTACACTGTATAATTACCACATAAAACTTGCTGGAAACACCTCCAGCATGCTTAGAGAAATATAGAGTCTAGGCTGTCATTCTCACCACCTCTTTCTTGCTCTCTCTTACTGTAACTTTGCTAATTGTATCCCACTGTGAATGAGAGGAGAAATGGTTCAGAGAGTGGGTACTGTAATCTATGAGTGATCTAAATAGGAATATACTGTAGACTATATAAAGCTAATTATACAGCATTAGTGGTGGGGGGTTTCAGTTACTCCATCTGCAGGTTACATAGTTACACCATTAGGTGAAAGTGACTGTCTCTATAGATGAATGAACTATTTGCTCAAATGATTCATTCAGAAACAAAATAAGTGACCCTAAGTGACCTTTACATGTGAGCAATTTAACCATTCACTCAACCGATTTGTTCAAAACACTAATTCTTTCAGGACAAAACAAATGTATTTTTGAAGTGTCATTGTGTCGATTCGTTCACAAATACTAAATCATTAAAGGATTAAATAAACAACTGTTTTTATGAGAAAGTCATTGAATCATTTACATGACTCCAAAACACACTGGCTGCATCTGTATTTTCATATGCATTTATATACTGTATGTAGCATATGTATCTATATGCTGAGATTACGTTCATGCTATACACATTTATATTACATAGAACATACTTTTTAATGGTTGCAAGGTTCTTATCCAAAGTAGTACATACTCAGATTTTTGGATACAGCTACTATTTTTATAAGTGAGTCTTTGAATCATTTACTCAACCGACTTGTTCAAAAACATTGATTTGTCATGCCACTGATATGCCACTATTTTGTGTTGTTTGGAGATGTACAAAGATGTATTCTACTTTGGCTGTGTTTGGAACCATTTTCATTGGTGAGGCAAACACTGTTGATAAATTATTTTTGCATTTTTTAATAAAAAAAATTTAATAAAAAAAGACTTTTTACTTCTTACTTGCTTTTGTGGATGTCACATGTCCCCAAAAGAAAGATCACATTTACAGATTTAGCTCACATTTGGGAATAATACACACACACACACGTGCAACAGACTGTGTCTTATTCATTTCATGTCATAATATTTATTTGTTTACAACTTGTCAAAATCCTGGTTTAAATTAGAATGCCAGATTTTCAATGTGGCCTCAGACTTTTTGATCCCGTTATCTCTCTTCGTCATTTCTTCTCCCATGTCTCTCTGTTTTTCCATCATTCCATCTTGCTTGTTATCTCACCTGCATATATTCTCTGAAAACGTCCATACATGTCAACCAAACAGTGAGAAGAGAGACAAAGCTACTGAGTTAATTGCCCATCATTTACAGCAGATGGCTGCTGACAATATGTAAATGGTAGTGTGTGTTTTTGTGTGTTCATATGCTGTTAGGGCATAAGTGTGTGTGTGTATTTGGGGGAGATTTGGTCAATGATTTTATTTCTCTTGATTGATAGTTAATGACTATAAACTGATAACAGCTGCAATTACCGGTTGTAATTTTCAGCAATTTTTTCTAACCTTGCTTGTGCTTATTTTTAAATATTTGAGCATGTAAAACACAATCGCTGGTTATGAAATAGGATGTTTTTTGTTATATAGGAACACCCAAAATAAAAATATGGTTATCATTTACTCACTCTCAGTAATTACTAACTCACAATAAAAGTGAATAGTGACTGTAAAGCAAGGTTTCTAGTTTTTTACACAAATCTTTCATATGGTTTCAGCATACTTCGATTTTTTCGTCAGATTGACTACTTTTATAGTGCTTTTTCGAGCTTGCAGGCTCTAGTCCCCATTCACTTTCATTATACTAAAGAGAAAAGCTTGGACATTCTGCTAAAGTTCTTTCTTGTGTGGATAAAGTTATACAGATTTCAAACAACATGAGGGTAAGTAAATGACATTTTGGATTGAATCAATGTACTGTATAAACTCACAATTTGCAATTCACATTCAATTCGCTCCTCTAAAATATCACACAGATGTAAAAACATCACTTAAAGTAGCCTTTTTATCCATCCAGCAAAGCTCTCCTATGTTTATGTGACAGAAGTCCTTTTTATTTAAAGCAAGGCCCTTGAGGTTTTGCCTTCCAAATCAAGCACTCTTCATAAAGAGCATGGACTGTGTTGGTAATTTAAGACGGGTGGTTTTAATACTTAACATGAATTGAATAAGGGGCTGGAATCAATGAACTAGGCAGAAGCTCAGTCCACAGAGCGTGATCTATGTTCCAGTGGGCAGCTCACCCCAGCACACAGGAAGCTGTGAAACCACAACCGTGCAGAATCTTCCTGTGGCTGGATCGATACAGCCTCTGTAAACACTCACCCTCTTACTCTCTTGCTTGGCTATAAATCAGGACTCAGCGTATAGTGCTTCCACAACAGACTTTGAGAGTGTGTGAATGTAAATATGAGGGTAGCTCCTTGGATATTAATAGTTGTATTCCCACATTGGTAATCAAAAATCCTTTGAATGGCTTTTGGGATAAATATATATTGGGCATTAGTGCCCATTCAGTGAAGAATGTATTCTCAGAGGACAATTTTACTGCTCAGAGTTTGCTTTGTCATGGCTCAGGAAAATTAATGGAGCTCTCAGTTATGCTTCAGTGAAGTAACTTTTTTTAAGAGATTTAAAAAATAAAAATAAAAAATAGAAACATGAGCAACATAGCTGTTCCAGTCTTTTTATTATGAAATATTTTTATTTAATTTTATCATTTTGTCTAAGCTGGTTCTCAAAGGGTCCTTGCCTGATAAAATTACCCTTATTAATGAGCCAAAAAGCAGATGTGGTCTTGAAGTACATCAAGTCTTGTGTGAAAACATGAAATGAGCAGTCTGTTAAAACATGTCCCCCTCTCACGCTGCATATTTTGATTAGATTAAATATTTGCTATTAAGTGTTATTGGAGCCAGATGGAGTCTTGTTCATTTTACAGTAATTAGGACAAGACGAATCACTAATGAAACACACACATACTGTGTGGTGCTGCAGCATCCCTTCATCTGCTCACACACAATGCAATTTGATCACTGCAATGTGTTGTGATTTCAATGTCTGGATAAAATGACACTCTGCTTCCGTTCAATTTTAACAATGTTGTCGGACTTGCTTTTGGTGACCTATAGAAATGTGCTTTACTGGTATTAAATAGCAGGTTTTTATGTTTACATTTCTTCTGCTCTCTATTAAGGAGGATATACCAGTTGCAGTACTATATCAGACAATAGTGTTGCCTTGAAATCAAGGATACACCTCTAGTGATGGAGTCGGTGCATCACAGCTGGCCTTGAGTGCTTATTCAAGAGCAGAAACACAGTGCTCAGTAACCGGCTTCAAAGCAAGGAGGACCTCTATTGGTCAAGATCCAGCACTTACACCACAGATGCAGAGGGAGCAATAAACTGGCACTTATCTGTCAATATTCATTTGAAATGCAAATTCTGAGTGCCATGGAAATAATCACATGACAGCAATAAAAAAAAACTGATTTGCCAGTGTTTAGCTTTTTAAAGGGATAGTTCACCCCAAAATGAAAATTACCGCATGAAAATTTACTCACCCTCAAGCCATCCTAGGTGTATATAGCTTTCTTCTTTCAAATGAATACAATCGGAGTTAAAAACAGGCATATTTAAAGCTTTATAAACCATCATTTCTAGCTTTTGCTAACTGTTGTACGCGCATTAGAGAGTGGCGTTCCAGCGGATGACGTTGGACGTAGGCGTAGTACAAACTCTAGTGAGAAGTGACGAACACCAATCATGAATTAGAAGTACAAAATGAGGATTTGTAAAGAAAGATGTCAGAGGATTTCGATATAAGCCAAGAGGAGACTGGTTTTCCTTTGCTGTACACAAGATTTGGTTCTCACGAGACTAGCATATTCTCACCGGAGCTTACACTACGCCTACGTCCTATGTCATCCGCTGGAATGCCACTCTCTTGTGAACGTATGTATAACAGAACGTATGCGTATAACAGAAACTAGAGATTAACAGATAGTTATGCAGATAGATATAGTTTTAAATATGGATATTTTTCTTACACAAACTCATTGCTTTGCTTCAGAAGGCCTTTATTAACCCACCGGAGCTGTGTGGAGTACTTTTTATGATGGATGGATGCACTTTTTTGGGCTTCAAAATCTCAACTACCATTCACTGCCATTATGAAGCTTGGAAAAGCCAAGACATTTTTTTTAATATAACTCCGATTGTATTTGTATGAAAGAAGAATGTCATATACGCCTAATGGCTTGTGAGTAAATCATGGGGTAATTTTCTTTCTTTTTTTTAACTATGCCTTTAAGTAAGTTAGAAAAATCTGAAAAATTAAAACCAATAATTTTTTCAAGTTGATTCCACCAAAGCTAGTGAATTCCCAACAAACAAGAAATATTCTCAGATTAACTTCAGTTAACATTCTGGCAAGGTTCTTTAAAAATTCATTTTCAAAATTAATTCTCAAAACATTAGCTCAAAACATTTATTTATACATCACTCATTTTATTTCTGAAATGTTTCCGTTGGACATAAATCAAAATTTTTTTTTTATGTTTCTGCTTGTTTCGGATGTTCAGAGAACATTCAAAACTAACATTCCCATAATGTTTGGAAAATGATCAAATTTAATGTTGCCTTCATGTTTGCTTAACAAAAAAAGTTTTTTAAACATTTAAAAAACTGGACGTTTTGAATGACATTCATTCAACATTCAACATTCATAAATAACATTTTCCTACAGTATATGGGAATGTTAGCAAGACATCAGAACATATTTTTGTTAGCTGGGTTAAAAAGGTCTTGACCCATTCATATTGGTGAGCTAGCCAATTATCTTATTTAATTTATTAGCAGACATAATAGAACCATGCAGCACATCATATTAAATACATACTCTAGTAAGCAACATATCTTGCATCTGCTTTGCTCATTAACTGCCAGTGAAACCCTTCACTTGCATCACTTTCTGCCTGCTAGTGGTGTGTGTGTAGCTCTTTGATCCTTCCCGATCGGAGGATAAACACGGGTCCCGTCCTGAAGCAGAAAGCCATTATATGCACTCTGTGTCTGCAGCCGCCCGTCATGCATCGTGAGGCTCAGATCCCGGTGAATCAAAGGTGTCCATTCTACCTCCAGCTCTGGCATGAATATTAATGGGTGCTGTGCCGGCTGCCCTCCTCTGTGATGTAATTGCAGTGCTGAGTGCCTCCGTGCCACAGAGTTCATCCAATACAAAATAAAACACAAGGACCAACCACACCCCCTCTGTGTTCTAGCTTGTTTTTGACAAGAGAAAGAGAAAAGCACTTTTTCAGTGCTAAAAAAAACAAACAAAAAAAACTCCTGAGATTAGCACATGCTCCGCAATTTGGAAAAGATGGTTATATAACTCTTCAGGCTGTGGCTTCTACACACGCGTTAGTATTCAGGACAGAACAACTGCCTCTTTTCTTCACCTGATATGACCTTCTTTGTCTTTGTGACCATCTGCCCACAACACATATTCATATACACAACTGATGAGCTCTATATCTATTCATATTTGACAGACTGTCATTCATCTGTGCAATATACAACCTCTGCACAGTAATGAGAACTGTAGCGGTTATAGGCCTATTAATTTACATATTCCTACATACACTGTTCCTGTTGAATATTTCAGTACATTTAGGCCTACGTAATTTTCTTAAAATCTGAAATGCACATAATACGTGCGTTCTTACACTGATTAGGTTAAAGCCTACAAAAATGTTGAATACAGTGTAGATGGTTTACAGAACGAATGACTATTGTGAGGTTGTTCTTTTTAATGAATGATGCTGTGAAACATACAGGACAACCAGTGTAGTCGGATTCCTGAATGAATCATTTTAAGGATTCGGTTCTTATTAGTGAATCAAAAACGTAGTGCAAACAGTGTAGTGGGATTTCCGAAGGAATTAGTCCTATGAGTTGATTCTATTAGTTAATCAAACATAAAAAGTGCAACATGTAGGTGATTCCTGAATGAATGAGTCTTTTAGTGAATCAAAACGTTTGCAGCTTAATTACAACTAACTGCGAGTTTCTGAGTCGTTGTTTATGATTCATCTCAGCAATATGCAACCTCAGCACAGTGATGAATTCAACTGTAGCAGTTTAACCAACTTACTAGTCTAATTACAGAATGAATGACTCATATGAATCGGTTCTTTTTAGTGAATCAAAACAAACAGCACAACTAATGTAGTTGGATTCTTTAATGAATCATTTTATGAGTCTGTTCATTTTAGTGAAACAAAACATGCAAAGCTACCAGTGTAGTAGCTTATGATTCCTGAACGAATGATATGAGTCTGTATTTTAGTAAATCAAACACATTCAGCTTAATTAAAGCTAATTGTGAGTTACTGAGTGGTTGTGACATGTAGTTAGGGATGCACATTATGTGATTTGTTGGCATCTAATATCTCTGGAATCAGTAATCTGATGACACTTTTAGCATCGAGTCTCAGTTTCTGCTAAATTACTCTGTGATAAATCCTATTGTGGTGAAACTTGGGAAGTAACCCTGTGTGGTAAATTCTTTATCGGCAGCCACTGCTGAGACGTGGAACTTAACAGAAATTCTGCTGTTCTGAAGTTCTGAGAACTTTGAGGTTTTTTTTCTCTCTCAATCTTTTGGGTTTATTTGGCACGTTGTTTGTTTGTCCTGGATCTGTCAATCATGTGTTATGTGACAGATTAGAGAATAAAAACCAAAAGGATGGGAGAGACAGAGTGCGGTAATCACCAGCACCATCCACTCTGTGGAATAAGACCCAGTTCTGTCACGCTTTTCCTCAGAAAAGCTTATATGAGCACTATAGAGACTTCTAGAGTGAGATCCAACTTCAGGTCCAGACAGAGAGCAGTCTGTAATTCTATCCCTGATGAATGGATAGGAGACATGCACAGGACAGGGATTTGAACACTTAACCCTAAGTATTAAACTTTGGCATATATCTTATCCCATTCTATTTGTGGTGCGGTTCATCCTAAACAGTCCAAAACATGGAAAACTCTGATACCCAGTGGGACACTGCGTAAATGAAATCCAGACAGATTAATAAGAAGCTTTGTCAATGTTAATAACTGCAGCGATTCCAAAACGCAGCCCCTCAGGCATCTTTCGATCCAGCGGTCCTGTCAAACTTTACATTGTCTTAGCAGTCAAGGCTGTCTGTTTGCTGGGCTTCTTAACCCAGACCTGTCATAATCCAGTGTGGCAGAGCTGCAGTCCAGCCTTGGTCTGCCTCAGTCCTGGTATGGAGCTTTAGGAAATGCACATGTCAGCATATGGTTCTATGGCATAACGGAGAACTTTAGCAGGGGACAGAAGGAAGAGGGCCAGGGGAGGGGTGACAACAGTTGTAATCGGATCATTGGCTAAAACAAGCTGAGTCGATGGGATCAATAGAAACTGCACATGCAGCAAAGAGCCTTTAATGGCCTTTAATCTCCATTAGGTCTTAGAGGGGAAGTCAGAGGAGAGAAGGTTCAAGCCCCTCCAAGTGTCTGTTTTGTGAAGATTGTTTCTTCTTTTTCATTTCAGGATGATTCAGTTTTTGTGTTCTGAGTAGATTTGTTATATTTTAAGTATAAAGTTTAAATAGTAAATTAATACAATTTTATATAAAAATATTATGTTTATAGACACACAACCATTCAAAAATAAGAAAAAAAAACTCACATCAATAAATAAATATATAATACTTTAATTCAGCAAGGATGTATTCTTTTGATCGAATGTGACAGTAAAGACATTTTAATGTTGCAAAAGATTTTTTTTAATGATTTATATTCATCAAAGAGTCTTGAAAAGTGCTTAATATATTCCACAAAAATATTCAGCAGCACAACTGTTTTTAACATTGATAATAATATAAAAACAATAATCTGAATAATATGTTAAAAATCAATAAAAATATGTTTCTTAAGAATCAAATGATTATATTAGAATGATTTCTGAAAGATCATGTGACACTGAAGACTGGAGTAATGACTGCTTGAAAAAATATTACAATAGAAAGCATGTAATATTTTAATGGTAATAATATTTCACAATATTACTGTTTTACTGTAAATTTGATCAAATGAATGCAGCTTTTAGCATATATAAATAATATATATATATATATATATATATATATATCACACTAGGCTAATATAAGTATAGGAATATATATTTTAAATATATATATATATATTTTTTTTTTTTTACTGTTGCAAAAAAATCTCTACATTGTATTACCATGCATTTAAAGGAACTGCTTTTAAGATAACACTAAACATCATTATCTGTTTTTTTGGCAAAGCCCTATCAGATGGATAAGTAAAATAATTTTTCAACAGACAGCCGTCCTATAAAGCTTCAGCCTAACCTTGCTCTCAGCCATTTCTCAGCAGTTAAATACGACAGTTGCTTCAAAGCGAGCAGAATCAAAGGCCTTTGGCTGTGGCTCTCATCTCTTCCTAATTGGCTATGCTGAGCCTTCGAAAGGAACATCTGTAGAATAACAGAACACCATTCAAATGCATCAGAAGGAATCAGCTCCTTCTGATAAAAAAAAGATTAAAATCACTAACTCGGTTTGTCCATCATGATAAAATACTAACAGCTTTACCCTTTAGGATGGATGATACAATTAAATGCATTATAAATATGTAAACCAGCACTAAAGTGAAGTATGTCACAGTATCACTCACTGTTTCAAAGATGAGCCGATGTCACATTATGACTTTAAATTTGTGAAACATACTCTAATCAGATGCTACATGGTTTAACATTAAAACTCCAATGCAAAGGAGGCAGGAGGTGAGGAGAGGGAAAATAGAAAATGTGAAAGCTGAGCACTTCTCAAAAGGTCATTGGCAATCATTTGCAATTCTAAAATCAAGAAGATGCACTCTTGAAAATGCCCATTTATATTATGCTCTGAAATATTCTACAGCTGCATTTACATTCTCAACATGGTTATTTAAAAAAAATAAGTACTTTTTATGTACGCATGGCACAGTTCTGCACGTCTATTGATTTGCTGTGATTAATCTGAGATGTATGTTTTGTTCGAAAGACCTGTTGTGATCTGATCCGACTTCTCAAAAACAAGGGCCAGGAAACCCCAAGCCAGCACAAGGGCTGATGAAATAAAAACCATCATTTGCATATTCAGCCTTTGTTCTTTTCATGCCTGTGAGTCAAACTGGCAATTAGAGGGAGTGTAGCAAAGGTTCTTAATAGCATAGCCTGTGTTGTACAAACTCACCTAAAAAAAAAAAGGTAAAAGAAACCGTTTAGCAGTTCGAGCCATGATGGAAGTACTGATACATATGTGGCGAACTGGTAAAGTCTTAATTTAAAGCCACCATCTTAGTAATTACAACTTTTTCTGCAGCACCAGACAAAGAGGAATTTCCTCTGTCACGCAGAGGGATTCTCTTGGCAAGCCACCATTAATTGACTTTACAAAGGTGCAGATTGGACAACAAGTGCCATGTTCATGCTGTAATTGCCTGATTAAAGATGAAGAGGCTTCTGGACGAGAGACGAGAGCTTTGCCTTTTCCACCGACATGACATAAGACCTTGTCACCGAGTTCATGTAGCTGCACACTCATCCTTGCTTGCCATTATACTCTTCCAGTGGAACAGAATCCTTTTTAATATCATTTCCTTTTACTGGTGTTGCTCTTTTGTAACATACATGCACACAAAAATATATTCCTGTAATATTTACATTTTTTAAGGGAATCTAGTGAACCACTGGTTTTAATTGCAGCACATTTTGTTAAATAAATAGTATATAAATAAAATATAAAAAGAAACAGAAACTGTGAGTGTTAATATATTAATTAAACACAATTCATGTTATTCTAGAAATTTCAACAGTTGTAAAAAATAACTTGGGGGGGGGGGGGGGGGGGGGTAACAAGAATTATGATTTCAGATAACACCTCGATTGTATGTTTCTTAGCATCTAAAGCAAGTTAGAATATTTTATTATATTATTAAAATATTAATATAAATTACATTAATAATTATAAATTATAGTAAATAATATTAATAAGTATTTTTAATTATATAAGTATATTATTGAGGCATTAGGTATTTTTTACATAATATTTTCTTTTTATTTTTTATAATTTATTTGCCCAGATACTGGTTAATTTTTGACCTTGGCACAGTCATTTTATTATATTGAAAATAAATTATACTAATAATAAAATTATATTAATAAGTCATCCTGCCTCACCACTGAGGCATTAGATATTGTTTTGTTTTTTACATAATATTTTTGTTTGTTTAATTATTTGCTTTTAATTTTATATTAATTTATTTGCCAATATACCGGGATAATTTCTTACCTTGGCAGTCATTTTGTTATATAGTTATTTATATCTGTTCATCTCAATAGATTTCTGATTAATTAGGAAAGTGAGGGATTTAGGAGAGAAAAAAAAGAAAAACCAAATAGTCTTTCACAGAACAAGCTTTCCAACAGCACTTCAGCCACTAGAACTGAAATGTATTGGGCAACAGCGCCACCTAATGGATGATCCATTAAACAACAACTCCGGGTAAAATACAATCAACCACGACAAATGTTTACATTTCATCTCAAACGAACCTGTGAGAATATTTTGCATTCAGATTTGTGTTATATCTGTTTCAGACTAAGATTAATATTAAAGTTTATTTACATTAGTTTTATTTTCCCAAGGACTAAAATTGCTAAATGCATTTTCAAAGCAAGTTTCTTATGTAAATGCGTAGTCATTTAAAATTAGATCTGGTGGTGCTGCCATGCGATATATAAAACCAAACCTGCTGCAGTCAAGACAATTTTCAGAATCCATTTCCATAAATCTATATTTATTTTTCAAATCAGATTAATCAATCACATCATACCTCAATTAGCATCAGCATCATTAAGAAGCATTGTTTTACAGTAACCTATACAAACATGGCCTTAAACCAAAGCACAAAGAGGAAGGGAAAGGAAGGCGTCTCTTTTTGCAGCAGTGTCATCTTCCCGCTGATTTCAACCGTTGAACATAAACCCAGATGTGATGCCTGTTCCATCACTGGGTCCAGTTCTTCTTACCCACAACCTCCTGAAGCAAGAACAGCCTAAAGTGGTCTGTGGAGAAGGCAGCTTCCAGTGAACAAACAGAAAATAGCAGAGATTACTCACAGATGTTTGAGAAGATCAAGTCTTATGGTGGGAGTGTGATCTCAAGACACCGGCATCTTCCCAGCGGGGAAACATTCGGACTGTAACGTCAGGCCATAGCAACAATATTAATTTTATCATTCATTCAATCAATCAATATAATCAAGACCTAAATAGATTTAATTTGCATGGCCTCAGAATAATGCTCAGTATATAGTTGCAAACAGCAAAACCTAAAGTTCTCATGCAATACGAATTTGGAAGATACGAATAATGTTTCACGCTCATTAATTAAAGAAGGACATTCTGAAAGGAAAAACTCGAAGCGTGGCATCGCTAAACATGGATAATGTTTATTTTAGCTAGTGAGTCACCTATAGGAGAAAACTGTCACGTTCTCACTGAGCTTCAGCAATTCGGACTGAATCCTGATTAGCAGCAGATTAGAATCCTGATCAGTCCAAAAAAGCGTTAAAGAGGTTCTCCTGAACACCAGGCCTGGTTACGTCTGGGGACGATGGACTTCAGAGGAACTTATGGCATTTCTGAGCAGGTTTCTCCTATGACAAATGCACTTTTGAATGGCAAGATTGCAGGAAAAAAATAACCAAGAAAAAAAAAAAGTGCATTGCTGGTGTCATTCTACACCAAGCTGCGAAACTATTATTTGGTACACAGAAATAGATGCTGATACACAAAGGTGAAAGGGCTACAATATCGGACGTGATTATTCTGACTTGGGATTCAGTCAGGTGGGACGCAAGCTTCTGCGCCTCAATTATGTTTTTTACAGCTTCACGTAAATTCAAGTAAAGATTTTTCTTTCCTTGGATACATAATTCTCATCTCCTCTGAGTGTGCTCAAATTTATAGAGCGCTAAAATTTTAATGATTTACCAAAACAAACAAACAAAAACAAGACAAAACAATAAGCCTACAAATACATATGAAATCCTCAGAACCAACTACACTGGTTAGTCAGTTAATACAAACAGATGTCCATTGATAGTTAAGGGTACTGGTAGAAGCTTTTAGAAGAGCTGAAAGTGCTTTAAGATACAGTTTACGTGAGTGATTTTCTTTCCGTTTCGTGCGAGACTTGAGCGTAAGGACAGATCCATCAGAAGTAGACGCAGAAAAGTCCACTGTTGTGATTAAGTGTTCGTATATCGTTTCCGGCAGAAAAAATACGTCAGAACCCCATTCTTCGTCTGAGGTTACACAATATTTAAGGTTCTACATCATTAGTGTTGACGTTCTACCAAGAAGATCTCTGTAAACCTACTGTTTATTTCTATTTCGCTCCTGTAAAGAAAGAGAGAGAGAAAAGAGACAAAATTAGATGATTAAATGGAACATGAAGCCATTAAAATGTTACTAAGCTAGTTTGTTTTAACTAACAGAAATGATAGTGTCTCTTGCGGTATGTTGGCTGCTCATCAAATCAATATCTTTTCAACACTTCAAAATGCTCTAGAATCTTTTCTGCTTGTGATTTGGCTCTTATGTATTAACTGATTTTAAAATTCTACCTATTAGCTGACCATAATTGACATCAAATAGCCTATATATAAAATTCTATTTTGTTTAAATGATATAAAAGAAAACTAAAAAAATTTATGCTAACAATACATTATAATGTTGTGATACCCAAGTGCACTGTATGAAAAATGGATATTAATTTTGAATTCTGACAGAGATTAGACAGCAATATTAAATTAGCGTTTCTAAGGAACTTTACATTTGTCATCATCTAACTCAATGTAAAATTTGAATGATAAGCGCACAAAGATCTAAAATTGACTGATATAAATCAACTAAATAAAATTAAGTAAAAAACATACATGTTGGTCACAAATCAATTTTGAGAATCTTTCTAAGATGAAAAGGTTTCAAATGCTAATTTGCTGAAGATGCAGGTCCAACAACTGCTTGCAATACTGATGCATGTAACAGTAAAAATGATTCTGCGTATCTGACGTATCAGAACTGCTGATACAGCCGGTGGTTTCAAAACAGTATGAGGCTGATTAGATCTCTCTGACATGCAGAGTAAAACTTTTCACCCTTAAAGTAATTTTTTAAAAAGTGAGTAATATTTTTGACAAATGTTCACGGGAGATGAAGACCTCAGTTACACAAAAGCCATTTTTTTCTACATTAGGGTGGTTGTCCCACATGTTATATGACCATCTGAATACTAAATTCATCTTAGTAACCCCTCTTGGAGATATTGGATTGGAGAATAATCCATCATGGCGTATTAACTTTAAACCTTACTTCTGGCCAAAATAGTCCATAATCCATAATAACATTTCCTCCAGTGAAAAAGTTCATCCCCTGTTGTTCCCTTACATCACAATCCACTGACATGTTTGTTTAAAACTGTTTTTGCTTGTTCCCAGTGCTTGATCTGTGCATCTTTCTTTCCTGATTCAGACAAGACAATTTTTTCAATACATTTCAATAATCAATATTATTATTAAAGGACTCTTATTTTAGCCAGAAGCAACAGTTTGAAGCTAAAAACATGTTAATGATGTATATTTTATTATTATGATTGAAATCGCGAAATGGCCTCAAACGATTAGTAAATACACTGCAGAATGTTATGTTTTATAATACACGCACGGACTGCATGACTGCATGTATACAAGCTCGCGGCGCCAGGGTTCAAAGTCCAAAGCGTGAGAAAAATCTGCACTAAAACATTGTTACTCATCATTTGCTCAGTAACATTTTTGTAATTTTTTTAAAGATGTGACAATGTGATACGTGCGACAAACATCTTCCCAAATTCGTAATGAGAATCATTTAAATATCTGCATGCTTTTGTCAACAAAAAGAAGCACAGATCTTCCTGCGGGTTTCTGCCAAAATAAAATCTAAGAAAAAGCAACAACTCATCAACATTCATAAATGTTAGTATTGAAATTTTACTGTTGTTCTGTAAAATAAAATAAAAGAATAAGACAATAATAATAATAATGATAATATTAATTACCCTACAACAGCTATACGTTTATTATAACATTCACACATAGTGTTCAAATTGGGATCTGTAATATATTCTAATGTTTTAAAAGAAGTCTCTTCTGCTCAGCAAGGCTGCATTTATTTGTACAGAAAAAAATACATGCCTGATTCAAGAAGGGGGTCCCAAAAATGGGCAAAAAATATTTTTTGTAACTTATTAATTTTAAGTTAAATTGTGCTTTGTTGGTATAATGTCTGCTAGAATGTTACAAAATGTTCAGTGTTAAGTAAATATTATTAAATTGTTGTTTTGTAATTGATTTTTTTATTTGAAAAGCAGGACAAAACACAGGGTTTGAATTTTTAAGCAGGACAAGACCTCCAAAATAAAATTAATACAGTAAAAGTACCATATTAAACTGCAAAAGCATTTTGGCTATTTACATAATTTTATGCAATGGTGGGGTGTGTGAAAAAATGGCAAAATAGGCCTTCATGGGGAAAAAATGCGAAAAACAGTGTTTCTTCGGCCCAGTGTTTCATTTTCAACAAAATGTATCGGCATCGGCTTCGGGAAGGACCAAGAATTTACAAATCATTTCGGTGTGCATGTGAAATTAAAACCCAATAGGTGGCATAGAGTGTTAATAAGTGAGTCAGTCATTTAAACGGTTGCTTTTATGTTGCAGCCCACTGTTGGTGACTAAATCAATATTAACTTATTGTTATCAAAATCAAAATCACACTTGTAATCAATGGACGAGTTATTATTAACAGAAATTATATACTGATAGAATAGATTAGAATAGACTGAATTATTAGCTAGTTTAACATCATTCTTGCCAAGGTGTCGCGCTTGGCTGATGCTTGACATTTCTGATGACATAGCCATAGAATTCTGGTCTTTCCGTCTCCAATAAATAACCGCAGTTAAGCATCACACATTTATGAATGCACAGTATTTAATTTATGCAATGGTGAAAAAATGGCAAAATGCTATATGCGAATGCAATTTTGTTCGGCTTCGGCCATATTTTTTTCTACAGCCCACTATACACTGCTGTATGAATAGATTAGAATTTATTAGCCACATTCTTAATTTGAAGATGATAATAGAAAATAAATAACCACTTCATTATATTAAATAAAGCAATAACGCATTAGATTTCACAAATTAAACCAGAGGCCTTGGAGACCTTTTTAATTTAAATAGTTGATTTTATTATGTCTTTGGCAATCTACATATGATTGGCAAGGTAATGAAACAGAAAGAAATGAGGTTCAGAGAAAAACTTAATCTGAGGTTTGATAATCTCTCACGAAAAAAAAAGAAGCTAAATTAGTCCAAGTACAACAAGACATCATGATTAGGCCAAGCGCCATTTTGATTGCAATTTTTCCATTTATGTTCTTGACTGACAAGTTCATCCTAAAGTGGCTTACGTAAAGATGCACAGATATCGTGTAAGTGACAAATACTCAATCAGCTGAATACAAATGACATGCTGATGTAACAAGGCCAATAGAGTTGCAGTGCTGCATACAGGCCATATACATGCAGCAACAACTTCAGTCAATTCACAATTTAGTTATTCACAGAAGTAAAAGCAGCAGCTTAACACTGATAAAACACAGAACTCTGTTCAGCCGAAGTTTATTGACAATTGCTGGACAATTAAAACATTTATGGTAGCTTTGGTCAAAAATCTCAAACTAAAAAACTCCTGGCATTCATTCATGTTTATTCTATACAGGCATGTGATGGCAAAACTTTGCAATGGTTATCACCATGTAAACCATCACAAGTTTGGGAGTCACTCTCAAAACTTTGAAGTGAATACATGACCACAGTAGTACAAAGTTGGGCCAATGAGTTTAGTGTAGAATAGATATTAAACCTTCTAGTGCCAAACAATTTCCAACAACTTCCAAACAAGTTTAAGCTCTATTAGGAAGAGATACTGAATGACTCTATTTGTTCAGATGCAAGACACAATACATTTTTAAAGGTTTGACCTGATAAACCCCCAAAATCATATGGAATCTGATCTAAATGCTGTTTTCATAACTCACATAACATACAAGGACAAAAGCAGCTGGTGCCGAGGTAACAGGCACAGACATCAATTATTTGTGTTGGTTGGGCAGGAAATGATGTAAGTCTAATCTATTAATGGGACATCTGCCTGCTGTTTGAGCAGAGACACTGATTGGCGTCACAGCTCGACGCCAGCCTTTGTCAATAAATGGTCAGAGACTTTTTTTCATTTTTTTTTTTTTTTAAAGAACCATTTATTTAACAATATCTATCTTCTGAGACTTTAGCAATTCAGTTAATTGAAATATAGGGGAAATGTGTTATGTGCAAGCCGTGTTGAGCAATAACACAAACAACTTATTATGTGACCACCAGTAATGATATACCGAGTTACCAGATCTAACATTTCATTTCCAATTATGACTGACTGCACTGTTTTTTGTCTTGCTGCTGCCTATTTCTGAAACTCAAAAGAGACAGAAAGGCTTGGAAATTAGTTGCTATTAAAAAAACCTACCTTTGTAAATGGATGGACATGCTGACAGGACTAAAACGTAACAATGTTTATGAGATCTAAAGGTGCAGTGCCTGCTTTCTGCTATTGTGAAGAGTGGCAGAAAGCTGCGCTTACCCTTCGCATGGCTTCCTCTTCCTCCTGCCGCATTTCGTAATGTGCAAAATCGTCAAAGATTGAGGTGGTGTGCTTGAAAGTCGCAATAATTTTAAGCACTTGCTTTGCCTTTTCTAGGGGCACTTCCTGAGTGTCCCTGGAGTTGGTGACAGGCTTGTTGTCATTGTTTTCCAAGCGAATGTGCCGCAGTTGGTTATTGGGCACATCCTTAACAAAGATCCATTTCACCTCAAACTTGCCCTTCCACTTATCCTGGGACCAGACGCCAGCGTAGGCGTTATAGTCCACGGTTGACTTCATCTCAGCCACGCCGCAGAAGTGTCCGCTGCCGTTGACGCTAAAGAGCAGGTACAGTGGACCTTTGGCACCGAGAGAGCGGTAGGCGCCATCCAGACGCTTGTTTCCATGCTCTGTGCTGCACCAGATGGAGTACTTGATGGAACGGTGGATGTCATCCTCCGAGTAGCTCTTGATGATAAAGACCCGTCCGTTCTTCAAGTTCCAGTCAAAGTCTTTGGGGTTGTAATTGTTGAGGGCCTTGAGCTTCTCCAGCACAGGGTGAACCTCACTGGAAGAAGGCAACGAGCTCATGGGGACTCCCGTCCCAAGGCCAAAGTTCTCCATGCCGCTGTTCTGGTTAAATGTGGTTCCTCGGTTCCGAGGAGCCACCCAGCGGTTTTGGGGTGGGAGGTTCTGTGCCTGAGGTGGGTGCAGGGGCTGCGGGGGACCTGGTTGCGAATGATGGTGAGGGTGAGAGTGAGGAGGACCTGGATGCAGTTGCTGAGGGTGCTGGGGAGATTGTAGCTGGAGCTGCTGGTGTTGGGGTTGAGGAGGCAATGGACTCTGCAGCATGGGCTGAGAATGGGCCAAGAGTTGCTGCTGCACCAAGGGCTGAGGCGGGAGCATCTGCTGCACAAGAGGGGGTTTGGTGATGGAGCCTTTGTCCTCCCAGGTCCCAATGTTCATGTTATGCTTTATCGGCGGAGGAGGAATTGTGGCGCCGCTTCCTAAACCCATGTTGGGCTTTGTCTTCAACTTGGGCTGAGGTTTCGCCGGTTTCCTCGCGATGGCAGCCCACGAGGTGGGTTTTGGTGCAGAGGAGCTGACAGGTGGCATGCTGTTGGCAGCCATGCTACTCATACCTGCCGTCCCACCTAAAGGAGATCCAACCGTTTTTGTAACGGCCGACATGTCGGAGCCGAGCTTGAGCCCGGCCATTCCCTGATCGATACTACTGAGCCCTGGAACTTTACTAAGTTGCGAGTCACTGCCAAATCCGGCCTGTCCATCAGCAATGGCCCGGCCCAATGAGCTCGGGGGATATCCGTAACTGCTGCTGTATGCTGAGCTCTGTGTAGACTGTCCCTGAGAACCACTGGTGCCCCAGGTGGAAAAGTCTGCGTTTCCAGGAAAGAAGTTAAATCCGTGTTGGCTGAGAAAAGGGGGCGTGTTGCCTAAAGCACCAGGTTGACTGAAGACTCCGTCGGGAATGAAGTGATGCTCACCATTGCTCATCTGTCCATACGTGGTCAGGTACGGCATAGGCGGGTCTCCTGCGGTGGACCAAGCAGCCTCTCCCAGGGAGTAAGGGAATCCGATAGAGGGAGCATAATAGCTGGGCATGTAGGGATCAGACATTTGTGGGTAGCTATTACTCTGTAGGGGGTAATTAACGATAAGTCAGTAATGATGATGTAACAAACCAGTGGCTAAATAAAGATGTGACAAAAATATAATAGGTGAAAAAATGTGTGAAAAACAAGATTTTTTTTAAAAATAATTTTATACTTTTATTCACCAAGGATGCATTAAATTGATGAAAAAAAATTAAGACATGTTATAAATGATTTCTATTTTAAAGTTAATGCTATTTCTATTGATCAAAGAATCTTGAAAAAAATACATGTATCAATTTCCACAAAACTATTAAGCAGCACAACTGATTTCAACATTGATAATAATAATAATAAATGTTTCTTGAGCACCACATCAGCATTAGATGGATTTCTTAAGGATCATGTGACACTGAAGAAATTATAAAAACATTTCACAATATTACCATTTTTAATGTATTTTTAATCAAATGCAGCTTAGGTGAATATAATAGGCTTCTTTAAAAAATATTTATAAAATCTCCACAAACTTTTGAATGGTAATACATAATATAGATGATAAGTATCAGCAAATAATAAAATATGGAAGAAGTCAATGATTTGTTACATATTTATCAGTTTAATCTTTAATGTAATGGAACATTGAAATGAAATCATAAAAATTGTAATACTAATAATTTTATGTACTGACAACTAATATGACACTACAAGGACAAAAACTCACCTGATTTGTTTGACTGCTCAGGTAATTGTCAAAGCCATCATCATTTACAGCATCCTTCTGATGCATCGAGCCGTTTTGCACTAAGCAAAATTACACCAAAGACAGACAGAGACAGTGTGTCAGTTAGTTTTACTTAGTTCAATCCACCATGATGTTGATAAGAAATAATGACACACAGCAAAAGTAAATTACACTTGGAAATGATTATGTCTAAGCAAGAACAACAAGTAAAAACATTAAAAACTCTAAATTGCTTTATCGGTCAATGTCACGACTATGAAGTCACATAGAGAGCTAGATTAATATCAAGACTGGTCTACTACATAAAATATGATTCTAAGAAGGAGTGACTATTTATAAATGCACACAAGTGAGACAGTGAGAAACATTAGTAAACCGAACCCCCTTAAAGAGACAGTTCACACAAAATTAAATTTCTCATCCACATGTTGTCCATTTGACTTTCTATGGCTGAATGACAGCCTCAGTCACCATTTATTTTTATAGCATAGAAAAAAAACGTAATTAAACTGATTGCAAACCGAAGGTGTATACATGATGTGTTTCACAGAAGAACAGAACAAAGTTATACAGGTTTATAATAACATGAGGGTGAGTAAATGACAGAAATTTAATGTTGGAGTGAACTGTCCCTTTAAGTGGACAGAAAACGAATCTTTTCATCACATACCTTTGTTTCCTTGTCCTTTAGGTCTCTGATTTTGGGTTCAAAGTGAGCAGACAGTGACAAAAAGACAAAAAACAAACTATGAACATCAGTTTATCACGAACAGAACATGGATACAATGATTCGGCCTAGCAGAAACATCAATCAAATACCCAAGACTCCCAGTTTGTGGAGAAACGGCTTGACTATGATTGATGTTAGCTGTGTTTTACAACATAATGAAGAGCCTTACTGTGCGTTAGTTTGTTTTGAAACGTTTATTCCTTCCAAGCGCGCCAATAATGCTAAGTAGGCAGATCGCTAGGTTTTAAAACACAGCCACTAACGTTACCTGTACATGCACTATCATGCTTATATAGTTATATGGATGGAACCTGATCGACAGTTGTCGCAGACATCCTCCGGGAGCCCGAGCTGATCGCTGTTATGACTGTCCACGGCTGTCTCACGTTGTTTTTCCTCTCTCCGGATTGCCCTATTATCACAGCGTATTTCTCAGGCGTTGATCTCCTCGCCCGGTTTCAAACGGTCGGCAGCGGTCCTCTCGACGGTACTGACAGCGAACGTCAAACGGCTGGGGGAGGTTGGCTGCTGTGTGATGTGTTTAAGTTAGTCCGAAACATTCACACTCTGTGTAACGTCTGGAGAGAATATTACCCCTGCTCTGCTCCACAATGGCGGATGGGCTCTGACTCTCACTTCCGTTTGAGCGCTGACCTTCCGCCGCTGACGTAAAAGAGGAGACGTGCGCCTGCTTTTTCATAAAGTGTAAAATATTACTCTTGCTATTACTAATGTTGGCTTTAATTGTGTTATTAATCTACTTTGTTCATTTTGTGGGTTTACAACGCGGTTTCTTTCGGCTTGTTTTTGGTTAGATTTCTGTACCAGCTTTTAACTCTTTCGCAAATGTTCGGTTATTCCCTTTTACAGTCTATGGTTTTTCCCTTATGACATGTTTTATCATAAAGGACGATATTTAAATAATCTGCTGCTTCTGTTAGCTAAATTTAGCATACATATTATGTAAATAAGCCTTTGTTTTCATTTTAAAGTTCAACAATACCTTAAAGCAATATTAAAAAATATTTAACTTTTTGTTTACTTCCATTTTTTTTTATATATATATATATATAGTAAAATATGCACACTGAGAAACAAAAATGTGTTTGGAAGTGAAATAATGATATAAAAAAGCATAAAAATCATATTTTCAATTATTAATATTATTTAGAAGTAGTAACAAATACATCTTCATTTTACATGTGACATTACATATTAATTTGTAATTTAACAGTTGTACTTTGGGGGAAAATTAATATTTAGTTATTTCATACATATTATTATTATATTATTTTACATTATTTTAATAATGAAATCATATGACAAATATTTTACAGGGCCTACCAAACAGGCAGGTGAAAATGAGACAAAATATATCCACGAAAAGACCACATTAATTCTGCTATAACTGCTCTTTACCGCTTGGTGGCACTGTTATATTTTTTACGAAAATAACATGACCGTAAATGACGTTCTTTACAAGTCATCAAAATAAAAGTCCTGTTACTGCTTAAAACCCCAATAACCATCAGAAATATTGTAACTTAATTTGCAAACCTCAAGAAGATCCAGTCTATATATGTTATGTTATATCTGTTATAATAATTTCCCATAAGGAATTAAAAAATATCAAAATGTAAATCAGTTATTCATTCTGTCAGACTGTTCTCAGATTTGCTTTTCTATTAATTAATTAATTTATTCATTCATTTATGTGTTTGTTTGTTTGTTTATTTTTTTTATTTTTTACAAAATACAGTACCTGTATCTGTCACATTATTACAAACGTGCATAATTTGACTTAAAATTGTTATATTACTTTAATATCTATTATTTTATTATTTATTTAATCATTTTATTTTGTTGCTGTTGTTGTGCTCAGTTAAACTGAACTTTAATTCTTGAAACAGAGTGTAGTCCAATCCTCGGCCATACTGAGCTAGTGTGAGTGTCTCTGGCTTCAGCTCACTGTGTGGGGCTGATCCTCCTGAAACACTCCTGCACACTCAGGCTGGGCTTCGGAGCATGCAGAACATGCTGACAGTGATAGCAAACGCACTTAAGGGTGGTGCCAAAATAAATGTAGGCATCATAATGTGTTTGCTGTAAATTAAGAGCATTAAAAGAATCAAGCTCTGTTTAGCTTAGAGGCATTAAAAGATTTAGCGAGGCTAAACTAGATCTCTGTAGTCTCATCGACCTTGTAGATGGTGTACCGTAAATGCAGAGTCATGCTTACTGTAAATGAACTAGCCACTGAACTTACCAGATCTGATTAAACTGCAGAGTCATGCCCTGAGTAGGTCACTCTATTGTGTGTTAAATTAACATAATAGGTTGTTTTTAGCTTTTCAGTCTGTGACACTGTCCAAGTGCAATTGAGAATTGGTATAATAATTTGTATGGTCTAACATGGATGTCAACATGGACCAAATTGTCGTCTTTTTCTGATATGCAGTCTTTCTACTATTTATGTACTATTTATGTCCATTTACAATATGTAAATACAATATGTTTCTACCTTTTTGCTTGTTTTATAGGGTGTCCAAACAGTGTCAGAGGTAAGATATTAGGTTTGGATTCTACACTCGCTTAACTTCTCCTTAATGATCCAGCAACACCAGCTCAACCACCCCAGTATTAGTTAGTTAGTTAGTTAGTAATAATTTTTATGTTTTTTTCAATAATTTTTTTATTTATGTATTTATTTTTGCCTATAACTCATCTGAAAAATTACAATTACAATTTTTTAAAGAATATAACTGATCTATCTTAGTTATTATAATTTGCCAACCAAATACAATACTGTTTAAAAGTTTGGGGTCGGTAAAACATTTTTTTTAATGTTTTTAATGTCTCAGTATTATTAAAATTTAAAATAATTATTTTCTATTTTAATATATTTGAACATGTAAATTATTACCGTGAAGGCAAAGCTGAATTTTCAGCATCATTACAGTCTTCAATGTCACATGATCCTTCAGAAATCATTTTAATATGCTGATTTGGAGTTCAAGAAACATTTCTTTGTTCATTGTTGAATCATTGTTGAAAAGAGTTGTGCTTAATATTTTTGTGGAAACCGTGATACTTTTTTTTCAGGATTTATTGATGAATAGAAAGTTGAACATTTATTTGAAATATATATTTTTGTAACAATTTATATGTCTTTACAGCCACTTTGATCAAATATATACATTCTTGCTGAATAAAACTATTAATTTCTTTAAAAAAAAAAAAAAATGAATGGTAGTGTCACGTTTCACTGTGGGTCCACATAATGGTTTTCAGCGTTTAGTCAATTCTTGTCAAGTTAAATGCATTTTGCCAGTTTCTCTGTTTTAAAATGATTTTTCATAGTTTTATTAATGCACTCTATTCTTCTCCAGGGCTCCAGAGTTGTGGTATTGTTTGTCAGAGTTTGATTTCGTCTGGTCTACTCGTTACTCCCCGGTGTTTCTGTCCATGTCAGTCATGCCTTGTCCTGCCTTGATGTCTCCATTAAAGACTATTATTTTGAGTTTACGTCCTCGTCTGCGTGTCCTTGTTCCTCCCTGCTGTGTGCACCGTGACAATCAGGGCCAGATCTTTGAGTCGTTTAACATGGCAGCTTTGGAAACTCCCCTGTATTTTCATCTGTGAGAATAATAAATATGGCATGGGGACATCAGTGGAACGGGCCTCAGCCAGCACAGATTATTACAAGAGAGGAGACTACATTCCTGGTCTGAGGGTAACCTCTTTTTTTCTTTTTCTAGCTGCCTCATCCTGTTTTTATGTTCACCAGTGCATGCAAATTTATACAGAAGTACATAAAAGGCACATAAGTCAAGCAAATGAGCAAATAAGTCAAGCCTGTTTTTTTTGTTTTCTCCAGGTGGATGGTATGGATGTTCTCAGCGTGAGAGAGGCAACCAGGTTTGCGGCAGATTATTGCAGATCTGGAAAGGTAAAAGAAAAGTGACATATTTTACTTGCTTAACAAGTAAAGGAGGGGTCATAGATTTAAAGGAGTTCACCCTAAAATGAACATTTGCTGAAAATGTACTCACCCTCAGGCCGTACGAGATGTAGATGAATTAGTTTTTTCATCAGAACAGATTTGGAGAAATTTAGCATTACATCACTTGCTCACCAATGGATCCTCTACAATGAATGGGTGCCGTCAGAATGAGAGTCAAAAGAGCTGATAAAAACATCACAATAATCCACAAGTAATCCACAAGATTCCAGTACATAAACTAATGTCTTGTGAAGTGAAAAGCTGCATGTTTGTGATAAACAAATGTATCATTAAGATGTTTTAACTTTAAACTTTTGGTCAAAATACCACAATAATCCATAATAAGTTTCCTCCAGAGAAAAAGTCCTCTTACATCAAAATCCACCAAAATTTTTGTTTAAAACTGTTTTTGCTTTGTGCTTGATCTGTATATATTTCTCTCCTGATTCAGATGAAATGACTTTTTGGAGAAAGCAACATTATGGAGTTGTATTTTAACCAGAAGCAGTTTGAAATTCTTGAAATTTCTTACACATACACAGCTTTTTGATGGACAGTAGTCGTGTAGATTACGTGTGGATTATTGCGATGTTTTTATCAGCTGTTTGCACTCTCATTCTGACGGCACCCATTCACTAAAGAGGATCTATTGGTGAGCAAGTGATGTAATGTTAAATTTCTCCAAATCTGTTTCGATGAAAAAACAAACTCATTTACATCTTGGATGCCTTGAGGGTGAGTAAATGTACAGCAAATTTTCATATTGGGGGGAACTTTTCTTTTAGGCACGGGCTAGTTTTGTAAACGAAAATGATTTTTGGGAGATCCGGTCTGTACTGGTGGGCAAATGTTTGGCCTATGCTCTTCAGTGTCCCATACTAATGGAGCTCCAGACATATCGTTACCACGGCCACAGCATGAGTGATCCTGGGGTCAGGCGAGGTTGACCTTCAACCTTCCCCCTGTGGCAGGCGCTCATCCTTCCTCGGTTCATTTAAAACCCTATCCTCATCTGCTAACCTTCATAATCGCAGTCCTTCCTCTTTAGTTTTAGGTAGTTTGCGCATCATTTCAGTGAGCTCACAATTCTGTGTACTATAAATCAGTACTTTTCTCTTCTTAGTTATCACACACGTGAGGAGATTCAGGAGGTTCGCAGTAAGAGTGACCCTATCACTATGCTGAAGGACCGTATGATTAGTAACAACATGGTTAGCCTGGAAGAGATCAAGGTACTTGATGCATTACCAGGTACGTAATGAATACTAGAGGGATAACACCTACTGTATCACCATGTTATGCTGTTGGAACCATGACAGGACATTGATGCTGAGATTCGTAAGGAGATAGAAGAAGCAGCACAGTTTGCTATCTCTGATCCAGAGCCCCCGCTGGAGGATTTGTGCAACCACATCTTCTACAATGATGCACCTTTAGAGGTCAGAGGCACCAACCCTTGGATGAAGCTGAAATCCATCAGCTAAAGAACCTGCTGATAATTCAGCACTTCATTCCTCAGAGTACGGACGGAAGCTCTGTTCCTAAACCTATACGCACAAAAAGATGGATGAAATTGTTTACCCATAAAGTCGTAATTACATTACATAACCGCTGTTATTGCCTCTCTAATTAGCAATCAGTTTGGCAGACTATTAATATATTAGAAAACACATAGCACAACGTACAGCAATAAATAATTAGAGCAATACTGGAAAAATAGATTATGAATAAATTAACGGGCATCATCTTTACTTATAAATGTGAAATCAAAGGCCTCTGAATGAAATGTAGGCCTATTAAAAATTATTTGTAACAATGATACAATCTATATTAGTGTGATGATGTAATTTCTTGAATTATGAGTTCATTTGTCATTTGAATATAATATCCCAAAGCCTAAATGTCTGTTAGTAGGCTACCAAAACTTTCACTAGCATCTAAGCTTAAGCAAATATTAGTCAGCACATTTGCCCTTAGAAAATCTGTATTCTGGATTTCAGAACACTAAAATGGATGGATGAATAAATATGTAATAATTTGGCTTACGTTTGTGTCAGTTGTGTTCAGTTTGCTCGCCACCGAATGAATGCAAAGTCCTGAGTCACTGAAACACACAAAAGAAATGACTATAAACTCACCAGCAGGTGTCACACTCTCCACCTGCGTAAATCAACCGTCAAATCACAGCTTGACAGGGTGCATTCTTACATACTGTACATTCCAATGTAATTTGATGCCACCCAAAAAAATATGATAGATGATTATAAATCAGTCTGCATATTAACGAGTGTACACATACTACGCATGATTGTTAAATTCATGTGCATAGTAGATTTCATTGTAAGCAAATGAGATGTACTGTCCTTTGGAATGGATTTAAGAAATAACTATTATATATGTAAAATCATAATCTGATTTTCATTTATGATTGCAGGCAGAGAAGAAGTAATGCAAAGTCTGAATGGGTGAAGCTAGGCCTAAATGTACGGATTATATAGCTGACCGTACAGATTTGCCAACTTCCATACAGTAAAGTATGATATTAATTTAATGTAATTATTATATGAAAACCTGTCAGCTCAGATCACAGGTTGGGGCATCGAATGCACTGCGCTCTCACCTGTCCGTCTATGAGCGCCACAGCTTCAGCCCCACCCTCTGAGAATGATTGACAAGCATATCAGCCAATCCGATGCGTCATACTGAAAGAAGCGGAAGTGAATAGAGAGCGTGAACGTGTTTTTTTTCTGTCAAAAGGGGACAGTGGCGAGAGAGAGAGGGCGACTGGCGCGAGATCAGGGGCACGGTCTTTCTATTTCTATGGAAACGCTGCACTGACTGACAGAGGTGAGCGGAGGAGAAGGTGGCGGTGCTTTCGGATACGTTACGCACGCAACGGATTCCCAGCTTTCTTCCCTCAGTGTCAAGAGCGCGGAAACAAACAGGCATAATCTCCTCAAAGTAGCTCAGAATTGCTCTTTTGAATCTGATTTATAAAAGAAGGAACCTCCAAAAAGTGAAGATGCCCCTGGCACAACTAGTTGACCCTTGGCGAAAGATGGCAATCGGGAGTGCGGCGAGCGAGGTGAGTCTCCACCGTATATAAAGGTTTATATCACTGACATGTTAATTATAAATTCGTTACTTCTGTTTTTAGAGGCTGTTTCTGTGTGTCGTTGTTGTACAACCTGTTCCAGATCTTTATCAGTATATCCGATGCTGGGGATTAACGGCTATAGAGTATGACCCGTGTTATGTCTGTGCGTAAATGCTTTTAAAACGATCCGTTTGCCAAAGGCCACGGATACATTTTTCTTCTTTTTTGACTTGTAGTTTCTTTGTAACTAGCATATGAGTTCACCTTGATCACTGTGCTTTGTTAATGGAGACTGAAGTTTTAATGAATGAGACCGCGTAATGTTCTCGGATCTCAGGCTGATTCATACCGGTGCTGTGATGATGACAGTTGAATGATGAATCGGTTCTTATGTGGGACTCTTTGCGTTAACACCGAGGAATTTATGTAAATCGGGTTATTTAACCTGTTTAATATAATAATAATAATAATAATAACGTCTGTGTGTGTGCATAAAACATTATCTTTTTAATTGTTCACATGCTTTGAGTCATGAGATCAGACAGATACACAATATTATTATTTTTTTTTTTAATTTTTAGGATCATTCCAGAGAATTCTGAAGAGAAACAATTCAAACCTGTAAATGAAAATCCTTTCATCATTTAGTGACCCACAATTATTCCAAATAAGTTTGACTTTCTTTTCTGTATGTGGAGCACAAAAGGAAATGTTAGGAAGAATGACAATCAATGGTGACTGAGGCTGTTCTGCCTTATTTCTTTTCTTGTTCCATATTTTCATTCTAAGTAAACTGTCCCTTTTAGGGGCAACATTTTCCCCCTGAAATATTTTTTTATGGGCATTTAAGGGCATTATGGGTTTTTAAGGTGTTTTCTGCCAGTTTAAGTAAAATGCTTCTATTGAGTCAATTAATTGAAACAGTCACTAGAGTGTGTGACCCACAGGGTTCCTACGGCGTTTGGAAAAGTATGGAATTTGATTTAAGTATGTCCCAGGTCTGGAAAAGTATGGAAAAATAAAGCAAGGGTATGGAAAAATATTTGTGTTTCCAGACTTTTGCCCCTATTTAGTTTTTTTTTAATAATAGAAAATTCAGAATTTAATGAAAATAAATTTATCGTACAAGAAGTGAGGTTTCATTGAAGCTGTTTAGTGATTATTTAGTGATCGCCAAATATGACTGAATGAATTCTTATGCAAAATGCAGCTTAGAAGCATTTTGGGTTTCTTCACACTATATTCTTAGCGCCGTATTACATAACTTTCAAGGACCTTTGCAAAAATAAAAAATATACAGACTTTTATGTGTGCACAAGAAGACCTAAGGCCTTAAAATATGGCATACTGCCCCAATGAAAGACAAATCTTAAACACTTTTTTTGCAGTACCAGTCTTTTTTATAGACCCTTGAACTTGGCAAATGTTATGCCATCAGCCCATTTCATGTCATGGTTTCTCCACTACCACAGAGGATGTTAAATTGGACATTAGGCCTTGATATTAGAGGTACTACCATAAGAAAAGTTTGAGCAGGTAGATCTGTTAATTCATGTGCATCCATGCCATCTTTTTATTCATAGTAAGATGGCAGTGATGCACAAAGGAAATAGGTTATATAGAACTAGAAATTGTAATGCGTAAGCATGCAAAACATTCCCATGCACATATGAATAGTTTGTCGAGGGCTCAAAAGTTTTTTTTATTATTATTTTTTATATTAGGGACCCTGTATGTTGTCACTTCGAGAAAATCAATGAAAAAAACCCCCTGAGAAAATAAAAATATTTACAGATGACTGTACTATATACCAAATATAAAGCTGAAAATAATGCTCTATGAACCATTTATGTTAAATATAGTCTGAAAATCTACCGAGAGGTGTAGGAAAAATGTGTAGGAACCCTGGACCCACTAGATAAGCCTAGAATCAAATATACTACGATATATCAAATGTTAAATAACACGTTTAAAATCTGAGGAATTCTAGGCAAAATTGTTTTATCTGTGGCTGAAAGTACATTGATTCTAGTGGGGTTATTTTACTCATAACAAAGTTTTAACATTTATTTACTGTCATCATGAACTCACATCACTTTACCACAACTAAATTTGCTCTCTTAAGACTTGGTTTAATTATTTTCATGTTATATATTTTAAATATGTATTATATACACACATATACGTGAGTAATGACACAAGGAAGATACAAAAGGTTTTTTGATGTTTCCAGAGAATTCTAAAGATAAATTTTATATAATTAAAATGTGAAAATGGAAATTCTTTCATCATTTACTCACCCACAAAGTATTCCAAAAATGTTTTAATATTTTCTCTGTATGTGGAGCACAAAAGGAAATTTTGGGAAGATAGACAATGAATGGCGACTGAGGCTGTTCTGTCTAATTTATTTTCTTGTTACATAGAATTTTCATTTTAAGTGAACTGTCCCTTTAAGGGGCAACATTTTCCCACTACAATTAATTTTTATGGACATTTTTTCTACACTCAAATACACTAAAAATAAAGGTGCTTCACGATGCCATAGAAGAACCTTTTTTGTCTAAATGGTTCCATAAAGAACCTTTAACATCTGAAGAACCTTTCTGTTTCACAAAAGGTTCTTTGTGGCAAAAGAAGGTTCTTCAGATTATAAAAGGTAAGAAAGAGATGGTTCTTTAAAGAACCTTTGACTGAATGGTTCTTTGTGGAACCAAAAATGGTTCTTCTATGAATGAATGGTTCGCTGTGAAGAACCTTTTAAGCACCTTTATTTTTAAGAGTGTAACATGTAAAATGCTTCTGCTGAATCAGATAATTGAAACCGTCACTAGTGTGTGCAAACCCATTACTAGATGCCTAAAATAGACTATAATAATTTATATGAAAAGTTAGGTAACACATTTAAAATCTGAGGAATTTTTAGACACAGTTTTTGTTTCTGTGGCTGAAAGTAATTTAATCGCTGAAAATTTCCTGAAAATTCAATACCCCTTACTTTGACTTTTCCCACACTGATTTGCAAAGGGTAACGATTCTGTGAATTCAATAACATACATTCAAATTACTGCAGGCTATCCAGTAGGTTAGAAAAACTCCTATTCAGTCCAGCCTGCTCTATCATCTACTCTGGAATAGCACAATGTTCAGAAATGACTGCTACAACCCCATTGATCCACATGTAATAAAGTCTGCTGTAAAGCTGCTGAGTTGTATTGTGAAAGAGACAGAGAGAAAAGAGAGGCAGGTAACACAATGTTCTCTTCCAGGCAGCAGATGATCACGGGCCATCCGTCAGTTTCACTCCCGCGCGGAGACAGATCGGCCCGTCTGAGTCGCCACCCTGACTAATTAACCCTAAACAGTCAATGACGGCATGTAGGCCCGGTCTAACGAGACGTTCCACCAGTCATTTGGTGCAGAGGAGCAGACGTTCATACTGGCACGAGTGTGTGTCTGCTGTAGTAATCAAGGCTTTGTATCGCTCTTAGAAACTGATCCACACTGCGATTGTTATGTTCAGTGTCGTCTCAGCCTCAGACGGACCCGCCTACAGACCGCCCACAGTCAGTTCGATGACCATCTGATGATTCATATTTTATACAAAACTGAGAAGCACTTGTGAAATTCACAAGCTCCAATCAGATTGTTAGACAGCAGCACAACATCCGGGAGTGTTGGGAAACCAGTTGGTAATATAACTATTTGTCAGGTTAGGGATGCTTGGTACCATATTTGTTATTGACTGAGTGCTTTTTGATTTATCGGTAATGGTCCTATAGAATATGAGATATTTAAGTGTTCATGTGTTCATGTAATTTAAGTGTTTGTCTTTACTACCACATCAGAAAAATAAAATCATGTCATTATCAATCAAAAATCAAGTCATAATATGAGAAAAACAAAATGTGAAAATAAAACGACATAAAAATCAAAATTATAACATTGTAAAATGTGGCTTTTTATTTTGTAATTATGAGTTCTTATCTCAAAAACTGTGAAAAATGTAGACTTTTTGTCATAAATTCATAAATAAATGTTTGTCATGCTATGACTTTTTACTGTCATAATTAGGATTTACTAAAATATGACTTTTTTCTCATGTGGTGGCAATGGGCTTCCATATTCATCACTCAAAGTTAATCTTTAAAAACCCTACTTATTTTTATAACTGTTATGTTCATCAGAAAAAAGGGTGGGGGGGTGGCAGAAATAAATAATGCTTTGGAAAATCAAATTTTATGAAATAATGTGTAATTATTATACACTATAGGTCATAATATGAGAAAAACAAAATGTAAAATTATATCATTAAAAAGTCATAATTATGACTTGTAAAATGTAGATGTTTATGTCATAATTGAGTTCTTATATAAAAAATTTGCCTTTGTGATCATTTAGACTTTTATAAATGTTAATGTCGTGGTTATGACTTTTTAATGTTTTTACCAAAGATTACTTATTCTTCCATATTCATCACTCAAAGTTAATCTATAAAAACCTTAGTAACTTTTATAACACTGTTATGTAATCTTTAGCAAATCTCAAAATTAATATCTATTTTTTTTAATACTGAACATTATAATATATAATATTATAATATAATATTTTTAATTTATTTAGACAAAATTGCCCATTTATTGACCGTAACATGAAAATAAGGTTAAAAATAATTTTTAATATGATCAATTATATAATAGAAACATTAAACCTTTGAAACAGTTTTATCTGAAGCATGTTTTCCAATTTGTTTTGAGTTATAAAATGAAATAGCCAGTGCTTATAACTTTACATTTGCATTTACATTTATGCATTTAGCAGACACTTTTATCCAAAGCGACTTACATTGCATTCAAGTTTCTACATTTTATCAGCTCTTGCTTTCCCTGGGAATCGAACCCATGATCTTGGCGCTAGCAACTAGCGCCATGCTCTACTATTTGAGCTACAGGAAACTTTTGGACTTAAGAAATTCTCAACCCAAAGTTCATAGAGCTTGTTTATTCTGGCACATAAATAATAAAGAATGAACTGTGGTTGTTCTGTGCTGGTCAGATGGTCTCTTCCTGTCTAAGTTGGCAGTTCTTGGCCAGAATAAGCCACAATGTGAACCAGGCGTTACTCTGTTAGTCAAAGGTCTGACTATGCGCTACTGTGTTCAGTATAGTTCAGACCTTTAACACATTATATTGTGTTTTCTATTCGCAATGCTTCGTGAGACACTGATTTTCCATATTCACTTTTCTCTCACATGACAGACGGAGCCCCATCATGTCTTGGAGGACTCCACGGGAGAAGATGAAAATCTACCATGTCAAGTGAGTGTCATGCCTCCACCCGATTCTTCACCCTTCTTACGTCTCTCTCTCACTTTTCTCGGTTTTCTCAAGCTGTCTATTTCTCAAGTTCTTTCTACCTCTTTATCTCTGTCTTTCTCATTTTTTCATGCCATGTCCCCTCATGGGCTTTGATCTCCTTATTTTATAGCAGTTCAGTGTTTTTTAACACTTGACATTTGTCATGGAGCTTCTTTTCAAGGATGCAGCGTAGAGAAGTGGCTCTTCTGAGACGGTGGTCTGAAATGTCCCTCCATGTGCATCTGTAAGACGAGTTGGTGATAAATGGTAGCTATTGATCATGTGTTCCCCATAGACAGCAATTGTATCGATCGGTCCTCTGATTACCGTATGCATGGTGGAGAAGCTGGAAATCCGGCTTGTTACATGGGCACCCTTACAGTCACACTGAGCGGCACCGTACCATACGCATTATATGGGGGCCCAGCATTCCTGTGCTCCTGCTGAAAAGATACCAGCCTAGACAACAAAGTGCTCATTGTTTTTGTTTGTGGGAGCTTTTCTGTCTAAGCTGTAATGATTGTTCTTGTTCGGATTCTTCCTACACTCAAATGCCATTAATGAGTTTCCGTAACGTGCATGTAACGAGTCCATTATGACATCATGCAGTCTGACCTCATACAGGAAATGGCAAAGACTTTTCAGGTCTCCTCTCCCACTAAAACACTCCCCCGTCTTCCTCCCTAGCTGGTGCTGAGAAGCATTGATTTTTAAATGCAGGGCAGATGGACGTATGGATCTCATTTGCACGGAAAGCTGGGCCATCAAAAACATTCTCTAGAGTATTTGCTTTTCTCTCTGAACGTCCCCGCACATAAGCACACACTCAGATGTATAAAGCATCTGAAAGCTGCTAATGTTCCATGATAGACGTGGGATAGATGCATACTGTTTGTTTCCTCGCTCCTTTTATATCCATACTTGTGTTTGACCTTGTATTGGAGAATCTCATGAAAACACCTCAGTCATATTTTACATAATGAAAATTAAAAAATAAGAACATTTAGCATATAACAATTAAGCATATTTTCTCTCTAAATTCATTTTACCATAATTCGTCCAGAGTTTTTTTTTTTTTTTTCTTATCACTCTGAACGGTGACTGTCATAAAAATATTATTAATGTAATACTGTAAAAAAATTTTTTTACTATAATGCATTATACATTCAGGCTTTCTGCAGATCTTAAAAGGGTCTTTAAAAATCTTAATCCACCTTTCCACAAATTAAGGCCATAAAAATCAGAGTAGAAGGTCTTAAATTCATAAAGCCATGGCATTATATGTCGCATGCTGCAAAAAAATTAATATCTTCCACAGTATTCTTGTCTTGTTTTCCTATGCAAATAACTAAACATCCTTAAGTCATAAATATAATAATGAAATGCAAAATGAATATAATTGTTCATTATAGTTGTATACATGTTCTATATTATATATTGATTATATATCACAGTATATATCTTTCTAATCCATTACAGTAATGAATATTAGATTTTAGAGAATTTAATGGGAGGAAATATGCTTAATTATCATGACAGTAAATAATGCAAAAAGTCTTTATTTCTAATTTTATAAATGCATTTTATTCATTAATTATAATAATTTATAAGCAAAATGTAATAAACAAATAATTTAATCATAAATGAAAAATAATACAAAAATAATAATAAAATAATGCGGGTGTGGGTATGGGTATAATAAATATAATAATAAATGAAAAATAATTAAATAATACAATAATAATAATAAAAATGTGGTTGTATTTTTTATTTTTAAGCAAAATATAATTTCTTATTTTAAATTAAAATGTTTAGTGCTCTACCACTGTGTCTTTGTAAAATAAAAGAGTACATAATATGACTGTCCATCAATGCTTCAGCTCTATGAATGCATGTGGGTGTATCTTGGGGTTTTTGTGTCTATTTAGTCAACTGTTGTGGTTGTTTTTATGTGCGTATGTGTGTTCACCTGGACTTGTTCTGATCCCTGTGTTTAATGGGGCGTATGAGGGTAAACAGTATTTCAGCAGTGTAATGAGAGTTAATGAGTAGGAGAGTGTGTGAATGCATTAGTCATGTGCTCAGTTAAATGGTCTTAAAGCAGCTCTTTTTCTCGGAACAGCTAATAAAACAGGAAGGAATGAGTGAAAGTGTGTGTTCGTTATATTTAGTTTGCAATCAGCCACTTAATTTTATCTGGAAGCCATTTGAGAGTTTATAAACGGGATCGTATTTAAATTAATTCTCAAAACAGATGCAAAACAGTGAATCACTCCAGTTAGCAGCTCACTGGCTCCCTCTGGTGAAAACGCACAGCTTATATTAAGGTGATTTCATTTAAATTTAGATGTAAAGCATTTCAGACACACTAACAGAGTGGTTAGCAAAAACAGTAAGACTTTTTGATCCAACACGTACACCTATTTTAAGCACATTTCCCTGGAGTGACCCGGGATTACGTGCACAGTATTGATGACTCACAAGTCTCCTTAATTCAGACTTTTTGGTTGCAAGCCGAGATGTTTATCCACTGCACCACAGGTACATGTGAAAGAAACTCTACTAGAGAAGCGCTTGCTAAAAAAATGACCAACACATTTTTACGATCAACACAACTCCATCAGAGATAACAGGGAACTCTTGAGGACTCCACATATAGTCTTTAACTGACACTAGTGAGATTTTCCCATAATTCGAAATGAGTTGAAACGCCCCCTTTCTTCACAACTATCCCCTCATCAGGTAGCTAGCCTATGGCTGTCTATCGTCATCCCAGTCGCTGTGATCAGACCCTGACACTGATGTACTGTATGTGTCCAGCATCATCCATGTCTATGTACGGGGTGTGTGTGGTGTGCTGCTTGTTTGTGCTAATGTTTGGCTATGTGTCCAAATCTCTCTGGCAGATGGTATTTAATCTTCTCTGGCCATCTGGACTGACTTTCTCTCGCTTTGTGGACACCCACTCTTGCCTCTTTTTACCTCTCTCTCTCTCCATCTCTGTCGTCTTCTGCAGTCACTTGTGTGAGAGAGTGCGGAGACATCATGCTGTCTTTTATCTACTCTGACTCACTCTTCCAGCATGGCCCTGCACACCTGATTCACAGAACTTTCCTGAGTGTGATTAAGTAACAAACTCGGCTTAAAACTGACTCAGAGAGCATTTTAATTTGCTGTGGAATCAGTCATTATAGGAGCACCACTATTACTATTGCTCGTAGTTGAGGTTAGGGATTGGAATAATGCATTAAATGGAAATGAATGATACATTAGATCATGCAGATTGTTTCAAAGAAGTCTGCTATTTAGGCGCACTCAAATCTGTTGTATGTGGTGAAGTCCCTTGCAATCTAAACAGCTTTTTGTTGGTCAACCCAACAAATGCACATTGACAACTTGAACCCAGTGTAAAATCTGTATGAGTGAATGTTTTTCCCCTATTCAAAATTCCAGTTTGTGTGGATTTCCATTTAAATGTCTGAATTTTGCCAACAGAATTTTGCATAGCAACAATAAATGTGACCGCACCTTTAATTTTTTACCAAAGTTACCAAACTGGGGTTCGTGAGGGGACTGCAGGGTTTTTGTGAGTTCATGAAATGCCAATATCTAATGAAATTATAAAAAAAATCAAAAGAAAATGGTCACAAAAGACATTTTGTTTCATTGAAATATTAACTTTAAAATCTCAGAGGATACTTCAAGTAAATATTTTAGGCCAAAGAGGTTTGGCTGACAAAACGTCTGGGAATCCCTGCCTTAAGGTGCATTTGTGGTCAAATTTTGTGGGCTGAAAGGTCGTTTGTCCGTTGTCAATATTGTAGCAATGCATGCAGCACAGCTCACAAAGAAGTCACTTTCTAACCAAGCTGCTTTCTTTTGGTCAGCTTGGGGAATTCACTTGATTAACTTGAACCTGATGCGAAATCTGTGAGGGGCAATCTTTTGCAGTCACGTGAAATTCTCAATAATATGAATTCCTATTGAAATGACTGGATTTTGTCTGTGAAAATTTGGCAAAAGATGGTAAATGTGACCTTTAGATTTCCGCACTTAAAGGGATAGTTCTCCCAAAAATGAAAATTCTGTCATTAATTACTCATCCTCATGTCGTTCTAAACCAGTAAATCCTTCGGTCATCTTCGGAACACAAATTACGTTTTTTTATTTATGTAATCCGAGAGCTTACTAGACTACCTTTCTGGACCTTGAATGTGGTAGTTGCATTGCTGTCTATGCAGGGTCAGAAAGTGCATTCGCGAATTTGTTGCGTTGAAATCTGCTTGGTTTGAAAGCGACTTCTGTGAGAGCACGCTACGCTACTGACAATGAAAAACGCAACTGTTTTTTGCATGCAAAATTTCACTGAAATTGCACCAATAACCGTACCTATGATTCATGAAATGCACCTGACCATCATTGCTTTGTGATGCTGCATTTTCACTAAATTGTAAGCCCAAGTTCTGATTTTTAAAGGAAACATTTTCAATTATTTTTGCATTTATTTGACTATTGAACTAAATATAGAATGCATATTTGTTTTCAAGATAAACTAGGTCTCATTAGGGAGTCTGTTGAGTGCAGCGTATACTCATCGTAAATTGAATCTGTTTACTGTGTTTGTATATATCATGTAAACCTATGGCTTTTTCAGGATTACATTTCTCTGCAGTGTTTCTTCCTGTTTCCCAACCGAAATCAGTCCATCTATTTTCAGTTACAGGCCATATGATCCTGCACCAATTGGTATAAAATACCCATAATACCCTCTTGATTGATTAAAACATGGTTCTGTTTACTGACAGATCTATTAAGAGCCGTTTACACACGATGCTGATGGCGTGACCAGGCGGTGGTTTAGTCACAATCCCCCCCCCCCAAGTCCCAGCGATGTCGTGATGGGTCTCAGCTGGTGACTTACAGTCCTCTAATGCTTGAGGATCAATAGAGCTTGCTGGGAGTGATGGCCCTCTCTGCCCCGTTTGCTGGGTCTGTGGATCCATGTGTCCATGCATGTAACACGCATGTAACACACACACACACACACAGAGGTTATACCGTGTAATGGCATTAATTCTCACTAAAGGCTTCCTGTGGATCTTTCATTGTGAAGCTCTTTCCTCTAACGTCCCACATAACCTGGACACAAAAGCGGTGTGACGGCACTCTGTATGTGTGAGAGAGCGAGAGTGGGTGTGTGTCAGAGACGTGCCGTGTGACTGCAGAGTGATCCGAGACCCTCGGAATCCGTGTTTGTTAAACTCTGCTCTTTGTTCCCGGCTGAATAAGTGTGGGAGAGTTGATTCATCTTCATTCCTTCGCTCAAGAGCTGCAAGGACAGGCTCTCATTAGCACGGCAGACTCACAGCCTCAAAAGTGGGATGGGGGATCGGTCAGGACCCGGAAAGTCTTTCTGTATTTCGGGGTGATGATGAGGGGCACTGTGCAACAATGCCTCAGTCTGCAAGGCTCAACAATAAGGATTTGTTTCTGCTGGCACAGTCGGGCAAGTAGGACAGATTTTTAGTTGCCCTACCTTTGCCATTTGACCTCATACATTTTTTGGCAACATATATTTATGTGTGAAGGGGGGGGAATGTATATATTATTTTTTGTATTATTATTATATTATATGTTTATTTTATTTTTAAATATTTTGGAAGAAATATTTAATTAATCAAAGATGCATTAAGAATGTAGCAGTTCATAAAAATTCCAAAATTGATTATAATAATAAGAAATGTCTGAAGGATCATCTGACACTGAAGACTGGGGTAATATTTGCTGAAAATTCAGCTTTGCCATCACAGAAATACATTTTGTTTTAAAATATAATTACTGTCAGTGCCTATAACTTCGTGGTTAGTGCGCCAACATATAGCGCAACTGCGCTTGTGGCGAAACAAGTACGATTCCTATCTTGTGGTCTTTTGATGATCTGTTCTCCTCTCTCCATCCAAGACTTTCCTGTCACTTTCCACGTATACATATACATAATTACGACTTAAAATAACTGTTTTAACAGATTTTAATACATTTCACGATATTACTCTTTTTTTGCTTTATTTTTGATCAAATAAATGCAGCCATGGTGAGCATAAAAGACTTGTTCCAAAGGTATTAAAAAATCTTACTGTTTTGAACTTTTGAACAATATAATATATAATATAATATATTATATGACAGGTCGTTGAATTATTAGAAAATAATGCACACCTGGTGTGGTGATGTGGCCACGACGTGAAGCGGATATATAATATAATATAATAATATATTTACATATATTAAATACATTAGTGTACATTTGTATGCATCAGGTAAATTCATATTGTATATAATATTATATTAAAAAATTGTATTACTTTTTTATATTATTTATTATTTTTATTGCAATAATATCTGGATATTTTACAGCTCTGATATAAAAAATATTGCATATGGTGCAGACATTATTTTTAAATCACTTTTTAACTCCGCTATCTAGACCACATTACATGGATGTGATAAGATGGCTGGAACGTACATACTGTTTCGACAGGGTACAGCTCCGTCAAGAGGTCTGAAGCTCTCTCACAGTGACTTTGATTCGTTGTTTGTTCTTATTGTTAAGCCCTGGTCTGTATTGCCAAGATGAACACATGACAGAGGAATGTGAAAAAAAAAACAAGGAAAGTAAAGTGACAGCCAGAGAGGAAATTGAAGGCAGAGGAAGAGAAACGGTTTTATGAGAGAGATTGTGGAGGGGGAGGTTGTTGAAAAGTTACTGAGATCTAGAGAGGGGGATCCATTAATCTTGTCTCTGTTGGCTTTAATGCAAATGTCTTCTTCAGCAGCACTCACTCTGCAGTTAAAACACTCTCCATCTCATATACATCGGTGGCCCAGTGCCACAAGGACAATAATTGTGAATGACTCCAGTGAGTGTTTTGATAAGACAGACACGTCTGAGAAGCAGCAGGAGAGACTCACTGAGAAAATGCTGCTATTTTCTGCAGTGTGCAGTCTGTGCTGTGTCAGGATGAGTAAGTGCTGTACATTGCTCTGCATGAAGGACACGACATGTGGAAGTTCATTAAGCATCTCAAAGGCAAGCAAGGCTATGCATATTATGAATATTTTTACTCCGCAAGGATGCATTAAATTGATCAAAAGCAACAGTAAAGACATATTGAACTTTCTATTCATCAACCCTAGTAAAAAGTAATATGTTTAATATACATTAAGTAGTTCAAATCTATTAATGTATTTACTGACATATCTCTTGAGACTTACCAATATAACAATTATAATTAAACTTTATTTGGAGTATTTCATTATTGCACAATGCACTTTTCTTAATATTAAGCCTAAAATGTGTTTTAATGTTACTATTGATGCAGATTGTATGATTTTTGAACAATATCAGTCTTTAAATACAAGAAATTTAAAGTGTACCTGAAGTATACTTGCAATCAAATCAGATATACTTCAGTGTATCTTTGGTTGGACTTCAGCATTATTTCCACACAGTTAAAGTACATTAACTGCAAAATTGCTTGTTCCAATTTAGCAGACTTTAAGCATACAAGTTTAGTATACTAAAAGTACAATTGCATAGTATTTTTATTAAGTACATAAATATGTAAAATGTATTTGTAGTAAACTTAGCATGAAATAAATGTATTTCACATACATTTTAATATATTTTTCACTAGGGAAAGAATCAAAGGATCACAAAAATATGAAGCAGCAAAACCATTTTCAATATTAATAATAATAAGAAATGTTTATTGAGCACCAAATCAGCATATTATAACGATTTATGAAGGATCATGTGACACTGAAGGCTGGAGTAATGACTGCTGAAATTCTGCTTTGCATCACATGAATAAATTTCATTTTAAAATATATTCAAACAGAAAAACATATTAAAGTTATATTAAATTGTAATAATATTTCATAATGTTACTGTATTTTTACTGTATTACTGTATCAAATAAAATAAATCTTTTGATAAATCTTTATAAATTATTGTTGTTATTGGATTTTAATTGGCTTTGTATTAATTTTATTTATATGAAAAAAAAAGTTTTTATATAATAATATTGTAGAATGGAGTTTAATGTCCAATATAAATATATATACTGTATATATTCATGACTGGTAAGTTTTTTTGCCACCATTGGCAGGTGTGAAGAAAACATTAATTTTAGACCCTGGTCTTGCATCATTCTGTCTTTGGATAACTAAATCCTCCAGATTCTGTGTCCAACGTTGTTCGGTGTTAGGCGCTCTGTTCTGTTTATCATTCTCTAACTTAGAAAAACAGCAGAGTTGATGTCGCATTTCCCTCTGAGACAAGAAGGAGACAGGGACAATGTTTTTCCACATCTGAAGGCGTGATGGGAGGCAGTCTTGGCATGGTTCCACGTGTGAGAGGAGGATTTTACATCCCTGTGAGGTCAGGATCTGAGGGTGATGTAATGCCCTCGTCAGGGTGATGCACTTCCTGAGAGCTTTCCAAGAACAGGGGGCCGATGGGAGGGTTCCTGCTCTGTCATTCAGCACAGGAAGTCGGGTGAAGCAGATGAAAAAATAATACCAAACTTTGAACTTGATCCGGCGCCACGTGACCTGGTTCAGCCCAAGAACTTTCCCTCAATGTCTCGCTCATTTTAAATGTTCTTTGAGATGTTAACAGCATATCTCTTAGGTTAAACTAAGAGACCTCGCACATTAAAATATTAGCAACAGTCCTGGTCCTAAGCATTATTTAACTGTGGAGGATGTGACCAGACCAAGCAACAGGAAACTATATACACACTCCTATACAACTCTACTTGTGTGTTCATGGCTGATGTATTAGTGATGCTCTCTTTGGACAGATGTGCCTCTTCCTGTGCAGGTGTTGCCTAGGAAACCAGGGCAGGACATGGTCTAATCTCGGTGCTGACCCGCAGCTGTAGGCCCTTCCTGGGCAGGCGTTTCCTTTTGCTTGTCTTTTGTGTGCATGTATGACTGCACCACAGTCAGACCGCCTAAGTGACCACTCCTGCCACGCTGGACGAGGGTTGTCCACAGCGTGAAGCGACTGACATGAGGACAGGACCATGCTGAAAATGTTTCCCTTGCGGATCAGGCAGAGAAACGCACGGGTAGGAGTCATTTGGCATATTTGAAATATTAGGGAGATTAAAGGTAATAATTGTCGTATTTGTGTGAGTATTGAAGTGTGTGCAGCACACACATGCTTTCTGAAGGTTAAGTGGATCTGATATAAACTGTTAGCTATGTTTCCTCACTTTTAAGGGAGAGACGTTTCATACGTTTTTCTTATAGGTCAAGGGAAGAGGAAGCTGGGCATAAGGAGGAAACTGATGATGTGTAGATGGAACAATGTAGTGTAGTTTGTGGGGATTCTTTGCTCATTGTCGTTTTGAGCAGGAAGAACCACATCAAAGAGCTGAAACATTCATTTTTTCAGAAGTCTACAGCGTGAAATAGTTAGGAATCTCTCTCAGCTGTGCTCTGTTTTGTCATAGGCCACACTTTCTCATAATTCTGTTTTAGATTTTGTGTTATGCATGTTCTTTTGTTGCATCTTTCTCTAATGAGCGAATTCTTTGTGCCCTAGAGACTGAAAGTTCGGCACGGTCTGAACTTTCGCAATTAGTGGACCTGGCTCCAGAAAAAGTCCCCGGAGAAACAAAATGAATAGGGACATTGACAATGAGATTGTGTTAACCAGGACATGTGTCTTTGTGGTTGAGATCTTGTTTTTTGTGTTTGTATGTTACACAGTGGCTTAGATGAAATCTGTCAAGAACACACATCTGGTAAATATATCACCCTAAAATCTATAGAAAATAAAATTTAATTCATTTAAAAGTAATGTATTACCAATTTATTTAATAATAATAATTCTGCATGTAATTACAATTTATTTTAAACAACTTAAAGTTAAAAATGTATTAGTATAAACTAACGTCAAATATTTGGGATCATCATCAGAGTTTTTTTCATGTTTTGAAAGAAGTATAATTGTGTAATACTGTGAAATAATATTACCATTTAAAATTCTATTTTAATATATTTTAAAATGTTATTTATTCCTTTGGTCAAAGTTTAATTTTCAGCAGCCATTACTTCAGTCTTCAATGTCATGATCTTGCTATTTTTATTATTATCAATGTTGAAAACAGTTGTGCTGCTTAATATTTTTGTGGAAACTGTCATTCATTTTTTTTATTCATATACAGGATTCCTTTATAAATAGAAATTTGAAAACAATTATGTTTGAAATAGTCTTTTACTGTCACTTTTGTTCAATTAAAGAAAAAAACTCACTGACCCTAAATTTTTGAACAGTTGTGTATGTAGAAATTGCAAATAAAAGTATTGTTTGCTGTATGTTAATTACAACTAATGCATTAGCTAATTGAAACTTTTTGTGAAGCATTACCCTTTTGCCTGTACATTAGAAACAGTGTGACAATATTTTATGATAGGCTTCATTTGTTTTATGCAAAATATTCTCATTTGGTTTTGGGGTGAAATGTGACCCAGATGTGTTCTTAACATATTTGATTCAAAACCTGACTGTCTGTTTGGTGTTGTGTGTTGGTCTGGTCTTTCTGACGTCTGTCAAAATCAGATAAATCAGATTGACATTTTGATTTCTCTGTCTTGGCTGGGAGGACCAAGCTTTCATTTCTTTCTTTCTTTGTGTTTTTGTCTTTTCTTTTCATCTCTTTTATGTTTTCTTTGCTCTCCGGGCATTTCGTGTTCACAGGGAGTACAGAAATGGTCAGGAAGTTGAGATTGTGGAGTTGGACACAAAGGACAGAGGAAACATTTAAAAAATATATAACCCATTTTGAATACAGTCGGCATTCTTGTGACTTGCAAACCACCCAAAGGAGCCTGGAAACCAGATAATCAGGGTTTTGTTTTTGACTTGTCATGGCTCAGTTCAAACCCCTGACCTTTAAGAACCACAGAAACCCAGAATACATGCTCTGGTTTTTGTGGGTTCTTTGCCTATTGACTTCAGACATCTCTTTGGATTAGTCATTCAGCTCCTGAGTATTTCTGTCAGTTGAAATATTACAGAAAGTCCAGTGCTGTGGGCCAAAGAGTCGGACTGTGTTGAGGAGACTAGCTCACTTATAATTGATTAGTTCTATTGATCTTCCTGTCCCCCTCGGAAATGTATGAATAAATTATGCCTCCATCTCTCTTCCATTTGCTGCATGTAGAAATCTTTTTGTCTCTTAAAAAATGCACACACTCATTTTTCCTTAAGAATATGGATTGATATTGGATATGTTATTGAAATAATTGGTTATGATGTCACTTGAAGATAATCCTTTTTAATAATTATATATAATATTTATATTATATATTAATACATATTTATTTATTTTAGAAAATGTTGTTTCTAGCCCCTTAAATATTAATATTATATATAAATACATTTTTATTTTTTTATTTTAGAAAAAAATCTTTTTATTTTAACCTTTTAAAATTTATATACGATTAATTATTTAATATTTTTATTATTATTCATTTATTTTAGAAAATAATTTTGCCAATTTTATTAAGAATAGTGAAAGAACAAGAACAAGAAATTAATAAATGCAAATGGAATCAGGAAATGTTGCAAGCTTTATTCAAACTTCAATCGCTCACATGAGCTCCAAAGCTCAATATGTCAGCATAAACACAAGGCCAGAGTTCCAAATAAATTGTATTTTTTTTATTTAATGTTATCTCTATGCTGTCATGCTGTGCTTTATTTGTGTGCCTGCTTATTTTCATCTTCTCTTAGTTCCCACAGTGCACCTGCCTCTGACGTCTTTGAGTTTTAAGATGTTTTATCTCATGAACAGTTGAATATTTCTGTTCTAGAATGGATCATCAGGCTCTCACTTGTATCATTCACTACGATTGACCTTGAAATCCAACAGTACAATGAGAGAAACTAGATCCTCAGAGATCTCACAGCTGCTCTCTGAGGTCAGAAACCTGCTCCGTTGAGTTGCATAACCCATTTGCTCTTACACACCTACGCAAAACCCAAACCCAGAGCACTGTCCAAATCAGACAGAGTTCGCCACACTCGGCTTCTGTTTATTAGCACCTGGCTTATCGGAATAGGAAACTCTTCTCGTACCATGATAATGTGCTCTTTTCAGAGCTGTTGGTTGAGCTTGTCATCTGAGTGGAAAATGGTGAGTGTGGCGTCCTGTTTATGGGGCATAGAGTTTGCCTTTCCGACTTCAAGGGCCCCAAAGCCCGGCCAGCCGAGCTGTTAATTGTGTTGCGCAAGCGGCTTTAGTGAAACTGACTCCCAGAATTCCATACATGCAGCTGACAGGATCTACGAGCATGGAGAGGTGGAAAATAGATTGTATGTTCCTCTTTGTTGATCCCTAGAAGCCGTTATTGTCCCTCAGTAATGTCCTCTTGGGAAATCAATGGTGTAAAAAGGAAATTGGGTTTGTAAAGTAGTTATGCACTGATATATCGGTCAGGCTGAATATTCTGATACTATTTGGCCAATTTCCCGCATGTGTTTTGGCAACCTTGCAATGGATAATACTCATTTTCTGTTTTCAAGTATTTTTCCAGTGAATTGCGTCATTTTTGTTGTGTAAAATAAATGTTTATTTAACATAAGCAATATTTTGGATGTTACTTTTTTTTTTTTTTTTGCTGGCCCAGTTTTACTTGCCCGGAACCAATTAACCCCAAAAATATATATTTTACATTAAATGTTGTTTTGTTTTGTTTTGTTTTTTGTTTTTTAATTATTTAATGTTTCTCATTTGTGTATATTGAAATTTATTCAGGTTTTCTTCACATTTCTTCACTTATTTTCTTACACAAAGAACAACTGCAGTAAGATGTAAATTGTTCAGCTGTAACTCCATAAATTCAGAAACACTTTTGCTGGAAAACAATGTCACATGATGCAAAACTATTCATTTTTCACGTAATTTTTGACAAAAGCTCATCTATCTTAGTCAGCTACATAACACATACACTGTTTATTATTTATTGTGGACTCTCTAGTTATCAACACTGATTACTTATATAAAGCATATGTGAAGTTTTGTAAGTGTTTGTGGAGTTAATTGAAAGTTCACTGTGTTCTGCACACCTATGGACTGTTTGAAAGCAAACAGACTTCTGGACTGTACACAACAGGTGTTGTTAATCTCAGCTGTAGCCCAACATCCTGAAACAAGGCTGAGCGTGTGTGTATGTGTCTCTGTGTGACTGGTCAGCTGTGAGAGTGTGTGGGGATCTCCAGGACTCTGTACTGGAGGGATTGGTGGGTTCGCAGAAGGGGAATCTCCCAGTTTGACTCCCTCCTTCAGGACTGGGCTTCCCCCCTGTGAGTCAGTGATTGTCATCCAGGCATTCACTCCTTACAACTTCTTGCATATCCTGGCACACACACTCACTCACTTGGACCGTGTTCCTCTAGACCAGAGACCGAAGCAGGGCAGTAGCGGTATGGCAGCTTCTAAGCCCTGGACGCTTGTTTTCGGAGAGGCAGTGATCCGCATGCTGCAATGTAGGCTGAAGGCTCTTCGGAGGCTGTTTCAGAGACAGCCTGAAAGATTCCCCTGCAGAACGGTGAGTACTGTACTCTGGACAGTGATCGGGTTTCCGCTTGGTTCCAAAGCTGTCGTGTACCTCCGGAAGGCATGTATTAGACACTCACTTACAGGTTATTATGGAAAACATAGGCCTACTTTATTATTATATATTAAATTATATATTGTTACTTTTAAATTTATTAGTTTTGAAGAGTTTTTCACCTTCATTTGTAGGCATCTTGTAAAATTGTAATCTTTCAAAAAAGAATAAAAAATAAGTAAATATGATCATTAAGATTCAATACCAATATGTATATTAGTATCTTCTTTTTTTTTTTTTTATTAAATCCGAGAGCTTTCTAGCCCTGCATAGACAGCAATATAATTACCACATTCAAGGGCCAGAAAAAAAGTAAGGACATCAATAAAATAAAATAACTAAACGCTGAGTAAAGTCGTTATTTTTGTTTTCTTTGCTCACAAAAAGTATTCTCGTACCTTAATAAAATTACGGTTGAACCACTTATGTCACGTGGACTATTTTAGCGATGTCCTTACTACCTTTCTGGGCCTTGAACATGTTATTTCCCTTGCTGTATATGGAGGGTCAGAAAGCTCTCAGATTTCATCAAAAATATCGTAATTTGTGTTCCAAAGATGAACGAAGGTTTTACGGGTTTGGAATGACATGAGGGTATTTAATGACAGAATTTTCATTTTTGGGTGAACTATCCCTTTAACCAAACCACCGTCGACAGAGCACGCTCTTGAAGGGTTGCCATGTCCACTTGTCTTGGCTCATAAAGTGTTTTCATTTCTAGCAAGATATGGCAACACTAATGATTTAAGACGTACCTTGTTCCCTGTGATTTCTTGCAGCGTGCACACAAATAAGAGACACTACTTTGCTATGTGTTTAAATACATTGTTAATAACAAGTTGTTCAGTTCGTTTCCTGATGCAGCATATCATTTTTGTAAATGCAGTTGCCACTACCTGAATTTTATAGCAGTTAATTCCATTATAGAATGCGGTTGTCACTTCTGTGAATTACTGAACTGTGAGTGTTAAGCACTAAAAGGTGAATTGACAAATAAATTTAGCTGCAGTGTGTACTGTGTACTGCAGATGTGATTTTCTTTAGATCAATAAGATGTGCCTTTGTTTGTACGTGTGGTACAGGTGCTCTTTAAGTCAGTGATTACATGGTACATGCACATCCTGTATTGTCACCATCTGTACTCTGAATCACAGTCTCTAACATACCACCACAAGCACACAACACTTCCATCACAATCCACACACACACTGGACAACAGCTCTCCATTACACAGGAATCATTCACAAACTGCACACAAACACACTCTCAAGCATCCTGGAATCAGGCATCAAGTCTTTATTATACACATTTGAGCTTTGTAGTACATATGGCTCTGATTTGTAGTTGAAGTTTATAAGATGCAACTTAAGTACCTCATCTTGTATTCCTATCAACTTCCATGTGGACCCTAAAGCGTTAGCGACTCATTCTCATTCAGAAGTATCAGTTTCCATTCTTGGCGACATTGAGATGAGGTGTGAATTATGCTCAGCGAGAGCTGAGGAAAGAGGCGGGGAAGTGCTGCTGGTTGGATGCTTGTATGTGTTTAACATGATGCAGGTGAACAGCGGATTCATCATGCCTCCCTCCCTTTGTGTTTCTTTCCTCCTTCGATTGGTTAAATGATTTTATCTTTCATAAATCAGGAAAACAGAGCTTGCATTGCAGCTTTATAGACTTCTGGATATTTCCAAAGAAGATTCCAAGTTCTTGCAGACCCTTTACCATGCTTTTCAGCAAGAACTTAACAAGCCAAGGCATCTGAAGTTGAGTGCAGCTGGTTTTATTCTTTATCTCAACAGACCTTGTTTCTGGGAAATACTTAGCTTGGATGCTGGAGACAAACTCTCCAGACTGGACTAGACTAAGACGGCTGCACCGTCATACCATAGACTTGCCCGCGGGGCTTCAGGAAGTGACAGAAATGTTTGAAACGCTGTCAGGGCTGGACGGAGATCCAGCACCTCATGGCAGGATGCTGGCTGCTCTGAGGGAGCCCAGGCTGACACGATGCCAGACTGATTTGGGCTGGAACAGGATGGAGGATTCAATGGCCTCACTTCCACATCGCTCTCTATGGGACTCTGAGGTATTTATGGTTCCATCAGCTATAGAGATAACACTGGAGACGGGAAGAAGAGGGAATTTGGGGATCTTCGTGGAGGTGGATTTTACACAAGTCTTGTGAGCTTTACACAGGGGATTGTAGAAAATCTCAGGGTGTGTTCAGAATGGAATACAAACATGCTGTACAGTGTTTACTGCCTTTTTTCCAAAATAATATTGAGAACAGAATGCAGTAAGCAACGATAAATGTTAATTTTGTCCTGACTTTTGGCAGTTCAGTCAAATGAGTCACTATGTAGATGAGGATTCGATATTGATTATGATTCATTTGTCACTCTCCAGATTGAAGGTTGGGTGCATTGTATCGAGGGGGAAAACAAAACACACAGTGTGCTTGTACAGAGTGTGTACTTCATATTTTGGCAAATGTAGTAGGCTTTTCAGGTATTTTATGACAAATTTGCATATTATGCAAAGTATACTGACAGCATTATTCCCTACTGAACATAACCTAATTTTTAAATGGAAAGATAATTTTTAATTAATAATATTATTTTGAATTACCACTAATATTTTCCAGATAATATTATAATATTGTATAATATTTTTACTTTTAACTTTAGTACAATGATAACGTAATTACAACTACATTGTCTTTATAATATCACACATTATAATATCCTTATTTTAGGAAAGGAGTTCATCATATTGCACATATTTGGTGGTCCTTTGCATTAAAAATCGATTATATAAAAAATAATAATTAATTTTTATTTCCATTTTAATCATTTTAGTACAACTTAAGCTTATTTATTAGTTTTTTTTAGATTTAGGTATTTCTGCTAATATCTATATATTTTATTTCAACTATATTTCACATTTTTTATAGATTGTGTTTCAGTTAACAATAACAAATTCAATTCTAAGCTGTCAGACTTCAAACTTTTGCCTGGTGGACAATCAAATGGATAAGAAAATCTAGACTTTGAAGGAGGGATCTTGGTGATATCTAGGCTGCGTACCACCATTTTTTAAGCCCTTCCATTTATCACTAACTCCCCTCCCTCTCATTGACTTGGATGTATGTCATTGATTTCATTGCACGAGTGCCCACTACTAGCGGAAGCCTTGCGATTTTCACTTGGAATCCACTATGAAGTATATTTATTATTTACATTTTTCCTCTTACTAATTTGTTTAATTTAGCATGCTATACTGTATGTATATGGGTATTCTTTGGCTGTTTTGAATATTTAAGAAATAATTAATATATCATAGAGTTGTTTGAGGTTGGGGTAATTTAAACACAATCTGTGGTCATGTCACAATCTTGTTGCATTGTGGTCTATGGAGCTGCCTGAAATATGAAGTAGATTCGCTTCCTCAGTCAGAATCAAGGGGTCAAGGGTCCGTCCACATAATCTTCTCTCGTCCAGTTCACGAAGTGGAATGCACTTCAAAATGGCAGCGGGGATTCCCCCGAAGGGAAGTGCTAAGGGAAGTTTGTGAGTGTTTGTCTATAAGCAAAGTGAAGCGCAGCACTACAATGCTGTTTCATGCACTCAAAGTTGTTGACAGTATACTGTCCTGCACACTTATATTTTTTTTTGCACATTTTATTTTATTTTATATTCTATTCTTTTTATTTTTTATTTTCTACTTCATTCATTTTTTTACATTTATGTATATTCTTTGTGTTTGTATTCCATATAATTGCACTGTCCATGGAGCGGACCTGACTAAACATTTCACTGCTGGTTATACACTGTATAATTGTGTATGTGACAAATAAAATCTTGAATTGAATCTTGAATCATTAGTGAGAAGGCAGATGTTAAAGCTGCAGTCCGTAACTTTTGCCTCTTTGTCGCCCTCTGTTTGAAAACCTGGAATTGCAGTTTCTTGCGGAATTATCTAGCTTGCGCGGGGTTGTGATCCGGTGTTCCGGCACGGCTCCAGCGCGGATGAATCTAATATTTTGAGGTGAATGTGTAGTTGTCAGTCACTGCACCGGTGTGGATATTTACTGCCTATGTCTTGGAATATACGACCCAAATCAGAATTTTCACCGTATGTTGCCATTTGAACAAGTAACAAGTCACAAGTCTGTCACGTTTGTTCTTGTTCGGATTGCAGCTTTAATATCACCGGAAGCGTCACGCGTGCTTCAGTACGAGTAGTAAACAAAACCGTGTGTCTGCGCCATTCATTAACACAAAGACTCGCAGAATTCATATTTAAATAGGCGTTTTGCGGCTTAATATTTACAAATACTAGTGGGAGTGGGAGTTAGCTTACACTGTCATGGAACATGATCTTTACTTAATATCCTAATGATTTTGGGCATAAAAGAAAAATCTATAATTTTGACCCATACAATGTATTGTTGGCTATTGCTACAAATATACCCCAGCGACTTAAGACTGGTTTTGTGGTCCAGGGTCACATATTAGGTGAAAGATGTTCAGATGACAAAAAAGTTTAGGAATGTCTGCATTACATGCAAATAAGAAATAATGCGAATTTGTGCATTTTGAAATTTTGCATTCTTTGTGTGAATGTCCACAAAACTGGAAGACTTTATGAATGTATATAAGCGGTATAAGCTATTTTAGAAAGGAACATTTAATAGATAAAAAAGAGGAATTAGGAAGAATCAAATTATGAATAATTTATTTACATTGTGTGAATAATATGTAATGATGTATTCAATAAAAAAAGAACTGTAGTCTGATTACAAGTATTTTCAAGTACTTAAATTTTGAAATCTGATTATGTAATCCAGATTACATGTAGTCAGTTACTACCCAGCTCTGGCCACTATGTAAGACTATGTCTAAAGAACCAGTTACTTTTCGGATTCAAATTAGGCCAGTCTACTGTACCTTTTTACGTAACTGACTTTAAAAAGTCATGACCATTCTTAAAGAAAAAATGAGGTGACTAACTATTAAGACTATAGCTAAAGCGGTTTATGCTGCCGAATTTTGTATCATTTCAGTTTAACTTTGTCTAAGCAACTTCTCTTTCTTAATGTATCATGGTGGAGGTTTTGTTATTGTTTGGGTCTCAGTATATTGAGCAATGGAGGACCTTCTGTGCCCATAAACTTTCATCAGTTGCATGAGAGACACTTTGCTGGTACGCCAACGTAGGATGACATCATCTCACCGTGTGGAGATGGAAAGCTGATGGATTAGAGGGGGAGACTAAGAGAAATGGATGGAGAGAGAGAGAGAGAGAGTGGGAGGAAGAGAGTGAGGAAAGAAGAGCTTGAGCGTTGTGTCTTTAGTCACCCTCCTCCACGCCCACCGCTACTGTAATGGAGCAGGAGGATTGGGGGTGGTGTCATGGCAACCGTGTGGGAAGCTGTCCGTCACATGAGCTTTCTACCGAGTTTGGTCCTGCTCTCTCTGTGCATCAGAAGCCCAGCACCGGGCGCACACTGCAGGGGGACTCTACTGGGGCTCAACCCCTCCTCCCTCAGGCATGGAGCGGGGTGACGAGCCCCAGGTCGGGCCCGAGAACACGTGGGACACAACGGCGCACTGCTGTGATGTGCGTGGCGTGGGTGAGAGTGATGTGTTTGCGACCGCATATTCAAGCCGTGTGTTCATGTAATGCTGCATGTTCAGGTTTATTATTGAGTTGAGGTGAATTAAGTAAAAGTGCTTTCTCTGGCTGGTGATCTTTTTTCTGGTTTACTTGAATTTGTTTGTACCGTCTGTCAAAGTTTTTGTGTTTCTCGCTGATGTAATTCTCTCTCTGGCTTGTTGTCATCTTCTCTCCAGGAAGAAGTGTCTGTTAAAGAGATCTGCATCACACATCTTGTTAAAGAAGGCTCAGAGAAGGCCGACCCGCAGCAGTTTGAGCTCCGGAAGGTGCTTGGACAGGGCTCCTTCGGAAAGGTACGTCGCATTAATTTAGGGCTGTGAAGTATGATTTTATATACTGTATACATGATGGTACAAATATATAAACAGGTAATTTTTCTGTTATACTGTTTATACCAAGGGTCTTCAACCTTATTAGTCCAAGCCAAGGACTCATAGGTCCATGGAGAGACAGAGCAGGGACTGTTATTGTTAACTAAAACTATTAAAAATGTAAATATTTGATGAAAAACTTTGTTTAATAAACTTAGCAACTAACTGAAATAAATATTTTTAAGTTGAAATATTAAAATACTGATGAATGAAAATGAAAAAGTACATAACATTATTAAAAATTAAAATCAGAACTGAAATTAAAAAATAAAAGCTTATTCAAAATATTAATAATATTATAGTATTTAAATAAAAAGGCACCTCCTTATTACATGCTGTGTATATATATGGTGCTGTATTTTAAGACAGAACTAAATTAATAAATGTAATCAATATTATATTTTTGTTTAATGCTTACTTTAATTTTTTCACAACAATTTTTTTAACTTTACAATAAGGTTTCATTTGTTAACTGCATTAGTTAGCATGAACTAACAATGAACAACACTTCTACAGCATTTATTAATCTTAGTTCATTAACTAGGTTAATAAATGTTGTAAAAATGTAAAAAGAAAAAAACACACTTTTTTTGTGTGTTCATCAAGTTCCAAAAAATACCTTAATTAAATAAATTAAACAGATTGCACCTTGTTAGATAATTTTTTGAAAGTAATTAAGCTATTACATAATCAAATGATGCGTATAATGTGATATTTAAAATATTTAGGTAAAAGACTGTTTTGTGTACATATTGTTACTGTGGTTTGGAATTACTCATACAGTGATATAAGATTTTGGTCATACCGCCCACCTATACGAATATATTTTTAGTGTTTAGTGTGTGTGTGTGTGTGTATGTGTGTTTGCATTTTGCTTTGAGAGGCAATCAGCACAGATGAAAGCATGAGCCATGCACAGATGAAAAAACAGTCATTCATATTTTAAGGACAATCTCAGTAAAATTACACGTGGAGCTAGTCCTGGTCACTATAGTTACAGTGTCACGGCACAGAACTAATTATGTTTTCAAGAAGAACTGATGAATAAAATAGATCCTGTTTTAAAGCGTTTTTAATGTTGTTTTGATGAAGCCTTGATTTTGTTTGTGTGTTGCAGGTGTTTTTGGTGAAGAAGACAACAGGCCCGGATGCAGGACAGCTGTACGCAATGAAAGTGCTGAAAAAAGCCACCCTAAAAGGTATTAAGTAAGCCAATATTGGGTTTTCAGTGGCCAGTGCTGAGATATAGAACAATGGCCAACATTACAGTATGTGCATGTACATACATACATACGTACATACATACATACATACATACATACATATTATTTACATTTTTCATTCAATTTTTAAATTATTTATTTAAACATATAAGGTATGCATGTATTTAAATAATTCATTTATTCATGTATTTTTTTAATAATTAAAAAAATTAATGAAAAATGCATAAAATATTATAAATGTATATGAATGTATCATTTATTCAGGTATTCATTTTTTTTAAATAATATATAACACATGAGATGTACACGTTGCTAAAATGAAATTACTATTTTTTAAATAATATTTAATCAAACTGCACTGCAATTGTTTATCATCCATTGACAAGACTGCTGGTACAATTTGAAATTGACACAAAGGGCAAATTCTGTTCAAAACACTTTAACTTCTGTAACTATTATTGAACACTGCCAATGTTTATTGAATAGTCAAATATTGACGTTGGTCATGTATAATCTAGGAATTGTATGAAGTATGATTTGGCAAATTTGACTCCTTGAAACAAATTCAATAAAACAGGAAGAAGGTTTGATGTTTGGCCTTAGTCCTATAGCTGAGAGTTCAAATTAATTGTTTTTGTCCTCTAGGAAGTCTTGCAGGTTTGCAAGCCAAGATATTAAAAAGTCTCATTAACACGTGGGACTCCAGATTGCATTTACTTTTTCCACAGTAACCTGTTTAAGTTCTGTTTATTCCAGTGTTTTGGTTGGTTAATTCCCAGCTGTATCTGTTTAAGAATGTAAATTGATGTTCGTGGAAGGGGTACAACTATGAAAAACAGCCCCTCCAGATGAAAAACACATCTACATCCACAGGAGTAAAATTACTCTCCTCTCCCTACAGCTCTCAGCTTCTCTTGTCTCTCTTGCACTGCATTTTTCTCCCTACTTTATTTAATTAGTCATCCGGTGCCATCTGCGTAATTCTGCTGTGCCAGATTTCTGGGCGGGGGGGAACGTTGTTAGAGCGGAGAGAAGCGTTGTTAGTGAACTCAATGGAAGTAAACAGAAGTGTTGTTATTTATGCGTGTGTTTTCAGTACGGGATCGGGTCAGGACTAAGATGGAGCGGGACATCCTGGTGGAGGTTAATCATCCCTTTATTGTTAAGCTACACTATGGTAAGTGCTGGTCATCAGCCAATCAGAATAAAGAACCGCTCTTGTTCTAATGTTCTGTTAACCAATGACGCCATTCTTTCTTTCTCACACTCTTCTTGTGTACTTCTTGCAGCATTCCAGACTGAAGGAAAGCTTTATCTGATTCTGGACTTTTTAAGAGGAGGGGATCTCTTTACTCGACTGTCAAAAGAGGTAAATAGTGAATGGTTACCTCAAGCATTACATTTACATTTAAACATTTAGCAGATGCTTTTATCCAGAGCATAGTCTCATGTAGCCACCAGCTTGAAGTCTCTTTGCAGCTTAGAGAGGACGAGACTGTCTGATTGACATGTAAAGCATGTGCTCTCTTTCCTCAGGTGATGTTCACAGAGGACGATGTGAAGTTTTATCTGGCTGAACTGGCTTTAGCTCTGGACCATCTGCATGGACTAGGCATCATCTACAGAGATCTGAAACCAGAGAAGTACTGAATGTTCTCAAATAAATCCAATTTAGACTAGAATTCAAAAGGATAGTTTACCCAAATCAATGAAAATTGTCATTATTTACAATATTTATTATTTAATTCCAAACGTATTTATTTTAAAACAAAAAGACCATCAAATTCCAAAAAGTGGAAATATGGAAATTTAACAAAAATTAAGTGATTATGTATACATTGTTTAGACTTTTATTGTACTTTTAAAAAAGAAAAAAAAGAAAAAAGTATGGAAAGAAAATTTGGGATTTTTTTTTTATTAATATTTTTTAATACTTTTATTTAGCAAAGATGCATGAAATTAATCAACAGTGACAGTATAGACATTAATAATGTTACAGAAAATTATTTGTTTAATAATTAAGAAATAAATTCCGTTCTTCTGAACGTTCCATTCAGGAAAGACACTTCTGGAAAAAGAAAATCATAAGTTTCTGCAAAAAAACAAAAAAATTAAACCGCACAGCTGTACTCAACATTGATAATAATACGAAATGTTTCTTGAGCAGCAAATTGGCATATCAGAATGATTTCTGAAGAATCATGTGACACTGAAGTAATGATAATGAAAATTCAGCTTTGCCCTCACAGGAATGAATTACGACTTATATTATATATATTTAAAATAAAAAGCAGTTTAAATTTCACAATATTACTGTTATACTGTATTTTTATATTCAAATAAATGCAGCATTGGTGAACATAAGATAATTTTTATAAAAAAAAATGTTTTAAAAATCATACTTTTAAAATCTTTTGAAAATTAGTGTATATTTTTCCTTTCCATGCTTCCATTCTTTTGCTTTTTTTATCACTAAAACACGTTCTCTTTTTTTCAACCTTCCTCACTGCTGTCTGTAAGGTTGTCCATAAATCACATTTATGTCTGGATAGAATAGGGCTATAAAAATAATGGCTGTAGTCTTGTAGCTGTGACATATAGAGATATGTCCTCATGGCTCAGGGTGGGAATGGCAGTAGAAAATAAGGGGACCCTTTGTGTGAGTGTGTTCATGCTCTGTTAAATGACTTTTTAATGCTGTGAATCTGTGTAATTTCAGCATTCTCCTGGATGAGGAAGGCCACATAAAGCTGACAGGTAGGTAATTTCAGATTGCTGGAATGGCTGCATCAGCATGGTGCCACCTTGAGCGTTTAGGGCTTTGTGTTGATACTGTTTGACTGCAGCCTCATGGGAGGACATACAGATGATTTAACCTTCCTTCTGTGGAGGTTTATAACCATCTAAACCACATTCATGCTATATGACAAAGTGAACTGCACAGACCTAATGTGTGGAAAATAAGGTTTTGTGCAATGATTGTTGTCCCCTTTTTGAAGTATTATTTGTTATTATTTTTTGCTGTTATAGTTTTTATTTTTGTTGTACTTTTGTCTTTTTTATATATATTTCTATTTAGCTTTTTTATTTATTATTATTTATTTTTTATTTCAGTTTTACTTTTAGTACTCTTAGCTCTTCAACTTCAACTTAAACGTTAGTTGCCAAGACAATATTTCTCATTTTTGTTTCATTTAAATCAATACAAAGGGAATCTTTTAAACGTATTTTATTTCAGCATTATTTCAGTTAACAAAAACAATTTCGAGTAATTGCAGTTTTAGTTAAGCGTAACAACACTAATGTTGCCATACTGAAAATGTGTTTGTGTGTGTGTTCAGATTTTGGACTCAGTAAGGAGTCGATCGATCATGAAAATAAAGCGTACTCTTTCTGCGGGACAGTAGAGTATATGGCTCCGGAGGTGGTGAACAGAAGAGGACACACTTATAGCGCTGACTGGTGGTCTTACGGTGTACTCATGGTGAGGAAGCACCACTTCCTGTTTCTGTTGTTGTTTATTAAGCATTTTGTATATATTTCCATTAAAGGTGATTTAAGTCATTTGTTTTCTAATTAAAGTTTTATTTTATTGAATCTACTTTGTAAATTATATTTTACTTTGTTATTCATTTTGTATCTAAACTGGGCTGGAACAGTCTGGAATAGTGTCCCAGCACCTTCAACATCAGGCTGTTAAACATAAAAAATTACAGAGTGCACTTTTATTCATATAAAATCACACTTCAGAGAAACAACTTGTTTTGTTCTCCATCCTCAGTTTGAAATGCTGACTGGAACGCTGCCTTTCCAAGGCAAGGACCGCAAGGAAACCATGACTATGATTCTAAAGTGAGTGTGACGGCCTCATCCTTCCGCTATCCCGGCGGAGACTCCGCTCACACTATAATCTAAACACAGACATCCACTCTGAGTGGGAAGAGCCAGCGGAATTGGTCGGCGTAACATCTGGATGCTAAGTGCTGTAGCGATGAGGATAAGCGCTTGGTTTAGCTGACAGTGCTGTTTAGCTTAAAGACTAAGCACTTAACCATCAGTAAACACACAACCACACAAAACACACGTCACGTCATAATGCGGCCTGCTGAAGAGTGAACAACGCTCCGGCGTGATGCTAGCACTGCTGTGGTGGATAATTATAATCAAAGGTCTGCGTACAGTTTTACAGCTTTGATAAACTAGTAATGTGGTTTTAGTGGAATGACTGCAGACATTTAGAGAAGGCAAGATGAGAGTTTGTCAATTACAGTGTTCATCTGAGGCTTCTGCAGAGGACTGATAAGAACCGACAATTGCCACTGATGTGAATACACAAAGTATTAGCTGTGGAAGTGACATCAGTGCAGATGACAGTGACTGACTTTGTCTTTTTCCTCCGTTCTATGTTATCTGACCTCTAGGCTTGTGTAGACAGATTTTGGACCATAATTTGACTTTATCATCACAAGATCTGATACACATTACAGCTCATTCTGGTAAAAAAAAACTGCTCACTTAGAGAGGAAGTGATTTTCTGGCTGACATGACGATGTAAGGCTGAAAAATTATGTAGAAAAGACGCTCAATTGGATAACAGAACATTAGAATAACAACGTTCTTCAATCTGATTGGTCAAAGACCGGCACTTATAATTGTGTAGCTTAATAATAAAGGGACAATCTTTCATTTGCTGACTATCTGAACTCTGGTTTGACTCTTGATGTGTTTTATTTCTTTTTAATTTTTTTTGTAGGGCGAAGCTTGGAATGCCTCATTTTCTGAGTTCAGAAGCTCAGAGTCTCCTCAGGAGCGTTTTCAAACGAAACCCTTCCAATAGATTAGGTAAGCCCATTCACATACACTGGCTTTTAAAAGTTTGGGGTCTTTATTCTATTCTATTTCTATTCTATTCTGCAAGGATGCACTGAATTAACCAGAGGTGACAACAAAGACATTTATAATGTTACAAAAAATATATATTTCAAATAAATGCTGTTCTTTTTAACTTTCTGCTCTTTAAAGAATCCTGAAAAAATACATCGTTTTCCACAAAAATGTACAACACAACCCTTTCATTATTGTTAATAATAATGTAAATAATTTTCTTGAGCACCAAATCAGCATATTAGAATGATTTCTGAAGGATCATGTGATTTTGTTCCATCGCAGGAAAAAACTACATTTTAAAATATATTAAAATAGAAAGCAGTTGTGTCAAATTATATAAATATTTAATATATTTATTTTATTGTGTGAACTGTATTTTTTACTAAATAAAATGCAACTTTGGTGAGCATAAGCGACTTCTTAAATCTTTAAAAAAAAAAAAAAATCTGACCACAACCTTTTAAATAGCAGTGTATTAGATTGACTGGATGGTCATTTCTGCAGAGTTATGCATATTTGATTTTAACTTTACTGTGGTCATCTGCAGGTGCTGGTCCAGATGGAGTTGAAGAGATAAAGAGACACCCATTTTATGCTAACATTGACTGGAATGTGAGTCTTTACAGGAACAATTTTACAGGAATGACACTCTATTAATGTAAGGTGTTTTTTTTAATGTTTTATCGTGTCTTGTTTGTCTAAGAAATTATTTAGAAGAGAGCTTCACCCACCCTTTAAACCAGCCTCTGGCAGACCAGATGACACATTCTACTTTGACCCAGAATTTACAGCAAAAACTCCCAAAGGTACGTCAGCTTATAACGGACTATGTCTGACCCTAGATCAGGTAGACTGTGTTTGCCATCCGTCTTTAATCCCCTCTCAGACAAATACACGAAAACCTATTTAATTAAATGCTGCTAGACCTTTTGAAATCTGTTGGATTATTTGATGGTGTATTTAATGACTAGATCAAAACCGCTGTGTGTTTTCTGGTAGACTCTCCTGGTGTACCCCCTAGTGCCAATGCCAATCAACTCTTCAGAGGTTTCAGTTTTGTGGCCATCAGCTCAGAAGAAGAGTCTCAACCCTTGCCGAGCAACAGTGTGAGCTCTATAGTTCAGGTATACACGCAGTTAAGCCTCTTTCCACGTAGTATATGCTGTAATGACTGTTTTTAACATCTAGCTATGAGTCAGATTTTATGTCAGCATTACAGCTGGTTGTTTTCACTCTGTAGCAGCTCCACAGAAACGTGTCTCAATTCAATGACGCATATGAGGTGAAGGAGGATATCGGAGTCGGCTCATATTCCATCTGCAGACGCTGCATACAGAAAAGCACAAGCATGGAGTATGCAGTGAAGGTGAGAAACAAGTCATATTAAACCAACACACTGACTGGTTGCTTTCATTGAGGCAGTAAGTCACCATCCAGAACACTTTAGCAAATTAATAGCAAAAAAAGCATTTAAAACTAAATGTTATTTATATGTATCAGTCATTATTGGATATTTAACTGTGCCTGTTCATTTCCCATTTAGTTTATATTTAGATTAAAATACTAAAAACTCAAATCAATCATTTTAATTGTAAATATAGGCCTCATAACATAACATAAATGTATCAAAAAGGAATGATCATTAATAATAATATAATTATTAAACACAAAAAAATGAAATATATTTTAAAATTACATATTAAATTAAACTTTAAATGAGCGTTAAATGTTATTTTTACATTTTTATAGTGAAATTTTATGTTGACATTTTTCATTTTTAATAACAAAAAATGTATTAACTTTATTAAATTGTAATATTTAACATATAACAAAATGAATATCCATTTTTTTAGTGGACATTATAATTCAGAAATTCACTTGCAGCAATTAAAACAATTTGTTTTATGGTTTTATTTTAAATTTCTTATTAATTATTTAAATTCTAGACAGCGTTCATTTTTAAAGTATTTTTGCCCTTTTGAAAGACAATTTAATACTGCCTTTTTATACAATGACTTTCTTGGACATTGTAATATATCTCACTATATTTTTCTTGTTTAGATAATCAATAAAGCTAAACGGGATCCAACGGAGGAGGTGGAAATTCTGTTACGCTATGGACAGCATCCAAATATAATCACCTTGAAAGACGTGAGTGTTTAGAAACAAGGATGCAGTCTTTTTATTTTCATCCATAAGGATGAAAGACAATAGTCTGTGGCGGCAGACTCTGAGCTTTGTCTCAGTGGCTAAACACAATTATATTAAGGTAATGTCTTGTTCTTTTCAAAGAGCATTGATGTGTTTACCTAAAACCGATTCTGCTCTGACATTTCCGGAATGAGAGAGTAGTGTAATGAGTTTCTGCTCTTCTAATCTTTCCTGCAAATTACTCCGAGCAGGTTATCCATCATTCATATTCATTTAGCAGCGTATTAGTATTATTGTTTCCAGTGTTTCCTTACATTATAAATGCATCTTTAAGTGTTCCTTAAACACGGCATTGATTGCCTTCAAACACAAAATTCGTTTTGCTGCAGATGTAAACATCCTAATCATAGTGTTATGTATTGCAGAATTGGTTTCTATAGCATTTAATGAAAGTGATGTTAGTAATAAAATAGAAGAGATGTTGAATTTAAACTGATTAGCGATGATCGACTAATATAACTGTGTCACTGTATGCAGGTGTACGACGATGGCCGCTCAGTGTATCTGGTGACAGAACTGCTGAAGGGAGGGGAACTGCTGGATAAGATCCTCAGGCAGAAGTTCTTCTCAGAGCGGGAGGCCAGCGCTGTGCTGTACACCATCACAAAGACTGTGGAGTACCTGCACACTCAAGGGGTATGTGACCTCTCTAGAGCTAGTAAAGAACAAAGTAAAATGTGTGCAATGCATCAGTGTTTAGGGAGACAATAGCTGAGGGAATGAAACTCAAAGCCCAGCTGAAGCACATTAAGATTGTGATCTTGGGAAACAGATGAGGCTTTGTGAGACTGCCGCGCCCCTGGTCTTACCACATACTGGTTTATAATGGCTCTGATGCAGATAAACTCAACATTAGAAGCCAAGAGGGTCTCATTCAGACCGTGGATGAAAAAGCCTGTAGTATACACTGCCATTCAAGAGTTCTCGAGACGTTTTGAAAAAGTCTCATATGCTCGTCAAGGCTGCATTTAGTTGATGAAAAATACAGTAAAACAGTAATATTGTGAAATATTATCACAAGGTTTTCTATTTTAATCTATTTTAAAATGTAATTTACTCCTGTGATGCAAAGCTGAATTTTCAGCATCATAACTCCATTCTTCAGTGTCACGTGATCCTTCAGAAATCATTCTAATATGCTGATTTGACACTCAAGAAACATTTCTTATTATTAATAATGTTGAAAACAGTTGCGCTGTTTAATATTTTTTTGGAAACTGGGATACTTTTTTTTCAAGATTATGAACAGCATTTATTCAAAATAGAAATCTTTTGTAACTTATAAATGTCTGTACTGTCACTTTTGATCAATTTAATGTGTCCTTGCTGAATGAAAGTATTAATTTTTTTTTTTTAAATCATACTGACTCCAAACTTTTGAACGGTAGTGTATATAACTGTATATAATAAAATTTAAATGATTATGTAAAAATGTATGATAACAGTAATAATTTGAATTAGAAATGAAATGATAATTTTAAATGTATTTATACGGTCCGTAAGCCACCTTGGTTCTAATGTAAGCTTCCTTTCCTCTTCATCAGGTGGTTCACAGGGATCTGAAGCCCAGTAACATCCTTTATGTTGATGAATCTGGGAATCCCGAGTCCATCCGGATCTGTGACTTCGGCTTTGCCAAGCAACTGAGAGCAGAAAACGGACTGCTGATGACGCCCTGTTACACTGCCAACTTTGTGGCCCCAGAGGTACATTTTGCATGTCAGAGGTGGCACAAAGTTTTGTAAAATAAAAGTCAGTTTCTTAATCAAAAAATAATAATTTTGGTCCTCAGGTGCTGAAGAAACAGGGTTATGATGCTGCCTGTGATATCTGGAGTTTAGGCGTCCTTCTGTACACAATGTTAACTGGGTAAGTATGTAAACCTAGGACTATAGTTTTCAAAATGTGTTTGTATTCAACTGACACTGGGCTTTTTCTCAGATTTACTCCATTTGCTAATGGCCCAGAGGACACACCGGAGGAGATTCTAGTTCGAATCGGCAGTGGGAAGTTTTCTCTCACAGGCGGATACTGGAGCTCTGTTTCACTTGAGGCAAAGGTACCCACTTGAGAAGAGCATCTAAATTACACTCTTCAAAAAACATCTCCTTAAAGGGATAGTTCACTTTGAAATTAAAATTTGGTATCTATCAGCTTACCCCAAGGGCATCCAAGATGTAGGTGTCTTTTTTTCTTCAGTAGATCCAATTTTGATGTTTTTAGGTCAAACCGTTCTAGTCTGTCAGTCATATAATGGCAGGTATAGGTCACTGTCTCTATAAGAAGGAAAAAGAACATGCACAGAGAAATCCAAATTAAACAATTCCCCATCGTAACTACACATTGATGGCCTAAGACACGAAACGAGCGGTTTGTGTGAGAAAACGAACAGTATTTATATTGTTATTTACCTCTTGTACACAACCATGTCCAAGTGATCTGAGTGCGCACATGCATCCGGTGTGTGACGTGTGTGTGTGCGCGCGCTCTGGCTCACGCTGCATTCACACGGGGCGTCGGCGTCAACGCTTGACGGAGGGCGTGTCTGAAGCGTGGTGCTGACGCAACTTTTCAAGCGCCAACGGAGGCGTCAGCCAATCAGATCGCCTCATGCAAATACCCAATCCCGTTCATGCAACACCAGAGAAGTATGTGATTGGTTGTTGTAACTATGACGGCGCGTCAGCACCACGCTTCAGACACGCCCTCCGTCAAGCGTTGACGCCGACGCCCCGTGTGAATGCAGCGTGAGCCAGAGCGCGCGCACACACCGGATGCGTGTGCGCACTCAGATCACTTGGACATGGTTGTGTACAAGAGGTAAAAAACGATATAAATACTGTTCGTTTTCTCACACAAACCGCTCGTTTCGTGTCTTAGGCCATCAATGTGTAGTTACGATGGGGAATTGTTTAATTTGGATTTCTCTGTGCATGTTCTTTTTCCCTCTTATAGAAACAGTGACCTATACCTGCCATTATATGACTGACAGACTAGAAAGGTTTGACCTAAAAACATCAAAATTGGATCTACTGAAGAAAAAAAGACACCTACATCTTGGATGCCCTTGGGGTAAGCTGATAGATACCAAATTTTAATTTCAAAGTGAACTATCCCTTTAAAGGCCCACCAGACCAAAAAAATCATTCAAACACCTTGTCTTTTACAGGACTTGGTGTCTAGGATGTTGCATGTAGACCCCCATCAGAGACTAACAGCTGCACAGGTGTTGAAACATCCCTGGGTCCTTCACAGAGACCAGCTCCCCAAATACCAGCTGAACAGACAGGACGCCCCCCATCTGGTTAAGGTTTGGTCCTGTCCACACATTATGCTTTAGAATAAAACTTAAATATCTAAAAAAATTCCCATAAATATTTTACTTTGCTCTTAGACTTATTTTATATTTGAAATGCTCCTAGAATACACAAGGTTCCCAAATTCATAGAATTTTTTTTAAAATATCAAGGAATTATTAACAAATGTACTGTATTTTTATAGTATTAACAGTTTTTTTTATATTATTAAAATTGTATTTAAATACTTAATATATATCATATGTGACCCTGGACCACAAAACTAGTCATAAGGGTCAATTTTTTTAAATTGAGATTTATACATCATATACATCATATCTGAATAAATAAGCTTTCCATTGATGTGTGGTTTGTTAGGATAGGACGATATTTGGCCGAGATACAACTATTTGAAAATCTGGAATCCAATATTCATAGAATTTTTTTTAAATATCAAGGAATTATTAACAAATGTACTGTATTTTTATAGTATTAACAGTTTTTTTTATATTATTAAAATTATATTTAAATCCTTAATATATATCATATGTCACCCTGGACCACAAAACTAGTCATAAGGGTCAATTTTTTTAAATTGTAGTTTGTTAGAATAGGACGATATTTGGCCGAGATACAACTATTTGAAAATCTGGAATCCAAGGATGCAAAAAAATCTAAATATTGCGAAAATCGCCTTTAAATTTTTCCAAATGAAATTCTTAGCAATGCATATTACTAATCAAAAATTACATTTATATATATACGGTAGGAAATTTACAAAATATCTTCATGGAACATGATCTTTACTTAATATCCTAATGATTTTTGGCATAAAAGAAAAATCAATAATTTTGACCCATACAATGTATTGTTGGCTATTGCTACAAATATACCCGTGCTACTTAAGACTTTTTTTTTCTGGAGGTTTTGTGGTCCAGGGTCACATATATATTATTTCCTTTCTTCCAGTAGATAAGGACTAATTATTATGAATAACGATGGATGGATGGATGGATGGATAGATAGATAGTTGGACGGATGGATAGATAGATAGATAGATAGATAGATATAGATAGATGGATAGATGGATAGATAGATAGACAGATAGATAGATGGATGGATGGATGGATAGATGGATGGATAGATGGATGGATAGATAGATAGACAATACTATAGAAATGAAACTTGGATATATTTTAGAGTAGTCAATGTGCAACTTGTATAGCAGTAAAGATTTACTGTCCTCTGAAAATAACTCAACATACAGCCATTATTGTCAAAAAAAGCTGGCAACAAAACTGAGTACACCCTACGTGATAACAGCTATACATCGTTTAATCATGCAAAGCCACATGTCCTATTCATCATGTTCATGTTTTTGTCTGCTTGACAGGACCATACACATTCGTGTATCTTGTTTTAGAGCAGTTCAAATTTGGTTATTTGAGCACAATTCTCTCATACTGACCACTGGATGTTCAACATGGCACCTCATAGGAAAGAACTCTCTGAGGATTTGAGAATTAGAATTGTTGCTCTCAACAAAGATGGCCGAGGCTATAAGAAGTTTGGTAACAGCCTGGAACTGAGTTACAGTACAGTGACCAGGGTCATACAGAGGCTTTCCAAGACGAGTTTCATTCGGAACAGGCCTCGCAAGGGTCGATCAAAGAAGTTGAGTCCTCGTGCTGTGCGTCAGGTGCAGAAGCTGGCTTCAAAAAACAGACGCATGAGTGCTGCCAGCATTGCTTTGGAGGTTGCAGAAGTGGAAGGTCAGCTTGTCAGTGCTCAGACCATACGCCACACACTGCAACAAGTCGGTTTGCATGGCCGTCGTCCCAGAAGGAAGCCTCTTCTGAAGCTGGCTCACAAAAAAGCCTGCAAACAGTTTGCTGAAGACAACCTGGCCAAGAGCATGAATTACTGGAACCATGTCCTGTGGTCTGATGAGTCTAAGATAAACTTGTTTGACTCAGATGGTGTCCAGCATGTGTAGCGACGCCCTGGTGAGGAGTATCAAGAAAATTGTGCCTTGCCTACAGTCAAGCATGGCGGTGGTAGCATCATGGTCTGGGGCTGCATGACTACTGCTGGTACTGGGGAGCTGTGGTTCGTTGAGGGAAACATGGATTCCAACATGTACTGTGACATTCTGAAGCAGAAGTTGATGCCCTCCTTTCAGAAACTGTTTTCCAACATAACAACCACCCCAAACACAACGCCAAGATGACAACTGCCTTGCTGCTGAAGGTGAAGGTGAAGGTTAAGGTGATGGAGTGGCCATGTATGTCTCCAGACCTGAACCCTATTGAGCACATGTGGGGCATCCTCAAGCGGAAGGTGGAGAAGCACCATGTGTCTAACATCCAGCAGCTCCGTGATGTCATTATGGAGGAGTGGAAGAGGATGCCAGCAACAACCTGTGCAGCTCTGGTGAACTCCATGCCCAGGAGGATTAAGGCAGTGCTAGATAACAATGGTGCCCCTACAAAATATTGACACTTTGGACACAGTTTTGACATGTTCACTTTGACATGTTCAACTCATTTTTGTTGCCAGTTATTTGGACAATAATGGTTATATGTTGAGTTATATTTATAGGACAGTAAATTTGTACTGCTATACAAGTTGCACATTGACTACTCTAAAATATATCCAAGTTTCATTTGTGCAGTATTGTCCCTTGAGAAATTATACTAAACTTTTTGCTGAAATGTGAGGGTGTACTCACTTTTGTGAGATACTGTAGATATCTTCCAGTAGATAAGGACTAATTATTATGAATGACGATGATGGATGGATGGATAGATAGATGGAGAGATAGATAGAGGGATAGATAGATAGATAGATAGATAGATAGGATAGATGTATAGATAGAGGGATAGATGTATAGATAAATGGAGGGGTAGATAGATAGATAGATAGATACCTTCCAGTAGATAAGGACTAATTATTATGAATGACGATGATGGATGGATGGATAGATAAGTACTAATTATTATTAATGATGACAGTATAGTGAATGACTATAATTGTTTGTGTGATCTTTTCTCCTGTAGGGGGCGATGGCTGCGACATACTCTGCCTTGAATAGGAACGTTCCTCCTATGCTGGAGCCCGTGGGCTGTTCTATTCTCGCTCAGCGCAGAGGAGCGAAAAAACTGACCTCCACTGCTTTATGAGCAAATACCTTCCACCTCCAACCCCCTGACCTCTAGCTTGGTTTGAGCACAGCCTGAACTCGGCTTGCTTGCTGCCCACCATGCATCATGGCCTTAGAGCCAAGTATAGATTCTGAGGACCCCTGGTGGACAATCAAAATCTTCCTTCACTTACTACGAGGGCCAATAAAAACAGTTCGGTCTGTACAATCACACCTCTGCCTCTAAACGCAAACCAATGAAGAATCTGTGGACTATTCCTGAGGAGCAAATTACCTGAGTGTATGAATATAAACATACTGTATCTCAATCATTATAAAAAGCTAAAATGTATTCAGGGAGGATGTGGATTTTAGAGGACGACAACAAATTCCTGCACCAAAGTGTGCGCACAGTTGCGAAAAGCTCCAGTTGTATGGGGATGTTGTATACGGGATATGTTCCTGTCAGGCTGACACTGAATATTCAAATTGTATCCCGTTCTGGCCTATTATTTTACATCATTAACGCCACATTGCATATTTAAGTCCCACCAAACCTGGCATATCCCAGCAAACCTTGTTCTCCAGTCATTTTTGGACCGCAAACTAGTAGAGACTCCCTCAGAAGATCCATGCAAGACTATAAGATGAGTCCAAATGTTTATATGACCGCTGCTGGCGTTAGCTTAGCGTTCTTTTTACAAAATAACAATGTGAACGAGGTCTAAAGCACAGAATTGCAGTGGAGGCCTACATGTAAACGGCACAGAATGTCAAATAGAGAACTCAGGTGAAACGCAATACATTATACAAAAAAAAAAATAAGCTGGGACGTAAATGTATACAGATGTATCGCCTCACCTAAAACCCGCTGACCTGTTTATTTGTTTGGATGTAGGGAAGTACAGAAATGCTCAAGAGATATATGTAGTGACTTTTTTAAGTGACTACTTACAGCCTTGACATATTTTTATGGGCAAGATGCTATATTAGCTAGTAGCTCTGTGGAAGTGGGCATGACTGAGGATGTTTTCCCCCTTTAATATTTTGTTAAATTCTTCTTATAATTCCTTGCAGGTTTTTTTTTTTCTGAGCAAGTTTAAATGTGTTGTACATTTTTCTTTTCATCTCAGTTGTATTTTTCCCGTCTTTGACTTGGAAGAGTGCTGGAAATGTTGCTGTCCATATAGCAAGCTGCTATCCTGTTCTTTCTTTTGTACATGTAGAAAATAAAGTTTGCCATTTTTACAAAAACACTTTATTATGACTGTAAATGTATTTTTGCACTGTTGTCATTTTTATAGAAAGTGTTCATCACACAATACTCAGAACATGGGTGAGCCAAAGTGCAAAGACGAGCTTTAATTATGCTGCATGTTATATTCATATTTGGTAAACTGACCTAAATTTGCATAGCACATTTGATGATCTAAATGTCACTTTGACAAAGCATTCAAATTGCATGGCTTGGCAGTGTTGCACGAAACAATGTTTTAACACTATATATTTATTATTTATAATTCTGGTATTTCATAATTTTGCATGCTTAATTTGCAGTGTGACTAAGCCTTTAGAAACAAAATTGTAAATATATACACTACCATTTAAAATTGTGGTCTTTCATGTCTTTTATGCTCCCCAAGGCTGCATTTATTTAATAAATAGTAAAATACTAATATGATGAAATATTGTCATTCTTGAGAAGTGGGACAAAACAGGGTGCAAAATTGAAAAAAAAATTAAACCTTGTACTCAAATGAAACTTCACTTATGTATCTTATATGTACTAAGCTACTGAGCTGATTTGATACAACCTCCCAACTTTTCTCTTTTTTTAACAACGTGCTTTTCACCTTGGACTGTGTGATATAATTTCAACTTTATCTTTAACAGCATTCGAGATGTTTATGTTAGCAGACAGATTACACTTTCACATGTGACCAACAATTCCACAACAAATATAAAATAGCATAATGAATTATCAAAATATGTAACTGAAGGAGTTGACGCATCTGTCGGTGGTGATGAAAACCTGAATTTGTAGTCTTTTTAACTATCAAATACATTGAATCAATCACTTACTGTATAAAACCAAACAACAAACAGTGAGTGTGTTATTGTTTATAAAGCTTTTATTCAAGAGTCACATTTAAGTATTTTGATATATCATTGGAACACAAAATCTGACAGTGGTGACAAATTTGGCATGTCTTTCACAAAACAAATGGAGTTCATGTAGTAGCCATTTTGTTTTTTTCTGTTGATGCTAGATGCTAATGGAACCTGCTTCAGGAGAATAAAATGATTAAATCATTTCTATTAAAGAGGTGTTGACATATGGTTGTGACCAGGAAATATTAACATCAGGATTTAAAATATTCTAAAACTATAAAACTGACCAGAGCCTGTCTGACAGTGATGTACTCTGCAGAGGATTGTGGCAAGGGGTCCTTTAGAATGACAGCTGCCCCTGATATTCCCTGATTTTATTACATTTTAATGAATGTCTGCCGGTGTTAACAAAAAGTGGGGAGACAACTTTGAAACCTTATGAAACATGCATGTCACTGAAAAACAACTTTGCTTTGATACGAGATATTATTAAGTGTTACTTTTTCATCATTAAAAAACATTTTTATCCATTTTATAGCATGTGAATGACAGCCCTTCTCTGTGGACACACTGTTTTAGATGTAGTGAGAAGACAATAAGTGTCATAGATTTCACATAATAATGATCAAATTAAATTGAAGGGGATAATTGTGTTAAATACATTCTATTATTAATCCTCATAACATTTGCGATTGAAAATATTTTTATTTTTTAAACCTGATAGCAGTTACAATTGCTGGACATGTTTTGTCTCATGTCGCAAGAACGACTGTATTACAATTTAAAAACTGTTTTAAGATATTTTTAAAATGTAATTTTCAGTCTCCAGTCTTCAGTGTCACATGATCCTTCAGAAATCATTCTAATATGCTGATTCAGGGCTCAAGAAACATTTCTTATTATTGTCAGTGTTATTGTTTATGCTATTAACCATAAACCTAATTAGTGAAAGAAAAAAATTAATGCGATTTTTCACCTTGGGTAAACAAAAGGTGTAATCTATTAAAAAAAACTATGCAGTTCATTATACAATTCTTGTTTAGACTGAGATCTCATTGTGTGCCAGAGCTTTCCTCGCTCTTCTCCTTCTCTTCATGATTATCTTGGGGAAGCTCCTTTTCCACAACCACATTTTCAGACTCCACACCTTCGACTGTTGATGGATCCACTGTATTCCCAGTCAGAACTTCCATCTCATCTTCACTGAGCAGCTCCGTCTCGGCTTCTTCCTGCCTCACAGTCACTGGATCCATTTCTTCCTCAGAGCTATTCACACTGATGAGACTTATTTCAGTATCGTTTGGCTGGTTCTCAACAGACTCATCAGGCTGCTGCTCAGGAAGGCTCTTCTGCTCATGGGTGACCATGTGTGCCGTGTAGCCTCGCTGTGAGAAGTAAATTTTGCAGATGTCGCAGTAGAACGGGGTCATCACGTTGTGTTTGTCCATGTGTTTGACGTAGCCATCGACTCTTAGGAAACCCTTATCGCAGGTCTTACACAAGAGTTTCTCTCCAGCATGAGATGATTTGAGATGCTGAATGAGGGAACCTCTGAACTGAAAACTCTTTTCACAGATGGGGCAGATGCATGTGAGTTTGGATGAGTGATGTTTCATGTGAGCAACGAGAGCAACTTTGTAGCCGAAACGTCTGGGACATAAGTGGCATGTGAACGGCATGGTCGACTCCGCATCCTCGTGAACTTTCTGGTGAGCTTTCAAAAAAGCTTGATGGGGGAAGCCCTTTCCACACTGTTGGCACACAAACCTCCCTTCTGGATTCTCCTTAGTGTGTATGACTCGATGGCGCAAAAGGAGACCCATTTTATGAAACCTCTCCCCACAAATTGAACAAATATAAAACTTTTCTTTGACTTCAGATTCGGTTTTATTTTTAGCGTGATTAGCCCGTTGATGCTTCATTAGGGTGCGTCTACTACGGAACCTCTGGCCACAAGTTAGACAGTTGATACACTTTCTGCCATGATTTTTTTTAACCCCGAAAATTACAGTGGAGATGCCATCCTCCGTAACGGCTAGCTCACTCTCTTCATGTTTAACACTCTCAACAGGTGAGGAGTTCAGCTCTTGTCCAGATGTCATGTTGGTACTCAGCTCATATTCAAGAGGCTCCTCTTTGACACAAGCAAGTGAAACGGCCTCAGAAATGGTGATTTTACATGTGTCATCTTCCACACTCTCATCTTCTACTTCCTGTCAGATAAAACATCATATAGTATGGTATTACAGACAGATAGACAGATAGATAGATAGATAGATTGATAGATAGATTGATAGATGTGTTTATGTACACCGGACCGGAAAGACGGACAGACAGACAGACAGACAGATAGATGTGTTTATGTACACCAGATGGATGGATGGATGGATAGATGTGGTTAAATTTCTATATACACATTTAATTTAAATTACATATAACATAAATAAATGTAATTGTAAATTAAATGTAATATATATATATATATATATATATATATATATATATATATATATATATATATATATATATACACATTATGTACTTTATATGTAATTTATGTAACATAAATAAATGTAATTTATATGTATTATTTTGTTTTATGTAATTTACATAAGCAAAATATATATAACATTTTAACATGACATAAAATGACATTTATAACTCTTTATATCTCTTATAAATATCTTTTAATATATTTATATTTAATTACATATAATTACATTTCATTTATATATTATAAACAAAATTACATATTTACAGAATATGTACATATGTACATTTGATTTATATTACATAAAATAAATGTAATTGTGCGTTAAATGTAATTATATAATATATAATAAATTGTGTAATTTACATATAAGCAAAATGAATAAATATTTTCATATAAAATATTGATGTTTAATTATATAATGTAATTACATTTAATTTATATATTGTTATATACAAAACAATTAAATTGAATTATATTCTCTATGTAATTAATTAATTTAATATTTATATATTATATACAAAACAATTAAATTGAATTATATTATGTATAATTCAAATATGTAATTTATAGTAAATATATATAAAATAATAAACAAATTTAATTATATATATATATATATATATATATATATATATAGTGCTGTCAAACAATCACATACAAAAAAAATTTGTTTGCATATACATGTGTGTGTTCTGTGTATATTTATTATGTATATATATAAATACACACACATACAGTATATATTTTGAAAATATTTACATGTATTTACATGTGTACATTTATATTCATATAATTTATTTTATAAATAAATATATTTAATTTATAAGCATAACATATTTTTCTGAAATATATACATGCATGTGTGTGTATTTATATATACATAATAAATATACTCAACCCACATACATATATTATGTAAACAAAAACTTTTATTTTGGATGCGATTAATCGCTTGACAGCACTAATATATATATATATATATATATATATATATATATATATATATATATATATATATTAAGCATTTAACAACATAGTGTTGTTTAATTATATATAATTGCAATTCATTTATATATTATATATAGAATAATTAAATATAACTGTACTGTAAGTGTGAGTGCAATTATATATTAAGTATATAATTTATATATAATAAACGAAATGAATTCCCAACCTGTCTCTCTCTTTCTGGCTCAGGTGATCGATGAACAGTTTGTACTGTAGGAACAGCATCCACGCTTAGTATCATGCATGTGGTGTAACCCAGATCCATTTTGAAGTAGTTCTCCTCAGAGAAATGATCCCCGCACACTCGGCATGAAGAGGTCGAGTCTTCCCCATCACCTTTACTGTCTTCGATAAACTTTAACCACAGACGGCGTCTTTTCGGATCCTCGGGTAACATATAGTGAATAATGGTGTCGGATCGGTTCGGACAACCACCTACCACACATTTATGTAGCATAATCTTTACGACGTAATTGGTTTGAGCTTTAATATGGAATGTTTAGACTATATAAACAAGCTGTTATTTGCATCTAGATTGCTTACAATCCCTTGATCATAGTAGATTATTCCACTTTAAGACTTTTAAATTATACAGTATGAGAAAAAGGCGTTCAAAACAAGCCGCAATGCTGTTTCTTCTGATGCCACACGCGTTAATTATGACACTGTCGCCACCTACGGGATAGGAGGACTAGTACATTAATTCCGATTAGTTAGTTTTACAATCTAAATTTATTTTTATCAAGCGCATCTTTCTATTCAACTGTATTGTTATCCGTGTTTACATCTATACTTTTAGCTTTACAGAATATATCTGTACTTGATAAAATGTTTTAGTTCCTCTGAACTATTCAGAAATGAGTTGATATATCATATTCATTTTATATAATATCATCATATCGTATCAGATAATAATAAATTAGATTTAGCCCACTACTATAAAAATTCATATTCTATCAGCTGAGCTGTTTGCGGTTGTGAATAAAGTTTTGCGCTGTTGAATGAGGCATGTCTGCGCATGCGTCGTTATCAGCGTTTCTCGCTAGCGGCGCCGATCTGCTCACAACAGCACGTTTGAGAAGTCAAATATTTGACATATTGTTATAATTCCCTAACGTTTCTGATCATTATACGAGAGCCTTCGACGTCGTTTAAAGAACATGCCGAAAAACAAAGGTAAGGTGGTTTCTAAAGATACTCGTGTGAGATGTTAGTATTGAATTTAGCAAACAAGGTAACGTGAGATATTGCGCGTGATGTTGAATGTCGCAGTTTATTGTCAGTGTTTGATGTTTAATTGTGGCAGTTAAATTTATTTGTTTTTGGTTCTGTATTTGATGCGTTTTGGTTAATAATATGAAATCAAATCTGCTGTCAGGTAATGTAAGGGATGTGCTCGGACGCTATGTGTCGTGTTAGGCAGGTAACGTTACTTATGATAGTAGCGGACATGTTAAACGTATTTTGATCTTTACATGCTTATAAAATTATTGCGTTTAACTATTAAGCTAGTATTTGTAAAAGTGATCATTCATGCTAAAGTTGCCCGACAGATACACATGAGATTAACAATAGTTTAAGATGTCATTGATGTAATAGGCAATCTGCTGAATGTGTGTACTTTGCTCAGTCATTAGGCAACACTTCGTTATTATCATAGGACTCTGTATTGTCTTAATAAGATGGCATTTTTCCAAGTGTATGATGGTATCTGAGCGCATTTTATTTCTCTGTATCCAGGTAAAGGAGGAAAGAATCGGCGACGTGGTAAGAATGAGAATGAATCTGAGAAAAGGGAGCTGGTGTTTAAAGAGGATGGACAAGGTGTGTTGTAATACTCATACAAATAATGAGCGTTCATACTGCCTTCTCTTCAAAACATGATCTGCTTTTAGTTGTACCATTTTTCGAAAAAGCTTCTTCTATCTTCTAGAATATGCTCAGGTCATCAAGATGTTGGGAAATGGGAGATTGGAGGCCATGTGTTTTGATGGAGTCAAGCGGCTTTGTCACATTCCGAGGAAAGCTCCGGAAAAAGGTGCACTTTACAGATCTAGTCTGTGAAGCTTCAGACTGAATGCAGATTCAGCATTTCCATCACTTTGTGAATGAGATTGGCTGTGTGGACTGACAGAAATGTTTAGGCCAATCAGTCAATATTGTTTGACGAAAGTAACTAATGTAACTAATTTTAGGTATGGAATTTTTGATATTGTGGAAAATTTCAGCATAGGACAAAATGTTATGAAATTAATTTCATGTTGTTTTTTTAGCAATGTTTATATTGTTCTTTAAACCCCTAAGATGTTTCTTACTCGAGGTCTTATGCCTTTTTTTTAATTTAGGTGTGGATTAACACATCAGACATTATTCTCATTGGATTAAGGGACTACCAGGTTTGTTAAATATCTTAATATAATTTCATGTAATATTATACATAATATAGCTATTATATAATTAAATATGATTTAATATTTACACACTTTACTATAATAATTGACTGCCGAGTATGTTCAATATTTAATATAATTACTATTTTAAAAATGTAATAAAAATAGAATTGTTTATACTCACTGGATTAAGGAGTTATCATGTTTAAATATTTATTTTAATATAACTAATTATATACTAAAATAGCTATATACAAAGCAAATCAGAATATTTTGTGAATTTAATATAATTAAATATAAATGTCATTTGTTTGCCTGGAAAGAAGTATTTTGTCAGTATTTTGCCATTTAAAAGCTTTAGTCTTTTAGTTTAAAAATAAGATTCATGCTGCTGATGAAACTACAGTTCTTTTATGCACAGGCTTTTTCTGATGTTTTAAATTCTGAAATGTCTTATCAGGATAACAAAGCAGATGTCATTTTGAAGTATAATGCTGATGAGGCTCGGAGTCTGAAAGCCTATGGAGAGCTTCCAGAACACGGTGAGTATTTAATCTGAAAAACCTGGTTCTTGATGAATGGAGGTTCTTGGCTTACAATATGCTGATCTTTTTGCTGCACTGTATTAAATGTCTTGTCATTAAATTCTAACTGTTGGTGCCTTGCAGCCAAAATCAACGAGACTGATACCTTCGGGCCTGGTGATGACGACGAGATTCAGTTCGATGATATTGGTGATGACGATGAGGACATTGATGATGTTAGTACTAAAACACTCTTATATTCATCTGAAGTTTAAGATTAATTAAAAAACTCAACGTTTTGATTATTTGAAATGGAGACGTGATGCAAGTAGTCAGTGCATCAATCAGTGTTTTGTTCTGACGATACCATATTTCTTCCCCAGATCTAAGAGGAAAACGCTGGGAAGTGAATGTTTCTCGACCCGAAGCGACAATATCCTCACATCCCCCCTGAAGTCGCCCCTCCATCCATTATGTACACGGAGGCTCAAGTTTTAGGTTTCTCTGACTAAACACATGACTGCATTGTCACCTTCAATCCATTTTGTTATCTTTTAATGTATTTATATTGATTTCACATCAAGTGGAATTTAGTTACAGTACAGAATCTATGGATTCGCAATAAAAAGATAACCAATTTTATGTTTGGTCTTGCAGTCTGTATCCTAATAGACATGTTTATAAGCTCTGTAAAGTTGAGTGAAACTCTTGGTAAAAGCTGATACCTCTAGAACACCTCTTGTCTTTTTGAATGTTTTTGAAGTCTCTTATGATTTACTGGTCACACAATGATGCATTGGACGATGCATTTATTCAGAAAGCCTATCTGATTAGCTCTGTTTTAATCCATCCTAATTTTCTTTTGTGTTCTTGTCTGTTCAGATGATAATTGAATACTCATTTTGCTGGGCTGCTGAATTTATGAAAGTAACTAATCTTGAAGCTCTATGTATTACTTCACAGTTGTTACTCCGAGTTACAACGTAATAGCTTGATACTAAACTACAGTAAACATCAGCAACTGAAATATTTGTAAGATGAAAATGGAAAGTTTTTTTTTTTACTTTCTAAAATGATAGCTCACAAAACTAATAACCAGAATATTTTTGTATTCAAATAGGATAATCAATGCAAGAATTATGAGAGTTTGATTGTATTCTTGCAGACTGGCCCTTTTGAATGAGCATGGTGGTTGTTGGTTATAACTTGTTAGTTTTAGGTATATTGTTTTGATGAGCTTATGATGGTTGCTTTTTGTCCTCTGCTGTTTTTGATCAGAAAACCTGTGATTTTGAAATAAAATCCATCAACCTTCAAAATCCTAGCCTTTTAAATATCATTGTCCTATTTTTTATTATTTATTGTCCAGGCTTCTTAATTTTGTGGGGAAACAATTTTCACCTCCAGTAGTTATGAAAAGTACAATCTTGTAATTTATTGTTGCAGGTGTTTTGGATTATGTGGGTATAAAAAATTGTATATTTATAGTAAGTGTGTGTCTAGCCATAGCCTTGAGTGATATTAGTCACTGTGTTTCACCCAATCACGTGTGTTGCAGTGTGAAAAACAAAGGTAGCCTATAGCACATGCGTCTACATGCTCAGACAGATGTTAACACAGGCTTAGAGGACAATACTGTAGTGTGAAAATAGCCCATATGTTCTGTTTGGTTTGTGGTTAAAATTGTCTGTTGCTAAAATATGAAATCACACACTTCTCTAACTGGATGTCTACACTAGAAATAGTCTTCAGAGAATCTGATTGTGCACATTTTGCATGCATATATCTAGTCTAGACATAATCCATTCTTATATTTGCATATTTGAGCAGTCTTTACCTCTCAATTATAAGACAATGGCATGTAGATAAATGGCATCTTGTGTTTCCCTTTGTGATCACTGAAGTAGGCTATGGTTATACGTTTCTAGGCACGTTTAATTATAATAAATGGTAATTTCTGCCCTGTGCTCAGCTGCTGAGCTTTCCATATATAGCGATGTAAACTATGACGTAATGCGTTGCTCGCGGGTGCATTGCTTCGCGCGTGCGCTCGGCACGCGGCAACTGGTCGAGCGTGTTATAATTTATTAGAACCTCGCGCTCCTGTGGCTCTGCTAGTAATATCTGGTCGAAGAACGAGACGGTGTTCGGATGAATCAAACCTGAGGTGAAACTGTGTTTAGTTTTTCGTAGCGTTTTGATTTTTTCAACTGAAATAGTGATTGATAAATAAATGTAGTGCGACGGAATGTCATCTGGATATTGATCGTTGGAAAACTACTATAGATCAACTGGAAATGGCCACCATCGTGGAAAACCTGACAGGTACGTTATGTTGTGTTATATTTCATTCTTTAAAAAAAAGCCTCACCCAGATTTGATAGTATTGAGCAACGGATAACTGGGAAAGCGAGCTGTTGTCATGGAAACAGGCTGCTGAGGTGAGAGGAGATGGGAAACCTAAGACTGACCTGTCCAGGTGAAGAGTGCGTAACCCTTATGAAAAGGAAACATACGTTTTTTGTAAAGTATATTCATTTAAATATGTTTTTATTATTATTAAAAAGTGTGACGTTATCATATAGGGAAGGAAGACCGGGGCTAGTTGTCGCACTGGTTATGCCAGTAAATTCTTCTCAGCGTTGGTTAAATTTCTATTCATACACATAACGTTACCTTAAACTCTTTACTACTAAAAAAAAATTGTTATTGAACATTTCCACTGTTATTAGAAAGAAAGATGCAGGTTATTAAAACACGTTGATATTTTGTGGCAACATGCCCCAGTAGCAGGACATGTTGTTAGGCTACATTATATGGCGCAAATTTGTACTTGCCATTATGAAGCCTATTACAGGTAGGGGTGTGCCATACTGCAAATTTTGGTACCGAGTAAATACAGGGCCATTATCGCCGATACCGATACTTGTCATTTAAAAAAAAAATACATTTAAATGACCAACAACAATTAAAAAAATTAACAATAACTAATGTTGATATGACTAATATTATATTCACCTTAAAGCTACGTGGATATTATTTGCCTTTCTAAAAGGACTTTACAGGCAGAGGAGCCCAGAACATGAAAGCAATGCGCAGATTCATGTTAAGTATTTTCCTCCCATATAAAGAGTTATAAAAAAATGAACGTGGCTTAATAAATTAAGAACGTAATATTAAAATACAAAACTCAGTATACACCTTATTATTGTTGCAAACTAGATATACAAGTTAGCAGATGTGCCCAGAATATGAAAAAGTTTTCACATTATGCATTTTCCTCCCATAGAAAACCATTATAAAGAAAAGTTTAACGTAAGTGGCTTATTGAATGAAGACAGTGATATGAAAAATAACTATTAAACCATAACTCGTTTATTATTGAAAGGATTTTCGTATGTACTGTATTTTCTGTTTATTTTATACATACTGTAATAGTTGTTTGTTATTATTGCAATAAAAAAACTGTGATATGAAAAGGCCAAATTCGGTATAGTTTATAAAAATATATGAATGTACAGGTAAGCAGATGAACCCAGAACATGAATGCAACATGCTGAATTTCATTTCCTCTCATTGATAACCAATATAAAAACATTTAATATGGTGTAATGGAGGAAGACAGTGATAAAGACCAAATAAATAAAGACTAAATTCAGTATACAATTTGTTAATAAAATATAATATGTGTCAAGCAACTGAGCCCAGAATATAGCCTATATGAAAACATGTTAAATTACATGTTAAGCATTTTACTCCCATAGAAAACTGTTATAATGAAAACATTTAAAGTGGCTTAATGCATAAAGAAATAATATTCAAAGGCCAAACTCAGTATACACCTTACAGTGATACTGCATAAAAATGACAAATTCGGTATACAGTTATATACAATATGTACTATGTGAAGGATTTCCTTCCTCCCCTTTTAATTTCTTTTGTAGCTCGGAGTTCTACCGTTCCATCTCTCACTGTAGCCAAAAGTATCCGCTTGTGCTTGGAGCCGCTGAGTCACGTGATGGCATGACAACAAACCAGCGTAGCAGTAATGTTTGCATACGAGATGTGAAAATAGCGGAATATACACCCACAGACATGTCTACACTTTGTTAAATGTATTAAGCAATGTATTAAGTGTATAGGATAAAAAATTAACCGAAAGTATCGATCTTATCAGGCTAGTATCGATCCGATACCAATACCAACGTTGGTATCGATACTATCGATATTAGGATCGATCCGCCCACCCCTAATTACAGGCTTTTCAGCTAAATTTACACAGTAAACCGAGCACGAAGCATAAAACAATTCAAGAAACAGTAAAATGATCAAACCACTGTTTTAGCAGACAAATTAATAAATTGTGTAGCATTTAAAACAGCCCAGAAGTTCTAATTTAAGACCATTTACAAAAATATTTAAAACTAACATACAAAATCACTGCCGTAGAAAACACATCTTATTGCAAATACACATTCTATGTGACAACTAGCCCTGGTTTGCACTGCAAGCTATTTATAGCTATTTTTTGACAGACACATCAGAATAAATGTGTTTGATATTGGGTTTATTTATTAGATTCTTATGTTTATTGAAAGATTCCTATAACGATTTAACAATGCACACTGTCTGATATAAATGCCTTTTCCTTTAAAAAAAAAACAAAGCAAAAAATGTGCTTTGTCAAATGTGCTTTAGCTTTGAAGCTAACAGGGATCTGACAGACTGTGCCACAGGCTCTGCTGTGAATTGTGGAAAATTACTTTACGAAAAATCGCATTTGTGTTCCCTTTGAGCATTTTGACTTTGCATATATTTGCATACCATTACACAATTAAAGCCAATGTTTTCCGCCAGCTTGTAACAGGACTTTAACCACCATAGACATTGAGGGGCTTGAATATTTGGTTACACAAGGAAAAGATTGCACAGATTCCTAAAGGTGTATTCATTGTTTATGTGCATTTTAACATTTTGTTTCTTTTCTCATGCAAAGATGAAGGCTCGAAGAAGGATAGAATTCGACTGGCCAAAGAAAGAAGAGAGGAGAAAGATAAGAGCCAAGGTGAACTGCAAGTCTTTTATTCAGTTATTACTGTCAACAACGAAATATGTTCCTTTCAAAATTGTCTAAAACATTGGCCTGCTTTAGAACCATGTTTAATTCCTAAATGGATTTCATGACAATCTTGTTGATAAGTTAAAGCTGGGGGTTATTCCAGGGCAATAGACTACTGCTCCATTCATCACTGAATCCGATGGTGGAAGACTTCTGATAATACCACTAAGTGCTTAGCACAAATGAATCAGTATTGTCAGCAGGTAGGGAGAGGCTTGGCCTTTCCCGTATCAGGGCAATCTATAGACTTACCCGTGTCCACCCCCACCGTGTGTCTAGCTGTGCGGGAGCGAGCTCTCTTGGAGAAGGAACAGCGTGCACAGCAGCAGTATGAACGCTCGCTGGTGGAGCGAGGGAGGCGTCTGGAAGAGCAGCGGCAAAAGGAGATGCTCCGTCGTTCCGCCGTGGAGGAGAAAAGGAAGCAGCGCATCGAGGAGGAAAAGGTCAGGGGTTACAGCCAAACTTTATTCTCTTTGGGGTATGCACTCATAGGACAGATATTAAGTATTTTTTCTCATACACCTTCTTATCTGTGGATTCTTTTATTTTTGGATTTTTTTAGTGTGTAATATTATGATAAAATTATGTTTTTTATTATGCATAGTTTATTGCTGTTCATTTTTTCCCCAGCTTGCTTAATCCTTGAGGTGGTGTGTGTAATTTTTAGCTATTAAAATACTTGAACAGTTTTTGGAGTCAAAACAAATGCAGCAGATAGGGAAAAATATAAGTAATATGCAATACTGTTGAAAGTTTGATGTCAGTAAGAATTTTCTTTTCTTTCCTTTTTTGAAAGAAATTAAAACACATTGTATAGATATATTAATATAATTAATACATTGATTTATCAAGGTTGCATGAAAGAGATCAAAAGACAGACATTTGTCTTTACAAATTTTACAATTTCATTCATCATAACTTTCTATTCACCTAAGATGCCTTGAATCGCAGCTTACAAAAGTTACAAAAAAGTTAAGCTGTTTTCAACATTGCTAATAATAAGAAATGTTTCTTGAGCTGCAGATCAGCATATTAGAATTATTTCTGAAGCATCATGTGACACTGAAGACTGGAGTAATGATGCTGAAAATTCAGCAAAAAAACGGGACTTTGAATTAGTGTGTGTGCACGTTTAGAGTGCGTTCTTTCACTGCATGATTCAGTCTATTAAAATGCATTTAGAATGATCACAAAATTCAAGATATGGTGGCGGAAAATGTATATATTTACATCATTTCATATAGTTAATCAATATCACAGAAGAGTGCCATTTTTCCCTCCAAAAATCAGCATGATTACAAATTATTTTTACAACAGTTAAGCTGTTACAACAATACAACAATAAGCAAGAAGTTAATTAATAGACTTACGTTTAGACAGCATATTGCCTGTTTTTGCTCAATTTCAACAACAAAAATAATTCCTAACAAAGCCACAGCACTGTTTTGTGTCTCCGAGTAACACGATGGCGTTCCATTCCTGAATGAATCAACCGTTTAAATGATTCGGTTCAATCGCAATGACTCACTTATTAACAGTGACTTGCTGCCACCTGCTGGCGGTTTTAATTTCACATTTAAAGTATCTTTTAATTTTTTAATTAATTTCAAACATCAGTTGTCAATATTTTATGTTTAAAATATCAAAACATTATTAATGCATTTGCAACTGCAGGTTAAAGCATTACATGTCCCTCTGAGCTGCATTAAACAGTGTGTAAAACATCTAAATGCCATTCAGATGCAACTTCGATGTTTCCTCTGCATTGCAAAGATGAATTTTGTCAATACTGACTTAATTTGCTTGGTAACAGCCCAAATGACTTATTAACTTATTAAATGAAAAAAAAAGACTTACAAGGTGATGCACACTTATAGAAAAAAAATGGATTTAATAAAAGGTAAAAAATGACCATAAAATGTAAAAATCAATTTAAACTTATTGGAAAAGATTAATCTGCTACATGACAATAGGCTAAATCAGCTGAAATACTTCAAACCAGAGCTGTTTTTGTTTTATATGCTGCTAAGAAGACACCCCAGAAGATGGGTCAAGTATTAGCTCCATCATTGTTAGCCTAGTTTTAATAAATAAAAAAATTGTAAAAAATCAAGGAAATTGTATCGTATCAAACCGAACCGTGAATGCTGTGAACCGTTACACCCCTAACAAACACATAACCAATTCATAGCTTTCAGTCACGTGACCGGCTCGAAGACCTGGAGGGCAAAACATCCATAGAACTGCAGGACAAGCCTGTCAATTTTCCATCTGTTTCACAGCCGCAAATATTTAGATCACCTCTCAAAAGAATAAAACAAAGGTATGTGAACAAAATGCACGTTTTGGGCATTTGCAATCCATATTAGACACCCCCGGCAATATTTGAATCATTAAACAGAGCGACAAAACGTTGTAAAAACACTTAAAGTGCCTTAATATATTTAAAACAGTAATATTAAAATATCAAATTCAGTAATCTCTATAGTTAATGATGCATCGTTTACATAGGCAAGCAGATGAGACCAGAATATGAACGCAATCCGCTTAATGGTTCAGTGTTTTTCTTCTAATGGTTTTCTATGGGAAGCCATTTAACGTGAAACTTTCCACATTGCGTTTATATTCTGGCTTCATCTGCTTCCCTGTACAAAATATACATCATCAATAAGGTGTTTACTGAATTTCGCCTTTTAATATCTGCGTTTTACTACATTACTACTTAATGCAAACTGCGTAAAAATAACTGGCGGTCAGTGGAGCAAAGCTTCTTTTGCCCTCCAGGTGGGCGTTCCTATAAGTGTGTGACGTCACGTGAAAACTATCAATATTGTGAGTCTGGGGCGGGGCTACCTTTTTGTCCAAACAATGGAAGATCTAGGGAACATTTGAGAAATCGGTTTGGAAACAATTATCTTTGCATTTTTGCTGGTAGCACAAAAATTGCACACATCATCTTTAAGCCAGAACAAAAATTTTATTTTTTGAGGTCTAGAAAGTCATTCCACTATTTTTCATATTGTAATATGAAAGCCAATACATTGTAGTCAAACATCTTGCAATGGTGGAAAGAAACAGATTTGAGTTGAAAATATGAAGAAAAAAAATAAATGTAAATTTAAATAGCTGTAGCTATATTAGCTCAAGATGTGCAATTTGTGATGGTGACATCACACATGTTGACATTTTTACTGGGCACCAGTTAGATTTTATAAAAAGAATAGTTTTTGTAACCTGTGTGTAATTAAGTCTTTATTCCTGTTGAATTTAACCTCCTAGAGTTCCCACCTTTTGAGACATTGAGCTTTGTCTTAGCAGGAGAGCGAAGTCTTTGTTTATATTGATTGAAACCTAGCCCCCCCCCAGTCAGATGCTGCAATGATTGGTGACTCTCTCTGGAGTGATCAAATGACCTCACTGTTCCCGATATTCATCTTAACTGACATGTACAAATCTAATTTCTCTAGAAAAATGTGGTGTGTCATAGTAACGGTGTGTTTGAAGAAGCTAAAAGGAAAATACTGTGATTAAGATGCCTACTAAGAGAGACTGCAGTTAGGCAGTGGATCATTGTGTGCAGGGTGTGGTGCTGTTTCTGGTATAGTAGTGCTGTGTAGTCTCACCTCAGACTACTCTGATCTTGGCCAGCGTTTGGATTTAAATTAATTCTGGCTCCTCGGTATCTGCAGTGGTGTCAAATCTTTTGCAGTAGCCTGGCCTCCTTATGTCCACCTGCAGACAATATGCAGCATGAGCCACCTAGTTTTATGTTTGCTCAAAGCCATTCAAATAAAGGGTTTATTTTGTGATAATGACTCATTGTTGCTGATTACATGGCTAAATTATGATGAGTCTGTCATTGTTTACTCACCTTCATGTTCACTTGACGTGGCTGACTTCTGAGGAAAACAAAAGGTGAATTTTTGAAAAATAGTCTGCCTTGTGCTTTTCCTTATAATTAAAGTGAATAGGGACTGGATCTGTTAAACTACAAAATGACAAAGAAGCACTATAAAAGTATCATAAGTGTGATCCATACAAAGTATGCACTAACAATGTATCTTTGTGAGGAACAATGGTGTTTGAATTTCAATCGATTCATCACACAAAGCTACCGTACACCTTCAGAATACTTGGAATATCTCAAAACTCATGTGAACTGCTTTTATGATATTTTTATGGTGGTTTGTGATTTTAAATCTTGACAGTCCTAGTCCATTTCATTTTGTTATATGGAAAAGAGCGACCAGGATGTTCTCTGAAAATTCACTTTTTTAAATCCACGGATGAAATAGCATCATGGAGTTTGGGATGACATGAATGTTAGTAAATGATGACAGAATGTTGATTTTGGGTGAACTGTCTCTTGTGAAAAAGAAGTACACTTTTAAACAGAGCACTTATTACAGAAATAATATACTTTAAAAATATATATAATTAAGTACAAATTGAATGTAATGTTATCAGGCACTTAACTGCATAATTGCAATTAGATAAAAATGTATTGTTTTTTTAATTTGATATGAAATGCAATTTTTTGACTCACTTACACAGGACTTAAGTACATCTTTATATGTAATTTAATAATTGCATTTAATATCTCTGAAATATGGTTAAACTGAATTGCTGAATATATTAACAAGCATTTATGGTAAACCAAATTACACTTTGTCATTTCTATTGAAACTTTTATTGAATAAAACATTACAGTTTAAAATTATAATCAACTACTTTGCATGTGCTTTGTTATTCAACACATCAAAATATGTCTTTAAGACCATGACAAAAGATTATTAAAACTGATTCAGTATGTATGTTGAAGTAAAACTTTTAATTTGACAAAAAAGTGTACTTCATTTTCTTGGGAAACTTCTTTAATATTATATTATTTGCAAGTACATTTTTTTTAAATATATACTAATATATCTTTTAAATATATTCACAAGGAATTCATTTGTAAATACAAGTTTTTTTATCATAAACAAAGAGGCTACAGAGTGGCATGAGATAAACTAGAACTATATATATTAGGGGTCTAACGGTTCACAAAATTCACGGTTTGGTTCGATACGACACAGTGGTGTCATATCACGTTTTCGATATGGGGGGCGGGGCAATTGAGTACGTCGTAATGTTGGAAATATTTCTGTTTTAAACCATGAAGGCGAGCCAATGGATATCACACAAACACACGTGCAAACTTTGCTCAAGATTTATGCCGGTGAACGTCTTAATCTCAGTCAATTCACTATAAGCAGAAAGTGAAAATAAAAACGGAATGATGGAGTAATGACAGAGCTTTCGGCATCTGACGCCGCTTATTCTCTCAGAGACAAAGAGAGACGAATCTACTTCAACATATGCTGATAACGGTATAGCCTATAGCTGTTTTCATTTATTTCCTTTATATTTCTCTTGTGGCCCGTACATACTGAAAAAAAAGAAAGAAACGTATTTCGTGTTAAACAGGTTGTTTTTGAAAGTCAGTGCTTGAAATAAAAGCTTTTTATTTCATTGATTTTTATTGATGACCAGTTTTGGGGGTAATGCATTACAAGTAACGCGAGTTACGTAATAATATTACTTTTTTCAAGTAACTAGTAAAGTAAAGCATTACTTTTTAATTTACAAGAAAATATCTGAGTTACTTTTTCAAAAAAGTAACGCCAGTTACTTTTTTCCAATTTATTGTCTGACAGTGCGCTGTGTGAACATGTATGTTACTGTAGTTCTAGACTAAATGTGAATGTGCATTAATTCATCTCACTCGCAAAAAACTGATTTAGTATTCATCAAAATGAATTAAAACAATGAAATGCAATCTCAGAATATGACGCAAACCTGCAATAATTAAATGTTAAATAACACAAATGTATCTAATCCCATTTTATTAACCGATGTCTTTGCTGCTGACTTTTGATGATCCAGTTCAGCCATACTAATAAGCAAAAATGACTTTAGATAAACTAAACAATTGTGCTTCATTGTTTTTTTTATTGCTGAAGAGTGTTGAACTTCTTCTCCTGCGTTCTATTTAACAGACGTGAATTTACTTTTCCTTCAGCCTGAGGTTTATTCATTACACTTTTTGGTGTGAAAGAGCTTTTACATTTGCTATTAATTACAACTTCTTGTATTAAAAACAATCAAGCCCTGCTCATATTTAAAAAGTAACGCAAAAGTAACGTAACGCATTACTTTCCATAAAAAGTAGCTAAGTAACGTAATTAGTTACTTTTTTAGGGAGTAACGCAATATTGTAATGCACTACTTTTAAAAGTAACTTTCCCCAACACTGTTGATGACTGCAGTGTTAATATTTTAATTATAGGACTATAATTCATTGTAGGTAGCCTATAGCCTAATAGACCTGTTTTAAAATACCTTTTTTTTTAAATATTTTAATTGAGGAGTAAATATAGCCTAATCTTATCCTCACAGCGCATCAGTTATGCGTTAATTATTCCGGGGCAAATTAATTGTACTTTTAATTTAATAATAAAAGTAACTTCATAATAATAATAGGCCTAATAAAAATAAGAATGTAACAGGCCTACATTAATTGGAAATGCCAAATCCTCTTAAGATTGCCAATAATTCATGTTTTTGACAATATCTCATGGCTATCGTCGATACAAGATCGTCTTTCGACGCACCCCAGCAAGGGGAGGTTATCACGGGGCAGACAGCACGTTGCCTGTTACGTCGTTTGGGCTGCGTTGTTGAGCGCAGTGGCACTGATATTTCACACACTAGTTTAAGCTTTTATTTTCCAAATGTAATCGGATTAGTCCAACGAATCACTCGGTTTGTAATGCATACCGAACCGAAAGCCTCGTACCGAATGGTTCAATACGAATACACATATCGTTACACCCCTAAAATATAGTATAAATGGTCAGTATACAAATATATTTGAATCCAATGTTGATCAATCAGAATTAAGTTCTTAAGAGAGTCATGTTATTTCACTCTTATGATTTTATTGCTTAGACTAGGCTATGTGTTGTTTCCTTGAATCTGGGGAGTTGTTTAATTGTGTATTTTACATGTGTAAACATCAGTGCTTTGGGAAGGGTTATGAGTATACAAAATCAATCAAAATGTAAAAATTTTGGGAGAAACAAGGTTATACTGGTTAGAGGAAATGCAGATACTGGGGTGGGCTAGAGAGAGAAATATTTTCACTGATGCAACCTGTGTCATTATAATACTCGGTGTGCGTGTGCTCACCATTTATGTCAGCCGCTGAGGGGGGAGGGTGTGGGTGGAGTTATGGTCGTTCTCTCCTCCGTCTGGCTGTACGCTCTCTTAGACACACAGTCACAGGAGAGAAATACAAAGAGAGAGTCACTGAGTGCAAGGGAGAGAGAGGCAGAAACAGAAGGCAAGGCCCTCGTCATTTTGCACGCACGCATACGAGGAGGAAGAGCAGGGAGAGAGGGAGAGTCAGAGACGGATAGGAGAGGTGGTCGCCATGGAGCAGCTAGCCTTATCCCCATCCACTCGCCGCCGCAGTGAGAGCTCTGTCAGAGAGTCTCTTTTCTTTCCTGTTTTGGAACGCAACGAACAGGAGCGACTGGAGGCCCTGATGCGACGTTCTATCGAGCGGAACCTGCAGACGGACCAGAGGCCCAAACGCTGGACCTGGGGCGGACCTCCAGGAGTCTGCGAGGGTGAGTGTGTGTGCGTGCTTGCGAGGGCGTGGAGGGTCCCTTGTGTGAACTCCTCACAGGGCCGTGGGGAGCAGGAATGGATGGAGAGATAGGAAAACAGGGTGTGGGAACTGCACTGCAGCCCTTTTGTTTTTAAACCGACTGGGATATTGACTAATACAGCAGCTGTGGGATGAAAATGCAGCTGTTTTATGAGGGAGCTGCAGTGTCACACTGAGACATCGAGCTGTTGCTGATCTCAAGGAGTCGCCCCAGTCGCATGAAAACACTCTGTCTCAAGGTTAGCACTGTCAGCGACCCATCACAGACTCGTAGGCATTATAAATCATCCGTGCAATAGATTCCTGGGGGCAAGGGGCAATTTGGGCTGTTTTAGCTAGAGAACAAACACCGTAAACTGCTGTCACTGTGACTGCACAGGGTATATTAGACTGCGCAGCCGAAGGATTTTTGCTCTGTCACTGCCTCGTTCTGACTTTAAATAATGCCTTTTTTCCCTGAACATTTCAATTACACAAGCCTACGCTGAAACTGTTTATTGGAGTATGTTTTACAAATGCTATTTCAGTCTTCAGTCTACTTTCAAAGTCTTATGCTCAGTTCAATGTTTTACTTACGTTTCTTTGATATGGTGAAATTTACTTGTGATTTCTGTGTTAAAATTGTTTTTACACCAACTCCTCAGTAGACCTGAGGCTCTAGTAAATCATATCAACACTGGAAAATAATGCTGCTTTCAAGACAGACATAAAAGCACCACCCTGAATCTGTGGTGCATTCATAACTACATCAATTATTTACACTGTCCAATAGCAGAGCCTTAAGCCTGATCCTGAGTCAGTCTGATAATATATCTAGACGACATGCATGTAGTGTCTGTTTTGCTTTGTGGATAAGGGCGAACGATTGAGAATGAGTTTATGGTCGCCCTTGGAAAACATTAGGCTCTCTGATAACCTGATATCATCGCATCAGCTGCATGCTGTGCTCTGGGTTATTTCATATTGCAGTGGTTCATATTACCATCCTGCTTTTATTAGCGAAATTACTTTTTTTTTAACAAAGAAAAATGCCCTGCTGGAAATTATGCAGCTTCCCGTCAGAGGAAAAAACTGCTGACGGGGTATATCAGTATTTCACAGGGACACACTGTTATGACTTCTCATAATATTCACTGTGATCTTGTGAAATACTCTGTGCTCACGCACCTGTAATTTCTCTGCTTTGCATCACCTGACGCACAGGTGATCCTAAGATTGCCCCGCCCTCTCCTGCTGCTTCAGCCTCCTTAACCAATGACCCCGCTGCTCACCCTCCTGCCTGCAAATCCAGGAACGGTACTGACTTCCTGCTGCTTTACGTGTTATCCCCATTCACTTCCCTAAAGATTCAGTCACAGTGATGCTGATGTTGTTGTTGTTTGCATGTGCATGAGATTTTACATAAGTGTATGTTATATGTGTGCCAAGATTTATACTACAGTTCAAATGTTTGGGGTTGGTCATATTTTTTAATGTTATTTTTAAGTTTAGTGTGAAAGAAGTCTCTTTTACTCAACAAGGGAGCATTTATTTTAATAAACAGTAATTTAATTAAATATTATTACAATTTAAGATGTTTTAATAGGCTATATTTTATTGACTGGAGTAATGGCTGCAAAAAATCAGCTTTGCAATTACAGGAAGAAATGTTCAAAACAGTTAATATGTTTGTGGAAACATTTATTTCATTTATTGTGATACATTTCAGTAAATGTGATACAGTACATTTATTTCAGGGTTCTTTGATGAATAGAAAGTTGAATAGAAAGAACATAAATATTTTTACTGTCACTTTAGATCAATTTAATGTGTCCTTGCTGAATAAAAGTATTAATTTCTTTAAAAATAAATCTTACTGACCCCAAACTTTTGAACGTTAGTGTATATTGGTTTTATCCATAGGTGTTTTTGATGCTCTGTTGTCTGTTTTCTTGTTTATTTCAGTGGTGAGGTTTGTTAATAATGGTGCTTGCTAAGGCAAACATCACTATTGCTATTGTTCATCTATTACATTTTCCACTTAAATCATCATTTCTAAGTGAATGACTTAAAATATTTGCCTGACAGATGATAACCAGGAAAAAACATTTTGACTCGTTTTGAATTAGGGACGTAGGGAAGTGTATCTAGGGACCAGAATAACATAGTGGGTCAGCATTTTAGACTCTTGCCAGTAAGAAACCACTCAAAACACCTCAACAGTCTGCTGAAATCTACTTGAAACTCCTTAACATCCACATAGCAATATGCTAAAAAAAAATCACTCAGAACACCTTAGCAAAATAATAGCAATATGCTAAATTATTTGCATATAAATAACTGGCTTTCATATGGTTTTATATGATATACTGTGTGTGTGTGTGTGTGTGTGTAGTACAAAAGCCAAGTCAAATAATTTAAATATTATCTGAAAAATACTACTTTAATATAAAAAGAGATGTATATAGTGCTGTCCACAGCCAAAAAAAGGGAATCCATGGGCCCCCATCAAACATCAACAAAATGGAGGTGACCACTCACATTTTCTTCACAAAATGTACAAGTCTAGTCGTAATCAGGATATTGTTTGAAGTGTATGTTTATATCCAATTGTAGGCTATATTTATGCTGCAGCGCCCTGGTAACACCCTATTATCAGGTTTTGCATGGACAAGCACCTCCTATCATTTTTGTGTTTGGAGTAGTTTTTATACTGTCAGTGTCTTTATTTCCAAGGTGGATGTAAACATTGTATCAATGAGGAAATGAAACTGTCTGGAGAACCAATCAAGCTCCCATAACAGGACGTAGAGGTTACATCCATCAGAATTGGAGTCTGTCATATTGTTCCTCGCCTAGTAAGTGATCCGGATGCACAAGAAAAGACGTGTAATCCGGATCCGCCTACAGCTGCATTGCACCCCCTAAAAGAATGTACAGGGGGTCTCATCTGTCAGCTCATTTTAAATGCAGGCCAGCTTAGCAAACTCCCCTGCAACATCACACATGAGCTACATAAACTCAGAAATCTACCTCATATGAAAATGAGCCTGCTGTTCATGAAAGTCTTTGATCAGTGTAAATATTCATACCCAAATGGCCACTAATTATTAATCAGAAAGAAAGCCTCTGGCATTTATCTTCAGAATTAACTTGTATCTGTTAAGTCTCTGGGTGAATGAATATCATTATGATTGTGTCTGATCGCCTGTGCCTGTTTTCTTTCTCCCTGGAACCTTTCGTAATACGTTTTACTGCAGTCCAAGATTTTATGATTCCACCCGAGTCCCCAGACTCTGTCCTGTGCAGGCATCTCTCCTCCTCCTCCACTACTTTGCCCAATGTGACAGAGAAAGGCAAGTGTTTTTGCATTAACCTTCACTATTTAATTGATTGCAATTTCTGCCCCGCCCCTGTTTGCTCCTTTGTCTTCCCGTGACCTCTGGCCCCTCAGTGTCTTGTCTTTGTTCCCGAATAGCCTCCTCCAGCCCTCACAGGTCTCCTTACAAGGCTTCACCCAGTAGAGCCGAGCAAAAGAAGGTTAGCGCATCATTCTACGGACAGCTGGACGACTCCAGAGCAGCCACAACCCCGAAAAGCCCTCAGGTCTGATCTGCATGGATGTGATCAACATTTTGTCAGATAGCTCAGATATTTATATTTGGTGCAAAGCACAATGGGACACAACCCACAGAGGAGCTGGTCTCCTAGCAACTGCATTGTACAGATCGGTGCATGTCCAGTTTCAGTTGTGGATTTATAGCTGTAGATTTTTGAACAGGGGGTTTTGAATGTCCTGCAGGGGGTCTTTTGACAGATACAGTATGAGACATATATAATTTTTTTGTATATTTCAGAATGTATTTCTAAAATGTGTACATTATATATCTTGAACATTCTAGAAGGTAAAAATGTTGATATTGGTGAAAATTCAAACCTAATATTATTTGAAGGGATAATTCATCCTTCATCTTATTCCAAACCTATATGACTTTCTTTCTTCTGTGAAACAAAAATAATTGATAGATAGTTGAGAAACATTTCTCAAAATATCTTCTTTTATGATCCACAGAAGAAAAAAAGTCAAAAGACATGAGCAAATCAGTGTCATTATAGTTAAATTAAATTAACTTTAAAACAATTAAAAAATGTTGTTACTTGAAATAAACTAAATGTTAACTGAAATAAAATGCAATATAAAAAACTTAAACTTGTTTTATTTTGGCTAGTTCCCAAGGCAGAATTTCTTATTTTCGTTTAGTATAACTTAATGTACTAAAATAGTTCAATTAAATCAATAAAAACTATACAGACATATTTGAAACAACAAAAACTTATAAAAAATTACAAATACACACAACAAAAAAAAGTACTAAAACTTTAACTAAAATTAACTTGAAAGCAGAAAATATTAAAATTAAAATCAAATTCAAAATAACATTTTGATAGTATCTCAGTACTATTACTATTACTACAATAGTAGTAATACTAAAATAACACTGGAGCAAATTAATAAATGTGGACAGAATTTTAATTCTTGGATGTAACTTAATGCATCACTCTTCATGAATAAACAATACTTCTGCTGCATCACGAGGACCAGGATTAAGAACCGCAGACATAGATTAATAAATGCTGCAGATTGTTGTTAAGAGTCAGAACAGGTTACCAAATTTTATGAAATTGATTCTTATTGTAAAGCATTACCAAGAAAATCTAATTTTTTTATATTAAAGTTTTCTGGTTTGGCTGAGAGTTTTTGTAGTTTTGTGGCTTAGTTAGAACAGTGAATTGGACAAATGCATAATTCTGGTTTCTGTTTTGGGTGTTTAGACTGAGAGACCCGAAAAGAGCATCACTCAAACCTTAGCTGACTCATCTACAAAAAAACTTGAGTCTCCAACAACACCCACCCGAAGTTCTTCTACACGCAAGAACCCCAGCACACCAAAAAGGTTTTGTATTTTATCATGTTATCATATATTATTATTTGTTGTCATTTATTTATTTAAAGACTTTAGACTGAGTGTATATTTGTTTTTTTCATTTGTAATTAGATCCAAGTCCTGTAAGATCCAGTCCCCAGCCTCCCCGGGTCAATACCCCCCTTCCCCGATGAGGCACAGAGCCACAACACCAAGTTTAGAAAACAAGAGGTGGGAAGGAGAGGAGAAAGGGTCCATGGAGAGTAAAGGCTGCAGCACTCTAGAGAGAAAGACCTCCAGAACAGAGAAAATCACAAAATCTGCAAGCAAGGAATTTGGACATAATGCAGGTATTGTTTTTTAAAGGAATAGTTCAATATTCTGTCTAGTTTTATTTAGTATTATTTATATACTATTATAGCATTTATTATTATTTTGAACTTGCTTTCATTTTTAGATTTTCAGGTTTAATTTTAGATCAAGTTATAGTAATTTTGTCATTTTATTAGTTTATTTGTCAAGGCAACATTTTTCATTTTCATTTTCTCTAAATTTCAAGTGTAAGTTTTCTCATTTTTATATTTTAATTTTAGCTTTATTTCAGTTATACAATTATAATAGTTTTAGTTTTCATTTCAGTTAACAGTAGCAATATTCATTCTTTCATCATTTATTTTGACTGATTTCTTCTGATTTAAAAGCTGTGCTAATGGGATCTCAATCACGTGACGTGGACTAAGTGCCTCCTGTCTTGTGTTTCAGAGTCTCCAGTTACTCCCACTGGGAAAGCAGGTACCACTGATGCTGAGGAGGCCTCCAGGCTGCTGGCGGAGAGACGACGCCTGGCAAGAATACAGAAGGAGCAGGAAGAAAAGCAACGCCTAGAAGAGGAAAGGTAGAGATATTGTGTGTCTCTAGGGTCTGTGTGTCACATTTATGTGTTTGCTTCTGTATCATATATCATCTTCTTTATAAATCTCAGGCTCAGGGCTGAGGAGCTCCAGAGGCAGCAGGAAGAGGAGAGACAGTGGCTGGAACAGGCCGCTCGAAAGGCAGAGGAGAAAAGACAGAGGCAGGAGGAGGAGCGCTGTCAGAGAGAGCTGGAAGACAGGCACCAAAAGGAACAACGCTGGAAGGAGCTCCAGGATGATCTGGAGAGACAGGTCAGAGGGATATTACAATGCATTTCATTAAAATACAGTCGGAACTAAAAATCTGAGACTGATGAAAATGTTATACATTTTTATTTAATACATTTTTTAAATAAATTACTTTAATAATATAATGCAAAAAAAAAAAAAAGATCTATTACATTTTCAGCAGTGGTCTCAGATGTTTGGACCTCACTGTTTAAACAAACTAAAATAAAAAATAAAATATATACATAATCATTACATAAATACAAAAAGAACACAAAAATGCACAAATGAAAAAAGTGAAAAATGCACAAAAATAAAACTGACTCATCAAGGCACATATTCAGCTAGTCTCGCATAGCCAGACCTTCAGACTGACGGCTGAAGGTCTGGAATAGATGTCCGCTTTCATTGGCCAAGGCCCGCCCATGAGGCCCTTTGACCGACATGTTTAACAACCAATCATAGTTCGTTTCGTTCAGCGTCACGTTTCGGTGCGTGGAAATGTCACCACAATAACAAACGGGTGTGTGAAACTCTCGGATGTATTTTAAAGATTATATGCCGCGAACTTTAAATATTTCACATACTTTTGAAAATCCAGCGTTTAGTTGATCCTGATAAGCGCTCGTTGTCACATTTGTAAACACGATGGCTTTCTTCTTGGGGTTTGGCGCCACGGCATCTTTGTTTCCAGGCAGAACGTTAAAGAATGCGACACACACGGAAATCCTGTGTAATTCAACCAATCCGACGACGACTTCGACACTCCTGAAGTGTTTCCAGAAAAGTGTGCCATATGCATCAGACGTTTAGCCAACATTCCGTGGGCGTGACATCTGAGGCTGAGACTAATATTCAGCATACTCATCCATTAGGTCACTGACTCAGACACGTGCAGCACCAATCTGTCCTAATTAATTATAATAATTGTTTAAACATTGGAGCTCAAAAATCTGAGACCAATGCTGACCACATTTTTAATTTTTATATTATATTATATTATACATTTATTAGATGTTTTATTTTATTATTATAAATTATATTTATAATTAGATAGAAATGTATTATATTGTCAGCAATGGTCTCAGATTATTTGACCCTGCTATTTGAGCAAACACAAAATAATAATAATAATAAATCAAAGTAGCATTACATAAATACAAAAAAAAGACAACAAAAACAAACAGAAATAACAACTGACTCATCAAAACACATTCAGCATACTCATCCATCCAGTCACATGCAGCACCAATCTTTCTTCTGTAGCTGTGAATATCTGTAGGGATGAATGTGATATAGTAGGAGATGTGATGTGTCATGATGTTTGGCAGAGGGAGGAAGCGGTGCAGCGTGTTCATAGAGAGGCTGAACGGAAGAGACAGGAGCGAGAGCTTCTGAAAATTCAAGAGGAGCAGGAGAGACTTCAAAGGAAGAAGGTTCTTCTCTTTTCTGTTTACGTTTAGAAGCAAGTAATACATGGGAAATGTATTCACATTGACACTATTAAAATGATTCTGCAATTTAATGTGCATTATAATGAGAAAAGTTTAGTGGTAAGTAATTATGAAGTGGTAATCTCTAAGGCCTACTTATCTATGCACGGATTTATTTCTTAATTAAAACTTAATTCAAACTTTATAGAGTGTGCAACAGAGCAGCTGAATCTGGCTGCATGTAAAGTCAACAAGAAATGGTGTTTGCAACCCATTTGAGTTTTGTAATTTTTTGTAAAAAGGATATTCACGATGTATTTAAATAAAAACAAAGCATGACTTGATTTTATTATTTAGGAAATTATTAGGTATTTAAAAAAATATTTTACATTGTCTGGTTTGTGGTAGGTGTTGAAAAAATAATCAAAACAACATCAGAAAAGACTTTGTTGCTTTGTCTGATGCAAGGCAAAAAATAAATTTGTTTTGAGGTTATGTTTTAATTAAAGCTTATGATTTATGATGTTTGCATCTTTGATTTTGGCAGCGCATTGAGGAGATTATGAAAAGGACAAGAAAATCGGATGGGGAAAAGGTAAATCAATTCTCTACAGGCCAATTAAATGATCAGATAACAAAGATTTACTAACTGTGGCAAATAATATTGCATGTCATGTGTTTGGATAGAAAGAAGAGATGCAGATGGAAGTCCCATCCCCCATATCTGTTTCCCAGTGCATCTCACCGTCTGCCTTGGAAACTGCAGGTATTGATACGACCTGTATCACTATACAGTTCTACAGTGGGCATGTAGTAACATTTAACCCTCCCTTTCACTGTGTAAATTCACTCAAACACACACTCATTATTATTTGTCTATTTCTTGCTGCTGAGTGACTCAGCATGTGGAAATCTATTTTTGTCTGTAGAAAAAATTAATAGCGCCATCAAGTGGTGTAATTACGATATGAAATTAGTTTGTCTTCTCAAAATAGAATGTTGATAATCTAGCTCTGATTTTTTTTTTCTCTTGGATTAAACTACAATAAACACAGCAATTATTAGTCCACCAAAGGCAACATCTCTGTCTCCAATCATATGCCTTGAGCCACTGGAGGCAAAGATCTGCGGTGCAGATGATCTCTCGGATGGGGTTCAGTCCATGGATGTCAGGTTAGCTCCAATAGGTCCGCTAACCACATTGATAAAATATTGCCAGTCCCTGTAATATACCAAAATACTTGTCATTGCAGCCCAGTGTCCAGAGATGATCTCGTTCCAGAATATTCCCCCGTCAGCGAGTTCTCACAGAACAGCATGACTTCTGTGGCTTTGGGCGATATCCACATTCTGACGGGGCAGGTCTCGCATCCCAAAGTGTCTGCTGCTCCAGCTTTTGGTGACTGCAACAAGAACCTGATCCAGGATTGCAGTAGCGCTGCTATTGACTCATCACTTTTCCAGAGTCTTAGGCCCGCCTCAGACAAGCTCAACATCTAATGCAAAGGTGATTGCTAAGTCGAAGGTTTTTCATGAGGTGATTTTGGATTTCTTTTTATCACTCCATGAATCAGAAAATTCTGTCAACAGACAGTTTTTTTTTTTGCCATATTTTTGGGAATAGAATGTTTTATAAAATCAGCTCTGTAAAAACCATCAGAAAACAGATAAGAACAAAACTATACAGTCTGGTGTGTGTAAGTTCTGCTGAAGTGGAGATTTCTGACTTGGTGCATGAGAAAATAAAACTCATTTTAAGAAAACAGCCTTTAAAATATATATTGTAATTGAAATCTAGAGACACAAATAGATAAAGTGCATTAAAATGAATACTTAAACATTTATTTTGGATGTTTTCTTTTAACTAGTCTGAAACAACATGTTATGAAAAGCCAAATACCCCAAACTGACCAAATGTTTTTGCCTGTAGTGTCTTGCCTTAAATGGAAGTTCTGTCATCATTTACTCACCCGCATGCCACATGTTATTTCAAGCCTCATTGATTATTCTGTGGAACACAAAATGACATGTTCATGAGATCAGTAGAACCTGAGCAACTGTTTCATTCATGAGTCAAAAGAACAATTCGTTCACTAATTGGCCATATTCATTGTTTAAAGAAACTCTCACTATCAAAATGATAGTGAGCAAATGAGGACAGAATATTAATTTCTCATATGTGTTGTCTTTTCTGTTTTAGACTCTATTGAAGCATGGGGCTGGAGTGAACTGATGAATTGGAGTTGAGCTTAAAGATGAGACCAGCCCTTTGTGCCTCAGCAGCGTCCTGAATATCCTCTGAACAGAAGAACAAGGACTGAATGTCAAATCATGTGTTAATAGCAAAGAAGGGACAACCTGACAGTTGATTCCCACACACATAAAATAATGTTTGCCTGATCCTCGTAGATATTATATTTCACACCATTTCATCTTAGTATCACCAGACAAAGCAACTGTATTAGCGCAGTCCTCGTGGTCTTATTCTTGTTATACACCTGTAGCATTGATGAGTGATACACCGTGACAATTGTAGCAGCTCCATTGTGTAATTTGTTTTATTTTGGGTTGCATAAATGACCAGCAAACCGAGCAGTTATGTGCTGAGTCTGCTAATTGTGCTGTATTGTATGGCTGGGGTTTGCAAACAGTATATTATGTAAATCCATGACTTTTCCGCATCGTCTCTGCAATCCAAGCTTTGTAGTCTGAAAGTGGATATGAATAGATGTAAAGTGTGATATTATTCCGCCATAACTGTTATACTGGCATTAATGTATTATTAGTCAACACCAGTTAGACTTTATGAGGACGTATACAGAAAAAAGTGTACTTCTAATGTAATTTATTGTGTAAAAGTTTAAAAAGGGAATTAAAAGTGCACAATTTCATTGTGTTAAATAGCATAGTGCTTTTAATTCTTCATAGACTTTTGTGTTGTTTTGTTATATGACATCGCACACAGCTCTATGCAGATCAAGAAAACCAAGCAACCATAAGAGCAATGCAAATCAAGGTAATTTAGCATCCGTACAAATGTACAGTAGTGACTCAAAAGATCTGTACATCCTGAGTATGTTGCTTATAATACTCTGTTTACCATCTTGTATACTCAGGGTGCTTGTGAGCTTTGCATGTGAGCTCAGTTCTTTTGATGTTTGGAGGTGATATCATGATGCTGTAGTGTAAAACTTCAGATGCTCTGGATTGCTTCAGGACCAATAAGAAACTAATTTCATGAAAGATGGAAGTATCTATCACAGAACTTGGGATGTTGATTACATTTTTGATTATACAGAGAGTGATGGGTTAATACTGAAACATGACATTTGAGAAAAGGTGCATGAATCAGCTGCTTTGAAGTTGCCGAACCTTGAGATAATGACATTACAATAAACATGTATCACACCGTGATCTTTCCTTATTTACAATTTATATAGTTGTACTGGTTTACAGTATGTATTTGCTTACATTATTATATCGAGCACATGCAGTGACATAATATACAGTATATGGGATACAGGGATATACTGTATGGATACACTTTATTGAAAGCTTGATTACCAAAAGTGGGACATGTTGTAACAGTGTATAATATAAAAAATATAATATACCTTTTATATAAAATACTATAAAATTACCTTTTACATTTTCTGTTTCATGAATCGTTTTGTTTCATGATAGATAGATAGATGTGTTTACATTTTTCTATACACGTTTAATTAAATTACATATAAAATATATTTAAAAAAAAAATCATAAACATTTAACACATGTGCCAACTTAAAATGCGTTTTATTTTTATTTGACATGTGGGTGACGGTCTGTAGGGGGCAGTGTCGCACACTGAGCTGCTGCTGCTGTTAGGGCTGTAAGATGTCATGCAGCTCTCAAAATTGTGGCCAACATAAGCCAGTTCCACCGTAAAATAACCTCTGAATCGTTTTTTTTGTTTTTAAACTGGTTCATTAAAACTAAAGTTATCTATCCGAAAGAACCTTTTCGTGGAAACGAATCAGACTTCTAATCACGTTTAGCGAGCATGAGGCGAAGGGTAATAAAATATAAAATTAAATAGCCTAGGTCTTTTATATATATAAAAAGAATGATCTTTTATCTCACAACTCTCGTAATTACGGCTTTTATCGAGCATGAGGGAGGTGAATGGTGCTTCTCAAACAGAAGGCTGCATCCTCAAATTCAGATGATCTCAGTGCCGACTCGTTTTCTTTCAGTTTATTTTCATGAATTTAAATGTGTGCAGCCTTCGAAGGATGTAGCCCTCCATTTGAGACTGAGAGGCACCCATAGATAAGATTTGTTGAACTGAAAAAGGCTCTGAATGAGGAGTCGATTCCTCTTGATGGGATTGATTCCCAACGCCTCGGAATCGAGGAAATGATTCTTTTCGGAATCGATTCCCAGCCCTAGCTGCTGCTGAAAACGAGTCAGTCACTGAATCGCTTCCGGGTCAATCTTGTGTATGGATCGCTGGGTTAAGTTTGGTCGTGTGATAAAATACATACATCAACAATCCATCATTTGAGTCATCGTTTCGATTCTCATAGCTCTTTAATCTGTGATGTAATTCATTGTGCGGCAGCTTGTTCCTTTCTTTCGCGAGAAACTGGTATTTTGGTGGACGCATCGTCTAGCTGTGTGTGGAAGCCGTTTCGCGGGGTATGTGAGGCTAATACTAACGTACTGTTATTTTATTCTACAAATATTTTTTTAGTAAAATGTGTTTCTATAAAAATTTGCTTTAATTATGCCATGCTCTAGCATCATCGATCTCAGGTTATTTTGTGTTGCGCAGGCCTATTTAATGGATCATCTGAGAAACGTCGAGGAATGTTAATTATCAATGTAACGTTAGTTAGTGTAATGAGTTAACGGTTTCATATTTTTTCGGAGTGCTTTTGAAAGCTCTTTTCATTATGTATGAGCATTAACTGTCATACCTCGTTGCAGTATTGATAGCATTTGTGTTTTCTGTCTGGTGCTTAGAATGGAGTTTCTATAGTTTAACCTTTAAGAAATTTGACGGTGTTTTTATTACAGTAACACCTACTCCAGTCGATATGGTATTTTTATAAATGTATTTTATTTATTGAATTTTCTAGTAATGAAACTGTGAAGCCTAAAGAAAGAAATAGTCTCATAAATCTTTGGGGGGAAAATGGAAGGGGGTGGGGTTCCTGTCATTGAAACCTGGTAATTTTTTTTTTTTTTTTACTTGATTTCCAGGCTTTTGTTCTACTGAAAGCATGAGTTAGGTACTAATAAGTGTAATAATTTAAATTTATTAATTTCACAAATTTACATAAAAATGGAAAATTGCCTCATAATTATCTATAATAATAATAAAACAAAGTCTTAAAAGCAATCATAAGTGACCAGAGAAATAATAGAAAATCATGCAGATTCACTGGTCAAAATGTGTGGAAACATCAAAATACTTTACAGATATGTTTGTTTAAACTTATTATGACCATATTCAGTGCCTATTTCAGGTTTATAATTCATATAAACTTGTTTTCTATTTAACATGCAAAAGAGGGATTTTAAAAAGGGGGTATTATATATAATATGCCATTTTGTGCTGTTGTATTTTGATCAAAAACTACTATGTTAAAACGTTGGTAAATTTTCAGAATGGAGACCTCGGTTGCATAAGTTTGGTCTCATGGCTAACAGTTTCTTGTTTTTCAAGGAAGCAATGTCACGTCCGCGTTCGAGATCTCCCTTGTATTCAAGGTATTTAATCTAAAGTCGGTGTTACAAAAAACTTTATTTTGTTGTTGCATTGCTGGTTATTAACAGCTTTTTGAACCTCTCGAATATTAACAGAATCCCTACTCTTCATGGGAGGAGAGCGGAAGGATTATTTGATAACCAGATACATTCATCGGTACAGTCTGATGCGTGGAGAAACCCTGAATATGTCAACAAAGTAGAAAGTAGCACACATTGGAACAAAGATTCCTATCAAGGAGAGCAACGTGTTGACCACTGGGCCAAGTTTATTGATGCGATAGAGCATGCTCAAAAAAGAGGGGCTTCACCTATGACCAGATACCACATGCAGGGTGACGAAGAAAGTCCGCCCCATTCTCCAAGGAGGCTGCCTAGGGAAAGGTTACCTTCTGCTGATCACACACATTTTGGTGTTGAAGAGCACTACAGGATGCCATCACCAGGTTGGAACAAGAATGAAGGCGTTGATAAGGAGCTCAGTTCACAACATAACCACAGAGAATCGAGGGACAGGCCTTATCCAAGACATCCCGAAGGAAGAAAACAGGACAGGATGGATTATGGATATCATAATGAAGAATATGGCGGTCAATATCAAGAAAGGGGCTCCTTTTCAGAGAGGTACAAGAATGCATTTCTTTCCCCGCTTCATACGTCTGACGTGGATGGAGAGGAACAAAGAAAAGAAGAAAGGATTCAGTCACTTTCATTGATGGATAAATGTTTTTTTTTAATTACATCTGTTACATTTATTCTCTTTAATTTTACATTTTAGTCAATAATGTATTTAATAAATTAAATCTTTATTGTTACCCCTTCTTTTGTTTTTTTTTAGATTAGTTTCAGTTAGCTGTCATTATCATCAATTTGAATATATAGATCCAGTTAATTGTACTGTTCGTTAAAACCTTGCTAGTAACTATGTATTATTGTAATTTCATTCTAATCTTGGACAAATGTTACTTGCTTTCTTAATACAGGTCATCAAAGTCAGATTATAGGGAGCGTCACCCTCCTTCTGAAGGACTTAGAGATTTTGGTCTGCAGGATGAGTTCGTTGAGCATCAGAGAGGCTTCAGCCCACGTCGCGCACCTGTCATTGTGGAACACGATCATGGAATTGCAAAACAAGATTCAAGGAACCGCGATCCCCCCAAGATGAGTGGCAATCTGAGGAGCAGAGACCCACCTAGGACAAGTGAAACCCAGAGGAATCGTGATCGAGATAGAAGAGACCAAGTCTATCATACACGTACCTTACAAGATAGACATGGCGGACGACCAAATAATAACCCCCAAGAGGAATCAAGAAAGAACTACTCTTCTTATGGAAGAGACACTCAAGGAAGAGAGCGCTCAAGACACATGGATCAACCTAGAATGGAGTCACATTCAAGAGACTCAGAAGTAAGGAGGGAAATGGATTTAAGGGATGTGAGGGATGTTGATTTGAGGAACAGAGAAAGAGAACCTGTCCCGGATTGGGAGGAAGAGCGATCGCAAAGGAATCGTGGAAGGATGATGGGGCAAGGAGTGGTTCACCAAAGAGCTCAGCATCACAGGAAGCCAAACACTAATGTTGGTCCTGCACCTAGAATGGATTTCAGTGAACAGGAGACCCTCAAGATCAAGGTGGACATGAGTCGCCCCGTTAGGCAAAGCAGGTATAGTATCATTGTCGTACCACTTTTGGTTAGGGTCAAAAGTTCATGCCTCTTTTCTGTGTCCACTGTCGCCACACCATGAAGACATGAAGAACAACAGTCTACAGATTGTGAATGTCAGGAAGATTCAATGGGAAGTGTGGAGTTGCATCCCAAAAACCCAATAATGGGCTGTTTTGTGTCTTATCGTCGTGTACGTGGGTATTGAAGATCATACCAAAATATGATCACTGCGAGAATAATCTTCATTCAAGGTTTCCAGGATACCCCGGACGGCCCTCTGAAGAGCTTTAAAAGGGAAAGGATTTTTAAGGATGTTTGGATGTATCTCCTGAAGTTCCATCATATCTCTTGTGATTAAACCATCTTATTCAAACCAGGGAGTAATGGAATTAAGGATTAATCTAACATTATTGAAGTATTCATCTTGTGCTGTTGTGTTGGCACACAAATGCACATGTCTCGTTCAAGCAGATGTTTAGATGTGAAAGCTACCAATCGTTCAGTAATCAGGAACATGGTCTACTTCAAGGCCTTGACGTGGCTGATGCATCCTAAAATGGGACCAACAGGAGAAGGACACTACTGGTGATCATTCATAAGAAAAGGGTTACAGAAGGTATGTGGAGAAATTCCAAACTCTACAAATCCCAATTTGCATAAAAAGATGCAAGATGCAGTATCCAAGATGCAGTGTGCTATTTCTTGTCATAAATGCCAAAATGCTTAAGTGTCTTAACATGTGAATGTTTGTTCTATGGAGATGTCGTCATTTGGATTGTTTTCATCTTCACTCCTCATTTAAATGGAAGTCACAGGACCAAATTACCAGGTTGGGAGTAAATCCTGTTGAAAACACATCTTTCTGATGCTAATTCATTCATATTAATGGTTCATCAGGTGTCTGAAATACTAGACTGGAATTACACGGATCTCAGCTTCATTTGGTTAAGGACCATTGGTTAAGGATGATGTTCTCCACCAGTTAACCCAGGCAAAAGAAAATCGGTCCCCATTTTTTCATCCACATTTCGGCTATTCAAGATGATGTCTCCACCAAAATACCAGTGCACAACAGGGTTTGAGCTCTTCTACTTTTAAAGCTGTATTGACTGCAGGTAAGTCAGCAACCATACAATTGAATTGAAGTTGAGTAGGTATGCACAAGTTTTCCAGATGTCCACAGCATTCAGACTGTCACCCGCTTCAGATTGTTTTCCTTGTGGGTGAAGTATGGCCTTGTTTGAGAGGAAGAAGATAAGGCTGAAAGGACAATTTAATCATTTAATCTGGCGCTGAAGCAAAAACCGTCGCACAACTTTCTGTCTTCAAGAAACGTCTTGGATGTGTTTGACTTGCGCCAAGCTGATTATTTGCTTGTACTATCCTAATATGTATTTGTTGATGTTTTTACCATGGGAAGAAACTGCATATGCAGAAAAATCTGAGGCAGATGCCCATAGACACAGATTTTGTGATCACTAACCTGCATTTGATGATGACAATCTCATTCAGCAATCACCCATTCTGCATTGAGTTAGTACTGGAGCATGTGGATGGAGCAAAGATGCTTGGGATGAAGAAGACACACCATTGTGATGTTACCATTGTGTAGAACCAAGAGCTATCAATTCACAATGAAAGAAACCAAAGAAGCATAATTGAAATATTCTATTTAAACGGACATTGCAACAGGAACGTTTTGAAACCTTTTTGTATTTACTCATTTGGAAGACCCCTCTATCCAGAGATTTATGTATACAGTGCCTTCAAGATCGACAATTTGTGTTTCCTGCCAAACAAACCCATGACCTTGGCGTTGCTAGCACCATACATTACCAGATGATCTACTGGACCTCCTTCTGCATTTTGTTTCCATATTTGGACTTTGCATTAGAAAGTCATCCCGTTGTATCAGTAAGTGATGAGAACTCGGTAGACATGGTTATTTGCAAGATTCTTCAAGAAAGTTTTGCCAAGTTTCCTAAATATGCATCTGTTATGTTGATATATTTTTAACAAGGATTTGGCAACGAAGAAGATGGAAGACCCAAAGTGGCACCTGCAAATTGGACAATAATGCCTGTTTACCGATAAACTTGTTTGAAGCAACTGCCAATAGACATTTGATTTCATCCCCAAAACAGTCAAGCAGCAAGATTTGCTTAGAAGTGATTTGCCATATGCCAAGGAAAAGCCTGAGATCAGTGCTGAAATTGGAGGGTACGTCATTTTATTCAGCAAGAAGAAGGATCTGTGAAGATACCATCCTAACCGGAGATCTTCAAAACTCTTCCAGCAGTTACCTAAAGTTGATGCCATCGCTCCCATAATTGAGCTTATTATGAAGTTCAATGCATCTAATACTCATCTAAGATTACTCAAGCTCACCAATCAAGATCTTTCACTGCAAGAAAAACACATTGAAATGTTTTGACTGATTCTATTGGTTGCCATGTCTTGGCACTCTGGAACAAATGAGTTTATGGAAGGATCCTCTGAATGGAAACATGGAATGACAGTGAGAGGAGAGGCATGAACTTGCCATATTTATTATGACCTGACATTTTTATTATGCATCATTAAATTATTTTTTTGTGATATTTAAATGTGAAGGTTGAGCCAACCCAAATTTTAGGTTTGTCCCAAATCGCACACTTATGCATTATTCCATGACCTTTTGTAGTATAAATAGTGAGTTGTGTGTTCACACTGAAAATTCCAAAAAGAAAGAGTACTTTAAATACTCTGATGCACTTAAAAAAAATGAATTGTGGAATGTTGGACACTTCATGCACTCACTGTCTCAGCTTTAATTACTTGGCAAAGAGGGTTGGGCTATCAGTCACCAATTATGAATGAAATAACTTTAGAAAATTCATACACTACATTGTTGAGTATAGCTTTTGTTTTTCAGCACACCGCTCAAATTGAACTGAAATTACGAATTGTTAAAACAACAATCTGAATAGCGTGCACCTACTTTTTATTTACTGGGTCACAGTGAATCAACTCGCAGTGAATCGTTTGTTGTTTTCCGAAAAAGGAGACCACTTTTAATTTCATTGGAAGAGACATCTTAGATTAATACAAGTAGTGCTGGTAAATTTCTAGATATAAGTGATTATATGACAAGTAAAGGGCCAATTGTTTGCATTAAAATGTTTATTGTTTATGGTTAATCTTAAACTTTACTACTGAACATTTGTACCTGAACTTTGTACTTTGTTATTCCAATTTATATTAATTCATAAGTGTTGTCAAATGGTATTGGTTGAAAGGAGCATATTAAAGCTGTAATGCAGGGGTGTCAAACTCAATTCCTGGAGGGCCACAGCCCTGCAGAGTTTAGCTCCAACCCTAATTAAACACACCTGATCCAACTAATCAAGTCCTTCAGGCTCAATTGAAAACTACATGGTTTGTGTGTTGGAGCAGGGTTGGAACAAAACTCTGCAGGGCTGCGGCCCTCCAGGAATTGAGTTTGACACCCCTGCTGTAATGGGACCTTATATCTCTATTTCATGTGACCTCTTGTTCAGTCATTTAGGATATTCTTCAGATAGGCAGTTATCACTTGACTTAGTCAATGTGGGTCGACAACGCCTTGATTTCCTTCCCATGCTGGAGCATTCTGGAACTTACAGGGAATCAGCAGTGCATTCTGGGACATTTGCCCAAGAGATCATCACCCTTGTGCACCAAGTTAAAGGTCAGGAACCAATGGATTAGCTTGGCAGCATATTGTGTATCTTAGAAAGAGCTTATCTTGTGTAGCAAAGAGTTGATTTTGGTTAACTGTTTGCTTATTTGTTTTGCAGAAAATTACTTTAGGGGCCAAGGCATCACACTTAATGAACGTTTTGCAAATGAACAGTATTATTCACTCCAAGATGAGTTTAAGGAGGAAGAAGAAGAAGAGGTGGAGGAGATGGGAAACGTGAGACCACTCATGAATAGGTACACTTGCCAGTTACTTTGTTTTTATTAATTAGTAAGGCTTGAGGTAAGCATCACTATTGTTTTTATTTAGGGTTAATGTTTTTATTTATGATTAAAGATTTGATCACCCACAATCCTAAATTAGAAATTTTCTCCACACCATTTGCGATACAAGCATGAATATTCTGGTCTTTTATTATAGGCAACACAGAATGCCTTCATCAGAAACTCAGATCTTCTGCAAGATAGGGCCGGATCCAGTAAGTTGATAATTTTTTAGGTCCATCAATATCAAGTGGAATATTTAATCTATGTTGGTTCAAATTTGTAACGTTTTGCTAGCTTCAGAGACGACAGCTTGTCCCCGACCCTGGTGACCTCAGGTATGACCTGGAGCGAAGAAGACAACAGCGAATGGAGGGTGTGAAGATCACCATTGCTGGGGGAAACTTTGCTCCAGCGGCTCCTGAGGGGTATGGACTGAAAAGTGTTCCTGTTAGCTGTCTTCAGACCAACTTTTAATATTATTGCTATGCAATATGTAAATTTTAGATTTACAAAATGATGGCCTGGTTTCACATACAGGGCTTAAGCCCGGCTCACACTGCGATTTTGGCCACGATTTGGTCGTCTGAGACAAATTTAGAAAATCCTAAAAGATTCCTATAATCCTAGGCTAAAATCTGTAGTCTTTGATCGCTGGTTTGACATGTTCACCGACAGCCGATTAATGGCTGTTGCGATAAATCTCACCTCCGACAAAATTCTGGCAGTGTCAGAAGATTTGGCGCACAGTCCTGCAGTGTGACTACCCCTACGATGAATGTCAAACTGTCTCCGTTTTTCGAGACAAGCTATGAGCAGAATTAATGCTAGATAATTATTCTATCAGCCATAAACTCCGGCGCTGATGCCCTCCGCTCACGGAATTCATCTGATATGTTGCCTTTTCTATATAAACACTGGTTGCGCTGCTGTTTTCATGTGGGTGTGTAGAGCTGCATACACTATTCTTCTTAAATACGCCAGTATTGCCACCGTTCATATACTTTTCATGATAGCCAACATTTCGGTCCCGCGTGCAATGCAGTCACTGGACGTGTATGGGTTGATAATGTAAAACTCCGGACAAGTTTTCTTGCACGCACCCGTTTTTAACTTGTCTTGACTGTCGTACAGTCTGACATTTAATGACAACTGAGATCCCACAGTGTGACATGATCATCATGTTCGTACAATCCTAAAGGACTTTTAAAAAATCGCACAGTGTGAGCCCGGCTTTAGACTAAGCCAGGATTAGGCCATAGTTCAATTAGCTATTGTCTATTGCTATTGTCTTTCAAAAGGCAAGAGAGTGAGCCTCCCTATGTGAGTGATGATCCTGACGAAGCGGACGAGAACTTTAGGTGGTCGGAACAAGACCAGGAGCATCAAAGGCAGTGGGTGAGTTGTTGTTGCTGTTGATGTGAAACATGTCTATTTTTAAGAGTATAATTGTTCATACCATGACTCATTTTGGTCCTTCAGGATGGTCCCCGTCAAAGAATGCCAGTACCTAACAGACAGAACTTCAAACCGCGGGGGAATTTCAATCGGATTAGCAGACCACGGGGACGGAGGACTTGAAATAGTGGTGAGGAAAATGTGTGTATTTAATTATATTATGATTGTTTGTTTAGAGATATATGTATTTTATTTTATTTTTTTTGACTAATCAGTATATATTTATACATTATTTCTCTGAATTTCAAACAAGTTTTTGGTGTAGTGTACATTGCTTCATTTTTTTGTTCTCTCTATTGTGTTTTTTTGTTACATGCAGGTGGCAGTGCGGGAGAAGAAAGTCAACAATTCAAATCTGAGGTCACTTGTGCGCAACTGTGTTTTTGTTGTTTCTGTTTTGATATTAGAACCACTAAGACCTTGATTCAAGGTCAACTGCTTCTCCACATTTGGTGGATTTTTTCATCCATTTTTTTATTCACCCATTACCATTTGTTTGATTCAAGGAAACAGCTTGTAAAGATTATTTGATTTGAAGATGGCAACAAATAAAATAGGACACCTCATTGGGCACGTTCTCTCGTCCTGAAATAATGCTATTCTTCATTATCAGTAGAGTAACTACAGTTTAGTTTTTGATTTGATATTCCACAATATTTACAAGGCACAAATTACAATTTATACAATGTGTAAATTGAATTGCTAATTCAATTTTGAAATTCAATTGCCATGTCATAGCAGTACACAACACATGGATAGTTTTGCTTTTATACTAAAATACAGACTTTTTGTCATACCTACATATGACAGAATAATTTCATATTTGATGTATCTTGCTGTGTAAACTCAAAGTAGAAATTGTTGTGTAAATAAAATCTATTTGTGCCAAAATGTTCTCAAATGAAGCTTCAGTTGTTTTCAGTCCACTTTATTTCCATTTATTTTACAAAAGAATGCAAAAGCTGTACATGTAAAACATCTTTGCAGTAGAATATTTGGTTCATACATAACTACACAGGATCCAACAGGAGTCAGAATTTAATATTGTAAAACTGCACTTTAATTCTGCCCTCAACGCTGGAATATAACAATTTTATACTAGTACAATCACAGTAGTAATCTCACAGAAAAGGCACAAAGTTTTTAACAGTTTAGACCCCTTGAAATGTCTGTTATAGTTCAGATAGGCATTTCAAAGTGATTTTTCTACAGATGAGATTAATCACAGGGCAACGGTTTGAAAGACACCTCAGCATTCTCCTCCAAAATAATGTCATATCGACACATTAGTGGCCTGTTGGGGAAAGGAGCAGACACCATAATTAAATGCCTGTTTTTGTTGAGCATGCATTAAAAATTTGTAATATTTCACTGTATCTTACAGAATTTATGATCATATAAACGCAGCCTTGTTGAATGTAAAATACTTTTTTGAAAACATTTGATCCTAAACTTTTGAACAGTAGTGTATTAATTCATTAGTTTAGGAAAGTTTGGATGGGCAGTCACTCTTCACCTGTTTGGATTTTCCAGTGGGGTTATCCGAATACGAAGCAGCCTTATCTTGTATCGAGGTCCAATCACATTCCCAGTGACAATCCGTAAAGAGATTTTCTGAATTGGATATAGATCCTCATCAAACTGCGCCAATAGTCGAGTGGATGTATACTGCTCAAACCTGAACCGCTTACTAACAAAAACATACAAAACAACCATTACATGATGACAAGTCAAATATAAATGGATCTATATAAACTCATTATTGCAGTTTACGTACATATCTATCTGGGACTCTATTACATTTTTTCCATTATACAGTCGGAGTATGACCACCCCCCAGCGCAGAAACTGGTTCCAGGTAACTAGGTCCACTCTGTAACTTGTCTCTGTTAAAATGAGAAATCAGAATATTGCACAAACCCCTTTTAAGAGAACTTTTGCAATGAGTCATTATAGAGCTGCTAACTCACTGCTGTAGGGGAGCTCTGCCGTAGTTGAGAAATACGCTCTTGTTTGCCCCAACCTCAAGAGTGTATCCCTCCACTGGCTCATGTCATAACCTGAAGATGAAGATCATAGAAGTTAATCTTATTATAAACAGCTAGTGCCAGTCCAAAACTCTTGAGAGTCTAACAGCACTGTGACTTTTTTTGTTTGTATCACTCCGCTTGCTTTGTCTGTGATTGGTTATAATTGCTGGCTCAAAAAAAATTATTAGATCTGTTTTGTCACATGATCCTTCAAAAATGCTGAACGAATGCTGATGCTGTTCTTATAGCCTACTGTAAAAATATTTCTGTTTTAAAAGAAAATACTGTTTCAGTCCTTCTACTTAACATTTTCACATTTAATTCCGTGTTAATTGTGAAATTCACAAGCAATTTCTGAATCAAAAATGTTTCTACGCCAAAAAAAAATTCAGTGTAGTTTGTTAGGAAATATTTTCATCGACTGAGCAAAAGCAGGCTGGCAGTCCCTGGCAATATTGTGTGTAAAATGTAAGTTACCTTGTATATTCATTTCTTTATTGAACTGTTGTTCATATCACACTTGCAGTGTTTACTCAGTATTCATATTTGCATTTATTGTGGTTAATTACTAGATGCATTGTTTTTACCCAGAACAGGACAGGAAGCAGGCTTGAAGGTCTCACACTGCAAACACTGACCACTGAGGAAGTCGCTGTATGAGGAACACGGATATGCCGTGAGTTTACAGGTTTGATTCAGAGCGCACAGGTACAGGAACACAGACCTCTGATGATCACACACAAAATAAGATTTCCCTGTGGAGAAGAGAAGGAATGAGATTACATTTTAGCCCTGTTAACACAACCTTGTAATTAACTCAGTCCCATTGTGAGGATTGCATAATTTAATTATGACAGAATCTTAATTACACAGCCAGCTTTTTGCATTTTTGGGGGGTTTTCTGGAGAGCATTCTGTGTGAGATATATCATTACATCAGATCTCAACCCTGACCTTTCCTAAAATGTTTTATCTTAACTTACTGACCTGAGAAGATGGTCTTGGGACATCCAGGCTGATCTAATCCTCCATTGGCATAGAAATCAATATGGCCATGGGTTCCTCTAAGGCCAAAAGCTGCCACAGGAAACAGTTTGAGCGTGGGATTTTTAGGCTATGTCTGGCACACTATGTAATACTATTTTAGTAGAACATACTGTGCACAGTGTGCAAATTTTCAGTATGCATGGAATACTTGGATGACCTTCCACACTTGCAAAAATGTGAAATATACAACAAATATTCATCTTTTTTATTCTGTGATTTCAGTAGCATGTCCTTAAATTTATTATACTTACAATTCATATCTGTGTGCAGCACATCTACAAACTGGGCATCAGTTGGATCAAGGCATTCCTCAAGGGGAGCATTGGCAAACATTGGCCCTGCTGGGTCCAGACCTAGAGTCGACCAGGTTAAACATTTAGTAAACAATATTTATTGGACAAGTTACTGAAGATGTTACAACTGGTTTTGTTTCATTAGCTTTCCTGAGTTTCACCTGTGATTCTGCCCACCCGTCCTCCCAGCATTGCACCAATGAATCCGGCCACGTGTGCACCCAAGCTGACCCCAATCAGATGGATGGATTCAATAGCTGCTCCCTCTTTCTGAAAATAACGCCATATTGATTAAATTGGCAGACATTACTGACTAAAGCTATTTCAGAGCTGAAACGCTAATGAAAGGCTACTGACCGTACCTCCATACTCTCTATGAAGCCGGTGATGTTCACAGCCGTACCCCGTGTGTTGGTCCACAGCCGTCAAGTAATTGAGATTGGCCGCCCCTCTGTTCCAATCCACTACCAGGATGTTCATGTCCTTCTGTGCTGCTAACAAGTGCACAATGTGGTTGATCCAGATAGGCGGTGCCCCCGTGGGTCGGTACCCATGTATGACAAAGGTAGTGGGTCTGGTTACATTAAACAGGGGTTCCTGAGTGAAGTTGTGGTGCGAGAGCTCCTGACCGCACTCGAGGTTTGCACGGGTGTAGAGCAGCAGGCGCACGTACAGATAGGTCCCCATGAAAGACTCATGGAAATCCAGATCGGTGAAGTTGTCGCAATCACTGTCTTCACCTGACGACAGAAGACACTGGTTTACTGGTCTGTATGTTGCTGTGTGTGATGTGTGTGTGTGTGTGTGTGTGAAAGAGATGAAGTTGTAAACTATTGAACTGAATAATTGTTATGGCTTGTTATACCTTTGTTTCTAGCTAGTTAGCTAGTTTTATTTCAGATAAAAATTTACACTTAACTTAAATGAAATTAAGAAATTTTGCTGTGGCAAGTTTAAGTACCAAAATGGCTAAAAGTGAAATTAAATAAAGCTATGGAATATTTGAAGAAACTAATGAAATTACAAATGCACATAGAAAAATTACCGGAAATTAAACTCTTAAAATCTAAAAATAAAAGATAATAAAAATATTAGTAAATATTATCATAGTATATAAATAATGCTAAAATAACACTGCAGCATGGACAGATCTATACCAAGTGGCATTAATTAAAAATATATATATTGTAAAAATACATATTAAGCAAAAATGTGCACAAAAAGAAGCTGATGATTCACGTTATACAATATTAAGTTAATTTTATTCAAAATAAAGGCAAATAAAATTGTTTGGACACTTTCTGGTTGTCGATTCCGTTGGCTGAGACAACATTAAATGGGTATTAAGTTCATGATTAGAAATGTTTTTTTTTTTTTAGAATTTCTTTTTAGAAATATTGAATTATTATTATTATTATTTTAATTTATTTTATTAAAAAATATATATTATTATTATAAAAATAATTCAATTTAATCATGAAAATGTTAAATAATGTCTGCATATAACAAAATATCACCAGAGCCAAAATGTTCAAATTAAACATTTTCCTATCTTTGTGTTCCTCATTTAGCCTTCGGTTAGCAAGCTTAGCCACAGCTTAACATCGTGCTAGTTGGCTCTTTTGATTAGTTAAAATAATATCAACATAACACACTATTTTTTAACAGACATCAATGAGATTTTTAAAATGTGAAGAAGGTCAAAAATGGCTCAGAAAAGTGTAGGTAGTTCTGAGAATAGTTCTAGCATCTGCATAGTGCAGTGAAATTCATACATTTTGCTTCCTATATTTTTAAAAATATTCCCAGTTCTGATTTTCTGGAACCTAGTGATAACAATTTATTTTGTTCTGTACATTTTGGAAAAAACTCACAAAGGTTAATCATTTTTTCCCAAAATTGACACAGACTGATCCACAAGTAAGGCTGGATTTTAGTGACCCAGTTCCCGTTCATCTTGCTGTGCGTCATCTCCACTACACACATCAACATTTCATGCTTCCATTTTTTGATCATCCTGCAGATCCTTACACCATATGATATGTCCACCTCATATTTAAGCCACGCAACCTCTCAGGTTTTCCATGTAGATTTCCGACCCTAGAGGACATCTGTGCTCCGTAATTAGCCTGCACGCAAGTTACAATTGGATCATGCTTCTATAAAAAAGCAGATCATCCCACCTCTCCTTCCACATGTTTCCCTGCCTCCTCCTCTTCCCCAAAAAGATCTGAGATGATTACAGGTGTCAGTCACATGAGCTGCATGGGGGTTTGTTGTATTTAACCCTGTTTCACACTGATCTGTTATGTCTGCCATCTGCAAGCATTACTCATTACACACGTCACTGAAATAACGTTGGTAAATACAGGCTACAAATGAATCCTTAAGTCTTTGGAGCCTTTACTGTCCCAAAGATTAAAAAATAAATAAAAATCAAAGGTTACCTCTTATTTTCCTCAATCAAAATCCAGTTATAAGTTTGTCTGTTTCACAACAAAGTGAACATGCAATTTTTGGAAACATAAGAGGTATCCATTCTAGTAATGATTGGGTTCAAGCTGCAGTTAAATTCTATGCATTTATTCACATTTTGAGTCTTGGGACTTTGAGACCTCCAATATAAATACTGTAAAAAAAAATCTTGGGAGACACTTAAAGTGTCTTAAAATAGTTGCAATTTTGGATAAGACATCAACCTAAACGTTCTTTGAGATATTCAATAGGTCATTAGGTCTTTCAGACCCCAAACACAACATGAAAGTTAATGTTGTTGAAGCTCATCACATAGTTGAATAGAATAAATACAAAATTTTGAATCAAAATGAAAAACATCCCAAGTTAAAAATTTACATATAGTCATTACTAAATATTTCAAAATGAGAATGATTCAGCCAAGTCCCCAGATAATACGAGTCAAATGAGATCAAATGATTAACCAAATTAAATCAGCAGTGTAATCTGCTGGATAGAGTCCTATCTCTTACCTTTACAAAGCATAAAGATGCTGAGCAAAATCAGGAAACGCCACAGTGACATCCTCACCACAAGATGTGACAGAGGTAGACACAAGGAATATCAAGAAAACTAAGAAACAACATTGGGGTATCTGTAGTAAAGGAAAGAGCCCACGGAGGAGGGGTTGTGGGCGGAGGGAAGGAGATTGAACGAGATCACACATGCTCACCCTGTGGTTAGTGGACAGTGTGATAAGTCAGCAGGCCAGCTTAGGACTTCCAGAAGAGTACAGATCATGAAAAGTAGCATTTGATGACTAAACGACTTTACAGGGACAGTTCATCCAAAAATGAAAATTCTGAATGAAAAAACTTTCTTTCTTTGTTAGAAGTATAGAAGATATTTTTGAAACCTTTTTTTTTTTTCATACATTGAAAGTCAATGGGATCCAAAGTTCTTTGAACCTTAATGTTCTTCAAAATATCTCCTGTTGTGTTCTGCAGAAGAAAGTCTATATATATATATATATATATTAAATGGCACAAGAGCAAATAAATGTGAACAAATGACAAAACTTTCATTTTTGAGTGATCAATTCCAACATTTTTTGGAAAATTCCAGTTGCTGCTTCTTCCAATGTCAAGCATATTCTGCCCTCCGGTTGTTTTGTTCTGCATTAAAGGGCACAAGGTCACAATGGAGTGGTTCTCCTTCCAAACTCTAGTAAAAGAGCCACATCAGCACAGATATTCATAGTATGTCAGCAAATACACACATGTAATTTTCATATTGCACCCATATAGAGCATTACTATTGTAATAGTCTCCAGAGAGAAGCAGTGACCCAGAATACATTTACATTGCTTCCCTGCTGAGTGCCTTAAAACCTTGTTTCCTCTAAAACTAAGTTATGGGTGAAATTAGCACTACCCTATATCTTGTAGCCTCACCAGCTTACTTTACTGCATCTTTGCATTCCCTGCAGGTCCTGTTTATGTGAGTGTAGCAACAGAAATGACTGCAGTACAGAGGTACGTTTCTTTTAAATTCTTCATGTATATACATCAGCATAGATACTGGAGACAGCAGAAATGAGAGCATTATGACAGTGTGTCTTTGGGGTTCAGGGTCAGAACAGAAGCTGTTTTTGTCTGTGTGAGGTTGAAACAGATTAGATGGCAGATTACAGTAACTACTAAACTGTCTATCCATTCCTGCATCTGATGTAGTCAATCCTATTATGGGACTCACCGATCAGGGCTCATTGTACCCATTTTTCTGCATCGGGCTGACAGATTAACCGTTAGTCTTTTCTTATGACAGCATCAAGGGTTAAACAGTCATTCTGTCATATGATCATGTTCTCTGTGTATATATGTAACTATTGTTGTTTACATAGGCTAGGCATACACAATGAGATTTAAATCCATTTTATTCTTATACTTCAAAGATTAGTTAAATGCATACAAAATAATTCAAGCAGATCAGATCAGAGTAGAATATAGCTTAGCCATATTATTTGATCCTTTAATCATGTAATACAAAAGAACATTTTAAACAATTAATTTGTAAATATGTAAGAAACGATGCAAGGTGCAAAATATCTATAACCAGAATATGTTTTGCCTATATTTAAAGCAAAGAGAAACAATGTACTGTACAGTGATATTTGAACATTAATAGATAATTCCTATATAAGGTCACCTTTTCATGAAATTAGAGATGAAGTCAATAGGAATAGGAAAGACAATAGTTGAGTTCCTTTCCGAGGCAATCTCAGTCAGCGTCTGCATATAGCGCAGCTGAAGCGCAGACGGAGACTCTGACAACACGATTGCTGCCTCCTTCAGAGCACGAGAGGCGTTCATTTCTCCCTCTGCTGCGATCACCTGTTCATGATAGATTAGAACGCACTTAAATATGTTCATTTTACAAAGGCAGCACTTCAGTGGTCAAGCACTTGAATTCCCATGAATTAATTCTTCATATAAACACAATCCCAATTCACAGTCTGCCCTCGGGCACACACCTTTAATTGCTCGGAAATTTCCATTGAGCAAATCCAGCTTGTTTTTCCGCTGTACTGTGCCATAGTGTGAGGACATAAAGACTCGGGTTTCCAGTCAACAATATGACTCACATTATTGTAGTGTTTATTGAGAGAGATCATGCTGTATTTTAAGGGGAGGTCAGGTTAGCATCACTGAACTATTGTGTATGGATGGATGGTTAAATTAATAAAAAAAAAAAAAAAAACTGATGAATGGTGGATGAATAAATAATGTGTGACACTTGTCTTTCATGTAGATTGATTTATCAATTTATTTAAAACACTGAATATAATTAAGTTCTATGTTTACATAACTAAAGAGATAATGATAAATGAGAGATAATGATAACAAAAAAAGAGATTATAAGTATATTAGTGCTGTGAAGAAGCTGCATAATAAATATTTTATAATATACATATATTTCCCAAAAATGAAAATTACAACTTATTTACTGTATATGTGTGTATTTATATATATATATGTGTGTGTGTGTGTGTGTGTGTGTGTGTGTGTGTGTGTGTGTGTGTGTGTGTGTGTGTGTGTGTGTGTGTGTGTGTGTGTGTGTGTGTGTGTGTGTGTGTGTGTGTGTATATATATATATATATATATATATATATGTATGTATGTATGTATGTATGTGTGTTTGTATTGATGTATATATATATATAATGATGGATATTTACATATATTTCTCAAGAAAGAAAAAAATATTTACACACACACACACACACACACACATATATATATATGTATGTATATATGTTTTAATTAATTAATTTAATTAATGTAATTTACGTTATATATAATTTAAATTACACAAATTAAATTAAATTAGTTAATGTAACTACTATATTACATTGAATTAATTTATGAATTCTAATTATATTTATTTTAGAATCATATAGAAATATAAATCAATTAATTATATGTAACTATACACACACACACACACACACAGATATATCCACAAGATAAAATAACTACATTTACAGTCACAAAATATATACATATATTGCAGATTCTGTAAGAGGTATCTAACTATATTGTAAGTGGTCAGTCATCACAAATAACAATAAAATGAGGCTAATGTCTTGACCTGCAAGTGCTTTACTGGTCTGTAGGTCTTGTTTTGGGAATCGATTGGCTTAAGGGGGTTACAGTTCATTTACACTTCTGACCATATGTGAGGGGCTGCATGTGTTCATCCACCAATCAGAGAACAGCGTGTCTCCACAGACAGACTGAACACAAAGCTGCAAAGCTGATAAGACTAAACTTGGCAGGCTCGGCAGAACAGACAGTATAGCATGTGTTTGTGAAGCATGTAACAATCTTTCAGTGCTCAGACACCCACCTTGGCTCTGGCATCTCTGGTGGCCTCGGCCTCAGCTGCCATGGCTCTCTGCAAAGTGGTGGGCAGTTTGACGTCTTTAAGCTCGACGCGTTCCACTTTGATACCCCAGTTCTTGGATGCAGCATACAGCACAGCCTGTCAGGCAAAAGATGAAACAATTAACAATTTTTATTTGAGGCATTTATGCTCCTATCCAGAAGAAAATGTTGAAATACTCTTAAAAATAAAGATTCCAAAAATAAGGTTTCCGCAGTGATGCTATAGATTAGAAGAACCATTTTGAGTTCCCCTAAGAACCTCTTGTGGAATGGAAATATTCCATGGATGTCATTGAACCATACATGCCAATAAGGACGATTTTATTTTTAGGAGTAAAACAACTAAAGATTTAGAGTTGTTTTCAGGAAGGGTTATCTTACCTCCATCTGTTCAGACATCTCCTCACGGTCTTTTAAGATGTCTGCCAGACTCTTAGTTCCCAGCATGTTTCGTAATGTAGTCTGTGCAAGCATCTGTGTGGCATGATTAGCATTCTCCACTTTGGTAATAGAGACAGTGGGGTTAAAGACACGATAGTAGACCACTGCATCCACCATGATAGTCACTGAGTCTTTGGTCAGCACCTGAGGAGAACATATGATACATGTTACATTATAACACAATATGATATTAAACTCATAATATGTATTAATTAAAAAATATACTAACAACATTTAAACATTTTCAAATGAATCACTCGCCTCTTGTGGAGGGATGTCAAAAGACACTGTTCTTAAATCAACCTTCCTGAATGTGTCCACACATGGAATAATCCAGAACAAACCTTTAAAACAATCAATAAAAAGAACTGCTAGTTACAATTGAGCTAAGCACAAATTTTTAACAAATTATTCATGATTTTAAGAATAGTAATTAATAACCAGGTCCTTTAGCACCGCCTATGAGTCGTCACAATCGGAAAATAACTGCTCTTTCATATTCCTGGACAATCTTTTGACAAAAAGAAATATAGATTAGGAATTTACATATATAAATAATAATAATAATAACATATATAAATAATAATAATAGTTATAATACGTGATTTTCACTTAATTTGATGACCTTAATGTTTATGTCAGATTTTATTGTTTGAAAATAATATTAATAATAATAATAATAAACAATTTTTTCTTACCTTCATACAAAACCAGACTGAGACAGGAAAAGTAAGAAAGACAAGGAGGAAGGAGAAGAAGGTAAGGAGGTACCCACAGAACCCAGAGCTTCTGGATTGATCACCATCTGATTAAACCCAAAAGCAAGAGGTTAGTCTCAATGGCATCAAAATTATCTGAACAAATATATAATTAAATAAATAAGCCCGGCAAACCTGACTGGAGTATGACTTTTGTGTCACTTTCTTCATTTGCTGCAGGTTCAATTGTGTTCCGGGACATCTCACTCTGAGAAGACAGAGCTATAGACATGGTTAGCAGTTTTTGTTTTCTGCTGGACTGATGAAATATAGTTTCAGTGAGATATTTAAGGTGATTTAAATACGTTCTCTTTTTCCATTACCGCCCATTTTCACACACAACACAACATGGAACTTTGCATGGCATGTCTCTAAGCAACAAAACTGAGCTCATGTTAAACCTGAAAGTCAATTACTCGTTTACTCATTCTTTGAATGAGGCCTTATCATATATCATCATCTTTTTGTTTACACATTCTATGAACAACTGTTTTTTTCTTCATGTTCAGATGCATAATGTATTTGAATATACAAAATATGAGGCCTAAATTAAATATTTTTTTCTCTTATATCTTGTATTAATGAATAAACTAATTAGTCTAGTTAATTCTAAGTTAGAACTAGAAAATTTACTTTAAACCTGAAAAAAATTGGCATAGATAGACAGACAGACAAATAGATAGATAGATAGATAGATAGATAGATAGATAGATAGATAGATAGATAATGATAATGAGAAATGAGAAATAATGAAAACAAAAAAATAAGATTATAAGTATTTTAGTGCCCTGAAGAAGCTGCATAATAGATATTTACATATATTTCCAAAAAATGAAAAATACAAATTATATACAGTATATATATACAAACACACACACACACACACACACATATATATAAAACCAAGTATATTAAATTAGAAAAAATGCACAACTGACTCGAAAAAGACTGAAAAGGTTTACTCAACAAAATGATTGACAGCTGGGAAACACGCCCACAGCCGACAGCACTGCTCTCATTGGACATGTGCGCACGCTGCACGCTTTTCTGTTTATGCTCCAGACGCAGTTTAATTCCGCACAGAAAGCGTCCTTTAATTATCCCAAAACATGCCAGAGGATATTTAAACCTAAATATCGTCGACAAGTGTAAATGACGTGAAATTTAGGCTACTTTATGTGTTTTCCTGTAAGGTGCCTTTGTTCCAGCTGTGTGAGACGCAGATGCAGTCATTTACACGCGGCAAGACATTCTATTGTTTTTAGACGCGGCCACCGTTACTGAAATGAGGTAAGCACAACTTTTATTGATATTTTTTTCACACTGCATGAACTGAATTTCTCTTATTTTTAGACTGTCAAGAGAGCGCCAGCAGTTGAGAAGTTCACGTTATTGTAGTCAAGAATTGATATTTCGCAGTTAAATAAGATTTAATTTTTTGTTTTGAAACTGTTTTCCTTCAGAAATACACATTTATTTTTCTTTTGTATTTCCAAAACAATATTGTTCTGTTTAATCGTTTTTAAATTGATAAATCTATTGATTCACTGCGATATTTATTAAATGCATATTATCTCCCACCACTGACTAAGACTACTGTCTCTGCACTAACAGTGCTCACAGTCAAAAGGGAGTCTTATCCATTTGAACCTCTTTTGGATAAACGGGTAAGCCTAAGCCTATAACTATGGGAGGTATTCCATAATGTTATCAACCACAGCAAGCTTTAACAGTTTTTTTTCTTCTTCTGTTTTCAGGGGGGTTGTAATGGGCCACAGGGGACCGCTGCAGTTGTCTGACCTTTGCAAGCTGTATAATGAGGAGTCTGTCCACACCCTATCCTCTGTGTTTGAGCACGAATGGGACAAACAACAGAATTACAATGAGGTAACCGTGAAGATACACAACAATAGCCAGGGACAAACTCCACTACTGTACTTGTTTTCATTGTGAAAAGCATGCTTTGAATGAGATTTTATTGTTAATATTTTATTCATACAGAGGTTGGACTTAGAAGAGGATTCTGGAAGAGAGTCACTGCTGGTCTCCAGAAAAACCAATATTGGTTACACTCTCCTTTATGCAATATGGGTGACATTCCGTCCAGCCTTAGTCAAAGTTGCACTTCTGAGACTGTCTACTGATATTTTTAGCATTTTAGTTCCTTTGACACTCAGGTATGACTGTGATTCTTAGTTGTGATTTAGTTGTTCAAAAATACAGTTAAAACAGTTATATTGTCAAATATTATTACAATTTAAAAGAACAGTTTTCTATTTGAATATCACGTTCCAGAAAAATAATTTAAGCACCAATAATTGATAAAATCACCAAATCCGCTTGTTAGAATGATTTCTGAATGATCATGTGACATTGAAGACTGGAGTATTGGCTGCTGAAATTCTCTGATCTGTTTTTGTAACCTCAGGTGGGTTATCCTGTTCTGTGAGAGGCAGGCTGTGTTTGACTGGGCAGGATACACGCATTCTCTGGTGGTGTTGGGAGCAGTTTGCTGCTGTGCGGTTTCTCAGCATCACTTTGGGAAACATAGTAGGATAATTACAGCCAATGCACAAGTGGTTCTAGCTGGCTTCCTCTACAGGAAGGTAAAGGTCTTATTAACTGTCTCATTATCTCAGTCAGTATGCTTTCAGTCCAAACAAAAAAACAGTCTTGCAACTTTTGTATGTCACACTAAAAGTATATCCATTTCTTTATATACTGAAAGGATTATCTTCTTTATTCCATGGTTCATGTTCCCTCCATTCCACTCACCCCCCACCCTCCTATACATTTAAGACATTGCCTTTTTCCCATAGTTCTCAACGGCAATCCAACACCACTCAGGGGACAGATGTATTAAGGGAGGTTGAAAATGTGACAGAGCTGGTGGTCACATTAGCTTGTCTTTGGTCCACTCCCTTGAGAGTCGCTTATCTGTCTGGGCTTACTGTGGGTAGAATTGGGCCCAGGGGTTCTAGTGGGGGTGGCATTGCTACTAGTCCTCATCCCTGTCAACTCTGCAGTAGAGCGCAAAGCCAAACAGCTTCAGGTTAGTAAGGCCAGGCTGCTCAAAAATTCCTTGGGAGTTTGCATGTGTAAAATAAGGGATGAAGCATGTTCAGTGTATTTCTGTAAATGTTCTGATGCTGATATGTTTTATAATCTTTGTTTGTTGTTCCTCAGAGAACTCAGCTGATCATCAGGGAAAGGAGTGAACAACTCATCAAGGAAATGTTGCATAAATACCAGGTCTTTTCTGTTCCTAATCCTCACACGTGATTCTGACATTTATAGTCCTAATAACTCTCTTGAATTTTTTTAAATCCCAATCAGGGCTGATTCTAGGATTTCAGTCTTAGGATGGCTCAGTCATGTATCTGAGCATGAGCTGATTTAGATTGGAGGAATATTTCCTGCCTTAAGGACAAAAAAAGTTCTTGCTTGAATAATTAATTTTTAAAGTCACCATGAAATCAAATTGACAGTTACTGACACTTTTTTTTTTCATGAAATATTGCAAGGTTTATGTATGTATGCATGCATATCATTTTTTTATTTTTGTAAAAAAAATTACTTCTCCTCCTTTGCAACAGCATCTATCTGATGACATGCATCTGCATGAGGATGAAACAATTATTCCTGCCCTTCAGCAACCTGTCCCTCACATTAGATCACAGCAATTATCAAACAGCAGCGATCCAATCAATTCCCGATGGACAAAATCAAGTCCCGCTCTGCACTTTTTCTTGTTTGAGAAGTCGTTGTGCTTGGATGTCAGTATAGGGTAGAAAAGACCGTTGCTACTTAGGTTTTGTGGTGATTAAAAAAAACAATAGCATCTCTTTGACAGTAATGGTTTTATTTTTGTGATTTCACTTGTTCAATGTAAAGTTCCATATTGGCTGTCCACATACAAGGCATTGTTATGCATATTTTATTAAGTGCCTAATTAGAAATCATAGAAAATTGCTTTATTTTGTATTTGTTTAATTATGAGAATGTTCATGTCTTTTAAATTACATGTCATGTTATATTACAGCAAAAACAGAAGTGTCAAATTAAACAGTTTGAAACAAATGAAACAATGTCGAAAAATAAAAAATGTAGGGTGTGGTTCAGTCTGTCAGTTGTTGATTGGATGCAGACAGATGTGTTTACAATAAGATCAATAACATGCATTTAGGTGAATTTTAAGGTGAACCATCCTGACTTTAACCTGTCTTTGTGTAGGCGCTGAAGTTTCTCACATGGGAGTCTTGGTTCCATCAAAGAGTTACAGAGTCACGGGCCAGGGAGCTGGAGATGCTTAGAATTCTGGGATATCTGACAGCATTTGCTATGCTCAACTCTATCTGTATGCCTTTCCTGGTGAGTGCTTGATATTCAGGACAAATACCTTCATGAAAAAACTGACACAGCTTCACCAGGTTCATTAGCAAAATGGGCTGACCATCAGGTTTTTTTTGTAGTGCTACTAGTTATTTTACTGTATAATCTAGTCAAGAAACCTTGTTTAGATATTCCACATCCTTACTAAAATGATGTTTTTTTTTACTTACTACTGCTAAACTATCCTCTGTGACTTTGACTTCAAATTACCTTGCCTCTCTTCTCCAGATGCACAGGGGCTTACTAAGTAAACAAATCCACAGAGCTCTGAGATTAAAACCCAAATCAAAGTCTATCATAGATTACAACCTGAGGTCAGAACATTTTGGTCCCCATCATTCCACGCTTTCATCAGAATGGACATGACCTGTCACTGGACAGATGAACTTAATATCATCTTTGACCCATATTTCCCATGCTCTTTAACTTTCTGTGCAGGTTGGTTTCTCTAGTATTGGTGTGTTTGTGCTGGTGGATGATGGGAATGTTCTCACACCATCTCAGATCTTTACATCCCTCTGTTTCTTCAGATTGCTCCGCCCACCTCTGCTGGAGCTCCCTGGGCTCTGGTGTGTCCTCAAGCAGGTAGCATGCATGTGACATAACATCAAAACAAACTTTATTGAAGATCTTAAATCTACAGTTTATTAGTATATTTGTTCAAATGAATTAATCTCAGCATAATTTATGCAGGCACAGCAGTCTCTTTGCCATCTGGAGAAGATCTTTCTTACAAAGGACTTGGGCACCACTCAGTTAGTTACTACAAAAGGTAACATCACCATATATGACAATATTTGATGCATGGAGAAACAAGTTTTTCTTTTTTTTTCTTTCTTTTTTTTTGGCTGTAAAGTGTTACCATTAGCAGTGCTTCTGATTTATGTGTTACAGAAGGGCTTCCATCTGATGGCTTCCAACAGCCATGTGACAGGTAAGTTTGTACTTGTTCATTTGTATTTATAACATATTTATTTATTGTTTTATAATGTATTGTAATTAATTTTCATGTTTTAAAGAAGTCTCTGCTTAAAACAGTAAACCAATCATATTATGAAATATTATTATAATTTAAAATAACTTTTTCAATTTAAGTATATTTTTAAAATATAATTTATTTCTGTGATCAAATCTGAAATTTCAGCCAGCATAATAGAAATACAAATGTTTGTGTGCATGTTATGTTATCCTCTAACATTTGATTAGGCCGAGTCCAGAACATTGGGTAAAGCACAGTGTGTTACCTAACCTGTCGGTCTTGGTTGTCCAGTACAGATCCAGCATTAATATATTACAATTGCTTTAATCCAAGACGAACATCAGTGCATTTAAGAGCATTAGCAGTGCTTCTGATTTTAATATCTTTCTGATCCCCCTGGGAGAATGTATCATGCTTTTCTAACACTGTGTTCTATGTACTAGAGTGGCCTTTGTGGTTTAGTCATGAAGGTTAGTGCAGGTTAAGAAAGGATGATATGCACAGAATTACAGGATGATGAGGACCAGTATAATCTCATGGGAAAGACCGAACAGGGCTGCCGACGTTTTCTTTTTATCCCACATTAATGAGCTGTTGTTTCTCCAACCTGCTTGTTCTTCTGATGCTTGCGCTGCAGTTTTACCTCAAGTACACTGTATCTTTATAGTCTAAATATTTTTGATGTATTGATTTTTACAGGTGTAATGATAAGCACAGTCATTCTGATGAGAAAAGTGATCACTATCTATCCCAAAAAGTATGTACCAAAAATTATTTGAACTGTTTTTAAATTATTACTTTAAAAATATTTAAAATAATTTATTTATCTTCTTAAGTGTGTATGTGTATGTGTCTATATATATATATATATATATATATATATATCATTCAAAATTAGAATTGTCATCATTTAATCACCCTTATGTCTTTAAAAATCTTTAAGAATAATACAAAATGTATTTATAGAAGAATGTCTGAGCTGCTGTCTCCACAAAATAAAAAAAAAAAATAACGTTTTTTATTTTTTTAAGTGAACGACCCCTTTACCTAAAAAGGTTATTTTTGCTGTGAATTTTGTGTAATGACGTGGTTTTGTAATTTTAGGGCAGTGGAAAGGACTTCAGGCTGTATTTGAGGGCTTTCGGCTGGCACTGGGTGTCAGTTTCCTCGCTTGTCTACCTGTCTGTGTGTGCTGTTAGTTTAGCACAAGATGGCATCCTGAGTGTGTGGACGGGTGAAGCCAAAGAAGTTCAAGGCCTGGAAGGGTGGAAAGAGCTCAGAAACTCTCGACTGTCTGCGTACGCACTGCTCGGACTCCTGCAAGGTTATTGTCAACCTGTGACTTCTTATTTGAGAATGTGTTTTTGTTAACTCATATGCTTTTGTATTGCAGCCTTCCTCGTGTGCTGTGCCACCTACTGTCTGACCTGCGCCTCTCTCAGGGCTTCTCATACACTGCACTCAAAGCTTCTAGCAGATGTTCTTCACATGCCTGTGCATTACCAGAAGACTGACATGAGACGGCTACTGCAAGCATTCACTCAGGTGAGTTTTGTCCTCCAGGAGGCGGTATGGAGCAGAGTTCAAAACAAGTGAACTGAAAAAACGGCCTGTTTGATTCCCACAAGTAGCAGGTCATCACTGTTGTGCCCTTGAGGAAGTATATTTTATATAACAGATACAAGCAAATGCCAAGATAGATCTTCCTTAATCCCGTTTTAACAAAACCAAATATTGTAATCTCATGTTGGATTAGGATATGCAGGTGATTGATGAAGAGCTGCCCAAACATTTGCACAGCTGGTTGAAGAGTCTTTTGGACATATTGAGCACCATCACTCTGATCAGCTTCATCATACCGCTTTTCAGCCTAGCTGTCTGCCCGCTGATAATACTCTTCCTCCGTATTCAGGTACGTCAGTTTTCCCAGAATATATTGACCTGAAGGTTTATACATAAGCAAATCACCATTTAAAATCAAGAAGTATTTACAAATGGTTATTATACAGGTATTAGCATTTCGTTTTCTTCTTTCAGTCATGCTTTTCTTCAGCCCACAGTCATATCAGACACATGGAGGCAAACCCAGCTGCTTCTCTGGAGTGTGTGACACAGTGTGTTGAAGCTCCACTTTCTGGGCCAAAACATAGGGAGGTGTGTCTGACACACTGCCTCCAAGCCTTAAATCAAAACCTGCTGGTCAAGTACAACAAAATCAACACAGAAAGGTTAAAAAAGGTTTTTATATACATTTTGTTTATGCTCCTAGTCTATGAAGGATTCCGAGAGGTCCACTTGTTGTGAATTAGCTGATTAAAAAAAAACATTGACAAAAAACACCAACATTGAATTAAATCACCTAGTTAATCAACAGTGAATTTAATGATTAACCTTTTCTGTTCGTTCACTTCAGTATCGTAACTCCCAAAGTATTTGTGTGTGTGTGTGTGCTATATACTGTATATATAGCTTTTAGAACTGTTCTGCAATCTGTCTTTAATGACAGCAAAGTATCTTTATAAAAGGCTGATTTTTTGATTTCTGTTGGTTTGTGCACAAATTGAAGCAAAAGTTTGGTTGCTGAAAACAGGATAAGACATTTGGCTTTGTAGGTGCCCTGCAAGTTTTGTTTTGGCCTGCCACCTGAAAAAGCTTGAGAACCCTAGGGGGCGCCATTTGAGTGTAATACACATCTGTGACTGATTATAATATTGCTTTTGCAACTGTTTTTGACTGAGTTGTCTTGTATTTTCAAGCCAATAAAAATAATTGTACATATTTTTTATATTAAAAAATATATTATATTATACTATAATTATACACTGTATATGATATTATTTGATATTATGTATTATATGATATTATATTAGAAATATACACTGTAAACAATCTACTAAACATGTCACATTTATTCCAACATATACAGCAGCTTTGATTAGTGTGATTTATGACCTGTGTGCAGTCAGGCTGCGTTGCAGTTAGATGGCATTGCTGGGATTGTGCTGTTCCTGGTCAGTCTGATTCTGCTGGAGACCGAACCGGACTCGGGGCTTGTGGTTCTGACATTGATCTGTGCCTTCAATGTAAGTTCATCTGTTCTGATACCTAACCTGAGTTTTGTTTGATTAATTCATTATGATTCTGAAAACATTTTGTTCCAGATTAAAGAAGCTCTTCACAGTTACCCTCAGGCTGTCTCTGATATCAACATGGACGTGCTGAGCATGCAAAACCTGTGTGAATTTGCCGAAGTGGAGAAGGAGGTACAGGATAACATAATACTTACTTACTTAAATACTTCTCTTTGTGATTGCTGGCTCACATCACTCCACACCTAACCCTACATGGAAAAATTCATTATTTACTAAATTCCAAAGAGGATGCCTTGTCACCTCTAAGTGTCACTGGATGTCATTTCCTCTCCATGGAAATGGACTGAGCCAACTGCCCCATTTTACCTTAGGCAGCATGGAGAAACTCCTACAGACCACCTAGTGACTGGCCCCAGCATGGAGAGGTGAAGTTCAGGAACTATGAGTCCGAAGCCTCCTCTAACGGCACACCAGCTCTTAGAGGAATTAATCTCACCATTCTAAAAGGGGAAAAGGTACTTTAAATATGATTTATTTATTTATTTGTTGGTTTGTTTGTTTTCTGGCCTAAGATTTCCATGCTGAAAAAATAAGTTAATTAACTTATTCATTAATTACTAATTAATATAAAAAAGTAATTTTATTTATAAGCCTTAATATCTTTATACTGATATTGAATAATCAAGATCAATATGTAATTTTTTTTATTAATTATTATTTTTATTAATTTTTTAATGTTAATCTCAAATGTAAAAATAAATAAATTATTATATTAATCATTCATTTATATTTGTTGTTAATTTATTATTATTATTATTATTATTATAATTTTACTAATATTTTACTATAATTGTTATTAGGGTTACATTTCTATAAGATAATGTATTAATTTTAAATAATTTATTTAAAATTCACTGATTATACTTATGTATTTATTTGTATATCAGTATTTAAATCTCAGGGTGGTTTTTGTTTGTTTGCTGTGTATAGATTGGGGTCGTAAGCAGGGGGAAGACCGACACAGATGGGTTGGTTAGCAGTCTGTTCCGGTCAGTGGAGGCCAGGAGCGGCGCTGTGCTGATTGACGATGTAAACATCGCCCGCATGGGTCTACATGACCTTCGTAGCCGTCTGCAAACCATTTCTCAGGTTAGTCAAACAATTTTGTATTTGCATACAAGAGAATGATGTCGATCTAGCTCGATCCAGCCACAGCAAAAACAATCAAAGACTGGAGGCGAAGGAGTGTTGACAGAATTATTTCACTGGGTGTGGTAGAAGGAATGCTCTCCAATATTGTGTGTAATGTAAAACTAGCTTTACCCAGGCTCCGCCAGTAACAAGCATTATCCAGTTATTGTAGTCACTAATGAGTTATGGTGTCCCGTGTGTTACAGGTTCCCGTGCTGTTCTCTGGTCCCCTGAGGGCTAACCTGGACCCGTTCGCGCAGCATACTGATGCACAGGTGTGGTTGGCTCTGGAGCTCTGCCATCTGAAGGAGCGTGTTCGACTACTGCCTGCTCAGCTGCTGCACCCTGTACAGAGGACCTCCCTCGCTTTCAGGTGTGTGGGAATCAAATCTTTGGCTGCCTCGGGCTAATTTTACAAGTTTATGTTCAAAGTATTACATAGTACCAGAATATAGTTGATTTTCGTACAGTTAAATAAATGGCTGCTGTAGAAAATATTGTAGCGTATTGCAGAGATATTCCACTCATGGTCCAATCTGTCTTTTTTTTTTTTTTTTACTTAATCATAACATTAATTTTATATAAAATTTCAAAAATATGCATTATAAATCGTCAAGTTGGGTACCATAATATTTTGTAAAAGTGAGAAATAATAAAGCCCCAATAGCCAAACAAATTATACAAGACCGGAGCTTTGTCTAATATAAAGTCAATATAATATAATACACAATATAAAATATAAAGTCAGGTCCGGCATGGGTCATGCCCTGGTCGATTAGTATATAAAATACATAAAAAGTAAAATAAAAAATGATTGCATATTTCTTTTTATATATATAAATATAAAGAGAAAAGAAAAAAAAATTAAATAAAACATTTAATTAATACATTCAAAAAACAGGATCACACATAACTGAAAATCAAAATAAATTACAAGAAGTTTCTTATTTGATTATAAAATAAATCAAGTTCAATTAAGTGAAATTTGCAGACTGGGCAAACAGATGTAGTTGAGCTGATTCATTGTTTCTCACTATTTAATTTTAAGGCTGCTTATTTTGTGTTAAATTGTGACCAATCTAGGTCAGGTCCTGGTCAATTAATAAACAAGTAAATAAAAATGTATTCAATTGAAAAAAAGTTTAATATTAAATATGTTAAATATAATATATTTGATAAATTAAAAAAAACTGAATCACACAGATTACAAGTTTCTTATTTGATTATTAAAAAAAATATTTTAATTTTGCAGATTGGACAAACATAAATAATTGAGGCGATTCATTGTTTCCCACAATTGGTTATCAAGGCTGCTTATTTTGCATGTAGAACGAACTGCAGCGTGAAATGATTCACGTTCCGGCTGGAATCAATCATGAGTCCAGATCTGGACCATCGCTCTGTTTTATTACCTCATGAAACATAGTTTTCTCTATGGCAACCTTTATGTACTGGCACAACAAACAAGTGGTTGTTATGGGTTAAATATTTCTGTTTTTGTGTTGTGAAAGCTTTGGCCAGAGGAGGCTGCTCTGTTTGGCCAGAGCCCTGCTTGCAAGGGTCAGAATCCTGCTTGTGGAAGAGGCCCTTCCTTGTGTGGACCTAGAAACAGAGGACCTGGTCCGACAGTTGATCCACACAGAGTTTAAAGACTGCACTGTACTGTGTCTCACTCAGAACCTGCTCACTGTCATGCACACTGACAGGTCAGGAGCAACAATCCTTTATATAACAAGTGACTCATCCTGTCATTAAATGTCAAGTATTTATGACCTGTTGTTACTCCTTCAGGGTGCTGGTTTTGAATAAGGGACAAGCTGTGAACTTTGACGCCCCTTCCACCCTCCTCCAGCAGGGGCCGCTGTTCAGTCAATGAGACGGGACCTGCTCTTACATCCAATTATTATTCTGTTATCATTTACTCATTTCTTGTTGACCAAATATTTAAGATATTCATTTTACATCATACATTAGGTTCTCTAAAGCACAGTTTATTCACACATTAATTAATGAAGGTTTTGGACAGATTATACTGAATAAATGGTTAAATAAAAAAGTGACAAGTGGAACACAAACAGATTTTGAAATAGTCTGCAAATTGTGGGAGTTATTTTAAATGTATTTTCATTTTTATATTTTATTATGTATTAATATTTGATAATATAATTATAAAATAGTAAAATGTTTATTAATTTATTACAATAATATTTTTTGCAACCTAGTTAAAATAAGAAAATGGTTTAATGTCATGCATAAGCACACAAACATACCAGTTTACAATGTTAACTTGAGTTTCATGATACCTTATATATCTGTGCTGTTTAAAAAGGGCTGTCTGTTTTGACTGAATCACTTTCTTTCAGCTGATGTCAGATCAGAGTTTGATATTTTTGACACTTTTGATACTCTTTTGCCAGTGTTTTACAAGAAGTAGAATATGCATATGAAAAGTACACCTGCAGTATGATAAATAATAAGAAGCAAGCAGCAGATCTTCCCTTTTAAGGGCTGTTGGTGGTTATGCACAGCGGCCGTTTGAGCTGTTTGTTGACACATTCTCATCTTCTCCATTTCCTTTGCTGTTATTGTCAGTTAATTGCACGTTAGGTTGCATTAAGGAGCCGTTTTTTCACAACAGTTTTTCACATTGTAACTGTCTCCACATCTTTCCTCAAGTCATTTCAGGATGTTTGGATGACAGATAAAAACACATGTAAATTATTTCACCTTGACCATAGTTTTAATTGTGTTGTTATATTTGTTTTAAGGCATATTACAACTTGTATGGAAAATTTCTGAATAAAAAAAAATATATATAAAAGCAATATATATGTTTTTTTTTTTTTTTTATGTTCTTATATGCTGCTCTCATTAGCTACATTATGATTGGGTTTCCCCAGTATTGCATATTCCGTTTTATTATGTCTGATCTAAATCTTTTCCAGTTCCTCTGCACATAAAAACGGTCATTTTTGGTTCTAGAAGTAAAAATAGAACAGCCCAAAGTCAGTTATTGCCTCAAAAGCCATATCTGAAGCAACTGCAAACTACATGCACTTGTGAAAAATTGGTTGCGACACAAACCTGTCATTTGACTTCTATATAATCCCACTCTACAGCTTCCACCCTCCATCTGAACTCCTCTTCAGATAGCAGATATTGACTGATTTTCTGAGCAGCAGTGCAGATATGAGGGTGACGATTGCGGTCTTGTGTCTGATGTGGCTGTGCTCGTGTGAGAGCCGCAGGCTGGGTCGCTGTGATGTTGTCCGTATCTTCAGGGAAGAGGGACTCGATGGCTTTGAGGGATTCTCGCTTGGCAACTGTGGGTACTTTGTTATTTGTAATTTCAGTACTGACTTGCAATGTTTAGCATATCTGAACTGGTCATGATATATTTTATTCCCTTTGGTTTTGAACTTTATTTCAACAGATGTGTGCACGGCCTTCTGGGAAAGCAGGTTTAAGACCGAAAGAGTGCGTTCAGCTGATACCGGGAAAGACTATGGGATCTTCCAGATAAACAGTTTCAAATGGTGCAATGACGGCACTCCAGATGGAAAGAACACGTGCAATGTTCCCTGTTCAGGTACTTTATTACCTTTAAATGGATTTCATGTGACCAAAAAACATACTGAACACTATTTGTATTAAAGTGGACTAGGCCTAGTAGTTAAAAATGGACAATTATTTGGATGTTGCTGCCTATAATTTTGTAAAACATACAAAAATCTGATTCAAAATTGTATTTATAAATGTACATTTAAGTTTTAGAATAAAAATGAAATAATAAATTGTATTGTATAAATATTTGTTTCAGATGTTATTCTCACAAACAATTGGTGTAGAAACTTCACTCAGAATTTGCTAGCAAATTTCACTAATAATTAAAAGTAGAAAGAAAAAAATTGTTGGTAATCTTTGAAAAATCTTTTCTTTTTTTTACTGTATACTAAATATAATTTACATTGTAACTTTCACAAGTGTTATGCTGAGTATATAGTTTATAATGTGAAAAAATGTGTGTAAAAATCACTGTATCTGTGCTTTTAAACTTTGATGATATATTTTTGTTTATACTTGTTTCCCATAGATTTGCTTCAGGATGACCTGAAAGCTTCAGTTGAATGTGCAAAGCTCATTGTGAAAACCGAAGGACTGAAATCATGGCAAGTATTCATTGCATATATCCTTGGGCACAACTGACAAAGCATATTTGTCACATTAACAAAGGTTGTTTGTCCCTTTAGAAATTTGGCCTCAAGCTATGTCTATCACTGCATTATATCTAGTGTATTGATCTGTTGTGCATGTGCATTTTTGATGGTAATGTTGATCTTTGTGTCTGCAGGGACACCTGGGAAAGTTACTGTAACGGGCGTAAGATGGAACGCTGGGTGAAAGGTTGTGAGGGGCGCTAATAAGGCCTTGATTACCTGCAGGAGATTTAATTATCTATAATCCCTCAGATTATGTGCTAATGCATTTAAACTCTTGGTTGATGTGATTTTTAAAACTAAAAGACATTGTCATTATTAACATTTGTAACCTTGATCTTGAGATGTATATTAAAACATCTTCCCAAATTGTTAATCATTTGTGCTTTGCAGTGTTTTTCAATCTCACATTTGGCTAAAGCTTATGCAGCAGCAAATTGTGACAGATCGTTTGTTTGATATGCTAGATAGTAGCAGTGGGTTTTTATTTAAATTGCTTTTATCAAAAATGGAATAATCTGTCATTGAAATGCCAAACTGATTGAACAGGACTCTGAATATTGGACACGTCTTTCTCAACGTCTATGCTCATTATGTGTCTTATATACAATTTCAGGTGAATTAAATAAAACTATATGAACTGCGGACACATCCTTATCACTGTAAAAAAAAAAATCTGAAATTCATAATCAAAAAAAATGCAGCTGTATTTGACAGTATCTTACCATAAAAAATCAGTAGAATTTTGAGTTTTACAGATTGAACTGAGGCAAAATTTATGGTTAAAAAAACATATAGCCTATTTCATTAACTGATATAATATTTATAGACCTTACAATTTTGTACCTTTTATAAAACTACCAAAAAAAAAAACAGGTGGTAATTGAGAAAGCCTTGTAGAAACTCTTATGGTTTTTCACTGCAAACTAAGGTGATATGTTGTTTTTCACTTCCAAAAACTGTAAATTTGTGTTGAAACAATTTTCTCTCAGAAATTGCTAATAAATTGCACAATTAATTATAAAAGAAAGAAAAAATCACATTGTTAAATGTGAAACTTTGAAGTAAAAAGACTAAAATAGGCTATTTTCTTGTAAAAGGTTACTCCAATAATCTGTTTTATTTACAATGAAAAATTTTTACAATGTACTAAATATTGTTAATGTTTACATTTTTCAATTTCACTTTTCACTCAGTGTTATGCTGAGAATATAATTTGCAATGCAAGTGTCATGCACACAAATATATAACACTTTATGGTAACACAACACCAAAATGCAATATTAATATTAATTCAGCAACGTAAGATGTAACATAAACCCATAATGTACATAACTAAACTGAAAAATCTAAGAATGGTTTTTCACCATAAACTAAGATGACTTGCTTTTCATGTCAAAAAACTAAATTAAACAGTATTTTACTCTTTAGTATTTTACTGCATTTTTACACTCTTTAACATTAAATTGATTAATGAAGTCCATCCATCATCAGAAAGATTTAAAACTCCACCTGAGTGCAATTACAAACACTGATTATCATTGCCATAACCCAATTGATTAGTATTTAATGTCTTTGACATTTAGAAGACAGCTGATTTCCAGCTTGCAGGATGGGATGAGGGTGAACCTCCTCATTTCATCATAAACTAACCGTATTCCAGTTCTAACAGAGCGATGAAGAGCTGTTTGGATCTTGTTCGGGTGGAGAATGAGATGCTTGTGTTGTATCTCTAATAGGCTAAAATCACCCCCCTCTCCAGATGGGAAAGGGTTTGTTGCTTTAATTCTACCCTGTGCCTCCAGAGTAGTGATTACAGTCATATCTATAATTACCAGATCCTGAGTGTGTGACGTGAGTTCTCCTGTCGAAGCAGAGGACTGATTAGTTTAATTGGCTCCGTAATTAGCAGTGTGCTTTAAAGTCTATGCTGTCACTAATTGCAGACCAGGGTAAATCGCATACAAAGTACCACATCTTTTTGGTGTTAATGCGGTCCAGTTCATTTGTCTTATATCTGGCTCTAACTCTGCCTGCCAGCTGGACCCCCTGAAAGCTTTCTGATCTCCGCGTCTATTTAAATTCATGGCCACTACCGTGTTTCTCATAAACAAATACAAATGGTGTAATTGCCAGGAGGAAATCTGTAGAAATGAGCTTTGATCTGTGTGTAAGGTATTTTTTTCTTGCGAAAGAAACTTGCAAAAGTGTTTGAGGAGCAGAGATAAGGATGCTAATTCTTTGTATGTGAATACAAGATAATGCTATTAATATTCAATATCTGCTAATCACATTAAGAGTTGTTTATCGATAAGAACCTGTATACAGATTGTTTGTTCCGTGATGAATCACAAAACACATTTCAAAATAAATCAGTATGTGGCATGATTTTAGAGCCATAAAAACACTGAAACATCTTCGCAATTAAATATTTTTAATCCATTTGTACACGTCCAATTCCTGTCTCAAAAATATAAAAAAGTATTAACAGCACGTTTTAACTTCAAACACACAATATTACCCACGCTCACAGAAACACATCTTCCTGTACAACCAGACATCTAACTGACTAATTTTGGTATCTGATACAATATCACTATGATGCAAACCAGTTTAATACTTTTAGCATTGATATTTTCTATATGCAGTATTGTAAAAGGGGATGATAAAATATTCACATGCAAAAAACTGCATATATAACAGTGGCAGCTTAAAGCAGCTTTGCAGTCACATCATACAAAAATATGTACATTTTTATGAATCCATCTTTTTTCTTTATGACAACGTCCTCATAAGCTGCAGAGCAGAACAGTCACTATATAAGCCAATGATTCTGGTCATTTAAAGAATGATTGCAAATGTTTCAAAATAAATCTTTTGCTACCAAATTATTAATTGTATGCACATAACTATACATGATATTGTGCCATCATTGGCAATGCATGAGAATTTTTTGAAATTAAATATGTCTCTCATTTCTTGAATGAGACATTACTCTAATTCTCCAAAAACCTATGAGGCTGTCTTTTTATGCTCTATTAGTGATTAATTTCTTTACTGTGTCCCTATAGCTTCAGTTTGTGTGTCCCTATTCGCTGTCACAAGGAACTCTTAATTCCTCCTTTTATGTGGTTCCCACTTGTACTTGCTTTAATTACAGTAATTTAATTGCTCACTGTGTTTGGTGCCAATTAGTATTCACCCTCCCTAAGCAGCCCTCAGTACCTTCAGGTCAGACTATCTGACAAGAACAATGAAATGGAGAAGAAGGTCATGGGAGTAAGCAGGAAACTTGTAGACATTTGTGAGAGCACAACATTTGTACAGAAATGCGATATGAATGTAACTTGTAGCTAGTATTATTAAATCATACACTAAACTAACCACCAGACGAGAATGTTGCTGCTCAAGCAACATAGATGACAAAGCCAGAGTAATGGAGCTGTTTGAGTCTTTAAACCTCCATGCCACTGTCTATCTTTGGCGTGTTGGAGATCCAGAGAGTTGATTGGTTAACGCTCGTTTTGGTCCGTGGTTTACTGCTAAGAAAATAAAAATGTATTCAATAAAATGTAATTATTCATTAATTTATTTAATTAATAAAAAGAAAATATGCACCCTAACACCCTCTGTGTTAATATATACTGTTATATTGTAATTCTGTTAATATCTGACATATGTATTGTTTGTCTGTTCATTGTGAATCAGGCCGATTTGCCCATGTGAATGTCCATGTCTGTAAAGTTTAATAGCACAATGCATGAAAGACCGGACATTTAAAGGTATACACAATAAGCAAACCGAAGCAAAGCAGATGTTATGTGACTCCTCCTGGTCTTATGATGGTATTTAATCACGAGAACAAGTGGCAAACATCGTAAAACAGAGAAGCATCATCTGTTAAGGAGTTGAGACGTTCATCCAAAAGATTTGAACTCGCTCCAGAAAGCCTTTTACCGTATAAAGCGCACTCAGTCGTTGCCAGTGATTAAATGCATTGTCTGAGGATCCCCTCGTCTGCCAGTGATCGGAAATATGTTAAAAAGACATCACTCTGTGGGAGCGTCAGCCGTATAAACATAATAAATTACACAAATAAGCCACTATATAATGTCCTGTCAAGCACGGGCCGAGGGTTAAAGGGAGATGAACTGTGTTTCATGCTCTATGTTGAGGGGCGGGAGAGGAGGACGGGAACGACTTGCTTCAGCAGTTCCCTACCGATCAGGATATTGATGGGAATAGAAGTCGAGGTGGACTCTGTCTCCTATGCAGTGTGATGTAGTGTGACAGGCAAACCCCTCCCCCCTTTAAATATGCCAAATGTGCACTATAATAACAGTGTTGATGGTGATTAGTTTGGGCTGAGCTGTTTTGCCAGGCACAGTTATAAACAGCTGAATCTAATTAATCACGGTAAAACCTCTGGGTTAGAGAGAAAAACGGAGGATGGTGTCAGATCTCGGCTAGTGAGCCGAAAACCTGATTAATCAAGACGCAAAGGCTGTTAGTGAGACACTGACTTCCTGATGTGTCGCAGTATTTGGATGATACTGTGCATAATAGGACAGCGCATTAGCATTAGTCTGACAGCGTTTACAGTGATTTGATCTTAATGGCTCACCTCTTGCTCAACATCTGGAAACAGCAGGTTCCTGAAGCCACCAGGATCAGCAAGAGGAGAGGGATGGTAGGGATAATCACGTAGATTAGCAGCATACCTGGGAAAGAAAAAAAAACACACTTTGACTTCCATTCTCATACAGGCATTTATTTTGAGTTGAATTCTGGGTTCAATATGAGTGAAACTCAATAGACAGCATTTGTGGTTTAATGTTGACTACTGCAAAAATATAATTTTCACTCAACTTTTCTTCTGAAAAATAATCAGAAGTGAATGGGGCCATTTTTTTTAGAAGATTTAAAAGCAGAAATGTGAAGCTTATACTTTCATAAAAGCACTTACAAAAAGTCACCGTTCAAAAGTTTGGAATGTGTAATTTTTTAGAATTTGAAAGAAGTCTCTTTTGCTAACCATGGTAGTCTTTATTTGATCAAAAATACAGTACACATAGTAATATTGTGAAATATTATTACAATTTAACATAACTGTTTGGTATTTTATTAGTTTAAAATGTAATTTATTCCTGTGATGGCATAAGTGAATTTTCAGCAGCCATTACTCCAGTCTTCAGTGTCACATTATATATATTAAAATTGGAGAACAAATAATATTTCTTCTTATTATGAATGTTTTTCATTATTATCAATATTTTGTGGAAACCGTGATATATTTTTATGATTCTTTGATTATTAGAAAGTCCAAAAACAGCAATTATTTGAAATAGAAATCTTTTGTAACATTAGAAATGTCACTTTTGATCAATTTAATGTGTCCTTGCTGAATAAAACATTTATTTATTTATTTTATATTTTTTAAAGTCATTCTGACCCCAAACTTATGAATGTGACTATAAATATATATTCTGTTAAAACTTGTGCTATAATTATTTGTTTAATGAATTTTTTTTATATATTGTTTTTATAGTTGATTTTAGGGTTTAATGTGGCATTCTGCTGCCACGGCAATGAAGTAACTTTACACAGAAAAGCATTTTTGTCACACTAAAATCTAACCTCTAACATACATACAGTATAGTTTAAGTCTTCTATTGATAAAAGTATTTTAAAATGTAAACATTGTGCTCATTCACCTTTTATACTAGCTTGAGTCACTGATTTTATTTAATTTTTTTAAAGGAGAGAAAGAACAAAAATTGAAAATGTTTGTGGTAATCAACATTATACCACAAATGCTGAGCTTAACTGAACTTTATTGAACTTTGCTGAATATTCATTTAAATAATTTAAAATCTAATGTTACTTGAGGGCCCTGGCATTATAAGTAGAGGGTTCTCATCCTGATCGACAGGAGATGTTCTCTTCTCCTCTTGATCTTCTGAGGAAAGATCTGGAGGGCACATTAACAGATTATTGTCAACACATCTGTAACTCTTCAAGTCAAATAATGACAGATTTGACACCTGGCTGCTTACCAACATCAGGCTCTCCAGGCGTGTCGCTCTGCACTTTTACCAGGTAACTTTCTGCTCAGAACAACAAAACAAACATAGTAAGCTAAACCGTTTTTGTAGGGTGGATTCAGGTTAATTAGGTCACTTTTGACAGTCATATAAAAAAGTTCACAATGCAAATCACCTACCTGGTTCATACTTGCAGATGAAATTGTGCTTCATATTGCACCTATCATCATTCCACTGGTAAAGATACGGCCCGCCAGGCCCGGCGAGAGCTGTAGGCTGGTGATACATCACCACGCAAGCTTCTCCTCCACAGGATGGTTCATCAGCATACCAGTTTCTGTAGAACAGAAGTTCTCATTTGAATGACTGTGTACCTGAGGTAAATCTCTGCTTTGAAAAGTCCCCAGAACAGTCACATCTCACCTAAACTGTGAGACACTTCCATCTGTCCATCTGTACAGGTTAGGACACGAGGTGAAGCTGCCAGGCTCCTGTGCGGTCTCGTCCTCCACGCGTGTCAGCCCGATCCAGAAGTCTCCGTCTGTGATGCCCGACCCGCTGGAAGCACCGGTGGAAGTGGAGACGCTGAGTTCCTGCAGAAGATGTTCAATGTGCTTCTGCTCTGCAGTGTTCTCAATGCTCAGCAACGAACCGCCATCCATGTCACACGCATGCTGAGCCTCCCAGAATGCAACACGACTCGACACGTCCCTGAAGTAAGCGATCTTATAGCACGGCTGCTCGGGACTGCCGTGACACACTGTCTGACCTGAAGACACAAAATTAATACAGTATTTTTTAGCGATTTCTTGTTCTGCATAACATTTGCTCCAGTGGAGTACAGTAAACATAGATAGATAGATAGATAGATAGATAGATAGATAGATAAACAGACAGAAGATAGATAGATAGATAGATAGATAGATAGATAGATAGCGATTTGGATCATTTAAAGGCTCGCAAGCTAAGAGGGGAAAATGCATGGAATTATTATTAAATCATAAACAAAGCACTTCTATTATAGAAAACACTTAAGATACACTGATAGGCCCAGTGAAGAGAACTGTGATTAATACACAGACTGTTAAAAGTCTAATAATAACATTAGCTTTCTGCCCGGGAGGTACTTTAAATAATTGCTTGGTCCAGATCTGCTATATCATCAATCTGAGCCCAGTAATGGGCCGGTTTAACTGGGGGAAAACTGGACTCAGCATTTTCTCTACCAATTTCCTTTGCTTTCTTCCTCAATTCCTGTCTGTGTAGCACAGTTTTACTCCTTCCAGCATGGAATGTTCTGGCAGTTCCGTTCTTCAAAACTGCCACTTTCTTTTCACCTTTGTTAAACCCCGATCTCATCTCAAAGAACTGCTCAACTGATTTCAATTCCCCTTGGTGCATCCTTTTAGTTTACACATGTATGACAAACCTATTTTTATCCTTAAACAGTCTCTCTCATTTTTTCTTTCATAATCATTTTCTTTTTTTCATCCCATCACTTTATTAAGACAGGTTAGAGACAAGCTTCAAGAATGATCTTCAAGACAAATCATCTTTGGGGAAGAGAAAGCTATGAGCTGATCTGTAAGATTTTATAATAGATAACGTTTCTGAGAGATAGGCCTAGTTAATTATAAAATAAAGTAGTAGAAGTGAATAAGAATGAGCATTTAAAAGCATTTTGAAAAATTATGGAATTTTGAAGTTGCCGCACAGAAAATCAATTTGAGAAATTATACAGATGAAAAAATGCATAGATTTTTATCAAAATTCCTAAAAGTAAATATAACTTTTTTTTAAAAAAAAAACACTAATAATTCTAATACAGACTATTGGTGTGACAGTGGGTTTAAAATAATACTTAAAGGGACAGTTCATCCAAAATGAAAATGTCATCATTTACTCATCCTGATCCTTGTTCCAAACATGTATGACTGTGAAGTTATGATTTATGGAGAATGGCAGTTTTGGTCACCATCTTTACATAAATTTTCCATAGTGAAAGTGAATGGCAACTGAGGATGTCATTCTGCTTAACTTCTCCTTTCAGCCTAACAAAGTCATTCAGGTTTGAGACAATCTGAGGATTATTAAATGATATTTTTGGCTGAACTATCCCTTTAAACTTGACTAATAGCTATCCTTCGAGCACAATTTTACTACAAGTAACTGAATATTTTGATACATTTATCCTACCTGGTTTAAATTCTGAAATAAATTATATGAATGAAAATAGCATCATACTAAATAAATTGAAACTTACCACTCACAACTCTCGCGCCATGGCTGCACGAGACCAGGAAAGTCAAAGCACAAAGGATTCCGACTGCCGCGCGCATCCTCGCGTGTTTCTCTTGAGTAGATGATGGAGGGAACTTCAAACAGACTTGTTCCAGTCAGGCGCCTTTTTTAACGTTTATTGGAAGAATCTCTTCTTCATAGTGTTCAAAGACATGATTTCCACCGAGCTGGTCTGACACTGAAAAGCGCCTCTGAATTCTGGAGAGAGAGAGAGACACGCGCCTCCCGTCGCGAGCGCGTGGCTGGCTGGGCTGTACTGCAGGTAATCGAACAGGGCGCAGATGTTCATCACCTCCTTTATTAAGTGAAACACGTCTCAGGGTCGACACGCGTTCTCTGGTTATAAGGTGGATGATGGGGCAGGTCACAAACACATAGTTTTAGTGTATAAAATGATTTAAGCGTGATTGGGTCAATGGTTGAGGTGAAAACACCCTTGAATAATATGCATCCAATTTAGAGAACCAAAAAGACACAACCGAGTTATTATGTCTCCGTTCATAGGGTTGAAACAAAATTGATGATATACAGACCTGGAGATTGTATGCCAAATTTGTCAGTAGGCTATAATACAATCATGCTGCAGTATAAACAGATGGATTTGTATCAGTTTCATTTATGACCCATGGTATAGGTACCAACCTTTTAGACATTTTAGACAGGAGACATTTTTATTTTAAAATCATTTTAATTGTATTTTTTTCTGTTTATAGTTTCAACTAAATTTAATAAAAGTCTTCTAGGTACCCAATTGTCTCAACTGACCCTGATGTAAGTTTAATGTAGGTCTGGATGGTCAATAACTTTCATAACAATATCACATTTATACAAGTGAAAGTAATTATTTCATGTAAAGGATAATGCATATTCAGCAGGTCACTATAGATGTTCTTTGTATTGAGCCTTAATGACCCTTTTGGGGGTTTATTTTGCAGTAATAACCATCTTATTGTAGGCTACTTCATCCTGCTTATTGCACTGCAATAAATAAAGACATAAATACTGATTTGATTTGTTTTTATTATGTGAAAACAGAAAATCTGCAAGAGACGACTTAGAACTATTATAAAATAGTCTTAAAGTAATTATACAAAAATATTAGATTTTTTTTAGATAAGATTATAAAATAAGATTAAGATTAAGTTTGACCACAGAATGCTTCGATTCACCAATCAGACTCAAGGATTCTAGTTATTTAAAACTAAAGTACCATAAAATAATACAATTACCGTTTTAGAAACGAAACAAAGTGATTTAGGATTGACAGCAACATGATGTGAATACATAAATAGATGTATCCTGTTTCCTGTCAGACCTCCCATTAACAAAATCATCTCTTCTCAGCTGACACCCTTCATCTCAGTTATTCATCTCTCTTTATTTTAAAAAGTTGTTTTCCTCATAGAGGATCACATGGTTTCCCTGACCGCCTCTTCATGGTTCTGATCCATGAGCTGAATATCCGAGGGAGGTTTTCATATTGTCCTCAAACACGTTTCTCTGTATGATAACTAATTATGTTGTCAAAGCGAGACGTCAGCTCTGTGTGTGGATTGATCTGTTCATCCAGCAGCGCGGAGCCTTGCCGATCCGAAGGCTGTTAACTGAGCTGTAATATGCATCGACGCAAAAATGCTATTACTTAATTTGCTGTTCCCTATCGATTACTTATTTCCCACTGAAAATGCCATTCTGCTCCTTGAGTGTTCGATAACGACACCGAGATATTCTGTGACACATTATCAATAAAAAGGCAGCTGCGTTATTACTAGGACCCTTGTCAGCAGAGGTATTAAGGAGATCTGGCAGGAAGCACCGGCAGCAGAGAAGAGAAAAGAAATGTCAGGCAATCACGAAAAACGAGGAAGCTGAGTGCACTACCGGCCAGCTTGCAGAAAGTAAGTCTTAACTGGGCCAGAGGAATGGGGTAGTGCTGATTTTGCAAGCCCAGACAATGGGCCCAGTCTGCAAGCTCTGCCAGAACAACACATAACTCTCCGCTCTCATCATCTGCTGCTCACTGTTTCTCCCCCTGTCTGTCTTGTCTTCTTTTCAGATCAAGCATCCAAATTCACACCGAGTTCATTCTATCAGTGTGCTTAATTGCCCAGAAGTAATCAGCGGCATCAGGTTTAGGGCATGCATGGTTCACATTAAAGGATTGAACTGTGCTTTCCTGCGAAAAGAGGTGGATCCAAAGGGATCTAATGTTATTGCTTTGTGTCAACAGATGCTGCGACCCTTTTTAAGAGATTGGCTTTAAATGTATTCACGTTTTTTGTGACACTTTTACCACTCTGAGACCCCAGCCTGAGATGCTGACACATTTTTAAGATGCTGCTAAGTTGGAACTCTATTGGAAATCTGACTAGCAGCCGAATGTTTCAATAGAACACTTGTACTGTTCATTTGTGCCACCTTAGGATGACCTGACCTATGAACTTTGACCCAATGAACATATTTCCTTATTAGCATGTACTCTTATTGTCAAGAGCACAAGCTAGTTGAAAACAACGTGTCAATGGGTTATTAAATCTCAGAGCGCTTTTGGTTCCACTGAGCATTACTGAACCTAAAAATAAGCTTGATTTTAATTGAATTAATCCTATGAGTGGATTATTTCTGAGCAATCATAAAATGTAGATTGCTTTAGTGTCTTAAAACAGAAAAATCCATTGATAGCTGGTATTGACTTATTTCATCATCTTTCCTTCTAGGTTCCTTCGAATGGAGGTCTCTAAAGAGGGCAAGAGGGAAAACTCAAGCTGTGAAAAATGACATGTATAGGGTGAAAGACACCATCCCGTCATGGCTCACCCCACCACAGATGTATGTTGAGCCCCTCAAGCCTTCTGGGTAAATGAGAACAAGCTCTTTGCTGATTGGATTAAAGCCTTCGGTTTGGCAATGTGAGATTAAGGGAACATTAAAGAGAGGGAGTGCCTGGGATCCATTTAAGAGTCTCTGTGTTCAAATACGCTTATACTTCCATCTCCAATAACTCATATATCCAACCCAACTGATAATTGACCCGTATCATCTTTTGCTATAATTCACTTCTGGGATATTGTAAGTGTGAGTTTGGCTAGGCTTGCATAAGTATTAGTGCTCTATTATGAACGTTTCACATGGGTTGATTGGGATTGATCAGTGGTCCATACCGCTGCACAAGCCAATTAATGGCTGTCTCCCAGGGAGAGTCTGGTTGGCCGAGTCGCAATAGATGTAAATGCAATTGATTGACTGTAAGAGTTAGTCTAAGTGATTTGGCCCTGTAAATCGGGCAAGCCGAGTGCCGGCTACATTTGAGAGGAGTCTTTCCCATCCGTCACAAGAAATTGTTTCTGTTCCTTCATCTTCTAGGGTGTTTGTGTGCAAATTGAGGAAAGAACCAGAGTAGGAAGGGCTTGAGGAAAGTGTAAGTGCGGTAAAATCAGCCAGGGAAAAGTACTTCTTTAACAAGCAAATCTATTTACGACCCCTCTGAGACCCGAATGGACCAAGTTGCAATCTCATTCTGCTCTCTCTCATCACTTAGAGAGGTCATTGACTTCCCCAACAGCGTCCCTGTCCCAAAAGGCATTGGCTCCGTGGGCTGACATCAGCTGGTGACTGGATGCTTGTACCAGAATTAATGTAATCACTAATTACTGGATGAGCCGGAAGGGCAGCATGTCTGTAGGCTAACACATTAAAACATGCAAATAAAAAAATAGCAGTGCAATAGCAGTTAAAATGTTCATAGTTCATACATTACCATTCAAAATATTTGGTCCTATTTTTTAGCGTTTTTAAACATTTATTTAATGCTCTCCAAGGCTGCATTTATTTGATTAAAAATACAGTTAAACGGTAATATTGTGAAATATTATTAGCATTTGAAATAACTGTTTTTTTTTTTTTTTTTATTATTATTTATTCATTTTTTAAAATGCAATTTATTTTTGTGATGGCAAGGCTGCACTTTTAACAGCCATCACTACAGACTTGTGTCACATGATCCTTCAAATTTAAATTCAAATATGCTGATTTGGTGCTCAATAAATATTTCTTGATTTTATCAATATTGAAAACAGTTATGCTTAATATTTTTGTGGAAACTTTGATAATTTTTTTCAAGATTCTTCCATGAAGAGAAAGTTCAAAACAACAGCATATATTTGAAATATAAATCTTTTGTAACATTATAAATGTCTTTGCTGTCACTTTTGGTCAATTTAATGATTTAAAAAAAAATCTTACTGACCGAAACATTTTGAATGGTAGTCTATGTCCTGTTAAAATCATTTCTTATCCTCGTTTTTAATATGTTGTTTTCAGACATAGGAAAACAAACCTTATTTTTAGTCGCAAAGGTAAAACTGCTTTTTAGAGAGGCTGTTGATGTCTACTGTTTTCTCTATTTATCCCTCTGTTTTATTTCCTAATTTAACTGAGAGATTTTGGGGAAGAAAAAATAAAGACCTACAGTATGGTAGCAGGGGCAAATGACTTCTGTTAGGACCAAGAACAGGGGTGTATTTTCCACTAAATTGCCCTATTTCCACAAATGGACTCTTATTGATTCTAAGAATGCATCCCCTCAAAACAGGATAATCTGTTACTGCCATTTGCCTCCTCTAGTCACCACTTAAGTATAATTACCTAGAAGTCAATACGGCTGCCAGGCTGCTGCCACGGTTAACCTCTGAGTCACCAGTCACAAGCATCCTGCTCAAATGTCCTCTCAGCCTGGCAGAATGACAGGGCTCTGGGTTTTTAATTAAACGATTGTCTTGTCAATTAATAAAGATGTTCTTGGTGCTTAATGAGCTCAAGGCATCTTAAAGACAAGCTTTGGTCAGCTGTAGATTTGAGGCCGCAGGGGAACTGCATTAACTACAGCTAGATGCAGTTTAGCTGTATAAGGCAACTTTATTTACTGTTGCATCTAATTTATGCCCTTTATGGACCATATTTTAATTAGTCATGGCAATAGCTGGCTAAATAAATCTTATTCTGAACCATACAGTGGTGGCCACAATTGTTAGAACACCTGACAGATCTGAAAATATTGACCTTTTTTGCCTCCAAAACATGATTTCATTTCATAATGTTCATGAAACATGCAGATGGTTGCTCTGCACAACAAATATCAGATGAAGTAAGTCATACTATTTGGTATGTCCACCTTTTGCAGCAATTACAGCAGCACATCTCTCTGGCATAGTGTCAATATATTTCCTGAGAATTTCAACACAAATGTTATCCAATGCCTTCTGCAACTCAAGCCAAAGGCTTTCCTTTGAATGTACAATAGATCTGTCCAATTTCTTTATAACTAACCATTATAACTTTGCTCATCACATGCAGTGAATGGGTGCTGTCAGTAATATACCTAATCCTCATCCACTGCTGCATCAAATAATTTTAATTTTAATTGCATTGTTTGTGGCCTATTAAAATATATAATTAATATACGCCTTTAGTGATATTGTGTGAACCCATTTTGTTAAGCACTGACTCATTACCTGGAACAAAATGTGTTATATTCAATATACTGAGCTCTTTCTGATTTGCTGATTATATTTTGTGATTACTATTTTAGGAACCTAAACCCTCGATTATGCTAACCACCACAATACATGCTCTGAATACACTGTCATATTGCAGCCAGCATTTAAGAAAATCAATTCACAGTTATGAATTGGCCTTGTCATAATCTCTCCAGGAGATAATGCATTTTCCAGCACTGTCGGTTGATTTATACAGCAGATGACAAGCCATCCATGAAATATGTAACTCCCTCCAACTGATGGACTATTACAACCAGTACCATGATCAAACTGAGCTTGTGCCAAAAACCTGAGACATTAGGCTAAAGATGAATTTATCATACAAGTTATGCACTATATTGGTTTCTGTTTTAATCAGCAGAGTTAATTAAAACTGTTTAGATTTTATTACAGATTTTAATTACATTGCTATAACGGATCGAGATAAGCATCACTCCATGACAAGATTTATAACTGCGGTGGCTGAATATTTTGCCTTTGTCTGGATACAAACATCACATCTTTATAGAACACATTCCCCCCTGCCTACACAATAGAGTGGTTCATCACAATTATTTTATTCAAGTCAATATTATATATGTGCATCTGCATAGCACACCCACAATGCAACACTACAATCAGGCTTCTTGCCTTAAGCCAGTGGGGCTAATGAGTCTAATTGATGACCTAGTATTTCTACATAAAATAATTAGGAATCCTGCTCCGGGCCTATTAATCCTCGCAGAATAAGCAGAATGCCTGACCAGCAATCCCTCTTGATTACTGATAAGAAAAAAATCTTAATTAGGATTGATTTTCCCTTCCATTTTATTCACCACTTGTTCAATATTTTGCTCCTCAGTAAACCTCAGTTGCACTTTGACAGAGTGATTAAGGGAAATGTACAATTATTTTGTTGTTTTACTGCAATTTTCAGTCTTATTAATGCTAAGAGTATAGTTCAGGAGCATTTTTGTTATTATTTTACCCTCAAAATGTTTAATAAGGGGTTTGATTGGATCCCAGATGCAGACACATTTGTTTACATCACTGTTATTTGTGTGCTCTGTCCGATTCGTGGGCGAATGCTTCTTTTGAGTCAGATCTTTTCCATTACTCATTTAAACTGGTTCTCATTACCGGCCTGAGCGAGTCGGCTCATGAATCAGACTGAATTGGTCCTAGCGGTTCGCTAGTCAACTCATTCACTGATTATTATTACCATTCATAATAATAATCCAAGCAGATTACACTTTTCCCCAGTTTCAAAGACAAGGCTTAATGCCAAGTACCAGACTAAAATGTAAGTCTGAGCTGTTTCGACTGAAAGAAACGTGCACTGATTGATCTTAAAATATATCAATGCCTTTGTTTTGTCTCAAGATGGACACCAATAATGTGTTTTTTCTAAGGCACATTTATAAAAAATACTTAAATGTCCTAATTTAACTATGGCCTAATCCTTATTCTAAACCCTGTCTGTGAAACCAGGCCTTTAGGCTATTTGGACTGAACTTGATCGCTGATGGGCCAAAAGTTAAATATCCTACAAGTGTAAGACCTGAGAAAGTTTTATTAACACACAAGAGAGTCTGATTAAAATGAATAAAGTCCAGTGGTGTAAATGCATATAAGTAGGCTAATGTTTAAATGCAAATTATACCATTTAGGTTCTAACTGACTTGGATGAATCATAAATGCAACAAACTGAATGAAGAAGAAACCAATCAACCATTATTAATCAAAAAGTAATACATAGCTATATGTGTGCACACATGACTTTATTATAATGTTTGAGAGCATATAGCTGCAAGCAGCGATCTCGGGCCCAAGCCCCGGAGTCAACACCATCCTGGTGGCTTTAGGGAAACTACACAGTGGGCAATATGCAGTTAGAGCAGGTAAATATCAGGACTAAGTCAAAGTCATTTAAATAAGCCACATTTACTGCACATTTACATTTACGTATAACGGAGAACCACAACAGTCACATTCATGAAATGATTGTAAATTCAGATGAATGTCATGTCACAGGATGTCATAGGTCAGTATCAAATGAGTGTATGCCATGTATATGCCACGCCGAGATGCCAGCAGTGACCACATGCTGACGCTGTTCTGTTATGACGTAAAGGAATCACTGAATCATTTTAACCGGTTCTTTAAAACGAATTGTTCTAAAGAATCGATTCGCGGAAATGACATGCACTATTGTTTATGACCCCACCTGTCGGATATTCATGGAAAAACACACGTAGCCTACTATTGTTCAGTTATCGCTTGTTTATCCTTTGCTTATCTGCCATTGTAGATAACACGTTTTTTAAATAGGTCTATGCATTTTTTTATTATTATTAAAATCAGTTTCGAAACGAAACTCCTTTGGTCTCTTGAGTGGAAGTACAAAATGTGAAATATAACAAGTGACACGATGCAGGAAAATAATCCATTTCTAATTATGTCAAGGTGTCTTATCACTGTCTAGGTCCCATAAACTTGACATTTCAAAGTACGGAGTTTGTTGCTAAAACACAAGCTCACTCCGCACTTCCGTGGCTCTGCCCTCAATAACACGCCTCGGTGGGAGAAGAAACATACAGTATGACGGGTGGTGTCCGGTCTTACGGTTGTCGGTATGACGGGTCTGCCTCACCGCGCGCGGTTTTCTCCGGTGGAATGTACAGTCGTGCCACCTGTGAGGGCACTTAAGGGTACAGCTGATGCCCGGAGGGGATAAAGGGAGGTAACCAAACTAGACGAGCCACATACATTCAGCCTATAATGTCAACACATGATCTGAAGCTGCAGCAGTCAAGTTGTCAAAGCGGAGTGAAAGCCAGCGTGACTTGTGTTGTCTCAGATCAGGAGGGATTGTACACACAAACTGATAAATCACGGTAGGCTACAAAGTAGTTCTTGGAGTTTTCTTACTCATCTTCTCTCACACAATTACTGCTTTTCCTACTTTTCGCTGTCTCTTAAACTGACCCCTTATCTTCCTCCGCAGACAACATTAAGGAAGTCTGTAGCTTTAAGCAGACAGGTTGAAGTTCTTACGTAATTAGAAGAGCTTGCGTAAATATTAGTTTGCTTAAAGTAAGATGTATCCTATGTAGTTTTACAACAGTTACGAATTCTTTTACAGTCAAAGAATTCTAACAAGATGCCAATGGATTGAACATTGATTCAAGCATTGATCTCTTGTCTGGCACCACCCCAGTTATATAAAACATGTTGTTGCCTTGCACACACACAGAAATGCCTTGCTAAATAATCAAGGATTTACTATTATACCAAAAAAAACTTAACAACATATTTGCTTGACTACATCTCAGTTTAATTGATGATTTTAAACACACTTCCACAATATCTAATGAGGTGTCACTGGTATTAATCTTTTGCTGAATGTCATCTCAACATGTCTCACCATGTTTATGGTAATACTTTAGCTCTTATCCAATTTGTTACACCCACATTGTCTCATTTTTTAAGAATTTTAACAAATGGTAATTTAGCCAAAATTAATATGTTCAGCTTTATTAGGAGAAATACAAGAAAGTATGTTCTGTCTACTTGGCAACTACTGTAATAATTTTCTTTGCACATGTAGAGGTGAGACAAACCAAGTGAAATTTCACTCTCACTGTCATGTGTCGATATACTAAGAAAACATTTATGGGTGTTCCTGTGAATACTTTTTCTGAAGGGAGTGAACCTTAGTTTTTACTAAGTAGCTGCAGACATGTGGTGTCTGTTCTCCAGCTCTCTGTAGACTGTATTGTAGCAGTATTGTAATGCTGAATCTTGATTAGTTTTCAGAATGTAAGTGAACATGAGAAGATACATCATGGACCATTGGCTCAACACATCCACAACAAGAAAGATTTAGAAACTAGAACTACTGCTTCTTCACCATCGTTGCAGTTAACAGGCCAGCAGAAAAGCAGCAGAGGTGAGTTTGTATGACTGGATTATCAGATACATTTGTTTTCAGACACAAACTTTGGGTCACAACAGCTTATCGTAAGTTCATTAAATTCTGACTAAAAGTAAATTTTTATGACATGCATTTAATGTAATATAAAGCATGCATATATATATATATATATATATGTGTGTGTGTGTGTGTGTGTGTGTGTGTGTGTGTAACACTTCTCAACTGATCAGATTTGCAGATCAGGCAAATAATACTTCTCAGATCTAAGGAAGACCTCAGTAGGACATCTGAGGAGCAAAGGAAATCTGCCAGATTCACTTCCACCATCTCTATCAGTCTTCCCAATAGAAGAAACAAAAAAGACACAGCAGAGGAAAAAACACTGCAAGCTACAACTAACCTGTGAGTTTTATTTTTTTATTTTTTTACCTTTTCACACTGCTGAATCATGCATCATCATGCTTTAAAACAGTTTAGTGTTTTTAAACAAAATTGTATAGAATTTTAATCAGCCATTTACCAGTTATCGGTTATAACATGAAAAAAATTATCAGCTTATGGCATTCACCAAAATTCAAATATTATTGCTTCTCTAGTTTAAAGTCCAATTTCATAATAAAACTGGATCAACTGCTATAATAAACAAGTTCAGTGAATGATGAAATTTGTAGCATTCACTTCAAAACTGTTATTCTTCCTATTAGTAAATGTTTTATGACAATGTAATTCCACTTAATACACACTGCACATAATAATGTATTTTGTCTTGTAAATTATGCCATAGCACTTGGTGTTTTGTCATTTACACAGTCCTAGCTAGAGCAGCAAACGCCCTTTCGACCCATGCCTGGCAGTAATAGTCCTTATATAGCAATAAGTCATGATTTAATGACAGTGAATGATAGTGTGAAAGTGTATAGGCAAAGATTTGCTGTTTGGCTGTACTGTATCTAGGTGTGTCCATGCTTTCAAATAGTGCTTACACCTTTATAAAGCCTTTACACCTTGATCTTAGAAACGAAACAGTAAATAGACATTTATTGTGTAGTATTACAGAATCATGTTTAAAAGGTATGACATCACTCTCTCATTTTTCAAAGCAGATGATATTAAACAGAGTTTATTTGTGTGTAAGTGGTATGTGTATCTGACTGTAAGCATTAATGTGTGTGAGACACAATGTACTAATTTTAAAACAGTTAAACCATGGACCCCTCCCTTCATGTCAGGCAAAATGCTTAAACTGAGAGAAAGGATGGAATGTCGTTGATCTTGTTTTCCTGCGATGCCTTGCTGAATATATAAAAAACGTTGAACTAGAAGAAGTATTTAGGGAGTAAGAGTAGCGTGTGAAACATTGAATTAGACAAGAGATTTGTTTTCATCATAGGTTTCAATGTTTGTTTATCTGCCTGAGGGAACTTATCTTTTTTTTTTTTAAATCTACATACTTTTATAATGTTTGCTCATTTAAAAAAATCATATGCTAATAAAAAAATATTTTCTCAAATTGACTGTTACAGCACACATGAAGCCATAAAGAACACAGCTAATCAACACCACACAGAGGTAAGCATTCAAGCTAAGATGCAGACATAAGAGTTGGATTGTTTATCTTTTAGTAAGAGAATGACTGATGTAAAGATAAAATCTATGTCTTACAAATCGATCATATCTTAAATATGATGAAATATCTTTATTGTACTGCCCTTTGAATACATTCCACTCCATGTTTGCATTTTTGACATGCAGAGTATTTTTCAGTGGAATGTAAAGCTCATCTGTGAAGTTGAACTGTCTGTTTAAACAGTTATGGAATGGGAGTGACGATTTGTTCAAATATTTCGAATACATGTGAGAAACATTTCTTGCAATTTTCCCAAGCAACTCTGAAATGCAATTTAGTAGTCTAAAATGTACAAATATGCTACTGTGCTTGAATTAGTGCCTGTGTTTTGTGCTATTTTTGGCACTAATCAAAAGCTTTGTTGCTTGTTCTGACAGCTAAGGGACGTGCTTTCACAAACTGGCCAATGTGGCGAATCAACTGGTGAATTATTTAGGAATGGGGATGGCCCAAAAGCAAGCTTTGATGAAGACAGTTTTACCACTCTGCATCAACGTGGGACAAAGCAGGGACAAAATACAGGAATACAACACAACATAGGCCTTCATGAACGAACACAAATTGTCCACAACAACTCACAAAGACATTCTACTCATCCTGTTTGTGAGGTTCATACAGAATTCAACAAGGAATCTGGAGTCAGCGACTGTAGAGAGAATGCTGCAACAACTCCACAATACCACAGTTATCTGACCTCCCTTGAAGTGGACAATGGTCTAAAAGCAAGCACTGATTCCCAGTTTTTTGCACACCATTCAGAAGTTGCAAACCAGGTCTTATCATTAGACTCTTTACCTGCTCCTCATTCTGAAAATACCCCTGAGCCAGAACCTGGTCTTATCAATCCTACATCAGCTATGTTGTCATCAGCCCTGGCCTCAGTTCTTGCTCCACCTTGGAGTGGCCGCCTTCGAAGACCCAAGCAAGGCGGCAATGAAGTACAGCATGAACCCCAAGATTGTGGACAGAATGTGAACTCATCTACCTTATTTCGCCAGGATCGGCAGCAACGACCGTTTCTTCCTTCCCAGAGGCGACCATCTGAACACATGTTGGCCAATGACAATGACATGCAGTTGACTGCAGGAACCAGCTATAACTCTCCTGACTGGCAAAAAGAGAACAATTCCCCGAACATTACAACCACAATACAGCCAAAGAGACCCATTACCAAGTCCTCCTCTGTGGGCTTGATGAACAATAATACAGATTTGCATCCTTTTCCCACACCTCTGGACACTCGCCAGGTACCAAATTTGGCCCATTCAGGGTACAGAATATCAAACACTGGAGATGAACATGAGTCTTTCAAATCATTGAGCTCTAAGCCAACAACAAGCAGCCTACTTCTTTCCTTGAGGAGGTCAAATTTGAGAAACTCCAGTGTTGAGCCCACACAATCAGAGACTTGGATGACTAGGTCTGATAGGTCGCTTATGTTGCCTAGCAGAGTTGTTCTGAAAACGCCATCGTTTGCCCATCCTGTTTCTGATGATGCCCAAATCCCCGAATACCCAGACACTCCTGCAAGAACAGAGGAAATACCAGCCAGTCAGTTCCCTTTCTCACCTAGAATTAGGAGTAGAGTGCCATTAAGGGCATCACTGTTTCTAAACAAACCAGAGACAGAAATTTCAAAGAGACTAGAAGCTTCTATTGCCAAAGCAGAGGAGGAACATTTCCCACACTCCACAACCAAAACCAGCCAACTTGGGGTTCTCAGAGCCCAACAACGTTCTTATTCTGTTCTTTTGAGGGAATATTCCAGTACAGAGGACATAGATGCAGTGGAACAAAATACTGCCAACAACACCAACCTGCAAAACTCCAATATGACCAAACAGCAAGTAACTCCAGATACCACAATTTCTCCCAAAGATTCAACAAATTTTAATGTTCAACAATCTGGCTTTAATGTCCAAAAATTAAAATCACAAAGCACACACAATATAATAGCCAGCAGTTCTTCAGGCACAAGCACCTTCACAGACAGGCCTAACTACTCACTAAGGAAAGACTCTTCTGTAGATGGAACAAGTCCCACAAATATATATCTGGACTCTAAGAAACATTCTCAGTCAAGTCAAAGCACGATGGATCTTTCGAGCCCTCTTTCTCCAAGCAGACCTCTTAGAAGTGTAAGAGTACCGAGCATTTATTCATACCTACGGGAGTACAGCCCGGCAGTGTTCACCCCTTCCCCTTCCACCCCTTCTTCCCACATACAGAGAGGTGAAACATCACCTCCTAAGCAAGATAGAGGCGTAACACTGCAGGGTGACCAGAAAACACTTCCCTCAAAATTTTCATTTGACTTCAACCCGTTTGTGCCACAGGTACAAGCATTACAAAGAAGCTCTTATGGCTCTCATATAGCACCAGCTCAATCTCTGCCTCCTGATTTTGGACGAAGATCAGCACCTCGTCTCAGTACATCTCCATATTCTAGCCTCATCTCCTCACGACCTACACTCAACAACACTTTACAAGAACTACCCTCTCCGCCTGTGCCCAAAACTCATACCCGATCTACATCTTATGATATTGTAACCACTCCTGCAGACTTCATAAAAAGTGATCCAAGCTCTTCACTGTCCACATACACAAGCATAATAAGAAGACAAAAGGAACAGTTAGCTTCTACTAACAGAGAACAGAGGACAGCAGTTCAAGCTTACACAAGCGCCCTAGATAATCACAAACCTGCCCAGCCATGCCTCTTACAAACTGCACCAGATGCAAGTTTTGTCATGGAAAGCCAAAGTGCTAATATAAGCCCACACCCAAGGCAGCCCAACACAGGCTCTAACAACTTCTTTCATCAGGAGCATGATGGCCTGATGGAACTTCAGCTTGATAAGGGTAATGCATACCCCAAGCACAGGCAGAGTGAGAAAGGGAAGTATTTATTACCTGATAAGCTCACAGTAGAAAGTGAGACTCCACTGACAGTTGAGAAAGAGATTCCTGCTGTGCATATGCATGAGAGACTGCAGGAAATGCAAAGTTCCAATTCAAAAAAAGGCCTCTTTATTTCACGAGTTAAGAAAGACAAAGAAGCTGTCTTCTCTTCAGCTTCTTTGACAGACAAAGAGGTTGTTAGTCCCCAGTATTTAAAAACCAAAAGACATTTGCCAGTGTTTAGAACGAGCAGCAGGATTGACCAGATGTTAAATCGCTTGAAACTGACATTTGGTGTCAAACGTTCAGACAGCTCACTTGACACACTACCAAAAAAGATCAAGAGTCCCACTCAGCAGCCCTCAGATACTGAGACTTTTGAAAGTCTCAAGACAGAGGAGAAAACATGTTCTGAGAGCCACCTGGTACTCTCTAATTCCTCTTTAACAACTGATAAAAGCTCTTTAGGTTCCTTGTCACTGCAAACATTAAAGAAATCTGAGAATGCATTAAATATGGGTGGGCAAAATAAGTCTAAGGCTGAAATAAATTATTCTGGGTGCACACGGGAGGCCCCCAACTCGTCCTTGACCACCGATAAAGCATCTTTTGCCTCTTTTGGGTCCTTGTCGCCACTTACATTAAAGAAATCTGAGAATACTTTAAATATGGATTGGCAAAATAGATCTACAACTGAACAAAAGGGTTCTGGGTGCACATGGGAGGCCCTCAACTCATGTTTGACCACCGATAAAGGCTCTTTTGCTTCTTTCGGGTCTTTGTCGCCACTTACATTAAGGAAATCTGAGAATACTTTAAATATGGATTGGCTAAACAGATCTACAACTGAACAAAAGGGTTCTGGGTGCACACAGGAGGCCCCCAACTCATGTTTGACCACCGATAAAGGCTCTTTTGCTTCTTTCGGGTCTTTGTCGCCTCTTACATTAAGGAAATCAGAGAATACTTTAAATATGGATTGGCAAAATAGATCTACAACTGAACAAAAGAGTTCTGGGTGCACATGGGAGGCCCCCAGCTCATCTTTGACCACCAATAAAGCATCTTTTGCATCTTTGTCACCACTTACATTAAAGAAATCTGGGAATACTTTAAAAATGAATTGGCAAAACAGATCTACAACTGAACAAAAGGGTTCTGGGTGCACACAGGAGGCCCCCAACTCATGTTTGACCACCGATAAAGGCTCTTTTGCTTCTTTCGGGTCTTTGTCGCCACTTACATTAAGGAATTCTGAGAATACTTTAAATATGGATTGGCACAACAGATCTACAACTGAACAAAAGGTTTCTGGGTGCACATGGGAGGCCCCCAGCTCATCTTTGACCACCAATAAAGCCTCTTTTGAGTCCTTGTCACCCTTAACATTAAAGAAATCATCTGAGAGTAAATTAAATGTTGATCAGCAAAAGAGGCATAGCGATGAAAATGGAAACCGGTCTTATGGTAGAAGCTTTAGTCCACAAAGGCAAAAGGCCCAAAGTATGAATCGTTCTGCCACCTTGCCACATTACAGAAAATCCTCTGTCGGTCCCCCATCGCCCTTTTATTTGTTTGATTTTGATTCAGAAGACATTCAGAATGACAATGTGTTTTATAGTCCATTGAGCAAAAAAACTAATTCACTTTGTGAGTCTGATGACTTCTCTCCTCAGAGCGCCACCAAGAGTCCTGTGCAGCAAAACCTTGTGAGGTCTCGCTTGTCCTCATCATGTGCTGATTTAAAGTATGGTCTACACAGTGGACGATCTTTCTCAGTAAACAGTGTGGTTTCAAGCCGCCCATCAGGTCCTGGACGAATCTCAACAAGCAGCATCAGCGACCTCTCAAGTTTGGATGACTTTGTGCCGAAGGGGAATTATACAATAGTCGACTCTGAAATGAGTAGTAGCCATTCCCCAATCTATGATGCCAAATCTATTACTGGTAAACAGTCTCAATCTGGATATACAGATGATCTTGATCTTGATCATGATGATGCAGACCCAACCCCACCTCCATCACCAACTATGTCCTCTTCACCTCGTCGGATGTCCCAGGCTCCTTCTGTGCCTTCCCCCATATGGACAACTCCAGAAAATCTGTCTCCTACTCGTGGAATCCTGTCATCAAGGAGCTACACAACCAGCATGACTGTTTTTGAGGAGTCTGATTCTGACACCACAACCGACGATGAATACTTTCTTGATAATGGTGATGCTGTAGAAACAGAACTTTAGAGGAGATAATTATGTGTTGTTCAATTCCATCATGTTACATACACTGAACATTTAAAAATGTGTGTGTGTGTGTGTGTGTGTGTGTGTGTGTGTGTGTGTGTGTGTGTGTGTGTGTGTGTGTGTGTGTGTGTGTGTGTGTGTGTGTGATCTATGCATAGGGTCTTCTATGACAAAGCTGCAGCAACATTAGGCCTCTGTCAAACCAATCTGAATTGTAAAAACAACTAGAAATCCAGATTGTATATGAATAGAGGGAATTATAATTATATCAGAACTATAAGACCATGTTGATTCCATATTTCTTGTTATAAATGAAATATAATGGGTTTTGATTGAATACTTTAGTGCTTGAGGATAACAATGTTTGATTTCATTATGAATGTATTTACAATACAGTACAATGCACTGTTTCATTAGTTTTATATATAAATATTTTCTGGATCTTGAGGCTTTGAAATGGTGAATTCTCACGTCATTCCTTTTATTGAGGCCTGCTTCCTGTAGGTTATTGGCTGTTTCATTCACTGTGGCATTTGAAAGCACAGCGTGTCAGTCACAATACATTATTTTCCTGACAGACATTCTATAGTCAGAAGCTGCCAACCAAGAAACTGAACCCCAACTATATTTAACAGATCTAGTTGATTTTTTTTTTTCAATACTGCTCCTTTAACAGTCAGAAAAAAATATAGAATAATAGAAAAATGTAATATTGGTGCCCGCAACACTGATGATTCCACATTAATTATGGCTAAGTCTGTAAAGCAGATGATGTAACAGATGTGTGCTATCCGTTTGATATTATTGTTAAAAGTATGAAAGTGTTATTGAAAACAGTGGCTGATCCTCATCCACGACTTGTTAATTTGAGGTTCAAACACAGGACCTCACAATCTATACGAAAGACATAACACAGATGAACTAAGCATTCTTAAATAAGACCTCACAGTTGATTTTATTTGCTGTATAATTTAATTTAGCTGTTTGTGTGCGTCATGTTTGTGTGTGTTTTTCAGTGTAATTTTTAATTGATCTTTTATTGTAATTTATTATGCAGGGGATGGGGCATAATTTCTCCCCTATAGCCTTAGGGACCTCCATAAGATGTCAATTGCATCACTGACCTACAATAGTACTATTGCTGTATAACATAGGCCTACGTATGTAAGGTCCTTTTTGTAAGGCCATTTCTTCAATGTCTTCATTAAAACAGTTATATTTATGAACATTTAATATATTGACTAAATTGTATTTTTCCTTCCACAGAAGTAGAAGAATATTGATCACTTATAAAAATGTAAGTGTAGACTGTAAATGACTAACTTTGCACAAGACGGTTAACTGCTATGTTAAAATTTGATTAGCAAGTACACTCTAGTCTTAGTAAACTTGTTCTTTAATAACACAGAAACTTTTTAATTGCAGCTCATTAAAACAGGCCGACACTGTTAGTGTCATGTCACAACCTGCCATAATTGTTCAATGAACAGTTATAAATATGAGTGATGCAACTAATTTGATAGATGTTTCAGTAATGGTTGGCAGGTTTGCGAAACTAGCAGTAGGCCTGTTCTGTTAGAAAAAAAAATCAAAGGTCAGTATTTTGAGTATTATTTTTTTTACGAATTATTGAACGATTCAATGTCACAATAATCCTTAACTTTTCGCAACCTACTGTCGTAACGATGTAATCTGCTGAAAAGGCCACTGAACGAATCTTTTAGTTAAAAATGAATCTCCTAGTCCACACATAGTTTTCCATTTAAAATGCTTTTGGGTAGAATCTCGTATTCTAGCTTTCTAGCATTGAGTAAATGAGTCTGTTTTCACGTTGCTTTGGTAACGGCTGTTGTAGGCGTGTAGTCACCCTCCCACGGAATCAACTCGTAATGTATGTCTAGGCTTTATTTTTTAACCCCCTCAATGTTAAGTTTAGTCTTTGGTTGCAGTTTTAGCTGCCTTTACGTTTTTTACTTCAGCTTGTCGATGTCATTGTGAAAATCCAGTTCACGCTTTTGTTTACTTTTCGATAATCACCGGATGGGTTTGATTTGAATAGTATATATCATACGGATAAAACGCTTTATTTTCAATACATTGCCTATTTTAAGCACCTTCTACCTATTAAACATTTTAATTCAGGTATTTTAAGCATATTGGCTCCTCTGTTTCTTGAGAATGTAACGTTAGAGGACTCCAGAGATCAAGTAAGTAACATTTTGTGGGCAGAGTGGTTTATTAAAAGCAACTGTCTTAATTTTGAATTGATTATATGGATTATGTAGTTAAATGTAGCCCAATAAAATAATCATAATCCTAGCTGAATAAACCCATTTCCCTTTCCTTGACATGGCAAAGGCTTAATGCAGAGCTTTAGCCTCAGTTAAACAGTATAATTTATAGGTTATGTTTTCTCTATTCCTTTTTTTTTTCTCAGAATTGTTCTTTTTCGGCTAATTGAAATGTAAATCCATGTTAATCTTTCACAGAAGAAACTTTTCTCTCTCTCTTTTTATCCTTTAGCAGCATGTGCTAGCATGAACAAGAAAATGACTGAACACACATACTCTTTTGACAGGTATGAAATACAGCAAAACATACAGACTCATTTCTAAATGAGTGAAGCAAGCAATAGAAAAAAACTGTCAATCATTTTTTCCCCTTTAGGCATCACTCAACATCTCCAGCTGGGGAAACTACATCAGACACTAATGTCATACTTGTCCCACAGCTGGAAACAGTTTTCAGCAGAGCAGCCAGGATCATTCAGCGAGCATGGAGGAAACATGTTGTTAGTGATCACACTCAACTTTAATGTTACATTTTCTCCAACATGATTGAATGCATAAATAAAATGCAGTGCATACTATGCCTGTCATGTGTAGGATATTGCTGTTTTCAAGCACCTCAAGAAACTAGTGAGCTTTCATAATCAAGGGGATCCACGTCTCCTTCTTAGATTTATTAACCCTGCAGAGGTAAGTTTGTTACAATGCATGTGTGAAGCTTAATTGAGATGTTTTACCAATTTTTTAAAAAGCATATGCCTCTATGTTTTGTTGTAGGCTAATATTCTGGATGCTGCTTCAGGGGCGCTTATCCGATTCAGACTGGGTGGGGTGAGTGCTGATGTTATTCATCTTTCCATGATTAGATGGTTATTTGTACTCAAGAACATGCTGTCATGTGTTATTGTGTTCTGCTCTAGAAAGTTACGTTATTAAAAATCTAATTATAAGCAAACAGACACGTTACCACAAATTGCAAATTACTTACTAATGTTTATAAAATTCCAGCCAACCTATCCTCCAAATATCTACTTTAAAATATACACTCGTGCACCCATTGTGGACATGTGTGCCTCCAGTCCTAAAGATTACACACAGCTAAAGAAACCTGCTCCAAGCCAGATTCATAATGGCCGACTGATGATCAATGACAGGGATGATCACTCTGGGTGGTACCAGCGGGTAGAGAACAATGGCTGGAGGATTATATCTTGCAAGGTGACATATCCAGTCATAATACTTTCATTTTCATTTTACCTTTTGTATATCAATGCAACTCAGTAAATAAAACATATCCAACCAAACATTCAGCAGCCATTACTGCACTCCATAAATTACATTTTAAAATATATTACAATTGAAAAGTTATTTTAAATGGTAATAAATAATATTACTGTTTTTAGTGTATTTTTGATCAAATAAATGCAGCCTTGGTCAGCATAAGAGACTAATTTCTACTGTTTCATGTACAATTTAAATTGTAACAGTCAGAAAAAATATCTAAATGTTGCCTAAGCATTATATGTCTATCAGATTTCCGTGTTTGAAGACCCAATAACTCAAGAGACCAATGTTAAGAAGATACAATTCCATCACTGCAAAATCCGTCGGCGCCAAGATGTTGCAAGAAAAAAAAAGATTCGGAAAATTGAATGGATGAGAAAAATGTAATGTATTTTAAAAATGTTAAAGTAGCTGTTTGATTGTTTGTGGTAGGTGATAAGATGTGTTCTGCAGAGCTAATCATACAGAAAACTGGAAATACTTTATGAATGACGGCATAATAGTAAACACAGATCTTGTGCACAGGTATGCTGAAGGTGTCCTGCATGCTGATACAGAACACAGTGAAACAGCTCTGCTGGGGCAAAAGTCCACAGAGTTGATGGATTCCTTTGAACAGATTGGACCAGATTCAGTTTCCGAGCAGGAAGTGGATGAGCTGCTCGCATGGACCAAAGCTCTCAATTTTGATGAGTAATTAAGCTAATATCACATTAGATATGATATACTGTACTTGGCATCATCACTTTTTCATCATCATGGTAGTCATAAAATATCCCATTTAGAATTTTTCCCATATCCCATTTAGAATATTTGCTTGTCTCTCAGGTATGTCAATGAATGGAGGAATTTGGGTACCAGCAAATGCTGCATATTTATCAAAGGTAAGACTTTTGGGGTTTCCCTCATTCAGCTTTGTGTATGAAATAAACACTTTTGTTGCATTGTAGCTCCCTCTACTGGTCAAAATGAGCATCCACACTTCTTACATTTACATTTATGCATTTAGCAGACACTTTTATCCAAAGTGACTTACATTACATTCAAGTTACAGTTTTACATTTGATCAGCTCTTGCTTTTCCCTGGGAATCGAACCCATGATCTTGGCGTTGCTAGCGCCATGCTCTACCATTTGAGCTACAGGAAAGCTTCTTCTTTTCTCGCCATAGATAGTCTGTCGGATAGTGACCAGAAGGACCTTGCTTGTGTCTCTGTGCGTGATATTTGTGAGATTCCTCAGATCAGTCAGGATCCAGTGGTCCAGTCCGTTGGTGAGCCAACATCTGGATCACATCTGAGGCTGGAATGTATCATGCAGCTCTAGTAATATTTTGCACAATATGATTTATTAATTTGAATAAATAAAGCAGGTCTTGTGTTTCGACTGGTTTTGTGTGGTCACTGGTCAAATATATTTTAAATATATGATTAATCCTCTCCTCAAAAAAATATTTTACAGCGGTATGCAGGGTTGTTGTTAACTAAAAAACTAAAGCTATAAAAACACATTTCCATTACTTATATAAACAATTAACTGAAATATACATATATATTACAATCAACATTTCAGCAAGTTGACAAGTTTTTCCTTTTCGTTTGAATTTGAAGTACTACAATAAAAGTAAATACTATATTTAAAAAAAACTATAGGCCTGTAGCTATATAAACATATAAAAACAATTAAATTATTTAAACATAAACTAAAATTAAATAAAAATATATATAAAATAAAATCTAATTCAAAATTAGATGCGGTATCAGAAATCGGATGACCCAGGGCCTGAGCAAACCTCTTTGGCGAGACATTCTGAATTACCGCGAGACTCGCGAAGGTGACGCGCAGCCAATCAGATTTCTCTTTTTCGTCGGGGCGTGTTTTTCGCTGTTCGCAGTAATGGCGACCTACAAAGAGGCTCCTTTGGCCACTCGGCCAAAAACATTAGATCCAGGAGAATATTTCAATCTTTCACCTGATTACCGGCGGGCTGAGGAGAAGAGAGCGGCTCTGCGAGCACAACTGAAGAGGCAGTATCTGCAGCAGCTGAACAATCCTCATCGCAAAGAGCTGATTGTAAGACGAACCAAATATCACGATCTGCAAACATTAGCTTGGGGTAAAACAGATGCAGTGAAGCTGTAGACAGCTTTTATTTCATATTGTACTAGTTTATAATTTTATTTTGTTTTAGCAATTAATTATTTAGTCTACATGTTTCAGAAACCTAGGATGTTTTATATTGAATCCGCAGTGAGTGACCTTCACTGATCGCTGGCTAGCAGTTACTGCCTGCCCGTTTGTTTTGATCCACACGTCTCTATGGTGTTTATGAAAAGATTTGATTTATTACATTTCTAACAGACCATACTCTTATTCAGAATGCATCCTCCTGGGTGTGTTGTTTGCTACATTGCATAATGCATATTGAGAAATGCATTATTGAAACTTCCAGAAGGCAACCTGACACATTTACACAGTTTGATCAAGTCATCAACCTCCATGTGTTTTTATTCGTAGGAGGATCCTGCTCTTACACGGTGGACATATGCGCGCACCAATAACAACTACTTCAGACCAACTGCTAAAACTTCATTGATTGGTGGCTTGTTTGGAGTTCTACCCCTTTTCGCCTTGTATGTGTTGTTTAAAACAGACAGGGTGAGTAGAAGCTGTATGAATTCACTTCCTATTCAGTATTGATGTCAAAGTTGCAGTGGTTATATCATTTTAACCCTGTTTTTCCCCATCTTTCCAGGACAAAAGGGAGGCCAAGATTAAGGCAGGGACCTATGAGCGCCCCTATAAACTGTCAACCTAAATTTTTTGATTTCACTGTTTATTGTAACACGGAGTACTTGTAATTATATGCTAAATAAAATACTTTATTGTTGAAAGTTCCTTTATCACTGTTATTGAAGAAAAATAAGAAATCGCAGAGTATTTTGTAATTTCATAACAGGGTTTCTGCAGGGCTTAAAAAGGTCTTAAAGTCTTAATTAGCCCTTCCACAAATTAAGGCTTTAAAAAGGTCAGAGCAGAACGCCCCAAAAATGTATAAAGGTGCCATGATGTATAAATCATGGCATTAAATGTTGCATGCATTGCTAAAAAATGAATATCTTCCTCAGTGTTGTCTAAATATATCAAATATCTATATCTTAATATCCTTAAATCAAGATGCATGAGATGCAACTTAAGATGCAAAATGTAAATGAGAACTTGTTTTCTGAAAGAATTATGTGAGCTTATGTGGTATATAAACCATTTAAGTTTCTTAGACCATTGGCAGATATTTATTTTTGTTTTAATCATAAACATTTTGATCAGTTACAGAATACAAGACTTATGTCATTTTTAAGAATCTTTAGACATTTGCACTGAACAACAAGACAAACATACTAAGGAAAAGCATTACTTTTTTGCACAGGTACAGTAAAAGTTATTTCCATATATTAATGATCGGGGCAGAGCTAGCAAGCTTGCTTTGGCTTTTTTTTGGTAAATTAATTAAAGTAATGAGACCTATTGAATGTTGTATTTTCAAACTTTAAAGTATTGCTAATACAACTCATGGTGTGCTCCCTAGACATTTACATTTTGATGTACTGTGCTCCTTATATTTTCTTTACTTTGTCTTAAAAAGGTCTTTAAATGTCTTAAATGCAGCTTTATAAAACCTGCAGAAACACTCCGTTTTGTTTATTGGTTATATTCCAACAGCATACTTTATTTTGATATCACAGAACATCTCTGGTTAACTCTCAATTCTAGAGATAAAACCATTGTGAATCACTGATCCACATGTCAGACAAATATTATGACTACTGCTGAGGTGTAACCATGCACTTCATGTTCTACTTGCTGCTGGGTTTCCAGTTTGGATTGAAGTGACTTTTTAAAGCCTCCCAGCATTTATAGTAGCTCTTATCGAGACGGTGGCAGGTGTCCAATCCCCACTTGGTCACAGCCATGCTGAAGGATGACTCAAACATGAATGCCTGTTGGATACAGCATTATTTAGAATGTCATCTAGCTTTTACATGATGTATTTAAAAACGAAACATTAAAACATTACCATAGTGCCTTCAGCAACTCTCTCTGGTTTCAGAACAGCTGTGCTGTTCTTCTCAAAACAGTCACCGTCAGGGCCATGTGGAGTCATGATGCTGTGGAGACTGGCTCCTCCAGGCTGGAAACCTTCTTCCTTTGCTTCATAGTGGCCTTTGATTAATCCCATAAACTCGCTCATGCAGTTCCCTGTTAGCATACACAGAGGGCGCTCTTTAACCGCATGAAATTTCATTTGGTTTTGGTACAAGTAAGCTATGTAGTCAACAACTCAGACTTACTGTGGTAGTAAGGAGGCCGAAAGGTGTGATCAGCTACACCCCAACGAGGAGGAAAGATGACAAAATCTGCAATGGCCACACCTGGACGTGTGGATTTGGCTGTCAAAACGGTGAAAATCGACGGATCCTGGAAATAAGTATTCAGGTAATTTGATTGACAGCTCAAATGTAGTGATTTTAAGACGTCAAATGAAGCAAATTACTCACTGCGTGATCAAACGCCACACAGTTGATGGCCATGAAGGTTTCCAGGTTGTATTTGTAGGGTGTGTAGTTTCCGTGCCATGCCACCACATTAAATGGCGAAAAGTCCTATTTGAACATTTAAAATGACAAAAACATGGGTACTGTAATAATACACCACGTAATGAATTTCTGTAGGCTTTGAGTAAATATTCAATAGTAATGTCAAACGCGAAACACTAAGACGTCCGATCAATGCCCTCAATAAAGGGTTACGGGGCGAAGAAATGTCTTCGTTAAAAACCGCAATTTTATACACCATTCGCTTGATAATGTTGCAGCAGACAGATTTTGAATGCTGCCTGCAAAATCAATATAATTCATTACAGCAGAGACTGCCTGCTGTCCTGACCCTCATGCGCCCTCCTGTTGTTTCAACCCACCCACATGTACACACACACACACACACACACAGGTAAAACATCAGTCACAACTGTACACACAAACACAAATCCAGCGACTCAAACAAGAACATGACTGTTTTTACAGTTACATTCAGTCACACAAAGACGCTCTCCGTGCACCCTGGGGTTTCTGGGACCCCGAGGTTTGTAATCTCACAGGCATAACAGTTCTCGGGATTACTCTACCAGACTCTATTAAAATGAAGAAGAAAACTCCTACACACAAAACACAAACATATTTTCCCAGTCAAGCAAATAATAAGCTAATTTAAGCAATTTTAGCACTCAGTTGGAGGACAAAACAACAGGATAAGGCTGTACCTTCTCCTTCAAGACAGACTGTAAATCATTTAAGAGAGAACAGACGGCGAGACCTGTGTGCTCAACTATAGATGCGCTCCCTCTGCATTTTTTTTTTGTCTCTCTACAATAAGTGATAATGCCTTGTAATGCTACTTTTGCTGTCTCTAATTTGCTTCTGACAGCCATAAGTCAATTATTCACTCGACAAGACAGGGAAATAAATTCAGTGAAGAATGATGCTTGAAATCTTGGTCTTATTAAAGACGTATCCTGCATGGACAAATTGTACATTTTGTGTGTAATCTAACATTCAGTGCCTCATTGATGTCAGCAGTGTTAGTAATGGGAATTACTAATGACGCAATCATTCCACGGCACCTGTTGACATGAGAAGAGCTTTCCCTGGTACTTGTTGACAACGGTGTAACCTGTGGCTACAGTACGGTCCTCGTACCAAGCCACAGGTGTTTGGAAGTCCCTAGGGTTAGCCAGTCCATTAGCCCCTGCAATGCACAACCAAATTAATAGACTTTTCCCAGCAGCTTATAGAAAGCTTATGTTATTCAAAGGCATTAAAAATAAATTATGTTGTACATACCTATAGGACCCAGGTCAGGCAGCTCAAAGTGGGCCCCAAACACCTCTAGAATGTACCCCCTGGTTTCTCCAAACACATCAACTCTAAAACGCATCCCTTGCTGGGAAACATAGAAGAGTACGTAAAATATAAAAATAAAAATATTTTTTTCCTGTCTTGTTTATTGGAATATTGAATGCATGCTTGAATGTAGAATACCATTCAAAAGTTTGGGATCAAAGATATATTTTTTTCTGAGGTAAATTAATACTTTTATTCAGCAAGGATGCATTAAATTGATCAAAAGTGACAATAAAGCCATTTATAGTGTTACAAGAGATTTCTGTTTCAAATAAATGCTGTTCTTTTGAGCTTTCTATTCATCAGAGAATTCTTGGGGAAAAAAATGTATGACGGTTTCCACAAAAAATATTAAGCAGCACAGCTGTTGTCAACATTGAAAATAATTTAATTGGATTATGTGACACTGAAGACTCAAGTATTTGCTGCTGAAAATTCAGCTTTGCCATCACATTAATAAATTACATTTAAAAAAATATTAAAATAGCAGTTATTTTATTATTTATTGTAGTAATATTTCACAATATTACTGTTTAACTGGATTTTTGATCAAATAAATGCAGCCTTGGTGAGTACAAGAGACTTATTTAAAAAAAAATTGTACCGACAACTTATTCTTAAAGATATTAGAGTGATACCTGAATGACACAAATCTCATTGGGCTCCACCATCATCTTTCCAAATTCTGTAGTAATCAGGATTTCACCTTGCTGGGGCACTGAAACACAAATTGCAGTCCTAATCAAAAGGTACTACTACGACTACTACAAAAATCCAAATCACATATTATTCCTGAAAAAATAAAAATATAAAAATCTATATGGCATGAATAAGACCACAAGCTTACCAATAAGGAAATCACCGTCTGCATTTTGGAAACATCTATGATAAGAAAAAAGCACCATCTTAAAAAAAAAACACTGTACAGAGAAGGGAGATAAAATCATTGGTGAGCTGAATCCAATTCAAACTGACTTGTCAATCATTGAAGTGTTACAGGTATACATGTGGATGGCGATTCCATTCCGAGATTTTGAATCTCCAGCTCCACAGACTGTATGTAGACCCTGAAAATATCAAACCGATGACATCACTGAGAATTATTTAAATATGAAGGCCATATGAGCAGTGTGGACAAGGATGAAATCTTTTACCGATATGAAATCCACTTTTTTCTCAGAAGATTTGGGGATGTTAAACGGCTTCCATCGTAGCTGGTTGGGGTCGGGCTCCACTTCATTCCAGTTCTCTGTGAGATCTCCACAGCTCAGTGGAGTGAAAGGCTTATGGCGCACAGAGGGCAAAATGCGGTACAGCCAGCTATAAACATAAAAGTTTGCTGTGCTCATTTCTTACAAATCATAAGGGTTTAGGTATGACTGTTTTGTAACATACTGTTTTTTTGCAAATCTATTAAATACCTTCTCTTATTGGCTGACCGTGGGCAAGTGAAGGCAGAGCCAGAGAGTTGCTCAGCATATAGGCCATATGGACACACTTGTGGATTGTTCTATAAAACAATAAACTAAACTGAGTATTTAATGTGTACTGTTAATTGGCCAGGTAGGTGATAAAAGTTGGGGTATTACCTGTCCCTCGGGTAGAGATCCTGGGCATCGAGGGTCCTCAGATGCAAACTCATTTCCAAAACCGCTCATGTACTACAAAAATTATTTCAACAGTATTGATTAATTATGAGTTCATTTTATTTTCAGAACAAACTAAGTGGCAAAATGTGATAAATGAGAGTAGAAAACACAAAAGAAGCTGTGTTGGGCCATCTGAGTATTTCCCCCTTTACGAGTGAGCGACAACAAATGTGCTTAGTCATGGTGCATCTGCAGATGCGTACTCTTAAACATCTCAAATATGTATAACTGAAAACATATGGAGTTAAATATGACAATAAACTCATAGGAATTAAGATTTCACTTTAAAATGTAATCTAAAAACATCTGACAAAAGCCAGCTGTTTACATTCTACTTCTCTACAGGTAAGATCAGCAAGAGTCTGCTTTAGTAGACTGTCAGATTTCCTTTGACTTTCGGCTTTTGTTTTATACAACAAGAGCATTCTGTTGAAAAGCATGCATAAACCTAAAGGTTTTCTGCAGCCTACAGTTTATATAGCCTAGAGCCGAGATTAACCTCATCTGGGCAGCTGCAGATTCCAGTGATCTGATTGGCCAAGTTGGAACGCCCCCCCAAATCCTCCTCATGTAACGATGACATGTAAAACTCATTTTCAGGAATCGGTTCTTTCGAACAGTTCGCTTCAAAGAATCGATTCAGACAATCAATTGATCGATGTCCCTGGCATTATGTACATGTTCTGAAACAATCCAATAAAGTCATACTTTTTAGGTTTTTGGTGTTTGCTGTAATGTCATGTATCACAGTTAAGTTTGTTGTTCAGTTCTATAGGCCTATTTCAGCTCATAAAACTATAAAGTCTCATTTTACATTCGTGAACTCCTCTTAAAGATAGATTGGTCTCGTGAGTCGTGAATAACTCTTTCAGGGCTGCTTTACCCAAAAGCATCTTCAGGCTTTTGTTTAGGTTTAGTTTTTTTTAGGCTGAAGATGGTGTTTGGAAACGCAGCCCAGACTCTATCTATTCAATAAAAAGATCCGACTCAAAAGAGAGATTCGGACATCACTATCCTCATAGGATGAGCCGGTGAGTTTACAGCGCTGTTCCAAACATAATAAACAAGCATCGTTTTTGCAATTGGTTTGTCTAAATAAAAATGAAGAAAAAAGTCTTTAACGAAAACGAGATATAACCTGAGAAAGATCGTGAATAAAACTTATTACGATAGGCTGTAAGTTTGAACTTATGATTTATTTTAGACAAGCATTCGTCCATGCAGTCAAAAGTGCTCTTACCTTCAAACCAGCCATTGTTGCGTTATTTACTAATGCAGTCTAGTAATATACAAGCTTTTCAAAATGAGCTGCAACTTTCCAGAGGATCTTCGGTCAGCACTGGTCCCTTGAAACCGCTCGTACCGAGTCCGTGCTCTCTTGCAGCAGAAGACCGAGGGAGGAACTTGGGTCGTATTTACGTTTTTCTCAATATGGTTTTAATTAGACTCAGACACGGCTCGTGACGCAACCAGAGATTTGGGCAATGTTTAGGAGGGGAGGAGAGGTTTGATGTTCACAGATCGTGCAAAGAATGACCCCTGGCACAGGCACAGCAAATGTCAGTTAAGGCAAGATAGTAAAGTCCAGTTCTCAGGCCTTTAACAAATGCACGTAGGCTTATTTTTTGTTCAATATAGAGGAAACCTTTACAACTTTTTATTAGTAGCCTTCTGTACATCTGTGTTTGGGTTTTTAATCCCCAAGTTTAACTATGCATCTCAAAGTGTATTATATTGTTACCATATGTGTGGAAAATTATCACAAAAGTTAAAATGCATTAAAACATAAAACAAATAAAATTGGAAGCAAATATGGATACAAAGGCTTAATTGCATTTACACTGTGGTAAATGTAGGCCTATACACTGTCTTTTTGCGATTTTTATTTCTTTTTTTGTGTCCAGAAGTATAGTCTACATTATAGTGTCACAGCCAGTTGTAAGTTTAATGCTTTACTAAGTAATTACTGTAATTTAATTACTTTTACCTTGAAAAAGTAAAGTAAGGGATTCCTCTTGTTTTTCTGTAATTGAATTACAGTTAATTCTGATGCAATGGCATTAAATAAGCTATTGTACAACAATTCTATATAAAACAATAGTGGATTGACCATCAAAATTTAACATCTGGTGTTAAAAGGTATGTTTTTTTTATGTAACCTTCTCCCTGTTAACATATAGATGTTGTGTGGATGCAATATTCTGATATGAATTCAAGAATTCAAAGCGTTTATTGTCATGTGCACAGTGAGGAAAAGCAAGTTTCCCTGTACAATGGAATTCTTTCTTTGCTGTCCACATTGAATGCCAAGACAAGTGCAAATGATGTAAAAATAAAAACAGACATACTAAAATAGAAATAATAAAAGTACAGCTATGTTGCAGGAGTAGAAATAGACTGTGAATATAGAAATATAGACTATGTACACCTGTATGTGCAAGTGGCAATACGGACTTGTGCAAACAACAATATAGTGACGTGCAATATTAACATTAACGTGTCCACATGTAGCAGTAATATGTATTATATCTCTGTGTGCATGTGTGCAATATTGACTTATGTACAGAACAGTACAGTGGCATGTAACAATTTGAGTGCAACTACATAATAATAGCAGCTTTAACATTAATAATGTGCAAATCAAGATGGAGCTACTTGATAAGAGATAGCATCAGTAACATTAACAAATGTTATGCTGATTCATGATTCCAATGCTGTCATTTAACGTCAATTTAGATGATCACAAATCAGAATGCAAGTGATCAAATAACATTAATTGATGTTACAAGTCTTAAAGGAAATCTGTAGCTTGTACATGCTTCATCCTGCAGTGCACTTAGAAGGCCAGAGCTGTTCAAATGCTGTAGTTGTTTCCATAATTTAAACATAGGCAACAGGCTGGGCCATTATGTAGGTTTGTGTGTAAGGTTCCACAGTATGACACTGAACTCGGGCACCGGTCCAATTGTGCATTTCTTTCTGAGAAAATGAATAGGCGTAATAAAAAACAGAAAACAATATCAAGTCGAATCAATTTGCCTCTTTCATTCCACACACTATTCCCTTTCTCTCATCTTTTGGGGAGGTGATGTGTTGGTGGGGTAAATTATGGCAATTCTCATGGTGAGGCGCAAATAAACTCAGAGCGGCAGAAGTAACTGTTCTCTACTGAAGCGTGCAGCTGTGCCGAGACTCCCGCTGGCAGGCCGTTTAGGTGCTGTGCTCAAGTCGAGAAAGACTAATGCCGGAAAATATCTCGACCCAGTCTGCGGAAATTGATCTGCTCCTCAGGGAAAAAATGACTGATTTTAATTTTGTCACGCCTCTCTCTCTCCCTCGCTTTTCTTAAAGTAAGCCGCGTTCTTCCACAGGCAATAGAGTGACAAAAATGGCTCATGATAGGTGCACAGATGAGCAAGAGTATTTTCTATAATATAGCCTTGATGTTCTCCCCCCCTGGATAAACTACATGTTGATGGACTTGAAATCAGTCCCCCACACATTCCGTTCAGTGCAATTCACAATCACAGAATGCAAGGCGGTCTGTAAATCCTGGAAATTCAGGATAGATGGTAGAGCTACTGTGTATGGATTTTTGGAGGCACCCCAAACCCAGCCTGATGCATGAGCAAGTGTATGATAAATGCGCTTCCAAATGCTGCGTCCTGATCCCTCTCACCTCGCGCTGCATTTGCACCGGCAGTAGTTCCACTTACCGCTGAATAGATTTGCTGAGACACCCACTGTCCCCTTTTAAAATGAAGAGCAACTGGCCTTGTTAAGGGAGTCTCTCCAGTGGCTGTAATGTTATGCAAATGGTTTAATATGAAGATAAAGACTGTAGCGGCATGCCACGCTCTACCAGTTCAAGCCCCGGTGGATCCTCAGAGCCATCACTAATGAGAGAGGGATTATTCTGGAGTCATTAAATGGTGCCCTCCCTGACATCTCTCCCCCCCTCCCCCGGTTATGCCCATTAATGCACTGTACACAGACTTTAGAGATACCTTTTACCACCGGCTTCTGTTTTTTTACACATCAGAATGTCACTGAATAGCAAATTACATTCTCTTCCCACAGAGAAAATTGCTTTTGAATCGCTTAGTTATAAGGATTTTTTTTAGGAAGGAGGGGGGAAACATGCGAAAACATAATTACTTGTGTTGAAAATCTCATTGGCAGTTGTTGCTGCTGGTTGCTCAGGAAATTTATTTGAGGAATTATGCGGAAATGCATCTCTGTGTGTTTTTGTTTGAATATGCACAAGAACATACAAAAACTGCGCTCTTGTTGACCAATACTAGTGAATTAAGTATAAAGTAACTGATATAACATCACACAAGCTAGACAATCTAGCTAAAATGGAGATGTGGTGAGCTTAAGCACTAATATCAAAGAACAGCAGGGAATATCTGATTGGTTCTCAATTGCTGATACTGAACAACACCAGTCACACTCTTAGAAATAAAGTTTCTTTATTAGCATTTTCATGAAGAACCTCTTCTATAAAACTTTCACATTGAGCAAAAAGGTTCTTCAGATTAATATGTTCTTCACAGAAAAAAAATGGTTCTTTAAATGGTTCTTCAAAGGTTCTTTGGGGAACCAAAAATGGCACTGTTGTGAAAAAGTTATTGAAAGTGGAAATAGGTTTTTCAGAGTATTAAAATGTTCTTCGCATGAAAAAATGGTTCTTTGTTCACTGAAAGGTTTTTGAGGAACCAAAAATGGTTCTTCTATCTACCCTCTTGAACATTCCAATATGGCAGATGGCTTATGTATGGCAGCCTATAGAAACAGCCACTAATAGGGCATCTACCTATGGGTTTTCACAGCGTTGCCACAGATGGACCATTTTTGTTCCCCAAAGAACCTTTCGGTTTTTTAAAGAACCTTTTTTTCTTATTGTGAGGATCATATAGTCTGAAGAACCTTTTTCCACTTTAATCAGATGGGTTCTATGGATGTTAAATGTTCTTCATGAAATCAAAAATGCCTTCAAAGCCTTCTTGGAACCTTTATTTTTAGGAGTGACATGTTGCATTCAAACTCATTCAAAGCACAAGAAGGAGTGAAAAAAAAAACAGAATTGAGAAGAGAATGACAGACAAAATATCGGATGACCCTTGAGTGTCTACTGTAGCTTTTTGACCCTGTTAAATTCCTGTTGTTGAAAACAGGGGTGAGACCACCATGACCCTGAGGGACAGACCGAATTTACTGTTACTACTTCCTAACCACAGGGACTCCAAGCACCAAGAAATGGAGAAGTAAGAAATCCAATATAGATTGCATGGCTTCACTCGGCTCCCCATTGTGCAGTTCAGACCAGCAACCCAGGATCAAAACGTTTTTGTCTCTCCCACTAAATTGGTCTGGAGGGCTTGGAGAGCAGTCAGCTTCTACTAATGATGCCCTCTGATACATTCACATAAAATTCTTGGCCTTTTCACACACACACACACACACACACACACACACACACACACACACACATCTCAACCCATCTCAAACACACAAACAAAGCAAACTATCCCCTTTTATCACTGTCAGCCACCCCTGACCACTTCCAATCTGCCAGCAACAGGGAAGCAAAACAAACATAACTATGGGAGCAAGAGTCCTGAAGGAGAAAAAGAAAGAGGGGAATAGAATAACTGGCCTCGTGTGGAGGCAGAGACTGAAGACAGGGACGGAACTGGACTGAGCCTGAGGAGAGCTGTCACAGCAGCCATTACCATCGCAGCTGAACTCCAGAGAAGCCATCTCAGCACCACGCAGGAAGCTAATTTCATTTGAGATGAAGTCTCTGATGAACTGCTGGGGATTATCCCCTATAAGTATCCACAGACCTCATTAACAATACCCCAAGACATCATGTTTGGTGCTTTATCAACATCTCCTGGGCCTCGCTGAATTAGTCATATAAGCAAATTTTTGTGCTAAGTTTTGGCCTACAGTGCAACGCCAATTTGGAGTTTTTCCAGTTTTCTTCTGATGCCTTACAGCTCCACTAGATGTCAGTAGAACCAATATAACATTTAGGAATATCACTGGCCATTTATCAAAATAGTTTGATCGCTTACCCCAATAGGTCTACTCTCCATAAAATTTGGATTGAATGACCCTAAAAATGTCACGTGGTGTAACCTATAAAAAAAAGAACAAATCTACTTTTTAAGCTTCCTTAATTACAAGCCTTCCTTATTCTTTTAATACACGAGTGTACACAACTTAATATTTTCCAATAAACAAAAATCAAAGATATGATTAAACAATATAGGCCTTTTTACATTACCCTATGAATTTCGGAATTCGTGTTCATGAATATCAATAACATGCATTTTTTATGTTAGAAATAAAAACAGTCAGGAGGCTTTGTGACAACAAACGGGCTTTTTGCATATTACTGCACTAATTTTAAATTTTAAAACAAAATTACATATCTAAATAAATAATAAATGTATCTACTTCAAACTACCACATCTGCCAACATTTCCTTTATCAAGAATTTCTACCTTTTAATGAGACATTTTACTTTTTTTTTTTTTTTTTTTTTTTTTTTTTTTACAACCTGATACATTTTTTTAATACTTCAAGCCCTACTTAAATATTGATTTTGATTCAGACACTGAAAAGATGTTCACCATAAAAGATTTAAGTAATTTCTGCATGAAATCAAAAATAGCGTCTCATCATTGACCCATAGCCTCCTCAAGATAGTAAAATATTATTCCATAATACATGACCTCATTCTGATGCTCTCCGCTCTTGATAAAGCCCAGCGAAATACACGAAAATAATTTTCCTGTCGTTGAAAACCTCTTGATTACTTCTTTTATACGAACGTCTAAATGTCATTTATTTCCTTGTGTCGTTTTTACAAAATTTACATAAAACTCAGACAAGGTCAGATAGCAGCTAAGTCCCTAATTTACTCTAATCAACTTTCATTTGCATGGCGATATTTGCGCGTGTTATTGACGCTAACTGAATAAATGGACTTCTTCAAACTCAAGGGGAGAGGTTTTGATAAGCTCATGGGAGAAGAAGAATAATTTGCATGTATTACTTTGATTAACTTAATAAAGGATTGTCATTCTTGAATTTAGACATTCATATTCTTTCCAAGAAGCAATCAATAAAGGGCAAGAGCACCTCTTTAGATCATCAGCGCAGATGAACCCTCTTTACAGGCAAAAAGAAAAAAATGAAATAAAATAAATATATGCTAAGCCCAGAAGCCCCTGTACACTTCTTCAGGTCTAAACGATAATAAGATCGGAGACGCAAAATTGTTCCAACTCATATTTGTGACCTTTCACCCAAATGCATTATTAAAGAAGCCATTCCACGCTTCACGTTCCACAAATCGATAAGAATGCAGAGGAGACCTCGAGTCCCCTCTAATCTACAAAAAATGACATTCAGACTTATATGAAATGATGCGCAAAAAAATATAGAAACTTGAAAAACTTCCAAATGAGGCCAGAACTGTATGATCTCTAGGCTACTGCACCGTAATATAAATGGGGGTTGGTGGGTCGAACAAACCCAAATAAGACCAGAAAGCAAGCTATGCATTGTTTTAACATAAGTAGCATATATGTCCAAACCACTGTTCCAAAAGACGTTTAGTTACCACAAAAACTAACTACAAGAGTGCGCGAAATAACTGCTAGCGAACAAAAGTAGCATTTACTTGAGGAAGTTACCATAGCAACAGTTCGCCGCTTTCAGGTAGAATCGTGCAAAGACCAAACACAGGCCTACTGTCTTTATTTATATGCTAGTTTTATTACAGATTTAAACATTACAAATATAAACACAAATTTATTTAGAACGTCTTTAATATTTACGTCATTCATTTCCGACATTAATTTGTAATTTAACCCACCAGAAAGTCGCTGAATAAAGGGGACATTCACACAGAACACGTTTTCCTATTCCACAGCGCTACTTTTCCATTGTTTTTCTATGTAAACACGCAATAAACGGATGTGTTTGACAAAAAACCCCGGATGTGTTTGAGTTTTACGCTGAGTTCTAAAAACGCGGCGTTCACCTTTAAAAAATCTGGACGTCTTGTGTTTGTCCCCGTGCTACTGCTTGTATCTCCTTTTTTCGAAGCAAAAGTTCAGTTTAAGAGAAAGTGCATGCCATTCTTATTCGAGACTAGGCTATATCAAAAGTAAGCTAAAATTAATTTATTTGCATAACAATGACTTTAGAAGACAGGTTTCTGTTTAATGTCTTAAGTATATAGGAAGCACCTGTGTGGTGAGGTAAAGTTGAAGTGATATTAAAAAAAAAAAGTTTTTTGACAATGATCACAGACGATGATCCCTCTCGACCGGAAGAGCAAATTGGCACCGAATTTATTTAGCCTCACGTGAACAATGCAATGCCCAACACTTAAAGGGGTAGGCCTAGTTTACTCAACAACAACAACAAAATATTCATTTATTCACTCATATGTCAGCACAAACATGTATGGCGTTATTTCTTCTGAGAAACAAATCAAAATTTGGGCCTGCTTGTGATTGTTAGTAAACTCAATATCTCACAAAATGAGATTTTGCTAATTAACTCATTAAAAGCATTAAATGATTGCTGGTCATGTGGTTGTGAACTTGGATGGCCAATGCAAATCATGCAACAATACATATGCAAATAATGTGAGCTGCAGGCTCTTGATTCCTTATGGATGCCAGAAAGCATTTAGGGATGAAAATGGAGCAAAATCAAGTGTTAGGCTATCACTCAGTCTGCACAGAAGAATCTGAAAGACTACCAATAAACAATAATTTGGCATGCAAGCAATAAAACAATTGTAATCCTATTTACTTGTGTCTCCAACGACAGGATAATCTTTGGTTCAAATGTTTGAGTTGTCTTTCCTCTTCTCTTCCTCTTTTTAAATAAATTCAAATTATCGAGTCAGTTGAACAAAATTAGAGTCCTTTTGTTTTTATTAGTGCGTATTACTGTTGAAAATTACAGATGATCATTGCGTTCTAGATTGCTATTGTTGTTCCGATCATCGACTGTCATTCTAAACTTAAGCTAACAAAGTCATTAAATTGACTCCCTCGCGCTCTCATTATGCGTGGTGTTAATAACCACTAATTAACTTTGCTTACGCGCGCGTCTGAGAGCACGTCTTTTTGTTCGCCCTTTCAAGCAGAGCAGCATCCAATTAAGTCACAGCAACAGGCATGAAGACACCACCTCTGGAGCACAACTGTCATCAGTGTGGCTCCTAAATTCAACAGTGAGCCGCTAACCACACAGTAACCTCTACCACCAACTAATTCATGATCTGAACTTCCTGCTCATGTATGTTTTGAGATGGCAGATGATAGATAGATAGATAGATAGATAGATAGATAGATAGATAGATAGATAGGCTACTCATAAAAACACAAAATGTTTTAAATTAATATGCAATTATCCGTGATTATCCATCATCAAAACGAAATGTGGCGGAAACTTTCCACATGAATTACAACTGATATGATTTAAAATAGCGTCAATCATGATGCAGTTCTCGTTTAGTTGTTTTGCTCAACAGACTGGATTTCTCCCTGAGCGCGTTTGTTAACACCAGGAGATGGCGCTGCTTGAAAACGTGGGAGTGATGGAGTCTATATTAGGGATTTAGACACAGCTGTTGAGCTGTTGGTATAACATCATCGAAACGATGTAAAGTGTCACCTACTGTTACTTACAGTTTGAGGAAAGCTCGGAACAGGGGGTGGTTTGCATAAGCGTAGCCAAAGCCCGACGGATTATGGGCCATGTAAACCCTGCAAAACAGAAGACGATTGTAGAAATTATCAAGTTAGGCTGTTGTGAAAATATGACACACTGTGGTATCGGGTAATAGAGGAGCGTGAAACTGACTGGCACCCACTAACAGCTTGCCTGCCCGCACGTAGAGCGCTAAATAGACTCAGGACTGAATATGGGAAAATTGCGCATTTTTTCCCCAAATGCGTGCGTGTAATTAGTGCATTTAAACAAAGCGCGGATGTCCTGCTGGCGGTAATAGTCCCTGACATTTCTTTTCTTGGGTTAATAACAGAGCGCGTATAAATGAATCAAATTGTGCCCCCAAATTACATAGCGACTTTAAATACCCGTCTGCATTACGCGCCTGTTTGGGAACGAGAAAAAATGTCTTATATTGTTATTATTGTCATTACTCTCTTCTGTTGATCTGCTTGGTGCTTAAGTTTCAGGAAAAAAAAAAAAAAAGAATTCGTCGTAGTGTATGTTTAGTGAAGCTAATATCTCAGTCCAATTAAGGCCAAACATCAAAAGTTTCACAAATGTTTTTAAGCTCGAGCATTCTTCACATACAGTATTTTCACGACCCTAATCTCAGTCAGCACCAGAGCAGAATCATATAACCCATGAAGAGGAGAGAGTAAATTGCAGCTTCGTTGCAACTTTGGGATTGAATTGTGAAAATGATCCTTTTAACATTGATGGGTCTGAGCGGCGGATAGGGTCATGCCATCCGCAGCAGGTTAAATAGACTTTCATTTAAAATTACATTCTCAATCTGTCTCTCCAGACCGGAGTCTAGTTGCCTGCAGTACGCTCTCACCGGCCTATTATCACCACCCTCACTTTTTAAGTCAATCATCTATGGCTATCTGATCGCTTCACTCTGAGAGGACAGGCAATTAGGCTAGGTGTGTGTATACCCACACGAGGACCAGGTGAACGATTCACCCGGTCAGGCCTGGCCTCTACTAAATGGGCTTGGGTCTCCTTTTTGAAATGGCTATGGCACAGAGAGTGTAAAATAACATCAAACAGTATCACAACTAAACAGATAGATAGCCAGAACTACCAAAATTAGACAAACGGGCTGTCCTTTTTAAAAATGGCTAAAAATAAGTGCATGGCATGAACAGTATCAAATAATATAAAATAAAAAATAATGATAGTAAAATAGCAAGATGCTCTTTCAGCATTCTTCTCAATAAAATAAATAGATTTGTGTATTTTGTGTAATGCTAGTGTATTTGAATAGCTTCTTATTTTAATTTATGTATGTATTTGGAATTTTAAAAAGGCATGATACAATAATAATAATAATACATTTTAGTTATGATTAAAAATAAAACATCCAACATCTTGGTAAATAAAACATGTTTCTGAATATGTTTCCCCACTTGTTTAGATAAATCATATGATTTCAATTCAGAGTTTTTACTTATCTAACGTCTTTCTTCATTAATCTAATTTCAGTCTAAATGTGGAGGTGCTTATCAGTAAATTCAGTAATCCATCACAACATTCGCTGAGTTCATACCGTTTAACTTTAATAGAAAAATATATAAAGATCCCCCTTGTTCTCTTGGGAGCCAATCAGCTTTGCGTTACACGTCAATGCAACAGAATGGAGAGCGGAGCTACTGCGGATCAGTGCATATGGCATTAGCGGCCAGGGTGGGATAGGCAAGAGAGACGTTTCAGATCCAGTGTGAGAGAGAGGAACAGTCACCCACTCGAGCACAACCTCGGACGATACAAATATGACTAGTCAGTACGACGACGATAGCCGCGACCGAAGCGAGTGTAAAAGCAAGTCGCCCACCGTGCTTTCCTCCTACTGCATAGACAGTATACTGGGCAGAAGAAGCCCGTGTAAAGTCAGACAACTGGGAGCGCAAAGTTTGCCAGCACCCGTCAGACCGGACCACGAGCAGTCAGCTGAAGGTAAGCGCCTGAACGCTTTGACGTTATTTCTTTTATGCTGTTTAACGTTTTGTCACAAACATGGCATACAGTTAATTGATTTCGTGCGCATTTAACTTCATAGTTGAAGAAATGTGTACAAAAATAGTGTCCTGGTCAAAAGCAACACCTCTGGGTGAGAAAACAAAGTTTTGAAAGTTTTGAGAACCTCTCAAATTAAAAATTAAAAAAAATAATAATTAAATGAGCAGCACTGAAATGCTTCACTTGTTAAAACACATCCCCCCCCCCCCAAATGCTTTAGCCTACAACTTTATGGATAATATTTTTAAGGTTCTCAGAAAACTGTGAAAGAATGGACCAATACTTTGATCAGGCTAAGAAAAATGGTAATCCATGTACCATAATCATTCAGTAACATATCAAATTACCATCTGATAGCCATGACTATACAGTATTGAAGAACCTGTAAAAAATAACTTATTTTTAACTGACAGTAGGCCTATAAAAAACAAAAAAACCTTATGCAACAAAAATGGTTCTTGATATGTTCTTGGCTGAACCACCAAAAAAATGTAAGAGTGCGTAATATTTACAATATCCCTAAAGCTGAATAGGTGAATGTGCGTATATAATGCTGTTTTAATTCACAGTGCTTGGTGCATTAAAAAATATGATATTCTTTTATTTTTCTAGTCACCTCGAAAGAAAACTCGTTTGACGCGGACATGCACCTGCCGCCCAAACTGCGCCGGCTCTACGGCCCTGGGGGGAAGTACCTGGACTCCGGGAGGGGGTTTCACGAGCATCTAGAGAAGGGTGAGAGGGAGAGACTGCTGGACCAAGCCTGTGAGAGTCTCAAAATCAGCCAAGCGCCACAAGTCAGCATCAGCCGTAGCAAGTCGTACAGGGAGAACGCGCCCTTCAGCCAGAGTGATGAAGGCCAGAGCCCCGAGCACACGGCCCAGGAGCTGATGGAGCTCAGCACGCTGAAGTTTGAAGAGGACGTTGTCAAAGAGGAGGCGTGCGGAGACGCCAGTCTGTCTCCCAAGGATGAAGAGAGCCTGCACAACGATGGGGATGTAAAAGATGGAGAGGACAGTGTGTGTCTGTCGGCCGGCAGCGACTCGGAGGAGGGGATGCTTAAACGGAAGCAGAGAAGATACAGGACTACCTTCACCAGCTATCAGCTGGAGGAACTGGAGAGGGCCTTCCAGAAAACACACTACCCTGATGTGTTCACCAGGTAGATATACCGCTTATTATGGTTTATAGATGACAACGATGACAGAAAAAAAAAATCATATTATGAACAGAACGCATGCCTTAAAATGAACGAAAAATAGAATAGTATTTTTCCTAAATATTAAAAATGCATATTAAAAAAAGTATATTGTTAAATTCAGATCTGTATATATTTTAACTATCATCGAAATAACATCACCGATCCACAGCCTACTTTAAATTATATTTCCAATACATTCGAAGAAATAAACAATTTAATATTTATATTTAAATTATAAATATTTTTTAAAAAAGATTTCAAATATTTGTAAAAATACAAAGCCCCAGATTTATTTTTAAGAAAACATTATATTATGTAAACATCAATAAATTAAAAAAGGGTAGATTCATGAAATAAAACCTTTGTGGCCAACACTTCTGTTGTGGATATATAGCTATATTCCGTTTAGAAGTTACATTTTATTCTATTTTGCTTTCCTTGAAAAAAATACACCGGTTGATCGTTCAATATTAAATCGAGGAGATAATCGGAGTGACATTCTGTAGTAGATATCAGAAATAATCACTGAAATGTGTGCACACTCGTTTATGTCCTGTCATGTACAATTCATTGTTATACGACTGATCCTCACATTATTCTATACTGCTAGTATCACTGTGAACACTCGTGACCGTCAAAATAAATCTGTGTGGGCCTTAAAAGAGCTCAAGGCCAGCAGCAGCCTATTCAAACTCACATGTATTAATTAATAGTTTAATTAAGAGGTTTATTTAAGTTTGACTGTTCTGAAGGGGTTTTAGGCACATTTTTTAGTGTCAGTGATAAAATGCTAATTTTTGGGTTCATGTTATTTTGGAACAGCATTAGAAAAGTAAGCCATAAAAATACCGACAAGACGAACTGAAATATAGGCTACGTTAAGCATTATAAACAAATAAAAATGTCATGCTTTAAATAAAATAGCATAATAAAATTAGGCCTATTTTTTAGACGGATGTGATGTATTTTGTCCTTATACTGAGTTATACTATTTTGTTTATTAAAATGTTGCTATACAATTTATGTTCTTTATTTTATAAGGGAAATCAGTTTCAATTTGAACATTAATAAGAATTTTGTTTTTGAACTTTATTTTGAAAATATTGCCCCACATTTATTCGTTATTCGTATAGTCACGTTGCATAAAAGAAAAATAATCAATATGCCACAAACATAAGCCTATCAAATAAAAAACATCAGTCTGTCTAATGACAAATTTACCCGAGGACCATTTTTCTTTAACCAAAATGTTCGTTGTTGATCATGAAATATCGATGTTTATATTGACGTGGTAGATAATTGTCATAAATTTAGCCAGGTGTATTTTCAGTAAATGCTCAATTGTCATATAATAGTCTAGATGCCATTATTTCCATCATGTTGTTACAGTCAGTGCACTAAAGCCTCGCCCGACGAAACGACCCATTATGAAAAACGTACAAGTTATCCGTTCGATTCTCATCAACTCCAAATTGCTTTCATAGGTTTCTGACAATTTAGGCAAAATCTGTTTTCTTGCGGTGTTTGTGGGTTTAAAAAAAAATCCCTGCACATTTTGATGATCTATATTTTCTATTCCAGAGAGGAGCTCGCGATGAGGCTGGATCTGACAGAAGCGCGCGTGCAGGTGAGTGCTACTTTTCTTCCTTTCGAGCACAAAAATAACACATAAAATAGATCGAATTTAAATGCATAATAATATTAACGAATACTGTATAAAACACAATCGAGAACCTTGACTCCATTCAGATGTTAAAAGCATTTAAATTGCAGCGAGTTGAGAGAAATTGCCTATAATATGACAACTTGTCGACATTTTGAAGGTAAAGATTAACTAAATGATGTGAGCCTGCGAATTCTTGCAATTTGCTTACTTATAGACGTTAAGACAATATACCTAATGGTCTATATTTAATTTCATTTTAAAGTGACAATCGTAAACTTGGTTAAATGACCCTGTACGTCATGGCAAGGTCTTTCCTGTTATCGAAAGTTATTATACACAATAGAGCGAACATTTTAGCGGCAATTACACAGACGCCCCTGATTCATAAAAGCGCACTTAGCGAGAGAGCAAACACTGCTATTCCAGGGAGAAAATGGTGTTTGAATTCTCATCGCCGGCGCGGGGGAGAAGGAGGGGTAGGGGGATAATGCTATTTGATTTCCCATTTTGTGATTGCAATAGACCGGCATTGATCCGATGCTTTGCACTTGGAACGAGTGAGAGACTATTAAGGGTGTTTGCCACCCCTCCTTTCTCTATTCAAAGCGTGGCTCGCATGTTCAAGCCCAACTCTCATAACCAAAGAGACAGTGCAAACATGAGGAAGCTACCAGGGTTATTGGCCGTGTAAAACAACAGATGTCAATTTGGAGATGTGGGAGGACAAATCACTTAACAGGCTCGATCAGGAGGTGATAAAGCTAATAAATGCCCCAGGGGCCACGTAATGCAAAACGGTTTGGAGCATGTGTGAGGGGGGCCGAGGTCCCTGTTGGTTTGTCTGTTGACACTTTCCTTCATTATGAAGTCCCTGTCTGCAGGTCGTGTTCTTGCTGCACAACCTGGTGGGGTTTAGTAGGACAGGAGGGGGATCGTGGGAAAGTTAAATAGCCTTTTCAAGAAACTTACATTTGGAGGAATTTAATTTAAAGTGCATTAATTGTTATTGGATGCCGTTCAGCTGTTATTCCGACATCTTTTGTTAACAGGGCTCTTAATTACCACGCTCCACCCCTTTTTTGCTCTGCCCGAACCAGATTTTAATTAGCAAAGTTAGGGTAACAGACCGTAAGTTTGGAGCCATGTAATTACCCTTGACTTCCAGCCTATTTGTCACCTCATTAAAGCGAACCAAATATTGCACATGAACAAGAGCGACAAGCTCATGCTTAAACGACCATGCAGGCTGTCAGGTGGAACATTAATGCTCTGGATCAGAAACGGGAAGGGACAACTTCTCAAGGCCAGCTATTTAAGCATGTTCCTCACTCCAAACTGAATCGCATAGATGCATTCATCTGAACACCAGCAGTTATTAGTAAAGTCTGGACTTTAATGAGGCTTCTCTCCCCACTCTTAGGTTTGGTTTCAAAACCGAAGAGCGAAGTGGAGGAAACGTGAAAAGGCAGGTGTCCAGGCTCACCCCACGGGCTTGCCCTTTCCCGGGCCGCTGGCAGCCGCTCACCCCCTGAGTCACTACCTGGAAGGAGGACCCTTCCCACCTCACCCCCACCAAGCTCTGGAGTCAGCGTGGACCGCCGCAGCGGCAGCTGCTGCTGCATTCCCAGGCCTGGCACCACCTCCAAACAGCTCCGCCCTCCCTCCTGCCACACACCTCGGCCTAGGAACCTTCCTGGGCACAGCGATGTTCAGGCATCCGGCCTTCATTGGACCTACTTTTGGCAGGTAAAGACCATTTGCGATCACATGGTTCCAAAAGCTTTTGCAGTGATGCCATAGAAGACCCATTTTGGGTTCTCCAAAGAACCTAACAGTAAACAGTTCTTAAAAGAACCATTTTTCTTAGTGTGAAGAACATTTTAAAAATCTAAAGAACGTTTTTCCAGTCTAAAGATCCTTTTGTGCAATGTCAAGGTTCCACTGATGTTAAAGGTTCCTCATGGAACCATAGATGCCAATAAAGAACCTTTATTTCTAAGAGTAATTATCACATCTAATAAATGCCCATGGCTCTTCTATTGTACCCTGGACTCAACCGACTGCTGCTAAACCTAAAAATGAGCTGTATAATCACTGGTGTGATAATGAGTGCAGTACATTTTATCACAGGAACTCTCTCTTCTGATTAGACTCTTCTCAAGTATGGGTCATCTGACCAGTGCTTCCACGGCCGCCGCTCTCTTGCGCCAAACTGCACCGCCAGTGGAGAGTCCAGTGCAGCCGCCGACAACCCTACCAGAACCTTCTTCTTCCTCATCCTCTACAGCCGCCGACCGCAGGGCATCCAGCATCGCAGCTTTGCGTCTCAAAGCAAAGGAACATTCGGCCCAGTTGACCCAACTGAACATCCTGCCGTCCGGCACAGCGGGGAAGGAAGTGTGCTGATCCTTCTCCTTAAAAACAAAACAAAATATTAAAGAAACCATCTCAACAAAAAGCAAGACCAAATCCATATAGCACTAGCACACCGGAGACCCGTTTGACACTGGAGTCGTTACCAAGTCACTGCGCCTCCCACTGGACATCATCACTATAATTTACACAGTGCACCAAACATGTTTCAAAACCCTGAACATAAAGATTCGGAGTGTAATGTATGCATCTCAGAGGGTAAGTTAGGGAGGCTGTGCTTGGTAAAGTCATTGAATAAGTCGGGTCTTTGGGTCAGGAGTAAATGTGGTAAAAGACACATTTACACCCACACAGAGAAGAATCATTGGAACCACTGCAATACACACAGAACTCGACGTTTCTTCCTAGTCTTCTCTCAGTGCTGAAGCAGAGATGGGTCAATATGCCAAAGGGAACTGCCACAACCTGCTACCCATCCTGAACCATATCCATTCACGTTTGGCCTCAGTATTGGCAAAACAAATCAAATTTCTGAAAACGAATACTCAGCTTTACTTTCTGTTCCTTTCCAACTCTTGTGTTAAATATGATATTTAGGAGAAAAAAATAATGAAAAAGAAATGCTTTGTTTTAAGGATGAACAATGTGAAAATCTAAACTTTAGCCTGTTTACTGATCTGTTAAGGGTATCCTGTATATATAGCTCTGTTTAAAAAGGAATGAAAATGGGGGCAAAATGACAAGAAAAAAATAGTTTATTTCAAAAGATGTTTTGAGAATATGCTCTCGGTGTAGTACTGTAGGAATGGTTTCACGTAGATTCATCCTTTGTTCGTTTGATTCAAAGTTTAGATTTTTAGATGATTATTTATGTCTGCCCGGTAGAGATCTTGAAATCCAGACCGGGAAGTTTTGCTATTCAGTGGGAATTTTCCCTGTCGCGCGCAGGGACCAAGTCGGAATAAAAGAAACTGGTGAAACAGAGACCCTTGTATTATTTACAACTGATAATGCGAATTGAATTTACAGAAATGATAATCAGTTTACACTTTTTAAAGGTTATCAATCATTTTATTTTCATATTTTGATTATTTTTCTTAATAAATAGTTAAAAAATTAAACAAAACACCATTACTACTAGGCTACTTATAGCCTAATATAAATATTTCCGCAATTCTAAAATAAAGCAAATAAAACTTAACTACATCATTATATAGGCTAGCCTATATTTAAAATAATATATAGCCTAGTCTGGTGAAATTAAATGTGTCGATCACAAAAAAATATCTGTTGCGAAATGTAACTAGGCCTAATTTTTTTTTATCATAAATGCTTGAATAGCCGCGATTTTTTTTCTAATAATCATACACATATATATGCTTTTATAGTGCCGATTTATAGCCACAAGAGTCTATTTCAAGAAGTAAATGGGTAATTATTCGGTGGGGAGTCTGGAGTCACTAATAAGAGAAAACAATTTAAGTGGTCACTTAAAACATGAGTCAATTAACTTACCACAGCAGTTCAGTGTGGCTAACTGCAATCATAAACATGCATGTCGTGGAAGGAGCCTTTTTTGTTTGTTTCAGTATGCTATAAATGATTGAGAATAATTTATGTCGAGCATAACCAAAATAACGTATTTATTTGTATTTAGATGATGATATTCATGACGGCTCTATTCTTCAAGCCTTGACAAAAAGCGGCTTGTAATTATTCCGCCATCTCATCCGCTGTAGGCCTTACAACTTGTAGAGGCGCTAAATTGGACGCAACATCTGTAAATGCCCAACTCCGCTAAGTCCCTTTCTCATTAATGAAGTAACAAGCAGTTTATCAAAAAGTCTTTCTTTCGAATTCCTTATTTAATTCCCCAAATCCCTCTCCGTTGGATCTCACGCGCGAAGCGATGCCATTACTGCAATCAATGCGCTCCATTCAAACGAAGTCATTTTCGCCCATTTGACCCGTCTATGGTGTCGAACCAAATCGCGTGAAATTACCTCAAGGATTAATTTTCTTCTTTATCGCGCGCGCCGCTGAAAAGACTTCTCCTTTCCTTGTTTTACCCGCGCTAATCCGTTTCATTATGAAGCCACAAACAAGCAGGATCAGTGAAGATGGAACGAACGAAATGAAGACGGGTTGGGAGGCGTGGGGACCAGTGCTCCTATAACGCCCAACAAATTCTTCTGCTAAATATCGCGCGTTAAGGACCCCCCTCTCGCAACAAGTCCGTATTAAACATGTTGGCATGCGAGAATATGTTCAAAGGAGCATTAAGCAAAGGAAACCAATTTTCTCTCCAGTGCCATACCTCCAAGCGAGGTGCATACACCCCCCCTCTATTTGTGGAAGGGACCACTGGAGCGTGCAGCCCACTTCTGTTGGGATTTTTATGAGATTTTCCAGAATGCCTTAATCTTATTGTGAACATTATTAATGAATAGCAAACCAATTTGCTCGTAATATCTGGGGAATGCTCGCCACAATTGTAGAGGCATTGACCTGAAGTGCTTAGGGCGACTTTCTCTTTAACTCTTTTCTTACAATGCATGAATGAATGAAGAAACAGGCTTTGTGGAGACTAAATTTGCCTCTCTATTTGTGAGAGTGTGTAGATGATTCATTGCCAACGTAATTCTGACCACAAAGTACTCTCAAGAGTGCCAAAACACCTGTTTGGGAACCACCAATAAAAATCAAAGACACCAAGTCATTCCAGCAAAATGAGTGCATGCTTCATTTTCAAAAAACAATTCAAAACCAAATTTAAACATTATATCAGACAAAAATGGCTTTAAGTGTTAATAAATTATATATACATATGAATATATCAGTCTTCAAAAAAAAGTTAATTGTATAGCTATTTTAGTCTTGTGCTCAAGGTCATGACAATGCCTTTATTAGAACAAAAAAAAAATCTACAAATATCAAGTTTTTAATCTGTAAATATAGTTTACTGTACAAACTCTTGGTAGCAGCATTCTATTTTTTAAAATCAACTTATACTGACAAACCCTTGTCCTTAAGAGTTCATTATGAAAATGTTTTATGTAATTGTACATCATTTTAATAATCCTTATGAAGGTAGCAGGGTACGTCTCTTTAGTAAAATTAGAAAATAAATAAAACAAATAAAAGAATAAACAGAGGAGAGAATATTTTTTTTCTCAAGTAAAAATGGCATCTTTGTAGAAAAAAACAATACTGGATTTTATTTTTGTTCTTGCGTCAATGGTAACTTTTAAAAGTCATTGTTTACATGTTCCCAAGAAACACTAAAACAACATGAAATATCAAAATACGTGTACATTGAGAGTTCATAAATGCATGGTAAAATTTCACATGCATTCCCTTGATTTTAGCTCACTGGGCTGTGCTTCAACAACCAGCGAATAATCACGCTTTTCCATCCCGACACAGCTCGAGACACCGGGGGTAGGTGAAAGCACTAAAGGCGCTTTGATGAGCCTTTCGTCTCCTATTGGAGCAGTAGAGTAAGAAATCACGGTGAAAAGGGCTGAATGGCGGGCCACTGGAACCCTGTCCCCTTTTGGTGTGCCTTAATTCCTTCGTCTCTTTTACCCTCATCCAATTAGTCCAGTGTATTAAGCGGTTTATCATCTCATAGCCTGCTATTCAGAGAAACAAGAGGAGCACTTTGCAATAGGGCCGGCTTTCCTTTTGACACCCACGGGTACTTACATATTCCGCGATGCCATGAATAATAGAGAAAGAATAGGGCACTAATTCCCTCATCAAAGAGAACCTTGTCCACCGCTTTGCTCAACACCACCATTCTGGTCAAAAAGACAGGCAATAAAGCTTAGCATAACAAAAACGAATCATTCTTATTAGCTTAGTGGGGTAAATTAATGCAAAGCCTCGTCTGCATTGAGTGGCCCAGTTTGAAAACAGCCTCCGCGGGCACGACAAAAGCGCGTTCGCGGTTAAAGGAATGTCCTGTTGAAAGCCCCACATAATGCGATGACTTAATCTCGTAAAAGTGCGACATAACATTCGGGAACTACCTGTATGTGTTAAGTTTTGTTCCGGAGAGCACATTAAGCTAAATGTATGTATAGGCCAATATGTGTTTAATACATCAGCAGCAAAGGCCTACAATGCGCAAAATGCCTTCTGTCAAGCTGCGGACAGAAAGTAGCTCTTAAGTGTTGCTGCACTCTCCAAGGTCGGTGCCATTAGTCTCAGCCGTTTAAGGCGATTTTTTTTTTTCAAGCATGGCATTTATGGAAATTGACATCTGATGAAATGGTTTAAGACATCGTCTAACTGTCATTATAAACACATGGAATGAGCGAGTGAAGCACCACATTCTTAAAACCGACTCGATTTAAGTGGACTAATCTCCTCGCTTTCACACACTCTTGGCTTGCCATTCTCCAGGTCTTGAAAATGGAGTTAACTCGCCCTCTTCAAATGTGTAAATGTCATCACTCCCTGCAGCATGGTGAAATAAAATAATCAAAAAGGGGGGAAAAGGGAAATGTGAACATTTTATGAAATACCTTTATTGATGTTTCCGTATCAAAAACAATTAAGAATCTTGAGACACTTTTATAAGCAATAAACATTCAAAATATGCAACAAGCTGCCACAACAATGCAATCCATCTAATAAATTTGCAACATACCAGCTGAGAGCATTTCAAACACGAGTTCAATCGTTCGAAACTCCACAAATCACTGGCTACCTCTGTATCATTGGCTAATTGCTGTGCTGTTAAAAATGAAGGGGGTAGTAGAGAAGTCATTACTGAACTAAGACCCCTTCAAACCGCTACAAGCCCCCCCATGAACTTGCCTGTCATTACCCCTGATTGTTATCTCTAAAACCCCAGTGTGTGTGGTGCTACCAGGGGAGTGGGGGGCTGGGTTTGTGTTGAGAGCGTCTTTAGCCCCTTATCATGGCCATTTTACCACAGATTCATCATCGATTAGACCTGGACAAAGGCTAAATGGGATGGGACACAAGAACACAGATTAGAGCGAGAGACAGGTGCTCAAACATGGAAAGGTTTGGTGATTACATGCAGATTGACTGCGAGCTCGTCACCTTTGACCTTAATTCACGTCTAAGCCGTCAGGCACAAAAACACTGTCAGGGATTACAAATGCAAAGCGAGTGAGCTAGAAAATAGCATAGTTTACAGAATCACAAGGTGTATTTACAGCAGACAGGAATTAAAAGATGAAAACATAACATTGTATGGTTTCTCTTGGTGGGAGGATAGGCATAAATATTATACCATATCTGATTACCCAGGTTCACTTCAGGACAGTTGGTCAATACTTGAGAGCTGTAAAGGCCTGGAAAAGTTTGGCGAGGTTGACCTCAGAGTATCCGCTTGTGGAGAGGACGTTGTCTATTACATCCTTCAGCATTTTGTACGCATCCTTTTCTTCTTTCCAGGCATTCTTGAATTTCTCTAAGAGAATGAGACAAAATTTAAAATCACCAGACTGCTAAAACTTTTTGATTCCATTATGATCACCTTGTTCTTTCCTAAAACATAAAAGAAGCTATATATTTTCAATGTATAAACATCCATTTATACTGTATCAAAAATCAATAAAAACCATGATATTATAAAGACAATATTACATAACTGACACATTGTGATTTTGCTAAGGTCAATCTATTAAAATAAAATTAAGGATTTTTTTTTCATTTATTGAATGTCATAAAGAAAAGTTAAAAGCTTCTTAAAAAAAAAAAAAAAAAAAAAAAGTACTTTTTTTATTATGAGTTCAGAGTTAAAGTTTGACTAGTTAGCATGTTATAGTACAACCAGTCTTTAAAAAGCACAAGGGGCCAAATAAAAAAAATAATTACCTTAATATCAAATTCACTAGTAAAACTCTACTGAAAAGGACAATTAGTGTATACCAAAAAGTTTTGATTATACTAAACTTAATATATTAAAACAGTATTTTATGAAAGTGCATCACCATATGACATTTTTCCAGCCATACATTTGGTTACAAATATATTTTAATCAGATATTTATTTAATTCCACATACATTCAACTACAAAACACACAAGCCTGGTAGCAGGCAGGGTTGGAGTGGATCCATAACGAGTCAAAACTGATACGAAAAGAAAAATATCAGTCATAATATCGAACTATGCTCACGGACATGTGCTTGAGGAGGTCTATCAAGTATCATTTCAAATGAAAGTCTTTGAGAATCGATAAGGAACCAGCAATCCAGGCAGTTTGAGGCTAGAGCGCTGGCGAGAGGGGCAAGGTGTCTGCAGAAGCTAAATAGACTCTTCTGCCAGGGGGCCACGGGGTCATGCAATCGGGTCGATATCCAAGGTCATTTATCCCATCAGGAGGGCCTTCAATACCATAGAGACGATAGAGGAGTCACCGGCAGGCTAGCAGGACTGAATGAGAATTACAGACTGAATCAAAAGCCTTTAACCAAAGACTTTTGTTAAAAGCAAGTCTTTGCTTTGAGAAGAAAGAGCCAAGACGAGTATTTACATGAATGTACCTTGATAATATGTAAATGCCCAGGCTGAAAAATGACCCTGCACCTTTTATGAACACAAAACGTTTTTTATGCTTGAAAGATGACTGAATCTGTGCCTCCTAAATGTTGCTGAGCACCCAACTGGTGGTCTAGGACTCAATCACAGTCCATCTCCATTAGCAGGTGTAGTAGAAACAGTGTTGCCCCATGGAGGAAGAAAGGTCAATCGCAGAAAGTGGCCAAACACGAACATCAAAAAAGGGGGATAGCATTCCAAACGCACCATCTGCAGAGCCGCTTACCATTATCGTGCACACATTTTTACCTCTAGAAGAAGAAAGAGACGTGAAAGAAAACAGAATGCTGGCACATGGAATAGGGAGAGGGGGACTATTTACCTGAGGAAAGAAAGAAAAAGAGGGGGGCTGAAGAAAGATGATGATGCATGATCAAGGGAAAGCAATCATGTCATCATTTTTGAAAGGTGGGAGAAAATAATTTTTTTTCTCTTTCCCCTCTCCTCTTCTTCATTCTTTTCCCTCAATCACTGTGTGCAGAATGTATAAAAGAAACCTAAAAGCCACAGAGGTTGTCAGAGACCTCGCTTTCCCTCCCGGCCCGGCAGGGGTCGCGTTTAAAATAAATAGCATTTTTAAGAGGGAGAAAAGATGTGAAGAGATAGTGAGGGACGACGTGAGAAAAAGAGTGGAGCAGACAGCAGAAGAAAGAGGAATACGGAGCGAAAGAACGGACGAAAAAAGAGATGGTGGGTGAGACAGAGGACGGCGAAGACAGTCCGGAGAGAGAGAGTGTATCAGCTTCCATGTGCTCTAACAAGGTGTAAATACAATAACAAGCATGTAATTAAGTGAGCATGATGAAGTTAATGGGGATCATACATTCCATTTGGGCTGCTTATGAATATTCTATTAGATGTTATCAGGCAGCTGGAATAGCTTTTAATTTAATCATCATTCCGAGCAGAGAAAAGTTCTTTGTGCGAGTGTAATTGCACAGAATGAATAATTGATTTGACAATCGCACCCGCGGATTTCCAGCAGCTCAAGGCAGGCAGAGCGTGGGGGAGGAGGGCTGGGGGAGGGCACGCGCGTCGTGCCCTGAAGAGGTTGCCGAGGAGCTCGCCTGCAAATTGAGCACTATCAGTACACAGATAAAGGACAATTTCTATTTTATCAATGCAGTGAAATTACATTACTGCCTGAACATAATCACACTGCCCACACTTAAGAGGAGACAAGGCAGAGAGGGAGAGCGAATTAGAAAGAGCAAGAGATACAGAGAGCGACAGATGTGGAGAGCAGGAGAGAGAGAGCGGGAGAGAGAGGAGGAAATGGAACGGAGGGAGCAAAAGGGCTTGCCTAAAAGACGTTATGAATTGCTCTTCATGAAAAGAATGAAATCAGAGTTCAACATGATTTGGAAGTCATTGATATGGTATATCTAATTTTTTAGAAACTGCAGAAAAAACTGTTTTATTATGGAAGGACTCCTGCCGTGCATGAAATTGCCTCCACATTTAACTCAGTAGCTGCAATCAGGCGGAGGACTGTGGTTTACATGTAGATCAGACTCTGAGTCTGCATCTAAATGTCTCTCGTTTCTCACACGAGTATGCGCCGATATACACAAAGAAAAAGCACCCCACGCACGCTGCGTGCAGACACAATGAGTGTGTGCGATATAATCCGCTCACGGAGGTTGGACAGGAGGATCATGGGAGTCAAACGGGACCTTTTGATTCATTTTTACTGTCAGAAGGCCAGAGACTGCAGTGGGTCAGTAGATGTACGTTACGGTACAATTTGACCAAAAAAGTGAGGTATAGAGGTGCCTTAAAATTTAATGTTTTTAACGTATTTAATGTCGTAATTGAATAAAAATCAGTTGAATGTAATATGTTAAATTTACTTAACTGGTTGGCATGTCAAATTTGATATTGCATTTTGTTTGGCCAGACCTCTAAATGGCTATTATGAATATGAACAGAAGCACAAATGTCTGTTCAATACACACAAAAACATTTTTGAAGAAAAAAAAAAGGGAGAAAAAGTTCATAACAGCAACCTTTAAAATTCAAATCTGGATGGGATGTTAAAAAATGTCATTAGCAGTTCAATAAGTATACAATATCTACAAGCAAACATACCATCAATACTCCTTTAATACTATTATTATATATTTAAAACATAGGTATCAAATATATCTAAAAGCAAACATACCATCAACATTTATTTAATATTATATATAAAAAAATGTAAAACTAAGTGTTAGAAATATACAAATCAATTCAATGTACTATAAAAATATAAAACTGATGGAAATTACAGTATAACAATATTTTATGTAGATATATGTAATAGTATTTTATAGGGATGTAATGATATAAAAATCTCACGGTACTATAATACCTCGATATGAAGTCCACGGTACAATATTTTTTGAGATAAAAAATAAATAAAAATAAAAAGGACAAATGAAGACTTAAAAAAAAAAAAAACTTAAAAGTTTATATATTTTAAAAGTTAAATTCTTATATCTAATTCACTTTGAGAGTTCAAAAGAGTTTAAGAGCTCCAACCCATGTTCTTAACTAAGAAAACTTAAGTCAGAAAAAAAGTCACTGAATTGACTTGTACCTGAACTTTAAACGGGACTCAACCCTCTTTTTAGTTGTTGTATAGGCTACTGTCTCAGTCTAAAATACATTCACACTGGTGTTTTAGGAAACCAAACAAATTAGAATATAATAACAACAATTTTATATTATTGTGATTCCTATGACAGTAATAGCCATACTGTATATTATAAATAAATTACACTGTAAAATAAATGAAAATGAGTATTTCATAGGTATATTATTTTTGCTTTACATTAGAGTAGGTAAATTACAATACTTCTTTCCTAATTTCTACACTTGAAAGACATTTTAAATTTGGACTGCAGTAACTTTTAAGCTTTTATTTGGACGGAAACAGCAGTAGAGCTTTTATTTTGAAGGAAAACTCCAGCTTCAGTGAAAACACAAATCTAGTGAAATGCTGTCTGCTGCGAAAAAGCATAACTTGTGGCCGCTGCATTCCCAAACGCGTGCTAAACTCAGCACATGCAATAATGAGTTCACTGCATTCACTGTGAACTGAGCCTTTCTGAGGCGCAGAAAACACCGGATCACGAGCTGATCGCCTGAACGAAGTGTGCGCTTCGCTTTGAAACGCACAGCGAAAACAGACTTGAAGAAGGGTTTAAGCCATATTGTGCTTTCGGTTTTATTTCGTTAGAACAAGAAGTTTAAATATACTTAAGAAACTACACTTTTTGCCCGGAAGACCTATCGTTTTATACAGTCATGTGACCACGATTATATAGAGAGAGTTTTGCTATCGTGATACTCTATTACATATATAATATATACTACATATATGTATTCAATTCTAAATTTATTAAAAGATATAAAAAAAACAAAAACTGCATTTCGAAAGGGAAAAAAGTATAAAATACAAAATTTGAGATTAATTGCATTAACTCTAAATAAAGCAAAAATAACATTAACGACAACCCAACTTTAAACATTACCGAGATGAAAATCAACTGGATCAGGCGTTAGAACATGTTAAGTGGTTTGAATCTGGCATTGTGAGTTGAGTTGAGAGGACAGGTTACAGACAGTGATTTCCTTGGATATAGATACTTGAGAGAAGGCATTTTCTTTCCTTTACCTTACTCCCTGTGTGCATGTGTGTGAGTGAGTGAGTGAGTGAGAGTGTGTGATTGTGTATTTGTGTGAAGGGGGGGTTGGGAGGCCAATTTCCATCAGTCTTTTCTCTCTGAAGGAATCAGGTAATCTAGTGAGGAAAAGACTGCAAATGGATAAAGCACTGACCAGCAATTTCACCATCAAGCAACAGAGGGATGAATTCACCACGGCCCTCCTTCCATCACAGCCCTGCAATGCATCCCAGCAGAACCAAACCACAGCACCACCCCTGGCCAAGACGACACACTGCAGCCCGTCCAAACAAACTCCTTCAAGGCAGCGTGTAATTTTAACTCCTCTCCGGGCTTAACTTCCCAGACCGACCAAAAGGTTCATTCACCCCTTCTCATTGTTCAGAAGCCTTCCAGCGACCACGGCCGAAGACAGCTGGAGACTTCTAACCTCCAGCCTCAGCGTCCAGCAGAAACGGCTCTCTCTTGCTCAATCTACCAGCAACATACGTCTCCAGTTATCTAAAGCTCCACAATAACAGCGGAGCAGACAGAATAGGGGGAAGATTGGTTTTTCTATTGTGCTGCTGGTCTGGCATAATGCCCACTTTAAAAGCAATTCCTCCGTCATCAGAGACAGACAGAAAATCTGGCAGATACGACACTAAATGTCTCATGGTGTGAGGGGGAGGTGGTTGGTAAATTACGAGAAGGCGTGCGTGTATGTGTGTGTGGGAAGAGGGCAGCTAAAAGTTTTCTGAACTGTACTTTATTCCACTATCGCTCCCGAGCATTTCCATCGCCGTCAACAGCGGCAGACCATAGCTCAACCCTCTACCTTTGTTCGCTGCGCTCTTGTAATTGGTGCAAATGCACTGAAGAAAACACACTTTGGTGGTGCAGCATAACAAGCTTCTAGAAAGATCTACAAACACAACCTTGTGTGGTTTATTGTCAAGTTAAGATTATTTTCATTTTACCATTTGACCATCCAATGACATGCATGATTTGACTGGCATTACTAACCTGCTTTTAGTCTCACTGATCTACACATGTATGAGCAAATAGATGATACCACCAAAAGATTACATATAAATGTCAATATGCATCAGGGTTATTACATTGAAACTAAAATTTTACATATACATATATATACATATACATACATATATATGGACTTGAAAAGAAACATACATATACACATAGAATATTTTTTTAATTATATAAATAAAAACAGACTGTAAACATTAACCTGTGACCACCGTAACTAATCGACGTTTAGACTAGCTCTTCACTGACTGGTTTATGTGAAAGTCTTAATGGTGAAACCATTAAAAGTGTTTAAAGTCACAGCTGGCTAGTATTTTACAAATTCCAGGTCGAAACCAACATTACTGCCATATCTTAATCATGTACTAGCCACATAACCTGCTGTAGCTAAAACTGCAGTACATAAATACAATACAAGGATGCAGTAATGTAACAGGTGCCCAGTGCGAGACAGTACATTCAGAACCCCTATAACGTCAGAGTTACATCCCAGGGTCAAAATAAGAAACTGGACCAGGTAAAAGGAAGTACAAGCCATGCAGCCCTATAATTTCACCCCTAGACCCCTGTAAACCCTGCGGTCTATAATACAGTAATGTGTAGTATTATAGTGAGAGGGGAGATAACCGTTCCAAGGCTATACTTCAAAGCCGTGTGTGATGTCCTTCTAATCCTACAATATACACGTGTACATGCCGGAGCTGCATGTTTATAAGGCACAGCGATAACGAAAGATGTGCATGACACTAAATGCAACTAGAAAGTGAAAAAGTCCAAATAATAAATGGAATAAACAAATGGTTTCTGAGAACAATTGCGAAAAAAAAAAAAAAAAAAAAAGGAGGAGGACAGGAAGAGTAACATCACCTCTCATTCCGCCTGGTGAAAATCAGGGCTAGAGGGTTAAAATCACTCCTTCAGGAATTAGAGCCCCGGCTGCAGTGATGGGCAGTGTGGCTGACAGAATGCCGCAGATTGGCCACAATTACTCGCAGAAACAACAGTCTGGAAAAAGTAAAGAAATAAAATTCCCCGGAGAAGCCAAGTCTATAATCATGTTAGGCCCCCGCCCCCCGATACACTCTCCCCTCGGCCTGCTCCACGTTCTGAGTGGTCATCTATTGATTACACATTATATTTATCTACGGCTCTCGCGCCCAGCTCGGAACCTCATCGGCACATGTAAAAATAAATAAATAAATGTATAAGTCTATTCCAAGAGGTCCTTTTTAATCAAGTGACATCAATCAAAAAGGATTGTGGGTAAGTAGCCACGGCTTGGCTAGCGGCGGCCGTGAGCGGTCTGGATCCTCCAACGACCCGCTGAAAACATATGCTCCATGTCCCATTATTTATGAAGGGCTATCCTTTAGCCTTCTCTCCAATTACTCGCCCTATCATTTTCCAAAATCTAAAAACTGTTTTCAATCAACATAGCCAGCGCTATTACCGAGGGCCTACGGGATGAGAGGAGGCTCTCTCTCACTCACTCCCCTCTTCCTTCCAACTGATTGGACCGCTTTGCATTCCGCACCGCGCCGTTCCGTGATTGAATCCGTCGCCTGAATTACGGCTGTCGACTCGAGGAGCTGAGGATTCTTAACCCAACCTAGTGGCCGCCTCCAGCCGCTGTGAGGTGTGTGTGCGTAAGTGTGTGCAGAGTCGGAAAAAAGTGCTGGACGAGCATTTATGGGCGATGTTTGTGAGCAAAATTCCAAGATAATTAGTGATAAAAGTCTTACGTCTATCCTCAGTCGACAGGACCTTTTTGAAGGCGTATTCCCAGTCGAAGATGAATCTGTAGAAGCACAGTTGGTTGTAGAGGGCTTTCTCTGAATACTACAATAAAAAAGAAAAAAAGAAAACAGATTAGACCAAATATTACAATTTATAGGGTGATGAGACATACACAAAACTCCCAGGTTATGCTTCTGGGAAACAAAATAAGGTAAAAAAAATAGGTTAACATGATTTGTCTGAAGTTGGTCCAAGAACCAAGCTAAATAAAGGCCAAAATCAATAGCTTTCACCTATTGGTTCCAGACAAAATGCTCGGTAATCACCATTACAGGTATAACATACGGAATTTATCATTTAACTATATTCAGCCATTTACTCTGGCTCTTGACTGATTTCTTGTGGACTTCCAACAAGTACAAATTCCATTGCACTGATGTGAAAAGAATCACAAACCAAACCAATGCTTCAATAAAATAAGTGTAAGAATACTGGGAGAACAGACTGAATTCAGTACGTCCATGCAAACCAGCCACAATGAAACTAATAATGTTTGATTAATACCAAAATGATTCTCCAAGAAGAGGAGAAAGACAATGGTTTTTGACTGATTTTACATTGAAGTTGTCCAGTTTAAGGCTTTAGATGGCCTTCCACCCAGCAATCCCATCCAAATCACATAATATAATACATAATATTACAAATTTACACTGTATTGAACATTACAAACTTGGTTAATGGTTGCAAAATGTACTTGTGACCAGTTCACTGGGCGACAAGGCATTTTTGTAAAACTACTTAAATATTTCTATATGGTAAGTGGTGGTGACGGTCTCTGTTCATTGTTTCTATGTTTGTTGTGGGTTATTTTTGCTTCAGTTTTTTGAAAAATTTATCAAATTAAGAAAATAACAAAATATTGTTTTGTAATGTTTTAAATAAACACATTCATATTTTAAAAGATAAGGTATGTATTCGATTGCAAAGTTTTCACACAAAAAAAAAAACACTAGTGCTGAGGGCCCTTTGGCACTGTTTTAAAAACACTGTGTAATGTTATCAGTGGTAGACTTCTCCAAAAAAAAATTAAGACCTGCTCATTATAAAAAGTAAAACTATTACTTTAACATTCAAAGCTCTTTACCAATTCTTTTAGTGACACTGTGGTTGCTGATTATTCCTTTGCATATTCAATATAACTAAAAAAAGAAAAGGGAAAAACCAATTAGCTAAAATCATACTGATGCAGTTTAGTACTACGTGTTATTGTCCCGGAGAAAATGAAAGGCTGAAGCGTAATGAGATTGGTGCGGCTCAATCAGGGAAAGCTGGAGAATCACCTGTGTTAATTACAGCTGCGGAGACAGGTAGTGTTTGTCATATATTCTCCACTGTCACAGACAAAGACAAACACATGCGTTCAGTCAAACCCCAAGTTTGGAGTCACAGAACCTGTGAAACTGTCTGATTGGCCGAAAACAGTCAGTGTACTCCCCACCTTCTCTCCTGACAAAAGCAGGAAACGGTGTTTGGTTTGTAAATTCGGCTGTAATTACCGTTAGCCATGTGTCTAACTGCCAGAGGCGCGCAGGTCGAGCGAGAGAATAAGAGAGAATGGGGAGGGAGAGAAAAAGAGAGAGAGAGAGACGTTCAGCTCTGAAATTACCTCTTTCATAATAGTTTGTTTTGATAAGGCAGCGTGTGTGGATCTGATGAACAACTGTTGCTGTCAATTTGATTAGCCATTATACTTTTATGTTAATTGCTGTTATTGGGTCACAGTCTTTCTGTGTCACCATAGAATCAGAGCGATGTGGGTGCCGGAGGAGTTTAGCAAGGGCTCTCTCCTCAGCACAACAGCTTTTAATTGCCCTCTACAGCTTCCGATGAGCCCAGCAGCTGTTGACCCATAATGCACTGGCTGGTCAACAGCCGTGCCTGTCGATTCAGCAATGCAGCCATAATGGAGCTCCTATAATCAACGCCAGGTCGCCATGTGCGCGCGAAGGAGATCGTGACCTAAAAACGCAGTCCAAGAAATAAGTGGACGGACACGCGAGGCAGGGCCAGGACAAGCTTCACAGCTGTGCTGACAGGTGTCAAAAGGGGTGTGACCAAGGCATCGTCAAACGTTATTGAATTTAAACCCCCCACCCCGCAAACAGAGGCCCCTCCCTTATGCAGCTTTGCTCGGCTCAATGCTTTGTTCCTGTACTGACACCATTTCAATTTTCTCCACAAATCTGCAGCATTTTCGGCCCGAGTGACTGAGGAGCAAACCAGCTGTGAAATTGCCTCTCTCCTGAGACCCCCGCCTCATCTCCCCCTCCTTGATAGAGACGTGGCAGCCAGTGCCGTACCACCGAACCTTTGGTACAGCCCAAACGCAGCCTGCCGGAAGAGTTGGATGGAGGGGAAAAGAGAAAATGTCAAGCGTGAGGCCTTATACTACGACCAAAGGGGTGTAAAAATAAAGTAGCTACGCTTAAAGACACTCAATGAAGATCACTGGCCAAACTTACGATGCGGATCGTTTAACGACTCCTTGCGGTCATGGTGCTTATAGGTAAAGATGTATAATATCCTCTTTGAGTCGAGAAGCAGAGAAAATGGCTACTCTTTCAATTCGCATAGATCTGTGCAGCTGCAAAAGAGAGGACGTGGAAAAAAGAAAAAGAAAAATCTCCAAACAGTTTTAATGAGGCTTAAAAAAAAAAAAAAAAAAAAACTTCCAATGTGAGTTAATTTTATCGGGCTGAGCTGGAAAAGGAAGGCGATCGGCATCACAAGGTTTCATAACGAGTCAATATATGTAAATCTTTACAAGGCAAACACAGTGGGAAACAAAGACATTTAACTGAAGCGCCAGTTGATGTCTCCACTTTTTGTGCACATAATTTCTCCCCATTGAAAGGTATAATTGCCTGCTATTTGAAGATATTCATGCTCAATTTTTGAAATTAATTTCAATTGGGGGGAAATGTAGAAATGTCAGCTCCCGTGAAAGGGATTTGATTTCAATTATCCTTGCTCAAAGGACTGTGATTTCCAAATACACTTAAGCAAAATTATGACAAGAATTTTTGTTCCCAGAAATTCAGTGTTTAAAGAGCGATTAGACGATAAATGGACTGGCTTTGAATTGAAGTGAATGCGCCGGTTACCATCTGAAAGGCACTCAATTATCCCTGATTGCTCCTGTTATAATGTATCAAATAGAGATACCTGCTATTGCTGTAATTTGTGTGAAAATTAACATGCTGCAATTTCCACTAGAGGGAAAAAAAGGAAGCCCTAATGGGTGCCTGAACGTACATCAATAAAATGGAGAGGGGGAGAGAGAGAGAGAGAGCGACAGACAGTGGGTGGGGGTGGTTGGAGAGATGTACGAGCGAGGGAAAGCAGCTGAAAAAGAAAAACCGAGAAAGAGAGAGAGAGCGCCAGTGAAAGAAAACGAGGGAGAGAGAGGGAAAAAATTTAATTTACTGAAAATATTACAAATTGCACCTGTGTACAACTCCTTCAAATTACCGGCCAATCAGCCGAGGGTGCCTATTACGCTTCCATTTAATCTGGATACAATGGTAGTCAATGTCTCTGTGTCCGTGGAGACACCAGAGGAGACGCATTGCTGTCAGCCAAGCTGTAAAGCCCAGAACGACAGAGGGACGGTAGAAGGGGTGAGGAAGTTAATGTTTTATTCAGCCGGCAGTTTAAACTGCCATCTCACCAGACAGAGCGGAGGACAGCTAAGTGGCTATGGTGACAAGAGAAATTGTCCTTTTGGGTTTCAACCTGTCGCCACAGAACTAGACGCAGAAATAAAGCACGAGGAAGAAGAAGGAATTGATGGGGGGGATGTGTTGGTACTGGACAAAAATTATAAAGAAGACAGACAGGGACAAAGACGGACGGTAATTTTTGGAAGGGACGTCCCTTACTGTGTCTCTAAACTGGGTTGAAGACGCTTGAAGTGATCACAGGATGAAATAAGAATGAAACACCCCACATACAGGTTTTCAAGCAGCGAGTCCAAGGCCAAGTCCAACTGGAGCCCGGTTCTTATCAGAGGAAGCTTGTTAAGGCAGGAAGCGAACCCACATTGTGTCATATGGGTCAGACAGGCCCGGTAATATATAATGGGTAGAAACATGGGTGACGGATGAAAAACAAACAAAAAAAAACTGCACGGACAGGGAATAAAAGGCCTGGGCCGAGGCATGGAGAACTTTCATAGGCTCCACAGCACCACCATCTGGACAAAGTGACTGTTTCTGTATACAAAAAAGTGTGCAGTACCTCAGGCCTCATCATGGATCTGAGACAGGCTGGACAGATCGGTCCGGACCTCGAGAACGCGATGGGTAGCCGGCGGGTTCGGTTCCGGCAGGCCTGATCCTCACACAGCAGCCAACCCTGTGTAGATAGAGAGAAAAAAAAAAAGATTCAAAAAGCTGATCGGCAGTGATGCACGTGTCCCTACATGGCTGTGGCCCCCAGGAGACGGGTCGCTGGTGCTTTTGCCTGTGGTGGGACAGTGTGAGGCCTGCAGCAGATGCAGCTGCCCCCTGCTGACACTGCCTTTCCTGCCCCTGTTATTACAGCGGGGGCCAGGGGGTAATGTGGGTAATGCCCTGCTAATGACAGAGCACTAAATAAACCCCTAGTATCAGAGGAGCACCTGTCCCTGAAGCATTACCACCACCTACCCTACTATAGACTGGAGAAGGCTGAAAAAGAGAGAGAAAGGGGGAGATAGAAATAGAGACAGGAAAATAGGGCCTGGTGAAAGATGCTAAAATAGATACAATATTAGATGAAAAGATGCAATATTAGATATAAAACTAAAACTTCATTACCGTTCAAAAGTTGTTTTTTGTGCGTGTTGAAATAACACTTATTCAGAGAGAACATATTAAAAGACATTTAATAACAAAGAATTATATTTAAAATAAATGCTGCTCTTTAGAATTTTCCATTCATCAAAGAATCCTGAAAATAAAAATAAAAATCAGTTTCCAGAAAATTATTAAGCAGCACAACTGTTTTCAATGCTGATAATCAGAAGAAATGTTTCTTAAGCACCAAAACAGCATATTAGAATGATTTTTGACAGACCATGGGACACTAAAGACTAGGGTAAAGGTTGCTCAAAATCAGCTTTGAAGAAGAATAAATTACATTTTAAAAGATATTAAAATGGAAAAAAGTGTTTAAACTGTAATATTTTAACAATATTACAGTTTGTAAAGTTGTACTATATTTTTGATCAAATAAATGCAACCCCGGTGAGCACTATAATCATGAGCACTAATTTCACAAATATTTTTAAAATCAAAAACACTTTTAAAGGCTGTTTTTTATTTCCTGAAGTTGTCAGTCTTTACATCCAGATTTTATCATGTTATTTTTTTTATTATTATTATTTATTCATCTATCCATCACCTCCTTTATTTACAAGGACATTAGAGAAATGACAGGAAATTATATGGAGAAGAGGGTGGAACTGGATCAAGAAAATGTTGCAAACAAGGTTTGAACGTGTACGACCCACATGATCACCATGACTCTACATTATTACATATTCCAGGTGTTAATTCAAATAACTTCACAGCTTTTCCACAATTTATTCCTTTTTAGATGGCACAGAATATTGAGCAATGTTAACTAACAGCTATGATTTTTTTTTTTTTTGCAAACTCAGTTAAGGTTCGACTTAATTCTGGTATGAAATGCCAGATTTATGTAACAATTAATTCCTGAGGGATACAATCATGTTTGCTCAAGTTTCACTCAGAAATATGGCACATAAAGGTAAACTGGTTTCATTTGTCTCTAGTGCTTGATCTACAAGCATCTGTGGATAAGCTGGTCAGCTTATCGCTCCTGCTGAATCCAGAGAGGAGTCTTGTCATCCCACCTGTGCTGTCAAACCTGTTCGGCCAACATGGGTTATTGTTCAGACCTCACAGCATTATCGGAATCAACGGCTTGTTTTAATTTCTCAATTAATCTCATCTGGGTGGCGTTTTGTGCGGATGTTATTTGCGTAATTAGCAGTAAGCCCAGGGGCTAAGGGAAACCCAGAGTGTGTAATTGAATCTGAACATATGTGAGCTGTTTGGCTTTCATTTTGAAGGGAGCGCCGGTGTTATCACCCCTCTGTTTGCCTTAACAGATCTTTTGTCTCTCTTGAGGCCCAAGACTAAACCAACAGTTCAGTTCCCATGGGCTTAGCAAAAGACTGCGACTACAGGAGCACACACAAGCCAACTGAAAAACACAAGTATGTCATTGTTTTCAAAAAAAAATTCAGCAGGGATGGCCATTAGAGACTTTGTCCTATGTACAGTGGTCAGATTTGATGAAAAAGGGAGGGATGGAGACTATTTGCCATTTCACCTGTTTGCTGACCCACATTTTTTCATTCTAAATTAGTGACCCTCAAAGAAGCATTGGGCTTGCATACATGCAGACTTCTGAAGTCTTTTATTCTCCTCCTTGGGCACAAGAATAAAAACAGAGTGGCAGTGAAAGAGGTGGCATTAGCGTCAATGCACACCATAAAAAGTAGGCCAGAAACACACTCTTCGCAAGCACATTAAATAGAGGTGTACTGATGCACTTTCCCTGAATCAGGCTGATCCATATACATCCTAAAATAAGACTTTGAATATATATCGGCCAGCGTCAGCCTCTTATGCTCATCAAGTCTCACTAATAACTATGTTATGTTTTAATACATTTCAAAATGGAATTTATTCTCATGATATCAAAGCTGCATTTTCATAGGGCCCTATGAAATTAGTTTTATTGTTTTCCCAAATTCTGTTTTTCCCATTTGAATTTTTCTGGATTCCATTTTTTTTAGGTTTTAATATTTCTAGAATCTGTTTTAATGGTTAAATGACATTTCATTATTCAAAAAAGCATGTCTAATTAATTGAAATCCTGAAACTTACACAATTTAACAGAAACTTATTCAACAGCAATTTAAGTTTAACAAAAAATTATTTTTAAGGCCCTATGAAATGTTTTTTTTTTTTTTTTAAATTCAGTTTGACTTCTTTAAACAAATTCTGTTTTCCATTAATTTTCTGGATTCCATTTTAATGGTTTCATTAAATTTTAGTAATCAAAAGCATCTCTAATAAATTGATTTTATAAAAATTATTTATAATTTTTTTACTGTGTTATGCATTAAATTTATTCTGGTAAATAATTGTTCTGGTAAATAATTGTTCTGGTAAACATTCCTTAAAAATGATGGTTTAATAAAAATGTTATTATTAGTAGCAGTACCATTACTACATTAATTAATATATTTGTCACAATTTCTTCAAGTTAAACCAAACTTTTATTTTGACGGGTTGCTGTGAAAACCTTTATGTTTGTTTGTATACATGACGATAGTTTTTCTCAAAATAAATTGTAAAATGCTTATGAAGTGACTCTCAGAGCTGTTCTAGAGATTATGTTTGTGTTCATGCACTCATATATTGAGGCAGCAAAGGCTGAAAACACCGCAAGCATCACACGTGCTTCAGTATGTGTGTAGTAAACCAAACCGTGCATCTGCGCTATTCATTCACACAGAGACACGCAGAATATGCAGGATTCATATTTAGATAGTATATTTGTGGTTTATTATTCACAGACATTAGTCAATATCGTGTTTGCATTTAAGTGTACCAACCTATTTTTGATTTATTCACCCAAAATTTGGCAAATTCCACGTTATACAGTAAATTCCGATTTTATGACCTGATTCCACAATTCCGTCCACATTTTCGCATTGCGGAAATCACAGGTCCTATTTTCAGCAGCCATTATTCAATTCGCATGTTCATACAGAAACCATTCAACTATACTGATCTGGTGCTTAAGAACAATTTCTTATTTTTTATTAGTGTGGAAAACAGTTGCTGCTTAATATTTTTGTGTAAACTATGACATTTTTGGCATCTTCCAGTCTTCTTTGGAAATGTATGCCTGCCCTGCTCACCTATGGATGTTCAGAACATTCTGAGAATCTTCTAAAAACACAGAGGAAACATTCACTCTCTATAAACTAGAGACTACTCACCCAGACAATATACTCCAAATAAACCAGGTGACAAAAACACAACCTGCTTTTATAGGCAGACTCCGTTTGCATCTTCATTGTAACCAAGAAATGGAGGATGGGCAGAAAAAAGAAGAAAATCAGGGAGCAAAAGAGAGAAAAAACATCTAATTGAAACACTAAGAGCTCGCTCTGTGAGAGAGAGAGCCAGGATAAAGCTTCATAATTGCATAATTATACCAGTCGATACCTGACACTGCGAATACAGCCACTTCTGCAGCCGTCAAATGAGTTCCACATAATTTAACCAAACACTGGGCAAAGACTGGGGCCCACAGATCAGTGCAAGCTACCGGAAAAATGTTCTCACTCTCCTCCTTTCTTTCTCGCTTTCTCCATTTCACAATTTCGCTGTCGCATCTATACCTGCGGGTCTTTTTCTAGAGCGGCTTCACCCAGAGTATTTCGGTTCACCTCTGACTACAATCAGAACTTAGCACTTAAGGTTTCATATCTGTGTCAGGTTTGTAAGGAGATGTGTGCTTTCTTAACCATTTTGAATGAGAAATACAACTTGTGCTCTCTCTTCAACACCTGATGCGGGAAAGATATTTACAGTTTCCAAAGAAAATGATGCAAAAACATGGCATGCCACGTTGATAGGGTGGTTGCTAGGGAGTTGCTATGCAGCTACAAAGGTGTTCCAAGTCTTTATGATATTCTGGTCCATAGGGCTGCACAATTAATCAAAACAACACTGAAATAGCAACATGGCTCAGTGCAATTAACAAATAGCGAAGGTTGTGATTTAATTAAATATATATGCACTGTGAGTTTCAGAGTGTTGTGCGAGATGTTCTTTTACACACAGTCACAAGTTTCTTATGGCAAAAACAGAATAAATAATAAAAGTCGTAAAATTAACAAGAAACAGTATGAGACATTTAAGGTTAATACTAGACAAAAAAAAACAAATATATTCAGGTGATACTTTAAAATATTTAATATTAATAATAATGGTGCAATTAAAAAATGTAAATGTTAAATAATTTAAAATCACAAATCAAAATTTTATCAATATCAATTTTTTTTTTTTTTTTAATTGCAATTTAAAAATCATTTAGCCCTACTGATCCCTAGGTATGGCAAATGCGAGCCTCCTGGATTTTTTTTGCCCGTTTAAATGCAAAAATTATAAAAGTAAAAAGTACGCAAAAATACGATAGAAAAACATGTCAACTGCACAATTTGAATTATTTCCATCCATAACTCAAACCACGCTTTATGAATTGCATGCTGAAGAAACAGCAACAGCGATGTGTGCCTTTGCAAGCACTGCTAAATGAAGGAATTTTGCCATCTAAACACCCATAAATCCACCAGCCCCACCGAACACGCACACAACCCCTCTCTGATGCCCTTAATCCAGAGCTACCCCTTTTAGTCGAGAAAAAAAGCTGCGATTACAGGCAGCTTGGTGCAAAAAAGCCCCCAAGACAACAGCCTCTCACGGGCTTTGTGCCTTGGTAATCAACAGCTGTACATTCACACAGCGGCTGCGGAGCCCGAGAGCGGCTGAATGGACGCAAATGCGTCCACTTTGTACATCTCTGCTTTAATCAAGCCTTTTCTATTCAGCAATCTGACCTTTTGTTCAAAACAGGATTATCACCTTTTTTTTATTTATTTATTTCGGTCACCCCCCCACAACCACCACCATCACATCCCGAAGCCAGTTACCAAGGGCGAAGCACATGACGAACATAATTGCAATAATTTGTTAAACGCCATGGCAACCCACATTAGAATGGGGTAAATACGGGGGGTGCCACTTCGTGCCACGCTCTCATTTTGCAGAAGACTCCAGGAGTCAGAACGGATGACAAGGAAGGAGAGAAGTGGGGGGGGGGGCAAAGGGGGAAGGGGAGGGAGACGAGAGGAAAGCATATTTGCTTTGTCTCTAAAGGGTGGTTTTATTGGTAATGGTGGTGGGCTGAAGGTGGAGGTGGCAGTGATTTCTTTCATGATTAATGCCTCGCCGGTGTTCCGTAGGAAACTCAACAAACACCACTGACTTCCAATCTGTAACCATGTAAGCTGCAAGTCCTCCCTCACGCAGCCAGGCTTTCTCCCTCCATCTCTGCGAACAAACAACTCTATTTGAGCTCTCCCCTCAGCTGAAAGGAATCCTTAATTACACAATATCAGCCTCTTCATTGCTCCTAGTGTGGGAGGGGACGGCTGAGCTGTGTCCACTGAAGCCGGGCCTGAGCGAGGAGGGGGGGCCGCATTCACTACCAGCAGCTGTTTCACACATACTGACAAAAGAGCCTACAGGCACCGTCCCAGCGAGGGAGGTGGCTACATTCAGGCCGCTAATTGATTTTTCTGCACGGCACTGTGGGAGAATATACCCCCACGACTTTCAAGTCGGATTCGTGAGTTTCCGGCATTCCAGAACTTCCCAGCTCGGCTAGCGAGTTCCAGAACTAGCTCGCTCGTCCCGACTGGACATGGCGTGCAGTGATTACGGTTGTCGATCAAAACCCTCAGCTGGGAAATTAGATACACAGACGTATGCGTGCTCTTAACGTAGGCCCAATATCTGCACACTTGTCACATCGCCAGGGCCTGTATTTCTGCAAAGACACTGCGAGTGTGCATAAAATTAAACCCATTTGTGATGCAGCGGGAGGGGGGCGGTAGCTGTTTGGAGCAATGCTCAAAGGCGAAAGACCGCTTCTGAAATTCAATAAAGAGGAAATAAACAAACAGCATGAGGAAGGTGAGCTCAAATTAACCCATGTTAGGTGCTCACAGAGTGGCCGGGTGGTAAAATGTGAATGTAGCAACGATTATTGCCATCAGATCATTTAAGACCAACTCATTAGGCAGGGAGCTAATTAAAGTAGATGATGAAGACTCTTGGACAATAAACTTGATAATGTGTACCTGTAGTGTTACTGTATAAAACACATTTGAAGGAAGGCACATGAACACAGAGCTTCGGCAAAAGCATACTTAAACGATTATTTTGTCTTTTACAGAATATAAGGTCTGTGACCTTTGACCTTTGTGGGAAACAGGAGAAGTTGGTTTAACATTTTGAATTAGTTATTATAGGTATGCTGGTATTTTGAGTATTTGGTATACTGATAGACTGGTATCAAAAGACTAATATTAATAATAAATATTAATATCATTACTGTCCACGTAAATACTACTATTTTACATACCTTAAAATATTATAATAATTTTTTTTAATAATATTTGTATTTTTAACAATGTAAATGTAGTATATTGTAGTTGAAAATTGATTCTGAAAATCATAATTGGCCATTAAAAAAGTATATATATATATATACAGTGTTGGGAAGGTTACTTTGGAAATGTAATAGGTTACAGATTACAAGTTACTCTATTTAAAATGTAATAGTAGTGTAACTTTTTCAATTACTTTATTAAAGTAATGTAACTGATTACTAGTGGTCTATTATTTTGGGCATTTTTCAAGTTTTTCTGTTTGGCCAATGCATTCAAGGCAGGACTTTTATTTTCACGGTGCTGAGAACGGCAGTGCCTGAGCACACAGTACTCACATTCTCCCTCTTGTTTCACACACTGTCGTCATTAACAGTTCTGTCTATATGGATAGAAGTCTGTCTAATAATCAGATAGAACTGTTAAACAAAGGAATTAAATGTATACATAAAGTATTATAACAATTGCTTTTATATTATTAGTAACAGAAAGGCAAACATTATAATACTTTCTCATTTGCCAACAGCATTCAGAATCAGCAAATATGCACATATCATTTAAACAAATCTTTGAACGACTAATGGACATTCAATTTCACAAACCTTGCAAACTTAGTAGAATCCATGTGTGAGATCTTGTGAAGTGTGCATTTGTATCCTGCATGATCACGTGTTCTCTGCATGACGGTCGGTCAGGAGGAAACGCACGATCAACAAACTTTAAACTTGTGATTTCAAACTATGTTGCGATTTATAGAGTTGCCCACTGTCATATTCATGTCATTTTCACTGTGTGCTGTATGTAAAATGACTGTTACCTTGGCTTTATTTGAACAATGATTCCCAATGCACACAAACTTCCCAGAATACTAGTGACAAAACAAACCAAATAGTGTTTACTTCCTTTTTAATTATATTTTTATTAAATATTTATTTATTTGTGAAAAATACTTTGTCATCTAAAGTAAAAGTATGTTTATTTTACACATTTATTTTTTAATCCATTTTCAAATGATTTCAAATTTCTTAAATATTAATTAAAATTATATTGGCTATATATCAGCCACCCTGCTTTCCAAGATATCAAAAAAACAATATCGGTCGACCACTACTGATTTCTTTTCTAAATTTCTAATGTATGATTTAAACTGTTAATCATTTTCAAACATTTACACCATGCAGGGTTAACCTTACAGTATTATTCAACACTGATTGCTGTCAGACTTTCAAAAACCTTCATCACTTGAATTAAGATGATAATAATTGAACATGTCACCACAAAATCAGACTTTAGCACCACCTTCTACTTTGAGATTGATATGAAGTTCAATGCAGATTTAAAATAATAAGAAATTGTTTACTGATTCCATTTTTGAAACCAAATCTTCGCATAACTACAGGAAACACTGGCATCTAACAATGCTTTGGAGAAAAAAAAAAGTTAAAAAAATAAAAGCATATACATCAAACAAAATATGGTTATCTAATAAGAATGTGTACTATTCTGTGTACTAAACTCCTGAAACATTGGTGTCTGTTTGTATATGACATGACAATAGTTTTCTCAAAAGAAATGGTGAAATGTTAATGAAGTGACTCAGAGCAGTTCTAGAGCATGTTTGTGTGTTCATGTACTCGTATAGAGGCGGCAGAGGCTGAAAACACCACGAGTGATACACATGCACGCTTCAGTATGTGTAGTAAATGAAACCGCGCATCTGCGCCATTCATTTTCACAGAGACACACAGAACGTGCAGGATTCATATATTGTCTTTTTGTGGCTTAATATTCAGACACTAGTCCATATCGCATTTTGATTTAAGTGTACTGACCTATTTTTGATTAATTCATCCAAAATGTGGCATATTCCGTGACATTCCACATTATAGGAGTTCCGTTTTTATGACTGGATTGGTCGTGTAAATCATAGGGTGTATTGTCTTCAGAGTAGTCAGTGCAATTTGGAAAATAAATCAATTAAATCTGTATGTGGATATGAGTAAATATTCAAATGTAACCCCCTTTGTAATCGTTAACATTTTTATAAGTAACTAATTTAATTCAGTGGTCTAACGGTTAATTCTATGGTCAGATGTCTGAACACATTTGGTGAGAATTTTCTCCAGTGATTTGCAAAACTCTTGGTGCAAATGGGTATGCATTAGTTACATGGCTCCTTATTATGCGACATCTTATCCACTACACCTGCAGTGGCCAATCTGGAACACATAGGTGGTGCATTACGAGAAGCATTCGTTCATACTCACACTGTAGTATCTCCTGATGTGGCGGCGAATGTCCAGTTGTAGTTTGTTGCTAATTTGAATAGGATGCTCAATTGGGCTGCCCCGACAAGGGGATATGGCAGCAATTCTTCAGGCTGGGCTGTAAGGTGCTCCCCTGGAAACAAATAAATTCACTTTTAACACAGCATTTGATCACGACAAACAAGCCCACACACACACAAACACACACACACACAAAAAACATAATCAGGGCATTTATCCTGTTGACTGGCATTGCCCAAAGAAGCTTTTAAAGGCTATTAGACCTGACCTATTAGACATTCAAACATACTAAAAATATAATGTCAGTCCCCTTAGACCAAGGCTCTAGGGTATCCAGGTTGGGAAGAGAAACACACAGGAGCAAAAATGGCACCGCATTAAGCTTTCAGCTGTGTATCTGGGTGACAGCAAGTAACAAACGCCATACTGCGCAGATGATTTGCAAGCTTTGCCAGCTTTTCTACATCTAAAAGGCCCAAGACCTCCCATTGAGAAACAGTGGCAACAATTGTAGTTAAACAGTGGATAAAAACTACTGTAGCCTGATATCCCTTCAATCTAACCTCACATGGGCACTAGCAGAGCTGTTTATGGTGCTCATTATGCCTCAAATAAGCTGTGTGTGTGTGTGTGTGTGGCTAATGCATCAGCACACTTGCTCAAGCTCACTGTCTCACACAAACACATCACTCTTGCTTTTATGGTACGGCGGTGGTGAAGCGCCGCTCAATTCACTCTCCGGTAGTCGCTGCGAGCCATTAGCGTTTTTATGATCTTTACATCTCTCACCGAGCGCCACTTTAAGGGGGAACCATGTGTCTATGCAAATACTGTCTAGTATCGTCTGTTTGCATTCCTGTTGTCCTCCTCCCTCTCTCCACGGCCGGCTCTGATAAGAGAACGATCTGCAGTGACTGTGAGTCAAGGCTGTTCTTTCAAGCCTTCCTTTCATCAGTGCACTCCCTTTAACCAGAGCTCCGCTATAGCCCTGTACTCCTAATTATTAGATACTTTATCAGGAGTACATGTAACAAGCTTGTTTATTCATCAACATAACATACACGTGGTACCACATGCTTTACAGTGTACACTGGATATGGATATTTGTAAAAACACCAATAGAGCTTAGTCAGGGTAGACGCCATGCTGAATACGAAAACAAGGCAGTGAAAGATATAGGCTAAGTATAGTCTGTTCAATGGCTTCAATGTTTCCTGCGCTGCTATTCAGAAGTGCTCCCGTTTCGCAGATAAATCTGCAGCACTATGGTTAAATATTTTTAAGTGAGCACACAGGGCTGCCCAATTTGTGAACAAACCACTCAGTTGTGGTTTCTTAATGATTCAGTTGAACTGTCTGGTGAATCAGACAACTCACTTTCTTACTGAATCAGCCTAGATGACGTATTTGGACACCGAACCACTGGATATGATCCAATCGAACTGAACAGAGAAATTTTAAAATACTGTAATAAACAACAACAACAACAAATTAAATAGTAGTTAAAGATACATAACTGTAACAAGAGTTTCAAAGTTTTGTTGTAATGGTAAAAAACTAAAATAAATGGTTTATCATTTTCAAAAAGTTAGTTAAAATGTGTCCGTTTGCAGTAGAAAGCAATTAATCCAACGCTATTTCACGGTCAATTCGTGCGCATTTTACGAGGTGGCTAATTCGTACGATTTCTGTGACGGTTAAGTTTAGGGGAGGGGTTAGGTGTGGTCCTTTGTATGAATTACTACGAATTTGCCACCCGTAAAATACGTACGATTTTTCACAAATTGTATGAATTCGCACAAGTGAGGTATTATTCTTATCAGATATAAGAAGACTGCAGCGGACTGTTAGGACAGCAGAAAGGATCATTGGTGTGCACCTGCCCAGCCTTCAGGACTTGTACTACTCCAGAGTGAAGAAACGGGCAGGTAACATCATCACAGACCCCTCTCACCCTGGACACGACCTGTTTGTGCTTCTCCCTTCAGGCAGACGCTACAGATCTCTGTGCACTAGAACATCTAGGCATAAAAACAGTTTTTTCCCCCATGCCATCTCCAGCCTAAACCACTAACACAGGAATTATTACCGGTGTTCTGTAATTCTCTAACCCTAATTCTTGCCTGTAATTCATCCCCCATCTCTAATTATTTACTCTCTCTAGAACTATGTAAATATGTATGCATAATTTTCTATACAGCTGTATATATAGAGTAAATAAGGCACAAATCTGTACATAAAATCTTCTGTTCCAGATTCAGACACATTATTATTATTATTATTATTGTTAAGGCTTATTTAAATGTTCTGTTCTCATGTCAGATATGTATGTTTATATGTATGCATGTATGTATGTATGCATGTATGTACCAAGAGCTTCTTAAAAACCACAACAAATTCCTCGTGTGTTTGCACACACTTGGCGAATAAAGCTGATTCTGATTCTGATTACGAATTTGTACGAATTAGCCACCTTGTCAAAAATGTATGAACTGCCGTGAGATCGGGACGATTAATCTAAGATCCGTACTGGAGTTACTCTTCATGACAAAAGAAATTGGGAAAAGGGGGGACTGAACCTAATTCAAAAGTCATTTTTGGCATGAAATAAACAACAAAGTTGTTTAGTTGGGTATTGCGGGTCAGTGCCATCTGTTCCAGAATCAACCCTGTAGGAATCACACACACACTCACACAATAAAACCCATGTTTCCTAAAAACATGTGCAAAATAAAACCAAACAAAAAACAGTTACAATCTATTGATTGGTCTGTACTACATTCATAGCCTTGTTTTCATTCACGTCACTTTAAATATGGTGTTTACCTTGATTAAAGTCCATTAGGGCTTGTAACGCATTTCTAAGTTATAGTCCGCATAAATGCCAACCAGTTTTTCCCAGAATTCCAAGCCTTCCCTGGCCTGGAGCATGCAAAATATCTAAACAGCTAGGAGGACAGAGATCAGCACAGTGGAGAGGGGGGTCAATGTCACTTTTTATGAGTCTTGGACAAGAGAAAGCTGTGCATGAGCATGTGCGTGTGCACGGACCCTTAATTAGAGGCAGATTACACATGCTCCTCTAGCCCCCGCTGACCTTGGCCTGGAGTATGACGGACATCCTGTGTACTGAAGAGCTCCAGGAATATACCCCGGCAAAACCTCTCTCCCCCCTGCCCAGCCTCTATAAATAAAGTGTGTGACTCTAAATTTAATAGGCCGGTAAAAGCCTGAAGCAGAGGAAGTAATCACCTGCGCCGCTTAAATTTATTGTTACCTGTCATTACACAATATTTAACAGGAAGTTAAGGTAGGACGCAATTGAACGGTGAGAAATGCACGAATCGGGATGGACTGCTTGGCATTTTGCTGACCGATAAGATCAGGTCTGCTAATGGATGTGAATATGAGGGCTGATAACTCACCGCCCCTTCAAACACGTTGTCGTAGATGTTTTCGGTACCACAGTCAGGGCAAGTGAAAGTAAACCTCTCGCAATCACGGTAGCGCTCTTCGTCAGTAAGCTGGGCCGGAGCACCCAGAAAATTGTCCACTTCGTCCTCACGTTGCTGCTGCTGTTGAGCTCGAAAGTGACTTGGGTCGAGCCCTGGACAAGTAGGTAAAGAAAAGTTCAAGTTGTGAATCTCTTAAAAAACACTCAAACCACAAGCTCCATATTTAACATCAAATAGCAAAGGAAACAGCTATGTAAATAAACACAAAGTCAGCAGTGCAAGTTTGTGACATTCTAGGTTGAAATGTACTGAAATGTGTGTTGGCAATAATACCGTGCAGGCTCAGACTTCCCCATGGATGTATTTATGGACAGTGATGGAAAGAGGGGTAAAGGGAAAAGCTGAAAGAGGATGGAGGGACAGAAAGAAAGAGAAGGTGGCACGGCTGCAGGAGGCAAGAGGAGGGAGACTAGCAAATGATAAGAATAAACTGGAAACATAATAAGGGGAAAGAGGAGGGGTAGAGAAAGCGCAGCTATCCGATTTTTCCCAGGCAGCTGAGATCATCAAATCATTAAGAGACAGCAGCTGAATCTCCATTTAATCCCCCCAGGTGACACCGAACACTACTAGAGCACGGAAAAACAGCCTACGTCCCCCTGGGTAATTTGGCTAAGTGAATAAATGAGCACATAAGTAAGTGTTGACTATGAGACTTCGGGGATTAACCGCCGTCTCTGAGGATCCAAACCCACTGACGCCCGAGTGCTGCTGCCATCTACAGGTACACATGCGGCATGTCTCACACACACACATCTGCGGTCAAGGGAACAGGGTGGTGCGTGAACTGTAGTTAGGATTGGACACAGAATGTTGTGTGTATTGGGAGACTGTTTTACATGACTACTTGAGAAACAGTTGATCAGGATATTCTGGAAGCAAATGTGGCGTAAATGTGTTGCTAACTGTTAAGTAATAAAAGAAACCAGCTACTTGGTTCTGGTGACACGGTGGGGAGATTGAATTAGTGTCTGAGTTTTGGACCCAACGGCAGGATACCAAACAACCAGGGTCTGTTGTCATGGAGACAGAATGGCAAGGGTTCATGCACTTTTTAAAGAAACTGATTTTCCATCTGGGGGTAAATGGGATCTCAGCTGCTAGGGAAAAGAAAACAATATATATATATATATATACTTGATATTTTTAATGCTCTGAAATTAACATGTTTACAAACCAACTAAACATATAACCTTAATCTTAAAAAATAAAAAATAAGTTAAAAAATTATATTAATTAATTAATGATTTGTTAACACCTTACATCAGTTAAAATATGTTCAGAATTAATGTTTTTTTTTAATGAATAAAAACAAATACCTAAATAAATTAAATTAAATTACTAAAAAACGTCATTAATTGTCACAACGGCAGTTAAAATACGTCCAGAGATTACAGTGAGGTAAAAAAAACTAATAATTCAATATCTATACTATAATATATGCTGCTCATCGTGAGCAAAATGAAATGAAAATGAAATGAGCAAAAAAGGGAAACTGATCCTAATTCAGATGTCCTTTCTGGCAAAATATAACCAATACTGATCCAGACAGACTGTCTCACCAAGCCATGTAGCAATAAGCACTGCATCAATGCCTTCGATAGGCTCACAGATTCGGCCCACCACAGGGTGCACCTGCTGGGACAGGTAGTACTGTGTGTCCAGGCTGAGTCCCGGCTGTTTCTGTAGCTGTTCCAGGGCATATGCCCTCTGACTGGCTGCCAGGTTTGAACCGTCCTAAAAGAGGAAAGCAAAGGCAGTGGGGGAAGGTTAGTGTAGGTCTACTGCCAAATTTTCAGTCAGAAGTACAAATACACTGGTCACTCACCTGACAGATGACATATGAAACAGTGTCACCCGCTTTAACCTTCTTCCCACCCTGGGAGTTGATCCAGAGGGCAACATGGACATGGGGGAGACTCTTCTTGTCAGGGTAGTCCTGAGGATCCTTTGTCAGGGACTGAAAAAAAAAAAAACTTATTCCCTTGAACACACTTCATGAGACAGCCATGAAATTGTTCCCATGACCTTAAAAAAATCAGTTATTGAAATGTTTTAAATGGTTTTAACTCTCCTAATTTTAAATGAGTTTTGTGCCCATCTTTACACAACTAACTAAATAAATAAACATATGAAACATTTTTTTAAATAATAAAATCACATTTACGAAGTTAGAGTAATACATTATTTTTGCTTCAAATAAAAGCTGCTCATTTAAACTTCATAATCATAGAATCCTGCAAAAAATGTATCATTTAAAAAAAAATGAAGGAACAACCATTTTTCAACATTGATGATAATAATAATAATAGTATATTAGAATGATTTCTAAAGGATCATGTAACACTGAAGAATGGAGTAATGGCTGCTGAAAATTCAGCTTTGCCATCACATGAATAAATTACATTTTAAAATATAAAAGCTATTTTCAATTGTAATATTTCACAATATTATTGTTTTTAACTTTTTTTTTTTTTTTTTTTTTTAAAGACCACAAACTTCTGAATAGTATTTAAACGATTTCAGTCACTACATAATTACCACAACACAATTAGGTTTTTTTTCATTTTGAGCGGTTAAGGTTTTCCAATCTTTTAACTAGTAGTGTAGATATTTTCCTTATTCATAGCCGAACAAATCTGCAAAAAGCCTGTTTCTGATTCAGTCCTTTACCTTGTGTATCTCAAACATATTGAGTGGAATACTGCCATTGGCCACCTTCTCTCCAACCTCAATCAGATGTTTCTGAATGTTCTCAACGATGGTGTCACGGTTCTGGTCTGACAGAATCTGACCAATCACATAACTAGATGAAAGGGAAAAGGATCATATAAATCACAACAGTATTACAAAAGACTATATACAGAATCAGTATCAGAAAGAGCTTTGTTGCCATGTGTGTTTGCACACACACAAGGAATTTGTCTTGGTGTCAGGAGCTTCAAGATGATCAAGAAAGATTACTACTACATTACTGCCTTTATAAAGGACAGATAGGGCTAATGATCTGTAGTTCAGTCCACTGACTTGCCACATTCTTTGGCCAGGTCACACCAGTCTCTGCGCACAATGTCCAGGCCTTTGAGCTCTTGTTTTGTGGTGTATTTGCCATCTCCCTGAGGCTCAACCATCAGTGCTGCGTATTTCTTCTTCTTCAGTAGCAGAAGGGACTTAAACACGCCGTCAATGTCAATCTCCAGAAGCTTATAGAGTTTATTCACCTCGCTTTTCACCTACACACACACACAGACACATTTATTCAATTGCTGAATGGTTGGTTTAATTTTCTCCTGACTGTCAGTGATGTCTCAATCATTAATGGCAGACTCATTCAAGCTTTAAAAATCCAATAATGCATTTTTCTGTGAGACGTGCAGAACCCCCCTCCCTTTCCCCCCAAAACCTTACCTTGTTTCCCAGTTTGAAGACCTCCTCCAGATTGGTGCTGTTGGTGTTGATCATGATGGAGTCGGTATCCCCGTATATGACCTCCAGATTCATCTGAGGGAGAACCGTAAACCGTCAAACCCACGCACGGCTTACAAATAACAAACATGGCAAGTGCCGCTTAATTATTACTGTAACATACACCAATCATGACTCACCCTCTGCACCATTTCTTTGGTGTGCATCAAAATCTGCGGGAGACAAAAGACCGCATGTCACTCGGGAAACACAATAAACAATAAACACAGCAAGTGGAGAACAATATCAATTTCAAATCGGTCAAACTGGAACGTCAAACAAACCCACTCACTTCGGCGAATATACATTTATCAGCAACAAATACTACGGGGGAAAAAACGGACATGCGTAAACTCAAACACACGAACATGAGGACTCGCACATGCAAAACACAAAGAATTTAATTAGCAAATCTATTCAGTAATTCAACATTTATCAAAGGGGGAGAGAAAAGCCTCTGTGATTTGCTTCTAAATGGAGGATAATTGGCTAAGAGGTCTATTAGCTGCACTGAAATGGGGCTCCAAACCCACACACCAGCAGAGTCATTATAAGGCCTAATAGTCTTAATCACCACTGGACTGCATGACGAGAAAAAGAGAGAGAGAGTGAGAGAAGGGGAGGGTTGTCCAGCTGCAGAGGGAGACCCATGCAAACCACAGCTGTCAGAGAAGGAGAGAGACAAAAGGAAAAAATGAAGGGCAGACAGAGGGAGGTAGAAGTGTAGCGCAAGAAGAAAAAAGAATACATATGAGGCAAAGGAAAAAAATAAACGGGCTAAAAAGAAGGAATAAAAGGCTTAGTGGTCAGAGTCATGGTGCTCATTTGGGAAACAAAGGTTCGAATCACAGCTCCCAGCTGACTGTATTTACTTGTCACTTTCTGATTACAATCAATATTGAAGTTAAAAAAAGGTTTACAAGATAATGAAATCTTCCTGTAATTAAACGAACGAACTACAATACCATTCAAAAGTTTGGGGTCAGTAAACATCGTTTAGTCTCTTATGCACATATCTGATCAAAAATACAGTAAAAAGACAACACAGTAATATTGTGAAATATCATTACAATCAGTGTTGGGTAAGTTACTTTCAAAAGTAATTAATTACTATTACTAATTACATCATCAATATTGTATTTAAACTACTTTACTAATTACTCTGTCTGAAAAGTAATTTAGTTACTCAATAAGTAACTTAATTATTCAAATCGCTAATTAGGCTACATCTTAAAATCCCTATAAACCTTAAATCATAGACAATAGAAATTAAACTCTTTATTCTTTCAATTTGAGTCAAACATAGAATAGTTTAACCTTTTAGCTTTAAAACAACTGTAATACTTAAACATTTTTATAAAAAATTAACCTTCTTTGGTTAACAAATATAAATACTCTGCAAAATATCCGAATAACAAAAAAGTTAAGAAAAGTGAAAATACATTTCAGTTTGGCAAGATGTTCAGGAAAAGCCCAACTAGTAAAATCCGTCAACTAATGTAGGTAAGAATAAATTACAGAAATGATCTCCCCTCCACTGAATAACGCCGTGTCAGATTGCGCTGTTCTTCTGAGGTAAGTTCCGGCTTATTCCTCATAGCAGGTCTTTCAAAAACGAAGAATCTTGATTTTTTTGTTTTTATCTATTTTTTGTACCTAGGTGAGGGCGTTTGCGCGCAGGTGACTGCATATAATGAGCTCAGATACGGGAAAGACTGTACCTCGCTTTAGTTTCATACATATTACATAATCAGAAAATATACATTTTCGATTTGAATTCGTTCATTTAAAAGTAGACACTTCAAGCTTTCAGATACAGAAGGCAAGGCAAGGCAAATTTTATTTATAGAGCACAAGTTTAACACAACCGTAGTTGATCCAAAGTGCTTTACAATAAAAATAACTGAATTTAAAAGAGGAAGGAGGGGGAGACAACAGAAAATAAAACAAGTATCAAAAACAATTAAAATGTAATTTCATAAAACACCAATCTAACACCAATTAAACTATTCAAAGTAAATACACAGCATCACTCAAATGCTAAAGAGTAAAAATAAGTCTTTAAGCTAGATTTAAAAGCATCCAATGATGGAGAAGCTCTGATGTTCAAAAGTAGACTGTTCCACAGCTTTGGGGCCACTACTGAGAAAGTTCGATCACCTTTTGTTTTACAACATGAACGGGGACAGATAAAAGTAACTGATTTTTTTCCAAGTTTGAGAAATATTTGGATTTTGCCTCCCTAACGGAATTTTGATAAGCAGTTAAGCAGTTTTTCAAGATTTGGTAGGAGACCTGGGGCCTCATTTATCAAAAGTGCGTAGAAAAGGTTCTATATTTTGTCCTACGAATGAAATTTAAAATGTGCCTAAGTACAAGAAAATCCATATTTATCAAACGTGCGCACATAGTTCTTACGCACATGATTAAGCAATCATTGTTGATAAATCCCACATGTGCGTAATGCTCGTTCACGTTCATTTGCATTCGGAAACGCCTCCAATTGAACCATATATGGTGACAACACTTCCCTTTAAAAATCACGTGATTGAAACCCTAACCCCTACTTAGTGTTGTCAAAAGACCCGGTACTTCGGTACCAAGTCGGTACTAAAAAAATGAAAACGTCACGGTACCAGGTTTCTGTCAACCCGGTTCTTGCTGCGAGATCTGAAAGGTGCGCAGATGCGCTCTCTTCATAAAAGCACTGAGACGTGCCGACATCAAAAGGAGGAAACACATCAGACTAACAACACTTTAAAGACCGACACCCGGATCAAATGAAAGATTTCAAGCAGGTAAGTTTCAATTTAATATTTAGATATTCTGTTATGAATATTATTCCATATTTTAATTTGAATGTCGGATTAAAATAAACATTGCCGTTATAGCGGAGTTAATCCTTAGCATAAGCGCGGCTAACGCTAATATAATGAGCATTAGAATGAAGTTTCTTTATTAACTACTTAATGCGCCTATAACTTTTATTAGGGTAAAAACAACAGGAGGACATGATGGTATTTACTATTGTTACACACCAGAGGCTTTTAAATGAATTTTGAATCTAAAATATGCGTGTTGGAGAATGTACAAACAGTTAATAGTGTTTGTCATATCAGTCCATCAGAAAAAACAGTTCTGGCCTTTTTTTTATTATTATTTTTTTTTTACTAGTTAGTTGCTAGTTGTTGTTATTCTTGGCTGGATAACTAGCAGGTTTAAAAGCCCTTTAAAATTAAATATGTACACAGTTTGTATTAAATGAAAGTACAGTCAAATTTTATCGCCTGTATAGACTTTACAATGACTTCATGTTATTATCTAACATCAACTTACAGTGAGTGAGTGAACAAACAATATAGTTTTACAACATTAATTAATGTTTGTGAATGTTATTTAATACAAACACTTGATCATTCATGTTTGTTCATTGTGCATTAAATAATTTTAACAGATTGAACTTTGATTGATTGATTGATTTTATGTATTTGTAAATTTTGAAATTAACACTAAGAAGAATAATTGCAATATATAACTATTGTTTATTTGATGGGTCATGTTATCTAAAAGATGGACTCTTATTGTAAAGTGTTTTTAATACTACAGTTTCCTTCCATTTGATATGCACTAGACTATATGTAATCTTATCTAAATTTATTATAAAAGCTGAGGTTTGTTATTTACTGAAATGTTATATTTTAGCTGGAGTCAATGATCTAATGTTACATTTGGTCAGACTCAGCACACTGCTTTACTAATATTATATTTTCCTTTTACAGCTGCAGGAAGATCATGAAGCACCAGCAAACCCTAAAACAGACAGTTTACAGTTGTTTTTCAGCGGCAGCAGAAATATGACAAAAACTTTTGGGTGGAACTTGTTTACTTTTTTTCATACTTTTATTACTTGTGGAAAAACTTGAAATAATTTAAAATAAGCATAAAAATGGCATTGGTTTTTGTGCAGTTTATTTTTGTTTAACTGTATTAATAAAAATGTGTTTTTTAATTAGCATATTTTTGTGTTTTGCTTTGGTACCGAAATTGGTACCGAGAACCGTGGATCTTTCACTGGTATTGGTACCGAATACTGAAATTTTGGTACCGTGACAACACTACCCCTACTTATAAGCCACTCTGTGCTCTCGCCAAGCAGATCAGCACGAGCTGCGGAGCGCATTGTTAGCCAAGTCTTCCAATAATGCAAGATAAGACAAACATTTGTCACAGCTGTCTTTTATAGGGTTTGACAATTATGCAACTTGTCTGTTTAAAACTAAAAAAATTATAAATTGAGTTTTTTTTTATAATTAAAAGGAAACAGGACATATGTGGATTGCTTAATGCATACTATGACATTCTTAAATGCTTTTTATGTGTAGTGTCACCATTGTACCACTAGATTCTCTGCGTAAGCACGCTCAGAGGTGTGCTTATATTTACACACATTTCTACGTATAAGTACAAGTTGGTAGATCCCACACTTTGCGTGAAACTGTTCTTACGCCTCATTACGCACACATCTGTGCGTACGCACTGTTGATAAATGAGGGCCCTGGTGCCCATCCTTTTTCCACCTGTGCTCAGCCCTCATGCACTCTTGTCTGAGAGTGCGAGTGGATGCATTTAACCAGGGTTGAAGACTAGAACAAACCTTAAACTTTTTACGCTTAAGTGGAGCAACTGTATTCAAAGCAGTACAACAGGCAGAGTTGAAAATTTCAACCAATTGTTCAGTATCCATACAAGATGACAGAGGGGCATTAGAATTTGAAAGAAACTTGGAATAAGACTCACAAAATTCAAGAGCAGTATTAGCATGAAAAGCACGAGAGTAATGTACAGGCCGAGAAAGGATGGGCTGTCCCTTGCTTTAGTTTCATACGGATTACATAATCAGATAATATTTGTTTTCGATTTGAATTCATTCATTTAAAAGTAGACACTTCAAGCTTTCTATAGACATATTTCTCATGTCTCTGTGTCAAGTATTCGCTGAGTTTGTGATGCATAGAATGTTGCTCACTGAGACCTAGAGGGCAGAAAGCGCACCCTGTTTGTTTTGTTTATTTTACAAAAGCAAAATGTTTTGTTGTTATTGTCAGTGTACACAAATAAAAGTAGGCCCTTTTTAGATTTGATTGATTTTAATCTTATCTGTATCTGAGTATTTAAGGTTTCTCCATGAATCAGGAAAAACAAAGTGAACTCACCGATGCGCCGAGGGTTAAAGATGCTGCATTCAATTTTATCTTTAGACTGTAAATTTAAATTTCAAATTCAATATTGATTTTAGAACTGTTGAAAAGATTTACAGTATGTAACGCAAGTACTTTAAATTACCTAAAAATGAACAGTAATCCATGACTTTACTTTTTCAGTGGATAAGTCATTTAATTACAGTAACGCTACGTTACTTAGTAACGTGTTACACCCAACACTGATTACAATTTAAAATAACTGATCCTTAAGAAAATATTCAAACAATTCTTATCACTGCTGAAAACAGTTTTGCAGTTTAATATTTACGCAGATACCTTGGTAATTTTTTTTTGATTCTATAATGAATAGCATATTCAAATGCATTAAATGCTCTTTGTGCTAACAAAAAAAAAAAAAGTATTTCAAATAAATGTCATGGACAACACATACAACAGCATTTATTTGAAACAGATTTGTCTTTAAAGTCTCTTTTGATTGATTTAAGATATCCTTGCTGAATATACAAGTATTAATTTAAAAATAAAAATCTAAATCTTAAAAGGTAGTTTATTCATTTTATTGTAGAATAAAACTTAGAATAAAACACAGATAAAAATTTGTATTACATCAGTGTATATTCTAATATATATATATATTCTATATACTGCCTGCATTCCTTTTTTTTGTGTCAAGTTAAATCCTTATTTGGAATATAACAGTCATATTTGGAATTCTCAAAACTGGAATTTTGCCTTACATGAGACATTCATAATTGGAATATGACCAAATTCTGATTTATAAAAGAATATTCCTTTGCATTAAAACATTTATTTTGACACAATTTCCTGTCAACTCTTTATTTTAGAACTCTTTGCAAGTGGCCTCAAAAATGATAAACGAAAGGTGACAAATCTGTCCCACAAACCCACTGCAGACAGTAACAGGTAGACAGTCTGTACATATCTGAAGTGTCATGATAACAGTGAATGTTTACACAGGGTGTCCAGCCTTAAACATACACCCCACAGCCACTGTGCCGGCATGCAGGGTGACCTCTATGGGAGAGGGACTCGGACAGGTGGGGGTTTCGGCAGGGGAATAAGAGGCGCTAATCTGAGGCCTCAAAGAGACAGGGACACACTGCAGCCTGTCAACAGCAATCGAGCAAGACACCAGGATTCATGCCCCCAAGCACACACACACCATAGCCAAACCCAAGCCCTCAGAGGGACAAGGACGAGGCTATTTCAGAGCACGGGAAGCTCCACTCCTTGAAACTGGAGCAGGACTTAAGCATGCTTTATGAGGTGTAGCATGCCTCCCAGAGGGAAGTAGGAGGTCAGGTCTGAGTAATAACAAAATAGCTGTCGGCATTAACCAACATAGCCAAGGTCACCCCAAAACACACAGAAACACACAACTAATTAAGCAGGATTAAACATCTGTTATGTGTGGTTTGCTGCTGGTGTGCCTTCCATTTTTGCATAATCAAAACGGAATCACGATATAGACTAGACTTGTAGAAGAATATGTAAGTACTTGCCAGTGCAAAAGTCGCTGCCAAAGTGTTGCTACATGTTCTGTTCTCAGTGTTTAAGGGTGTTCTGAGTAGCTGCTTACTTTGCACAAGTCAAAAGATCCCATAATGTACCTGAAGGTGCAGTCACATTAGCAACATTTCTGTGAAATTTTGCAGCCAAAAAGGCCCAACGTCAAGTTGCTCTTTGTAAGCAACTTTTTTTCCCCATTTTTGACTGTGGGGATTCCCACGTAAACGCCTGCCAAATTTCGTCAAACAACAAGTGTGACTGCAACTTTAGATATTTTGATCTCTATATGTTGAAATACCTTTTGTTCACCCATTTTACCATTTACTAGGTAAACAGTCTTAAGTTTTAGAAAAGCAACAGCACATGAAGTTTAATATTAGGGTTAAGGGTTTGTTCAAATCCATAACAATAGTAGTAATACATGGCATAGCAAGCACCACTAAATATAATGCATAATTCTACTAGGTGAACGCTAGGTGGGATCACGGAGACTTCACAGAAGGCTGGGATGGCTCTTGTCCTCTGCCTGTACTTCACACCCGGCTCTCCAGCGGTACCCTTAGAGCCCACACTTAAATTGATACACCATCTGTCTGTATGAGTGTTTCCGACCTTGAGCAGGTGCGAGTTTACTTCAGAGGGAGCCATAAAGTTACAGCTACTTAGCAATGCAACTGTATACTGTATTACACAGTTCATTTAGCTGCAACACTAAAGCTGACGCAGACAGATATTAAACGAGTTGGGAAAAGGAGAATTGGAGGGATAGGGGCACCAGGAAAAAAGAGAGTAAAAGAGGCTACAGTGATGAGTTAGATTATGTTTGTATATGTTTCCATAGCCACTGTACTGTATGTCGGTGTATTATGACAACAGAAAAAGATTGGGGGGAGGGGGGCCCATAGAGCTGAAAGACAAGTCATTTGACTATGGCTCAGAAATGAGAGCGGAGACGGCTCGTCTTAAAACACATGCCGACCAACACATCTGAGAGTAAACATACAGAAGGCACAGAGCCTCTGACATCGGAGTCCAGTGATGTTTTGTCAGCATGGGTTTTCTGTGTAAACCTTCTCAGACCTGAACAGTTTTTACAATAAATGACGCTTCATTGCATAGTATATTAAAACAATATTATCTTTTAAAATCTTTTAAGGGAGAAAAGCTGTGAATGTGCCAATTTAACTAGGCCTCGAAATTCAGTAACAAATGTCTAACAAACTAAACGTTATAATGTGGTCCATATAGAGTTAAGCATACAGTAACGGTCAATGATTCATTTTAAGAGACACATGAAAAAGCACAGTAAGTGAGTCACACATTAATTCAGTACACCAATAACTGATTCCGCCAATGATTCATTAGAATTAGAATCACTTTGACAGATTTAATAAAAGAACTAGCTTTTAAGAGTCTTTTGGTAGTGAATCGGACATTCAAAAGCTGCGGCTCAGTTAAAAATGCTAATTTGGTGAAGTTGTCTGAAACGTAATGTCTTTACTGTCTCTTTTGATCAGTTTAACACATTATTGATAAATAAAAGTATCAATTTATTATTAAAAAATAAATAAGAATAATAGTTCTGACCCCAAAACCTTTGAACGACAGTGTTTGTTTTTAACATGCCAGCGAAGATGCAAAATAAAGGCTTATTTATTTCTTTACCCAAGATGTTTTTTTTGGGTCCCTATCCCATTTAGCTCATTACATTCAATATACACTGCAAGCTCACCAATGAGTAAAAATGTCACTTTTTTTAGCCATGACGCTGTCTCTAAATAGCAGTGCAGGAAACAAACACACAGACAGCACTAACTCTTCTGTAAATGTTTTCGACATTCTGTACTTTTGTCTGGCGGGCCAACAGTGCCCCATTTAGCCTTTTCTCAGCTCTCTGTCTGACTGCGGGCAGAAGTGACGAAAGTGGACTGTAATTACAAGGCTCAGTGAATTAGCGGCTGTGTCGGAGCAAAAGCCACCCGTTAGTAAGACGGAAAAGGGGACCGGACCCTCTCCGTCATATGCCTGGGGACGCATCTGGAGCGTGACATGATAAAGAGTCAGCAGAGGGTCATTATGGAGCCTACCATCAGATCACTAATGCCTCTGTCACACACATCGGCGCAAAAACGCCTGACTAATTGTTCTTCCTTGACGCATCAGTAAACACTATTTATTTTATCATTTAGTTGCTTTTTTAAATGTTACTAATGAATGCATTCGTTCTCCATTTAAATTTGCAGTAATGTAAAGTGAAAGACAACATGACATTAATAAATGAGAATAAATAAGATATTAAAACCTACTTTTCATAACCTAATTACATGCTGATGGCTTAAATTAAGTCTCAAAAGTATTTTAATATTCAATTTAACAGTTTAATTTGGAAATACATCACTTTATGGAAGTAAAGTCATTGCAAATGCATATTACTCCAAATTGACTCCAATAAGCACTTAAATGGAAGGCGAAACCAAGCAGTGCATCCTAAAGTTAAAATAGTGTTAAAATACCACCCATGAACTGAAGCAACTGGCTCGGATCGCAGTGACTGACAGAACAGGAGCGTTTGGCCCCGTCTACCCAGAAGGCCCTCATCTTTTTCGCCCCAATCGACAGGTCTGTCATTAACACGTTCATTTATCTCTTCCCAACCATTTCAAGCGGGCGGCGGAATGGTTGTAGAGAAAAACGAAGTCTACGGCTGCTCTCGTAAACATTTCATTCCTCCTGCCACGTGGTGCCATTTGCTCGCCGGGGGCATCTGGTCTTCTGTTGGCTTCGGTGCACATCATAGCAGGCATTTTAAGCCCTGGAGCGGTACAGAAACCTTGTAAAAGAAAGTATCTGGTGACGATTGTTTTGAAAAGCGTCCTGTTGAAAAGCATTTTGAGGATGACAGTCCTCTGCCTGAAATAGCAACAGCAACACTGCACTGTCAGGGTGAAATACGTCCGCTGTCATCTCTCTATCCTCTGACCAGAGGATCTAAAACACACACACAGGCAGATTTAAACCACAGTGGGATGTGCAAAAATGAATTGCCCTCGTAGCATGCAAACATATTTTTTAGGTAGATGGCTGCATAACAAAGTCATCTCTCTAGCAATGTGCAAATCATTATCTAAAGGACGTAACAACAGCAAACGCACAAAGACAACAGTACAATGACAGTCAATAAAGACACATTTATGCAACACAGGTGCGCACACATTCTGCATAGACCTTGTGGAAGCAAACGGGGCAGATCACATGGGGTCTGAGCTCTAAGGGGTAAAATATCGCTGCAAATCCTCTCTCTGATTTAATACGACCGCCTAAAATCACTTCAGCGGCCAGCCTGGCATTTAGAACTGGAGGTAAAAATATCACAGCGTACCCTTCCCAAACCCCAACATAATACCTCTGATTAATATTTCCCAACACAATTTATTAGATCTTGTTTCTGAATTATGAGCAGCTTGAGCTGACACACATACATTTACACACTGATGCACTCTATTTTCACATACGGCACAAATAAACTCAACACGGGTTACAAGACCTTTACATCAGCGGGGGCCAATGTGAGAACATTTTGGGCTGGTTGACAGAAAGGTTATTATAGTTAAAACTGAAAGCTTTACTTTTTTTTTTTTTTTATACATTTTAAATTAACTAAAATAAAATATAACAAAATTAAACTATAACCTTAAATTAAACTTAAAGATAAGGTTAAATGTATTTGAATTTAATTTCAGCAAATTGCCAAGGGAACATTCCATTTTCATTTAGTTTAACTTGTACTCAAATTGATAAAACAAATAAAATTAATAAACTATATACACAAATAAGTGTTAAGTTATAGTTTCTTTTTAAACCTGTTAAATTAATTTTTTTTTTAGAAAATCTTAAAATGAATATTCATTTTTCAAACAATACATTCAAATGTTAAGATGATGGATAATGTTTATTTTAATTAATTGTCTTTGTTCTAATTGACTTCAGAATCAACAAGCGGTTCTGTTTTATTCCCAAAGGAGGCTGTGGTGTAACGTAACACTATGTTCTACAGTTTACTGAACTACATCATTGGAAAATTGAGTGACACCTCAACACATGCAGGGTGACATGATTCTTTCCACCTATTCATTATCAACAGTAATACCAGTATCTCAATGAAAGATGAATATTACATTAGAGCTAAACTGAAGCGTTTGAGTAAGCCGAATGGGGAAACAGGCAGCAAACGTGCGTCGTTAAATCAAACAACATTAAAAGAGCCCGCAGAAGGCATTAGTTAAGAATAACACCTCACTCACGATGCCGGCCTAAATTAAAAGGTGCAAAGCTCTTGAAGGAACTCGTGTGAGGAACGTGAAGCTGACTGCGTCTCGCGCCCAAATCCAAAAATATGCTTTGGGCCCTGTGACTATTTGTTAAGTCCAGTGATATCAGGAGCAAATCCCCAACCAAAAGACCACAGGGTCAAACGGTGCGTGCAACAATGCCTACAACGGGGGAGGAGGGCACTTATATCTTATTCTGGGAAGGTTAAAAATGACAACTGGACGTGTCGTCTGAGAGAGCAGCAAGGAAACAATGTTTACTCAGATGACACCTAACTCACCACGACAGCCCATCTCATCTCACCAACAGCCGCTCGAGATCTGAAGAATTCATGGCACAAGGACATGGCATCCATTACAGCATAATTCGTTTTGTTTTACCTTTTTGAACACATCTACACTAGGTAAGGAGGGGTCCGGGGCTTGGCGGCAAGGCGGGGTGAGAGGTCAGGCTAACTAACGTTCCAGAACCATCAGCAGTCCGTAGCGACAGAAGTTGTAAACATCACTCGATTAACCCCGGACCCAAACCCCCTCCCAGCTCCACAGCTGAAGCTCCGCTTTTCACACTGGCCGCCGCACAAAGAGCTGAAAATAAAATTTAGGCACATCAATCAGGACGGACCCCTCAGCATGAAACCCTAAACGCCTATTCCATGGCATGCATCTCATTCCAGGGGAGTACAGGGTTCGCACCAGAACAAATGTTTCCCTGGAAAGGTCAAGGGCCACAGAACGTCACTTCACAAGCGCTAGTAAAGGCTAAAGGCGCATGGCTCTTACTAACTGGCCTGCAGGGGGGATTTCCCCAAATTGTCATAGAGCAAAATGAGCTAAATCACAACGGCTTAAGCTAGTTTTAATAAATTCCAAACTTCATTCAAAATGAATCTGAATCTGCAGTCATGTTTTACAGCAGAAATAGAAATCACTTTGATGACCCTGATTGTGTCTATAGTGTGTCTATAGATTACAAGCAAAAAACACAATGACACACAAATATCACTTTTAAAAACTTCTGCAGTGTATATAAATAAAATTATAAATAAAACACTTCTCTTTTTCACAAACTAGTGAGGTGGTGTTGAGGTTCACAAATAAAGGGTGCTAGAGGAACTGAAGAAAATTTTTAGGAAATATAAATATATAAATATTAGGGGTGGCACGGTACATGTATTCGTACCGAACCGTCACAGTACAGACCTCTCGGTTCTGTGCATGAGGCCTTACAACGAATACAGGCAATTCACCCCCAATCCAGAAGGGGGCGCCCGCAGCAATGCAACGCTGTTTGATAACCGCCAGCAGAAGAACAGCGAATGCCGTGTTGCGCACTTGAAAGCAAAGCCCACTAGACAGTAGGGGTTGCACCGACTAATCGACTTTAATGCTCTGCCGCGACGCTTTAAGCATGACGTCGACTAGTCGCTGGTCCTATAGAGGGCGCAACAGGATAAAAAACATCTGAAAGTCTTCCATATGCTCCGTTTCCAAACAGTTAAAATGACAAATAAATGCATACTCTGAAAGCTCTCCACAAGACATGTGTGATTATATTACTGGATGCTCAAAATTGAACGGGAGAATGCAAGTTTTAAATAGCTTATTGTACAGGTAAGTTAATCACCATTCTAATTTAATGCGCTGCTGCTCTGTTACGCACACACATAAGCTTCAGACAGTTGCGCGTACATCAAGCGCAGATCGCGCGCACAGAATCATTCAGCGTGGAAATGTATTGTCAACACTGTTCTGTGATTTCTCAATAAAATAGCTTAGAAACTGAAAAGTTCAAGCATATATTTCTTAACTAAATCCCACAGCTTCCCTACTAGTAGAGAGACGCTGCCAGGTAGAATTAATTCACACATGCAATCGCTCTCACTAATGCATTCATATGAATGTAATCTTTACTGTGCTACTTTATCTGTATCTGATTTAGAACGAGCAGAAATCTGTGAGAAATATAATGACACAAAGACGAAAGAACTGATAAAAATAAGCTGTTATAGGAGCAATAGCCATGTGGGCAGTGCTGTGTCATATGCCATAGCTGTGCACAAGGTGTTTGTCACAGCTCCAGACTTATTTGTGCATTAATGACGTCATCAGCGACTAGTCGACTTCAACTCAACTTATCACATAAAAGTTGACTTTAAAAAATAAGAGGTCGTTCAACCCCTACTAGACAGTGATCATGTGCTGATTCTGAGTCTCTCACATCGACTGACAAAGGAGTATACTTTAAAGGCTTGCGCACTCAACTGTTTGCGAAATAGAGCTTTGTGCTCGTGTATCCTACCTCTCTCATTCGGCACAAATCCAAATATTCCGTAATATTTCCATATTTGCGATGTAAAGTATCTGCATGCGAAACTATTATTTATTATGTAAATGATAGGCTTTGTACTTCAGTCGCGTTCTAACGGTGACACAGAGGCGCGCGCGCTGATGTTTGGTTCACTGTATTCTATTTTGATAAAGTACCAACTGTTCTGTCAAGTTAGCAATGCTGAAACTGATGTGTGTGTGTGTGTGTGTGGTGTGTGTGCCAGCGCGATCACTTACTGTTTCCTTATACCAGCAGAATCAACTTTAAACACTTAGTTATTGTCTTATTAATAATGCATCACTGTATAAAGGTCTTTTTTATTTGTACACTCACAATGAAAACAAAATAAAGAAAACAAATAGGATGTTGCTTTCTGCCATTTGAGTTTCCTTTCTGTGAACAAATTAAGTGTCACAAAAATTTACTGAAACCTATAGGCTATGTTACGTGTCGCACTGTTTTTCCCTTGTTAATCTGTAAACTAAATCAAATGTATTTCAAGAATGTATTCCTTGTATGTATATATATGTACTGCAGATTTTATATATATATATATATATATATATATATATATATATATATATATATATATAATAATAATATATAAATATATAATATATATAATAACAAATATCAATAATAATTAGTATTTTCACATCTAGGTGGTAAAAAAAAATAGTAATTTGTACAACTGTGTTCAAAATAAATGAAAAGAAACCGAGCATAATAGATTTTTTTCCCCTGTTGTACCGAAATCGTATCGAACCGTGACCCCCGAACCGGGGTACGTACCAAACCGAGACATCCGTGTGCCGTACCACCCCTAATATATATAAATATGAATGAAGAGTTCATTTGCAAAAACCGATAACTCCATTTATTTTTTTCCAGAAATCACTTTTTTTTTTTATTGCGAATTCTAAGTAATATATTATATATACATATATATATATTTTTTTTTTTTTTTTTTCAAGTAATAATAAATCAATCAATCAGTTGGGTTGTTTTGATTAAGTAATAATAACTTAAACAAATACAGGTAATTTACTAAATTAAAGTTCATTGAAAGTGTTTTTTTTTTTACATATTAAAAGTTTGCTTTATAGCAAAAGCAGATAACTCCACATTTCATGTTTTAGAGTAAAAAAACAAAAACACTCGTTTAATCTTTGTAATCTCCTCAGATGACAATGTAGATGCCTGACAAACGTTGTTGTTGTTGTGATCATAAACTGTATGGATGTGATTACACGCAATACAGAGCTTTTCCCCTCACCATTGTAACGCGCTGCTTTTGCAAGGCTCCATGAAAACGTTTCAGCTTTTATTTTCCTTTTTCGTCCTGAAGATATCACAGGTTCATCAAGTTTGTCTAAATTATCCATCCTCGGTCACTTTTAGTCAGCTTTGACGAAACTCCTCTCAGCTAGCACGTCTTTTCAAAGTGAAAGCAGCCTTGTCACCTGACCTGAATACAGCGTGCTGATTCGCTAAAATGGACTTATCGGCTTCTGTTCACAAACAAGGGCGCTTGTCAGCTTCTGCAGTAAAATGTGAAAACGCGATGCCTTGAAAGTGGGCATAACCGGCTTTTTTGACAAAAAAGTGGCGTTTATCAGTTTTTGCAAATGAACTCTTCATATTATATACATACACACACACACATAGACAATCTTTTTTTTTAAATCAATGTAGAGTTTCTATGCTTCTTTGTGTTAAACACAATCTACTAGACAACTTCATTTTAATGAAAAATAACATGAAAAAATATAGGGGCTGTTTACACCTGGTCACTTCATGCGTTTTGTAATATAAATCCGATCGCTCAAACTACTTCAGGAGGTGGTCTGGGCCGCATTCCAGACTAAACTGGACATGTGTAAATTAATCTGGTTGTTGAAACCACATATGTGAATTTTACTCCTCCGAAAATGTAAAAATAATAAACGTGTGAGACCGTGTAAAGGTGTGCCTTAGGCTGGCCACAATAAAAGTCCACTCTAAAATGTGCAGTTTTATCACACAGCACAATGCCACAGATGTTGTAAGTTTTGAGGGAGCGTGCAATTGGCATGCTGACTGCAGGAATGTCCACCAGAGCTGTTGCCCGTGAATTGAATGTTCATTTCTCTACCATAAGCCGTCTCCAAAGCAGTTTCAGAGAATTTGGCAGTACATCCAACCGGCCTCACAACCGCAGACCACGTGTAACCACACCAGCCCAGGACCTCCACATCCAGCATCTTCACCTCCAAGATCGTCTGAGACCAGCCACCCGGACAGCTGCTGCAACAATCGGTTTGCATAACCAAAGAATTTCTGCACAAACTGTCAGAAACCGTCTCAGGGAAGCTCATCTGCATGCTCGTCGTCCTCATCGGGGTCTCGACCTGACTGCAGTTCGTCGTCGTAACCGACTTGAGTGGGCAAATGCTCACATTCGATGGCGTCTGGCACTTTGGAGAGGTGTTCTCTTCACGGATGAATCCCGGGTTTTCACTGTACAGGGCAGATGGCAGACAGCATGTATGGCGTTGTGTGGGTGAGTGGTTTGCTGAAGTCAACGTTGTGGATCGAGTGGCCCATGGTGGCGGTGGGGTTATGGTATGGGAAGGCGTATGTTATGGACAACGAACACAGGTGCATTTTATTGATGGCATTTTGAATGCACAGAGATACCGTGATGAGATCCTGAGGCCCATTGTTGTGCCATTCATCCACGACCATCACCTCATGTTGCAGCATGATAATGCACAGCCCCATGTTGCAAGGATCTGTACACAATTCCTGGAAGCTGAAAACATCCCAGTTCTTGCATGGCCAGCATACTCACCGGACATGTCACCCATTGAGCGTGTTTGGGATGCTCTGGATCGGCGTATACGACAGCGTGTTCCAGTTCCTGCCAATATCCAGCAACTTCACACAGCCATTGATGAGGAGTGGACCAACATTCCACAGTCCACAATCAACAACCTGATCAACTCTATGCGAAGGAGATGTGTTGCACTGCGTGAAGGCAAATGGAGGTCACACCAGATACTGACTGGTTTTCGGACCCCCCCAATACAGTAAAACTTTTTAGAGTGGCCTTTTATTGTGGCCAGCCTAAGGCACACCTGTGCAATAATAATGCTGTCTAATCAGCATCTTGATATGCCACACCTGTGAGGTGGATGGATTATCTCGGCAAAGGAGAAGTGCTCACTAACACAGATTTAGACAGATTTGTGAACAATATTTGAGAGAAATAGGCTTTTTGTGTACATAGAAAAAGTCTTAGATCTTTGAGTTCAGCTCATGAAAAATGGGGGCAAAAACAAAAGTGTTGCGTTTATAATTTTGGTCAGTGTATATATAAACAAATATACACATTTTCATTCTTATTTCTCAAGACTGGCCCAAAATGAAGAGATTAGTCATTTTATGTGCATGTGTGTGTAGATATAAATATTATATCTATATATTTTTTATCTAAAAAAGCCTTATGCTCACCAAGGCAGCATTTATTTGATCAAATACAGTAAAACAGTTGAATTAAAACATTATTCCCATAAAAAACAAATAATTAACAAAAAAAATAGAACAATTTAGAACTTATTTGGAGCTAAAAAAAAATATAAAATATCATACAAAACTTTTCTAATACAGTATAAAAGGAAATGCGCATACTTGCTTTTTTATTTCAGGACGAGAGTCCCGAATAGGTCGACCCTATTCCTTCACTCAAAGCAACCAGCAAATAAAGCTCAAAACTTTCTCCCTTGCGGCACCTCTAGACTTCAACCCACTTTACAACACCTGCTGGCTGAATTTACACCCCTGTGGCAGGTTAGCACTAAGCTAACTTCTCAGAAAGTATTAGTTAACTCTATTAAAAGCAGAGCGCCTGTAATTCTTATCCCAAAACAATGATGGTGCAGACAGCAGACCATCCATCAGAAGACGAGACCGACGTACAATCTGACTGACAGGATTTAGTGTTTGACGATCGTAAAACCCAATTGTCAAATTAGACCACGGTTACGATCCACGTTCTGCGTGTCTGGCACCAACGGAAGACACGAAAAGAAAATTGCCTCTTTGACTTCTTGCCCTCTTAAAAGTTTGAAACGGCACATCGTGCAGTGAATCCCTCAGACCCTGGTGCCAAACAGCCGTCATCTCCATCACGGCTCTGAGAACCTGCATATTTCAACAAGCTGAGAATCACCGGGGGCTTGTCCAGATCCCCTTACCGTAGGCCAATCAGGAAAGACGAGAAGCTCAGGAGGGCATCTGAACAGGGGCCAAATCAAGCATCTTTATCGCCATGGAAAAAATTACATCTGCAACACCAAAGCCTATCGCTAACACTGTTCTCAACAGATAAAGAAGGCCCTCAATCAAAATATAAATGGCAACTGAATACAGGAGCATTCAAATCACGCCACTAATGTCAGGGTCAACGTAACGCAAGTACGTGTGAGTATTTGTTGCTATCGTCCCCTTTCCATTTCCCATTGATCTCTACAAAAACATCTTAGTGTACAGTTCATCATGCTGGTTGACAGTCGAGAATATGTATCACAATAAGACTAATCAAAGTAATTAAGGTTGTCGAGTCAAATTGGGCTCTTAGAAGTGAAGAATCACATTATTAATATCGTCAGACTCCAGTAAAATGGTTTAAATACTGCAAAACTGAATTTTCAAATGCAAAAATCAACGTTGCAAGCATTCCTTTTTTCCCCTCACTGAATTTATTGGGTTTTTGGTAGCTCTTCTTGTAACAAATGAGGCAGTGAAAACCTGTGTTGAATGCTGGGGCTAATGCAAAGAGATTGTAATTATTGGTTCCCCCCCACATTTCAAACAATGCCCCACAACGCCCAGCGGTACTGTGGAAGAAGGGAGAGGGGTATGAGCGTGAATGTGTCGCCGTTTGTATAGTTACACCCTGGTGTGGCTTTCAAAGTCTGGTCTCATTAAAGTCAAGAGCAGGTAGCCGGCAATCATGCCAAGGAGGTGGCATAAAAGGAACAAGAGATCAAGTCAAATTGGTTAAAGCACAAAAGAGAACAGAAGCGAGTGAAATCAGAGCCAGAGGCCTGAGGAGCAGCTCACATGGACACACGGTTATGGATGGGTTTACACTGCCCTCTAGTGGCAGTGAATGTAGATGGCACCTGTGGTTAATGAATGGCAAGATATGCAATACAACAATTAACTTCATGTAAATTAGTGTTAATTTTGTCAGCTATTTTCAATTTTAGTCTTAAGTCTTAGTCCCGTGTTAAATGTCCTTGTTAGTTTTTATCATATTTAGTCAACTTTATCCCATTTAGTTTTAGGCAAGTTTTAGTCGACTAAAAGTCTCAACATTTTAGTCTAGTTTTAGTCAAAGAATACTTGACATTTTAGCAATAAGATTATTATTAATTAACCGTACAGCAGTATTCATTTTTGGCAGCCATTTTTAATTTAGTCTTAGTCTTACTCAAATGTACATTTTCGTTATCATATTTAGTCAACCTTGTCCTATTTTTGTTAAGTCAAATTTAAGTCATTGAAATGTATGAGCATTTTAGTCAGGTTTTGGACAAATTTTAGTCACATTTTCGTCATGCTGTATAATGGTTAAAATGATAAAAATTATTTTTGCTCAAAATTATAATTGTAATGATTGTTATCATTTGAGAAATTTACTTTTGCATTTCAGGTATTGCACTTTCACCAGTAAGCACAAATCATAGAATGTGGTCTCATACGGTTTATTTTACCTCATCTAGTGTACTGATATATTATAGGCTTTTTATTATATAAATTAATACCAAAGACTTATGCAATCTCTGTCGTTACGAAAACTGCTAAAACAAAAAATATTATAACAGTGAAATTCCAAGTAATTCCACTAATTCCAAATTGCAATAGCCTATTTCTCTATTAAAACAACAGCGATTGAGTAAGTGCATTTATTCAGCATCCACAATCTCAAACAATATAGTCGAGATCTCATTCAGATCATGTATTCAGATCATCGGCGGCGGCGCTTCCTCAACGAGGAGCAAGCGCGTGCACATGGTTGCCAGATTGCTTAAAAAATGCAAAACACCAGGTAGAAAATGTATCCTTGCAACAGCAAAGCTCTGATTCGGGGATTTAAACTATTTATATCTGGCAACCGCACTCATGAAAGCTCGCATAGTAGAGGCCTGTAGAGCAGTCCGCAATAACATTTTGGCTCTTTTTTTGACGAAAATAAAAAGAGGTTTTTGGTAATGTTTTTTTTTTTTTTTTTTTTAATACATTTTAGTTGATTTAGTCAGTTATCATTTATTGACCTTATTGTCGTCTCGTCTTTGTCTTGTCTTTGTCATGGGAAAAAAGCTTTTCAACGAACATTTTTCAGCATAGTTTTCGTTAACAAAATTAACACTAATGTAAATCTTTCAAACTATTTTTTAAATTTAAACTAAACACTGCAGAATTATTTTACATCTGTTTTATAACCTCATATTGAAAAAAAGTCATACCACAGCATTGTTGTTATTGTTGACTAAAACTATTACAAATCATTTTTAATAGACCCTTTTTCTGTTAGTAAACATTGTGACGTTTTTCTGTGAGTGGAGCTTAGGTGGAGGCAGAAAGATTCCCCTGACCGCTTCACTAACACTAGCTATGAAGTCTGTTAGCTTGTTTTTTTATCAATAACTGGAGAAATTCCGATTTAAGCTGCATATATAAGGTCACTCACTGTCCGGGACCGCAATTGTTATTTGAAAAGGTTAACTTTAACGGACGAAACCATATTGGCCGACCCGCACACGCTTTTACTCAAAGGATGGATGATCTGACAGGATTCCTCTGGTTGAGTGACTCACATCTAACGTGTATAGTTAAGACAAACTCACCATGTATCTAGTCATGGTGGTGTATATATTTCAGCTTCAGCAGGCAACTGCTAATTTTAATTACTAAAATTAGCTAAAAAACAAAAAAATATATACTAAAAATTAAAACTGAATACATAAAATTAAAAGCTAATTGAAAATATTAAAACTATAGTATATAATGGTATATAAATAATACTAAAATAACATTGTACCGTAGGAGCTAAAGGTACAAAAAGAACCCAAAATAATACAACCCGAATTCAGGAAATGTTGGGGCGTTTTTTTTAAATTTGAATAAAATGAAAACTAAAAGAATTTCAAATCACATGATCACATCAAATCCCAGCTGAATCTTTTCAAAATTTCTTGCTTTTTCAGCCCTTTGTTGCCCCCGTGCCAACTTTTTTGAGACCTGTAGCAGGCATCAAATTTGAAATGAGCTCATTTAGTGGATAAAAGTGTAAAATTTCTCTGTTTAAGCATTTATTATGTTTGGAATTTTTTGTTTTAAAATATCAGCTTTAAAGTCATCTGTATGCTTATATAATCTAAATGTTGACAAAAACTGCTTTTAAAAAAAATGCATGCATTTGCAATTTACAGCCTCTTACAGCAATATGGACCCAGAAAAAATAATAACTAAAAACAAAGTTTTTGTAAAGTAAATGATAAAAAAAATTAAAAAAGTGGCGGAACTCAAGATCTTTGGTACATTCCATTTAAATAGAGCAAATCTAAACAATGTTGTATACCCATTAAATACGGTATTATGTACTGTTACATACCTCTCTTCCTTTATAAGTGACCAATGCAGCCAAAGGCTTGGCGTAAAAGCGACTGAAGGAAAAGCCAAGGCATCCATACATGCTGTTAGCTGTCAGCTTCAGGGCCTTCTGCCTGATATCATACTATGAGAGAAGATTCATCAAGGCTTGCATACAGTGTTTTAAAACAAAAATATGATATTGGCAGAGCTAGAAAAAAAACTTCCCAAACTGAACAGCCTGTTATCAATACAGAAAGGCACAGAAATCTTGTCTGGGACTGTACTTACTTGCAAGTACAAGTCAGGGTTGAGGTCCGCTTGCTTCATTAGCTGTTTGACCAGTCGTCGACGCTCCACCAGTTTTCGAATTTCTTTGGGAAGAATGCCCATCTCCAGACTCTGATCTGGCAACTCTGGAATCTCATCGTCACCCTCCTGTAATCATGGAAGTAGTTTAGGGCATGCTCAAAATACATAATCATACCCATCCAGGCAAAGCCAACCACCCCAACGCACCTCAGATTTCTTGTGTGCATTGGTTGCTCCTCTCTCAACAGTAGTAAAGCAGATGTTGAACTCCTGGATGATGGAGGGGTACAAACTGTTGAAGTCCAACAGGAGAATGAACTTATCATAGAAACCTGATGGAAGAAGATAAAATAGATAATTTGGGAGGCACAAACATAAAATGCAACCTGTGATATTCACAAGGACATTGTGACTCACCAACTTTTGGGTCCAGCACCAGACCTCCAGCATATGCTGCCTTCTTCCTTGTTTTGTTGGACTTGCCCTTCCCCGAGTCAATATCCTCATCCTCACCCTGAGAACAGAATTAAAATAAGAAAAAGTTCAGTAGTAGTATCAATTAAGTTTAAATGGTGTGATAGGTGCAATAATGGAGGGAGGAATCTGATACCAGATCTTGCTGTGGCTTCTTGAAGAATTGTTTGTCTGGAACAATGAAGTTCTTCTCATGGAAAGCATGGAGCAGTAGGTACTCATTCCTCTCAGAGCGCCCTCCCATCAGAGTACGAGACTGTGAGACAGCAAGCATTAAAAGAGAAAAGCATGACATGCATGCATCATTAACAAATGAATTCTGTGTTTTCTCATTTATGTGTTTTATACTAACTGTAATACAAGGGCCAAGCTAGGATATGGTTTGCATAGGTGTAGTTTGTCGAGGTATCTTACCATGACGTTACCGGCAATGTTAGTGATCTGCAATGCTAGCGGCAACACATTCAGCTCACACATGATTTGCAGAATTAGCTTGGCATCCATCCAGGTAAGCTCCAATAGGTAGAGTAAGTGTGGGGAATCACTATTGAAAAAGGAGAGAAAGAAACAGATAGAAAAATTTAAATACTGCCGCAAACATTCTGGATGAGGATCTGAAGCAAGGGCTCAAGTTCAACCACACAGGTGGTAACTAACCTGTAGAAGTTCCTGATGTTCTCTGGTGGCACCACCACCCTCTCTGTCTTTAGGATCTGGGCAGCCAGCTCAGTCAGGTGATAACTCTTACAGCGGATCAGTTCTTTGGCAGAGATCTCAACATCACAAACCAGGCGTCCACAAGTGGCACTCTTCTCAGCAAAGCCACTGCGACCCTGAGATTAAAAAAAAAGATGCACAAATGGATTAAAACATGATAAAAATCATAATCTCATATGACTTCCAGTCCTCATAGAAGTCTTCGCACCCCCAGTTTGGGCATGTTGGCTCTTCTTAGACGGCCGATCTTTGACCAGTGAGGCACTTTGCACACATTGATTCTCTGCAGGATCACTTCAAGGTCAAATCCAAAGATGTCATGGCCCTAAAGCATCAAAAGGAAGATGTGGTCAAATTAGAAAAAAATTAATGAAATGCACCAGCAACACAACAAGTGAAGCCCAGGTAAATGCATGCATTTGAACTCACCACTAAGACATCTGGATCGATCTTGTGCATCTTGGCCAAGAAGAAGCCCAGAAGTGCACGCTCTGTACCAGCAATCTCCACTATACCGTTCTGAGTCAAATCAACAGACAAAAACAGCAGGGGTATATTAAACATATTATTTAATTTAGGGCTGCAACAACTAATCGATAAAATCTATTATTATCGATATTGAAAATCATCAACAATGATTCTCATTATCGATTAGTCTGGTCCACAGTGCATGTACACCTTCAGCCGGTCGTGTCAAATTACAGCACTGAATAATGCATTTCTATGGACAAAATGCATCTAAAAATAGTGCAATAGTGCAGGAAACAGAATGAGATGCTGCCGGGAGAAGTACGTGATCCAAGCTGCCCAAAACATGAGAATTATTTATTTTAAGCTTTAAAGGGTTACTCCACCCCAAAATGAAAATGTTGTCATTTTTCACTTACCCCCAAGTCGTTCCAAAACCCGTAAAAGCTTCGTTAGTCTTCAGAACACAATTTAAGATATTTTGGATGAAAACCGGGAGGCTTGTGACTGTCCCATTGACTGCCAAGTAAATTGCACTGTCAAGGTCCATAAAAGTATGAAAAGCATCGCCAGGATACTACTCCATCTGCCATCAGTGGTTCAATCGTAATGTTATGAAGTGACAAGAATACTTTTTGTACGGAAATAAAACAAAAATAATGACTTTATTCAACAATTAGGCACCGTAACGTCTCCTCTGTGTCAGCGCAGCGCCATTTTGGAGATTATCCTCTGGACTCAAAATACATACCGTCTTCTGTATCAGCCGGGCCACAAGGGTGCGCTGTTTGCGTTCAAATCAGAGCGTAAATCGACAAAGAAGACGCAACCCTGTGTCGAGGCTGATACAGAAGACTGAGACACAGAGGAGACTTTACGGTGCCTAAATGTTGAATAAAGTCGTTATTTTTGTTTTATTTCCGTACAAAAAGTATTCTTGTCGCTTCATAACATTACGATTGAACCACTGATGGCAGATGGAGTATCCTGATGATGCTTTTCATACTTTTATGGACCTCGACAGTGCAATTTACTTGGCAGTCAATGGGACAGTCACAAGCCTCCCAGGTTTTTATCCAAAATATCTTAAATTATGTTCTGAAGACTAAAGAAGCTTTTACGGGTTTGGAACGACATGGTGGTAAGTGAAAAATGACAAAATTTTCATTTTAGGGTGGAGTATCCCTTTAAGCTAATGCATAGCGTAATGGCTTGCCCTGTCAGGCGCTTTGACAGATGAGATGCGTGTGCGTCCTCCTCAACGCTAAAACTTTCAGTTTATGGTCATATCCTTATCTGTAAATGTCACAAATTCTCGCGAGCATTTCCATTTTTGCATAAAAGTCCATCCTGACAGTCTGTGTTAAGTTTAAATCTTTACTGAATGAGCGCCGGCGCGGCGGACAAACGGAACACAATTCATAGCTTTCAGTCACGTGACCGGCTCGAAGACCTGGAGGGCAAAACATCCATAGAACTGCAGGACAAGCCTGTCAATTTTCCATCTGCTTCACAGCCGCAAATATTTAGATCACAACTCAAAAGAATAAAACAAAGGTATGTGAACAAAGTTTTTTTTGGCCATTTGCAATCCATTTTAAGCAATATATCAATCATTAAACAGTGCGACAAAACATTATTACATTCGTTGTGCTGAAATATCCATTGTTGAACGTTAAATTTAGTTTTAAAAGACAACATGTAGTGCGCGTATTTCATGAGAGTAGGAACTGTAAAGGGATAACAGCGTGTCTGAATATAAATGTCAGACGCTTCATAGGATTTTTTTTATAGGATAAAGAAATAACTGATCAAAGTGAAACGCGTGTTCCTGCAGAACATTCCTCTCACCTGTTGGTTAACACTAAAAAAAATGATTCGTCTTTATTATCTGTATTATTCTTTAAATTTTTTAATGTAGAGATTTAATTAAACTATGTTCACTATATACAGTGCTTAAATTTATTAAAACAAATTTATGTAAGGATTTTAACAAATTATGTAAGGTTTGTGCCACTGCTGCTCCAAACTAACAGTATTGGTGATTACCAAAATATTTTTTTAGCTTTCTGTATTGGTTAGTCCTCCAATATGCATAAGCTCTTTAGTAACAGTAGTAGGCTATTTCTAATACTATAATATAACTATTGCTGTTATCTAGGAAAGAAAGGCAGAAAAAAATGTCAAGCGCTTTAGTGTTTTCTTCAGATACCCAGTTACAGTCAAAAGGTACATAAATGCAAGCAAGAATGCAAGCTGTTATGAAAGGCATAGGAGGCCATTTCTGATATGTGAATAAATACTATTTAATTGTTTCAGTTTGTTATTTGCCCAATAAATGACAATAACATTTTTAGATTTAAACAATTATTTGACAGATTCCTAAGATATTTGTGTTTTCTCTTTATTATGACAGGTGGTCTAATAAATTGTTAAGCACTGTATGTTTTCATAGCATTCAGTTAGCACGTTTGTTTGAAGGACATTGGGCAGAATGTGGAATAGTGTGTTTTTTGTCAATAAAATTTAAAAAAGAAAAATTGGCTTTTTATCCGATTAATCGACAAAATAATCGGCCAACTAATCGATTATCAAAATAATCGTTAGTTGCAGCCCTAATTTCATTCATAATTCCAAAACAAAGCAAACTTCATCTGATAGATAAGAACAAAATACCTTTTTTCTAACCGCATCTTTGAAGTCATATGGAAAGATACAGTCGTTGGGCTTGCTCAACACTGCAACAGAAAATAATTAGTTATACAAGCTGTGATATTAATAAAATTACTCTGTTTTAATTTAACCCTTATAATGCATGAAAAACTACATATTTTTACATTCTGGGTCAATTTTGACCTTGGATTTTATTTAGATTCTTAAGTCATAACAAAAAAAAATATCTGATTAACAATGTCTCTTTAATGTTTGAATATGCAAACATTTCAAAGTTTGTTACCATATTATTACTATACTTAATTAAAAAAAGAGAAATTCTTTTAAAATTTCAAACCATACATGAAGTATAGCAGTGCAAGAATGCAAGAAATAACTATCAATATTTGAGAAACCAAATTTAAATATATGGTTATATGAAATCTATAAGAACATGTGAGAGTCTAGATATTCTTTTTCTAATAAAACATCAAAACAAATATTACTCTAGAATGTTTTCAAACAAGGTGTATTAATTTTACTTGCATAGACTTTCACTTTTATGATGAAAAAATTATAAATTTTTCATGCTGCAATATCAATATCAATAGGTAGCAGCAGTGAAATGTCCACTTTTTCAAACCCATTACTTTTATTTCAAACATTAATTTTCTAATTTGTCATCCCTTTCAAATGTAGTTTATTTGATGAAGTTTGTTTGTCATGTCACGTACATTTGCTGTCTGTTTATAGTATGATTGCACACACATACTCATATGTATTAAGAAAATTCTGTCCTGAAAGTGTCTGAGAGGGAAAACCTCATAATATATAACTCATAGCTATATGAAATATATGAAAGAATCTCTTCTGACTCAAATTACCTGAATGTGTTATAAGGGTTAAAACAAAGACAGTTTAGGACTTTGTTGAGGGTATTACTCTCACATGCATATTAAAATGCAGAGTGATGGAACTCACCACAGAAATGGGCCTGGAAAGGGGGCCGTGGTGGAGCTTTGTCCAGAGGAAATTTATGATGAATGAGGGCAGCGAGGGAAACAATCTGCTCAAGGCAAGACACAAGCAAAGGAAGTGATAATGAACTCCTTTAAAGCCATACTGCAGCTGAGCTACGACTTAATGGGGAATGATTCAATAATCAGTCATCAGAGACCTGCAGACAGGTCAGAGGTATCAGACCCAGATTTTACCTCATTCTGGTGGGTCTTTGGGTTCTGCACAGTCTTGAGGCTTATAGACATGACAACCAGAGGAGGAGGCGGCAGGTCTTTAACTACTGAGATCAGGTCAATCTTCTGAGCAACAGCCTCCACCTTAGACCAGCTAATAGGCTGACTGCTCAACTCTAGAGGGCACAGTGAGAGTGGACACAGTTAATGATTAAAGCATCTAGACAATTATCACGTTTTACCTAGCACAGTTGTACAGGAAATACAGAGCAATGGTATGTTTGTATATTTTTAAAGAAAGACTCACGAGGGGTCTTCACATCAAGCCAGCAAGGCCCCCGCATCTTCCTGTTAAGGAGGAAGTGTTCTAAACTAGAGATGTTGGTTCCAAACACATGGGAAAATGTAGAGCCCTTCAGCTCAGATGGCAAAGGAGGAAGTTCAGCCTACAGAAACACAATATACACATCACAAAAAATGTCTCAGACTCCCAAGATTCCAGGAAGTTTCTCTAAAATAGACATGACTGTTTTGAGTGTATAAGTGAGAGACGTCTACTCACAGAGTATTTGACTTCAAGGTACTCGCACTGTGAGGGTATATCTGGGATTTCAAAGGCATAGTTCTTTGTCACTGGCTGTTGGAACAGGGGAAGCACAGTTTATAACTTCATATTTGTAGCACAAAAAGCACAGAAAACAGAAATGATGGGTATTAGCAATTACCTTGGACTTAAACTTCATGATTTTGAACTTCTCAGACAGACTGTTGAACTCCTGATACACATCCATCATTCCTACTGGACTGTCTGTCTGCTTGCCAGTTGTCAGATTCACTTTCTAAAATCACAGCAACACAATTTAAAAAAGGGTGAATTATAGGTGCACGTTTTGTATATGCATGTAAACTAAAAGGTGGTCTTACATGTTCTCTGGGAAGGAGATACATCGTCCTCTCAATGTTTTTTACAGCAACACAACAGCTGACATGTGCTTTAGCTGACTCAATCCAGACTTTTCCAAACAGGTACACCACACCTTCAGAGGAAATCACAAATAAACTGTACAACACTACTTTCATGGTTATCAAATTGCAATTATGTAGGAATAAGAAGGAAACCTTTTGAAGTCAAAGCATTTGATGTGATTATATAACCATCAATTATGGGTCACAGAAAAAAGCTAAAACTATTAGAATGGATTTGTATACACATGTATTATGCAAAATCATGGAGGAGGAGATGCTCACCAGGTTGGTTGTACTGGTCTTCAAAAGCATCCAACCAGTAGAAGCGGAAGACCATATCTCCATCAGGTCCCTCCACCAGCGGGAGTTGGCTGGAGTCCACCTGCACTTCCACAGGAGCCTCGATGGGTTCCCCCTCCTCAATCTTCTCCCAGCACATGTAACCACCCAGTCCGGATCTGAGGAGCGCAAACTAGATGGTTATGGCAGAAAATGGCTTTCTCTGTAGGAGGACTGTCACATCGATGCATATATAGACAATTTTTTATTCAAAGCCTGTATGTTGCAGACATACATAAACATCTCATCCTGTGGCTCAGTCTTGGGCTCCACTTTAACAGTGGATGTGGTCTCAAGCTCCGCCTTCACTTTCACTGGCTCCTCCTCAACGTTCTCTGCCTCCATGGGCTCATCAAAATCCATCTCATCAATCTCAATCGCCTCTTCTAAATACAAATTTAAATTACAATTAAAAGCAATCATTTTTTTAAGAAATTGCACCCAACGTCTGTAGGAAGGAAGAGGGGTAGATATACCTTCAGGCTCCTCTGCCTGGAGCTTCTTTATCTGTGTAGCAGCTGATTTACTAGGTTGAATACGAGCAGAAGACCTGGGTGAAGGGTCAGCTGGAGGAACCCGCGTCACCACAGGTCTGGGCTTCGACATTTGGACTCCAGGTGACTCCTGAGAGATAAACAAAGGGTTTTAATAGTGACAGTTTTTTATATATTAATCCAACACCACGTAAAGAAGTCTAAATTAATGTATCTTCCTATGTACACTACTAATCAAAAGATAAAAAAAGTATCTGATTCTCACTAAGGTTGGATTTATTTGATCAAAAATACAGTAAAAATACTAATATTGTGAAATATTATTGCAATTTATAATGACTACCTTTGGCACCTGTAGTTTGACTGAAAATGGATTCATAGGCGATCCCAGTGTTTTCTTCTTCTTCAAAGTAATGACTGGTGGTGGAGTGAGCAAAACTGGTTTCTGTGAAACATTCAAATGATCATGAGGTCATATACCTGCAATGACTGATATACTGTAGTACAGACATTGTAGATAGAAAGCACCTACAAGATGACTGTATTAAAAGTAGACAGCTATTGATTTAACATTCACCTCAGAGTGCAGGTCCTGCAGAATATCTCCCAGCAGATCATCTTGAGACAAATCCACATGTTTCTATAATGCAAACATGGTAAAGACAATTCTATTATACCTCTCTGACCTTCATTACACATGCCAAATAATGACAGAACATTCCTTCATATTTAAGTGCAGGTTCATTTAATTAATCTTTGAATTAAACATTTAGATAAAGGCCTATTTTATGCAAAAATACCAAACTGGGAACAAAGTGGCAAAGTGACTCATACCTCAGCAGGTTTCTTCACATTGCTGTTCATGAACATGCTTTTAATGCTGTTGGGTTTACTGACAGACAATTTTTTCACATTCTTTTTCGAATCCCCTCCCTTTCCACCTTGTTTACCTGTTTACAGTTAAATAGAGAGCAAAAATAACTGGTAAAAACAATTCAGGGAAAAAATGCTTAATATTGCAAACTGACAGAAAATAAAAATTTACTTTTGGAATCCTTCTCCAATGCGTCATCATCTAAATCTTCATCAAAGATTTCTCTTCCATCCTCCACATACCCTGTCCCATCTGTCAAAGACAACAGGCATTCAGCTGGTACCCATTTAAGAACTGAGGTCAGCAGAAGTATGAAAATTTGACTGACCATCATCAATGATCCAATCATCATCCTGTCTCTCCCGCACCATTTTTGAGTACAGCTCTTCATCCACCTCCTCATAGACGCTGGTGAACTCCTCCACCTGATCACAACACAATGTCAAAACACTGGAACAACACAGAAGACGTGTACATCGAGAAAACACCAAAAGCTGGCATGCAACTCACCTCGTATTTAACCTTCTCTCCCTTCTTGGCTCGTTTAAGTTGCTCTAAAGCCGACTTGCGCCCCACTTTCTCTTTTTTCTCCCGCCTGGAACGTGAAGTGGCAATGCCACATGTGTCAGACGTGTCTATAGGACAAAGAAATGTGCTTCAGTAAAATCAAACTGCATTAAGTTTAAACATAAAAAATTGTAAAGTCAAGAGTGACATATGAAATTAAAATGGATGGAAGATTATAAACAAATCATTGTTATACTTTTCCAGCAAAAGCCATCATGGAGTTACATCACATACGCTGTATAATCTTATTATTATTAAAAATAAACAAAAATATATATTATTATAACCACTAATTATTGCTTCATTTCGATAAGAGGCATAATATAAAAATAATATTATTATAATTAAAATAATGATAATGCTTTTACTGGCATATATACAAATATATTTCTAAAAAAATAGAACTATTCGTGCAGATTTTAAATATGAAACCAAAACAATTAACCACTGATTCTAAAGTTGTTATTATTATAACAATATCTATTAGGCCCAAGATACACATTTTTATTAAACATTGATTCAAAATATGTTAAAACAAATGTTTAAAGATTCTTTAGATCATAGTCTTATTACATATAGGGAATAATTAAAACCGATCATTTAAATAAGTATTCATGTGTCAATTATGAAAGCGTAACGTTTATAAAGTGAAACATTCATTGTTGACACTTCATGTTCAATTTACATTCAAAGACTGAAGCATCAAAATTACTCAACTAAAGCATATTACACTACACGTATTTGCATAAACGCATATTTTAGCGGTTGGTGGTATATCAGTTCATTATATTTTATTTAATATTATATTAGCGCCGTCATTACAGGTATCCAATAAGCTGCCTGTCTGAAGTAATTGAATTAATATTCTGTAAACTAATAAACACTGAAACACGCTCACCACAATCTCCACCGTCCATGTCTTTATCAGGATTTGAGACAGGAGCCATTAATATAAATGTGTGCCTGATATGAGGTAAAATTTGAGTCGTCTTCAGAAGCGCCGAGTCAAAACAAAAAGATTGCGCGCCAAAGCGTCTTCCCGGGGAAACTCTAGCAGCGGATATGACGACATCAGCAGCCGTCCAATCTGAACCAGTTCAATGATCCGAGTTGTTTAGACAAACCTGATTCAGTTTGTTTTAGACCACATATTACTTTAAGAAGGTTTGAGACTTTGGTTTTTAGTTATTACAGTTAGAAATCACTTTATTTGTATAACTGGAAAAATAATTCTGCATTTGTTATTTACCAAGATTTATATATTTGTATGCAGTAGCCAAAAACATATTTTTATTAGATTTTTTTTGACACAAAGTGGCACTAAAGCACCTGACTAACATAACCATTATAACACACAAATACAAAACACAATCAGTTTAATACACGACAGTAAAACAAATCTAAATATGAACTAAATAACATGAAATAACAATAAATGACATGAAACAATTTTACATTCCTCTCCATTTAAAAATGATTTTTTTTCAATATATGTTTGTTGTTAATCTGTATAAATGTAACCATATTGGTCGATCTACTACCTCTGTGTATGTTATTATTCTTTAAAAAACGTTAAATAATCCGAACATATTCACATAGAAGTGATAAACATTAATATTTAATATTTGATCGTAAGTATCGAATGTAACGCTCCATAGCTTTAACACACATATGTTCAGTTCATCTATAAGATTCACACATTCTCGTGAATCACTGAACCGTGTTTGGTTGAATCGTATCTCCAAACTCTCAAGATAACTTCTGGCAAATGGCCATTTTTTATCGTTTCTGAAAACAAAAGCTTCGACTCTGGTGGGACTCGAACCCACAACCTTTGAATGACCTCACTCATCAATCTAGAAGTCCAATGCGCTATCCATTGCGCCACAGAGCCGATGGGACGTCCCGCAACTGTGTCGGTACTCCTTCCTACCTCAGTAGTTTTAGCAGACTACTTTATCTTGTCATAATAATACATAGACACTATTATATTATTGTTTTTATAAAACTTTATGCTTAAAAACATATTACATTTTTATTTGCTTACATATTTTTTCCTTTTCTAAGTAAGTTGGCAGGTCTTTTATTTTGAAATAACGTACTTCCGCTTTCAGCAGCACATGTGAGGAAACCACGTTGTGACATTAGAACCAAAATGGCTTCGTGCAGCATAGAAGACGTGCTCGCTAAAGCCGAAAGAGACGAGGCTGAAAAGCTAAAAGGTATTACAGTAAGCAAAGAGTTAGACCTTGAATTTGACCCGGGTAATTTGCTTGCGTTTGATAAGAACCGAATAGATGCTCGGGAATTTAAAGACAGCAAACGGGAAGACTTTCTCCGCTCATTGGCGAGAGATAACACTCAACTCCTCATCAACGAGATATGGAAACTTCCAACAGAAAGAGTTGAAGAAGTCATCGTCGCCAAGCTACCAGATCCAACCACTTTATTACCCAGGGAAAAGCCTGCTCCAAAACCAAAGCCTCCTACAAAATGGGAACAGTTTGCCAAGCTGAAAGGCATTCAGAAGAAAAAGAAGACCAACTTGGTCTGGGATGAAGTCCATAAGGAATGGAGGAGGCGATGGGGATACAAACGTGCCAAAGATGACACCAAGGAATGGTTGATAGAGGTCCCAGAGAAAGCAAATCCCAACGAGGACCAGTTTGCTAAAAAGAATAAAGCCAAGAAGGAGCGAGTGGCCAAGAATGAGTACAACAGACTCAAGAACATCGCCAGAGCTCAGAAGATCAAGGTGCCAGGTATGGGACTCGCACCCACCCCTCAGCAGTCCAAAGCAGAGCTGGCACAGGCTGTCAATATCGCCAAGAGATCCACGGCCTCTGTTGGGAAATTCCAGGATAAACTGCCCAAAGAGAAAACGCCTAAAAATACTGGGAAAAAGAGAAAGTTCCAGCCTCTTATTGGTGACTTTAGTAGTGAGAAACAAAAACAGCTGGATTTACTGAAAGTGATGGACAGTAAGAAGCCACGACTTGACATCACCAAAGCTGTGAATAAGCAAATGAGGGAAGAAGATATGGAATCGAGGAAAAAGAATAAGAAAGACTTTGGAAAGAAGGGACAGCGGGGAAAGATGTCTGGTAAAGGAAAAGGAAAGGCTGGTGGAAAGGGTCCCAAAGGCAAAGGACGGAGACCTCAAATGAAGCAAGGAAAGCGATAAAATCTACAGCAGTGTGGGCTTCTTATATATATATATTGTATACATGATGTTGACCTGTCACGTGTCTCATACAGTCATAACTTTCAGTGCTTTGGTGCTGGTTTGATTCTATACAATATGTGGTTGCACTCTGGTGTTCAGATTTGGTGTTTATAAATAACATGGATGCAGTGCTGGACTGAAAATAATTGGGACACTGTTTTCTACGTGAATGTTTGATTTAATATTGCCTCCTGTTATTCATATTAGTGATTTCACAATAAATTCAAATCATTTGATATGTTGTCGGTTCTTGGTTAAATTGTTTGAAGAACGTAGATTATAGGTAATATTTTACTCAAAAAGAAAACCAGAATTTAAAAACATACTTTACATAATATATGAGCTGTTATACAATAATAAGAATAATTTTGCTTGAATACAATATTAAAAAAAAAGAAATAATCTTAAATAACATGCTATACTATAACATCTAACATTAGCTACCTTTATGTATAAATAATTAGCTTTTTTAAATTGTATTATTTTAAGAAATAAAATAGATGTATTTCATGTTAATATAAAAAGTGCAAAATAAATAATATATATATTCATATAATACTTTTAATCTCTTATTTACTGCATTTGTTTATTTTTAGTCAGTTTTACATTAGTTGTTCCATGTGGAATAAATGGAATTAATTTCAGACAGTATTGAACAATGCTGCCATCTGGAGGTACATTTATGTAATGCATCTAAATTAATGATCTAGTTAAACTTTTTTACTGTACTAAAAAAGTTAAAAATGATAACACTAATAAATTATATAGTACTAATAAATGTACTACAGTGATGTTGCATATAACCATGCATGATTTGAGTGTGCTAAACTACCCCCCCCCTCTAAACATTTATGTTTGGATTTGTCATTCTTGATAGCTTATAGTCAAGTGTGTTACTATATTGATGTAGTAATGTAATGTGAATTAAATGACCTTAAATACTCTCACCCATCCACTGAGTGAGAAACAAGACACCATATGTTCAAAATATTGATGCGTCTGCAGAGTTGGTGGCTCTTTCTAAACAAATGAATAACCAGTTCTTGAGTTGATGGATGGTGTTTGACCACCATCTCAGATCAGCTGGGGGCTTTGGGAGGGGAAGTGCCCATCTGTTGACTGCTGTCAGGTTTGTTAAGCATCATTAATCAAACAATCACAATACAAATACCCCACGCCAATGGACAGAAATATAGGGCACACTTTATGCCAAAATCAATTAGCAGTGCTGTGCTGAGAATGCAGGGTGTTTACTGATACACTATGTGAGATTAAGAAGATACAAATGTTATAACTGGGCTCAAAACCACCAGTTGATGTTATATATTGCATCTATCTATTTAGTACTCTGTACTCAAAATATAGGCCTAGTGTATCTCACAAACATGCTGAATGCAACAGCACATTTATATGGACAGTTTGAAGTAATTTTTTTTATTACAAAGTAATCTTTACAATTTAATATTAATTTATTTCTGAGCTATCACATATGTAATTCATAATCTGTCCACTAGATGGTGGTAACACAGCGACGAGCCAGGCATGAGGTGGCATGAGCTGAATAAATAAGCTTTCTATTGATGTATGGTTTGTTAGGATAGGACAATATTAGCTGAGATACAGCTATTTGAAAATCTGGAATCTGAGGGTGCAAAAAAATCTAAATATTGAGAAAATTGCCTTTAAAGTTGTCCAAATGAAGTTCTTAGCAATGCATATTACTAATCAAAAATTAAGTTTTGATATATTTACGGTAGGAAATTTACAAAATATCTTCATGCAACATGATCTTTACTTAATATCATAATGATTTTTGGAAAAATCAATAATTTTGACCCACACAATGCATTGTTGGCTATTGCTACAAATATACCCGTGCTACTTATGACTAGTTTTGTAGTCCGGGGTCATATATAAGCTCAGACAGTGACACATAATCAACATTTCATACACTATATTCCTTCTGCAGCACATTTGTTATACAAAGTGGAGCATTTTAGGACAGCACAAAAATAATCTGATTGTCTTTGTGATTTAGCTTTTGTTTATATTTCTAGAAGGATGAGTTCATGGCTGAGGCTTACGACAGCTTAGTTCAAACCAGGCCGGGACTATAGTGATCCTGGGGGAGGGCATGGGGTGAGTTTTCCATCATACATAATGAGTCTGCAAATTACATATCTTTACGCCCATCGACCCCCACCGACACACACGGGCAGCTGCTCCCCCTCCCAGCATCACACTCCCTAAACAGGTGGCTCATTGCTCATTAGCTAACAATGCACACAGATAGAACACCAGGCCTGATCAATTCTTACACAATGAACCCTCCCTGATGGCTTGTATGCATTTTATATAACCTGTCAGTCAAACGTTTGGAATAATTAAGTTTTTTTTATGTTTTGTTGAAAAAAGTGTCTTATTCACACCAAGGCTGCATTTATTTGATGAAAATGCAGTTTAAAAATAGTATCATGAAATATTATTACCATTTAAAAGACCTGTTTTCTATTTTAATTTATTTTAAAATGAAATGCATTCCTGTGATGGCAAAGCTGTATTTTCTGCAGCCGTATCTCAGTGTCATATAAAAATTATTGCTGAATTGGTGCACAATTATTATCAATTATTGGTGCTGAATTATTAATAATAGTTCCTCTGTTATCAATATTACAAACAGTTGTGCTGCTAAATATTACAATTAAAATAAAAATTATAATTGTTTTTTTTATATAAATATTATAAATGATCATTTTTTTCTGGATTCTTTAATGAATAGAAAAATTGAAAAGAACAGCATTTATTTGTAAGATATAGATACAGTTCTTTTAAGAATGTTTTACTGTAAGTTACTGTTTTTGCTATATTTTTAATCAAATAAATGCAGCTTTATAAGAGACTTTTCCCAAAAACATTTAAAAATCTTAATTATTCCAAACTTTTAAACAGTATTGAGCAGGAAACATGTTTATATACAGTTCTTCATTCAATAGAAAGCCTTTTCATGCCATTTCTCAACCAATGAAACACGCTGCCAGTGCAATTTCACACTTTTCACCAGTGTGAATTCCTATGTGGTGACTCTCTGGGTTCGAGGGGCTGGTGGAGACCCTGTTTTGAGCGGTCAAGGTGTGGCAGATTAAACCTCGCTGTGGTCCTTTGATTGATGATGGTCCCGGACTAGTGCTGAACAGCCTGTCACTTGTCTCCCCTCGTCAAAGCACTGGAATCTGGGTCATCGGGAATAAACAGGGCCTTTGTGCTTGTTGTTTCCTCTTTGTGTTCCCCAGCAGAGGCAGGCTACAAGTCCCCTGGGGGGAGCGATAGGGAGGAGGGCGCTTTCCTGGCGCTCAGACGTGAGGCCCAAGCACACAGCTCTCCCAACTTGCTCCAGAGGATCTTGTCCAAGCACCAAATGAATAGTCACTGCCAATGGGGCTTTTGAGGCTGAATGAATGACTCTTCCTTTACAGAAGGCATAGGAGAAGTAGTACAGTAGCTGTTTTAGATTGGCTATGCATATTAACTAATTATCAACCCCGTGATGCTATATTAGGGGAGACTGGAGGCATGTATTTTCCTTCAGAATTCAAAGACTACATTTTTTTTAACAGTTTTTATATATAATAGCTTCAATAACGTAATTCTAATAAACTATTTGTATGCATTGGTTAATTTGTATATTTTGTGTGTTATATATTGGCTAAATTTTTTTTTATTATTATTGCTGTGAGTAAAATTTAAGAACTAAAAAAAAAATTGTTTCTGTTCAGTGGCACAGATAAAGTCTGATCAATAAACATGTCAAACTTGTCAACCACTAACATGTATTTAATGTAACAAAAATAATCTTCCCATGGACGAGTCTGGCTGCTTTTCTAGAACAACCGCCAAATCCAATCCCTCTACTTTAGTTTGAAATGAAGTGCTTATCATGCACGCCATATATTATAAGATTAACTTTTTGCTACTGTTTCCTTTGAATCAGCCCCAGTAACTGACTTCTCTCACTTTTAAAGCTTAATAAGATGCCTTGGCCATCTGCTACGCTTGGCTTACTGGTCACAATGACTTCAGCTTTCTCCTGGACACTTATGCAGGGCTCTACAGAACCTTATTAACCCTAATCCACTGATGCAGTGACTGTTGATGTCATATTGATGTGCTACTGCACTTCAGAACCTTCAAAATTGCAACACAAAAAAAGCATGCATATGTCAGTCAGTCAGTCTGTACAGTGTTCATCTTGCAGCATATGTGGCCTGCAGCTCACCTGAGGACAGCTGTTAGCCAGGACTTAAAGACTTAAATCTGCCCCACCCATAGAACAGTGTCAACCATCATCATTCACCAGGTGCCTCCTCACCAGGACAGCCCATTCAAACAAGAAAAATCAGTCTTAATATGAGATGTAACATCAGCATTTAAAGAAAAAAGTCAGAATTGTCAGGTATAAACTCAATTCTGAGAAAAACAAAACACTATGACATAAAACTCGAAATTGCAAGATATACATTTTATATGGCAAGAAATAAGTGTCATAAACTTGCAATTCTGAGAAAGAGTAATTTTCAACATGTTAACTCAATGAGATATAACATGGGAATTGTGAGAAATAAAGTCAGAATTGTCAAATAAAAAGTAGCAATAACCATTTTGTGACAGAAACAGGATTCCATACTGTGTGCAGCAGAATCATTCATATTTACACTGTATATGAAGCGCAGCACACTATAGGCCTCTGTTTGAGTTTGGTGGCAGGGCCCCTTTTGCTCTTGAAACTCAAAAATCACCCATCTAAATGAGCTTATTTATAGCTCGAGCTTCTACAGTATAGCTATGTGCCTGGCCAGCTCAGAGTCCAAACGCTCAGCAGTCAGCCAGTCATAACCAGTGGAAAGACTGACCTATATTAATAGGCACCTTTGGCAGTGGAGCACCACGCCTGGGTTTCCCGCCTGAACTGTGGGTGCCTGCCAGATGACTGGGTCTGTCACTGCTGCGATAGCCTACCATCTGCTGTCTACTGCACACAATGGCAGGCAATGTGCACACAGACCCAAGGGAGGGGCTTCATGGGATGGCTCTGTACCACATGCTGCACTGGGACACCTCTAAACACACACACACATGCAAAGTGTGCATGGTGCTATTCCCACTCATGAGATTATACCAGATCATTTTTACAGTTAAATTTGAGGAAAATTTAAAGAGTGACCAATATTCATTCAGGGTGGTGTGTCCTACAGTTTTTCAGAGAATACTTTGTCATATCAGTCAGTAATGACACTAACGATTGATGGACCTAGTTTGACCAAATTTCTTTCATCGTTTACTCACCCTCATGTGGTTTCAAACCTTTATGACTTTCTTTCCTCTGTGGAGAATACAAGATATTTTAAGAAATGTCTCTGTTCTTTCGTCCATAAAATGGAAAACCAAATCGGTTTGGTTATCAACATTTTTCAGAAGAAAGTCAGGCAACAGTTTTGGAACAACATGAGAGTAAAATGTTAGAATTTTCACTTTTGGGTGAACTATCCCTTTAAGTACACAAAAATTGTTTAATTTTGCGCAGGACATCACTAAAAATCGCAAAACAGCCAATGAGTCAGATGTTAATTCGCCAAGCGGGAACTGTACGTTTGCCGGTCTTTTTGAGTGATTCATTAAAAGAACCGACTCAAAAGAGTTATTTGTTCATGATTCGAACGGGATTGACTTAGCTGTTTTATTGATTCACTAAAAAGAACCAGTTCATAAGAGTTGTTTAGTTGTAAATCGGAACATTTTTGTTTTCTTGTCATTATTTATATAGGCTAAGTATTGTATACTCATTAATAAAGACTGAAAATTCACATTGACTCTGGTAATTATGAAAAATATTAGATGTTTTTCTTTTTAATTGTCGCTGTAGATTCATCACGAAAAGAGGTAGTTAGCTATTGAATTTCCATGACTGTTTCACTTTTTGTTATGACTGGATACAGATTTTTAAAGGTCATTATTCTCGATATAAATTAATAATATATTAATATACATTTACAATAAATATTTTAGACCCGTGTTTAGCCATCACAAATAGCACACACATAACTATTACAGTAATTTTATAAGCCGGCCAGTAAATGCGGAGTATATTTTTTCAACTCATAGACCAATAATCACATCAATCAAGGTCAAGGCTTAGATTTCAACCTAAAGATTAAAGTTCTTTCTAAATTTACACATCACTGTCAAAGAATACAACAGGTGTTTGTTTTGCGTTGAGCCAAAATGGCTTCAGTAGCCATCAAGCACTCAGTGCACTGTACAAAAGGCCAAACCAGCCAACCAATTTATCCCCAATGGGCCGTTGACATCTCTCAAGCCTGCATTGACCATCTGAAAAATACAATAGCAAAGTGTTCTCTAAATTTGAAAGAAACATATAAGAGCACATGTGTTATAGGCTTGTAATGGCCGTCAGCAGCAGAAGGCATGTCAGTGGGGCCTTGCGCCCCTCTATTCAGGGGAAATTGAGTGAATGGGCCTGCAAAACCAACAGACATGCAGAACAATAGAGCCAAAAGACATTATTTCATGGGCGAGTGGGCCTCTTTAGAGAGAGCAGCTGACCTGTGGAGAGCTGTGTTGTTCAGGGAGGGTGTGAGTCCACAGACCCCAAGGGCAGAGATTGCAGCACCCCCCGGCCCGGTGACAGCGGATAGCTGTCAACTCAAGAGACCTCAACTTCCATTACCGCTGTAAACACCTGGCTTTCAGAAGAGAACAGGACTCTGTGAGGTCTTTCGCAGTGTGACATGAGCGAGAAGGTGATTATTAGCCAAAAATTAGGTCCTAGGAAGGATGGAAGAGCTGTCAGTCAAAAAGTCAAATACTGTTTGAATCAGTTTCAGAGAATAACCCCCAACCTCTAAAGAAAAATACACAAGTGGCATATTTTGTTGAGCATATTTTTTATTTTTAGGTATGTGAATGACAACATGGCTGTTGGCGAGTTGGTTGTAATATCAAAGAAGCAGGTTATAATTGTTCAGCTGAAAATAATGTCAAATACGTAACATTGCATGAGAAATGAGTGTCAGTTGAAGTGTGCTGCTTGTTTTCATGCATGTCAGTTTGCTACATATTCTTGCTTCCCTCAAGTCTACAGAAAAAGTAAATACCAACAAACAAGACAAACATTATGACAGTAAAATAAAGACAAAAAGACATTTTAAACAGTTATCTACAATGTTACATGAGCCAAAATAAATGAATCTCAGTAACACAGATACGGTGAGGGACACAATGTGTAGTGTTTCTTTGAATACAGATGGTGTTTTTGCATTCCAATATCTGGGTAACAATTAGCAAAAATAACTTTTTACAAAAAAATGTCGAATCCTTCAACATCAGGGTTTTTCTTTTGCTCAGACTAACTTATCATTGTGAATAACCTGAAACTATTTTACATGGGTTCTTCTCATGTTAAAAAATAATAAAACAAGACATTTAATTCAACATTTCACCTCATATGAGAGCAAAGCAATTGTCCTACACTTCCTTCAACCGATTGTGCTTTTGTCCATTCCTGCTGTAACTCTCAGTAGCAGCGAGCAAATCCTTACAAACATTTGTTCCAGAGCAAGAAAGAGGGAGAGAGAAACTACGTTTACACCATTTTCCCCTTCGGATGACATCCTGACATATCAGTGTTAATGATATGTTTAAATACATTCAGCCACCAATAAAAATAACCACATACAACAAAATGTAAACACTACAGAGGGCATAAAACAATAGATATTAATGACAAACCAACATTAATACAATATTTTAAAAAAGTGCAATTTCCCCACATTTTGGAGGCTGAATGCCGCTTGCTGCTACTTTTACGGTCAACCACTTGGTGTAAAGAGGACGGAACCTTTGAAAGGATGTTAAACTTACTGTACAGGCCAAGAAATTAGTGGCAGTGTTATTGAAATCAGAAATATGTAATGGAAGGTAGTCAAATCTTTAACAAAAAAGAAATATAATTAGATTTTCTTTATATCTTTGAAATAAATAAATTAGTAAAGATTTAATAAATAGAACCTACAGCTCTAAACGAACAAATCTCACCTACGTATCTGTTCTTGGAACGTGTTATTTATAATGCAACATGCGCATTAATATCAGTACCAAACATGATTTTGGCTAAACTGAGAACATTTTCATAAGCAGCGAAGATGCTGGATTTAGACTTCAATTGCAAACATGCAAGTCAGCGATTTTACGCCTCGACAAGTACAAATCATTTTAACAACCTTCACTTTAGAGCAAAAAAAAAAGAAAACAAAAATAAAATGTTCGAGGTACCTTCCAGTAGACGTTAACTTAGCAGATTCATGCTATACAATACATTCAGTGAGTGTCCTACTCTTAAAAAAATTAAATTAAATAATCGGGGTGGAACCTTTGTTACGTTTGGAGCGGAAACGATTACTTTGCAAGTGCTATCCAGTTACTCCTCAACACTGTCTCTGCTCCTCACCCTAACAAACAACCACAGTAGTGCAACACTGCCAGTGCTCCCCAATCCTTAACACCAGTCTCTAAAAACAGCTTAAAACTATCTGAAAATTTCACTTATATGATTTCTTTCCTTCTTAAAAAAGCAGCCCTTAAGAATCAGCACACTGTCTACAGCTAAAAATGGATAAAAATAGCTATGTTAAAAACCATTAGCTAAATTCTGCAAATCTAGTGCTATTTGTATGTTGACTATATATGACTATATTTCCAAACAAGTTTTTTTTTTATCCTAAGCGGTACATTGTTATAATCAGTAGGTGTTTAGCAAACATCATAGTAAGTGTTTCTGTTTCCTACACCAGATTGTCTGAGAGGTTAAATGTCGGTGTGATAGAGGAAAAGAGGAGGGTTGCTGTAGTGCAGTAGTGATGTTTAAAGGACGAGAGCTCTGGAAATGCAGGTGGTGGGGTTGTTGTTTAAGTAACGCCTGGCCTGCTCAGTCATGATCAGCTGATCCTCCGTTTTCCCAAAAACCACCGCCTCCCACTCGCTGTTGGCCTGTTGGTTATGAAAATAGATATTTGAGTTTGACCAAGTGTTTTTATTGGTAGCTAAAACTGTGAAAAACAGGTTTCGTTACTTGAAATTAAGCTGGGGGGAAAATATTAATATTAGATTAAAAATATAATTTAAAAACTTGTTTCCTTTGTAACTAACTGAAATAAAATAAGCTGAAGTATTAAATTGCTAAAACTAAAATGAAAACTGCAAAAAATAAAGTAAAAGTTCATTTAAAAATATAAACAAATACTATAATAGTATATAAATAATACTAAAACACAACGTCTTAAATTTGTTAATGTTTAAAATGAAACATTCAGTTAAAAAAAAATCTAAATTTAAGCATTTTTATTTCCGTTAACAAGAGTCAATTATGCGTTTCTGCAAGCACAATGGATATTAATAAGTTCATGTCACATCAGATTCTTTCCTTTGATGCTAAGAGAACAAATGAGTGAATTACCGGAGCGGGTGTTTGGTATGGTGGGCTCCTTTGGGTCATGTTTTCTCTCTTGTCCTGTGGGCTAAGGGAGCGGACTATTGAAAAAGATTCCTTCAGCGATCCAGGAGAGCAACAGTCCTCCTCTCTCTCTGCCAAAGGCATCATGAGCATAGATCGGGTCAGTAAGTCGTTACTGTGAGACTAAAAGAGGGGCGAAGATGGTGCGTGAAGAGGAGAAACAAAAGCATTGCAAACTCAAAAAGTTAAAAACACTAATGATGCATCATAAGTTTGTAAAATAGGATAATGGTCTTACCGCTCCATTGTTGTTAATCTGCTGTTGGGGAAACAGCTGTACATTTAAACAGTCTTTTTCCCAACTGTCCAATACCAAAGACTTCCTCACTTTCCTTGCAGGAGCTTCCATCTGCTGTGAACCCCAAATGACAGTTTAAAAATAAAAACTAGTGTTCAATTTAGGGCTGCCACTAACGACTATTTTTATTTCGATTAATCTATCGACTAATTTATCGATTAATCTAAATGATTCATTTCCCACAAAAAAAATCAACAATTTTACTTAAGAATATTTTATTAAACCAAATGAAATCCAAATTTCTTTGAAATCCTTTTTTAAAGCAAAAGTAAAGTGCAACATAGAGTGCAAGAAGCAAGTGAGCAAGTGAGTTTACACGTTTTGATGTCCACATATTCATTTAATTACAGTCTGTCCTAAAGAAATGGCCAAATATTAAAGATTAAGTGGACATTTGAATTAAATGGTGCTTGGTCAATATTAAACCAGGATTAGATCGCGCAGTAATGTGTAAAAACAATCGTCAGGCCGTTGGCGCCCTCCTGCAGGCCTTTGTTGTTATGCGTAATGTACATTAGCTCTATTGTTTATAATACATTATGTATTTTAACAGTTTTGTTCAATAAAACCATATGATTTCTTGCTTTTGATACTTTATTTGAACTAATTATTATTGCATCATTGCTATTATATATGTATTTTAAGTCATTTTAAAAGCTATTGTTCACTTACATCTATTTTTATTACCACAAAAACATTATTATAATTATAGGGCCCTATGAAATCCGTTTTATTTCCAAATTCAGTTTTTTCCATTTTCATTTTTCTATACTCTGTTTTAATGGTTAAATTAAATTTTATTAATCAAAAAGCCTGTCTAATTAATTGAGTTTTACAGTTTTATCTGTACCAAATTCTTATTTTCTGGATTCCATTTTAATGGTTCCATTATTTTTTTTCTTTTTCAGAAATACTGCACATTTACATTTTTCTCCTAAATAAATTCTGGTAAATAATATTTCTGGTAAATACTCCTTTATTTAAAAACTGATTATAATTTTATTATTAGACTAGAACACGTGGATATGTTGTCTTTCTTTCACTATAATACTGAACTGATTTCAGTGATTTGGACTGAGAGATGGACACTTGCTTCTTGCACTTTACTTTTGCTTTAAAAAAGGATTTCATAGAAATTTGGATTTAATTTGTTTCAATAAAATATCCTTAAGTAAAATTGTCGATTTTTTTTGTGGGAAATTAATCGTTTAGATGAATCGATAAATTAGTCGATAGATTAATCGAAATAAAAATAGTCGTTAGTGGCAGCCCTAATTCACAATTATGCTTAATTATGATTTTTAAATGGGTTTAATATATCATGCAGCCTTGGAAAACAGTCTGATAAGGTGTTTAATGGATTCTCGTCCATGAAATGCTGCACTTCCGGTATTTGGCCGGTTAGTCGACGTGAGCAAAATGAAGTCGAGGATTTTTTAAAATCGAATAGTCGAATAAAATCGACGAATCGCGACAGCCCTAATTCAATTTAAGAGTTAACATTAGATAAAAGCTTTTAAACTAAACTTATTTGCATGATTGCGAGAACAAGTATGTAAGACAGTGGCCAGTACCTCATAAGATCTGTACTGAGGTTGGTTCTGCACTTGTGTGAAGATGTCAGCCCCGGTTTCCTCTTTCAGAACCTCTCTGATGTCCTCCTCAAGAAGTGCCAGTGGCTGGGGCTGAACACACCAACATAATATATCAAAATTAAAATTAATCTGAAGCATCAGGCACCAGATAAATGTATGAATAGCCTTTTATAGGTGAATCTTATGTAACCTGTCAAGTCAATATTTAACCTCAAAATTCAAAGAAAATGAAGACTGTTTTAGGGTTTGTTAAGTTTTGTTCTGACAAATATTAAAAAAATATTTACTAAGTTATTAATATTCATTAAATTATATATATATATATATATATATATGTATATATTTTTTTTATACTTTTTTTTTGAAGCCGATCGTCAATCACAGGATCTGCCGATATGATGACCGATACCGATCTTTTTGAAACCAAATTTTTAACAAGTAGAATTATTTATAGTGATACTCCAATCAGGATTTTTACAGACATTAATTCAAGGTCTGAATTTAATTTTTGAAAATGGGGGGGAATTCCTCTCTTATTGTAGGCGAGTCTTGTGGGGGATTTTTAATTTGAGGGGTGGAGGGAGGCATTTTTTAGACATTTTTCAAAAATATATAATTTTCTCACCTAAATGTTTGATCATGCAGTGCATTTTTGTTTCAACAACAGGGCAATTGCGGCACAATAGCTTACACACAGCACAATCCTGATTTTGTGAGCTGTATGTGAGATGGCCTTCAGACCAAAGTATACTGCAGCTGTCCACGATCTGCGACTATCCTCGTGACACAACTCTCGTCATCAGAAGTGTCCACACACCGTCCGCGTGCAGCCCAATTTTTGTGACCGCGCGGATGGTCCGAGAACAGTGCAGGCTGTTTTACAATATATATACACATACATATATTGCTGTAGGCCTCTTAATAATGACACAGCATCAAGGGTTTTTCTATTTGAACTTACCACCATTCTTAATGGGCCGTGCATCTTCTCCTGGGCGGCCAGGGCGTTTTTGAAAGGAGTGGGTGTTCTTGGAGTGTGGACTATAATATTCTTATGGAGTTTTGGGGTCCTAAAACTGTGAAGACAAAAATAGTATTAGTCATTTATTGATTATGAGATCGTCAGCTCAATATTCTCAAACAGCAGAGGTAAAGAATAATGCCTGACCCTGCGTTCTCCTTCTGGTGTTTTGGTGTGGTCTCTCTCTGGTGGGGTGTATTGAGGAGGCATTTCTGTCCACACACTGGAGTAGATGTAAGAGCAGGATTGTCGAGGCTCAAGGGCTCACCACCAGACACATTGAAGAACTAAATGGGAAAAAAGGTTTTGAATGAATCCACACAATCCTGTGGTCTAAAATATGTTTTGTGTTATAAATCTAGCCATACCTGAGAGGGCGAGAATGGCAGGCCTTTGACAGGGGTGTTTTTTGGTGAGTTCCCACTGTTGTCCATATAAGCACAGCTCCTTTCATCTGCAGGTGACTGATCTCCTCTCTCTCTCCTCTTCTTTCTCATGATGGACGGTGGTGGAGAGCTGAATCTGTTCATGCAGGTGTTAGAGAGAGGCACAGACTTGCCCTGGTTCACCGCGGCACACTGCCTGCTCATCACTGGGACAGTGGAAGCATTTATTGGATAGGCCAGGCTTTCTGTGCACCTCTCCAGGGTCGTACAAACATCAGTGGGGTTAGTGGCCTTCGGAGAGGGGCCTCCCTCAGTGAGATCAAAACCTGTCACATCACTCCAGGCCAAAGGATCCTGAAGCATCAAAACATTTACCTTACTTTTCATTAGGTAGCAAGTAAAAATATGCATCTTTGATATCATTTTACTAAGCTGAACTAAATAACTAAATTTATGATGCCGAGTAAATTATACTCGGCATATAATAAAGTAATCGAGTAAATTATATGTAATCAATATTGAGGTAAGTAAACTTTACAGTATTTAATCAGAAATATGGTAAAAAGGGAACTGGGAAAACATGAAATCTAGAACATCAATTATAACTTCATACCTAACCTAAATAAATACCGCCTTAATATACTTTAAGGGTGTGCCACTTTCAAGACCAAATGCAATTTAAAAAAAAACATGAATTTACCTATTGTTTTATGGATGCACAATATAGGTACAGTCTTATATCAGTTATTGGCTAAAATTCTTTCTTTCTTTTTTTTTAATTGATCAGTATCGGTCTATATATATTTAATTGTGCATGCGTATTTCCATATTTTTTTTATCATCTAATGCTCAGCTAAAGTTTTTTTTATTTATTTTTATAATTCAATAACATTGTTAATCTTTCTCAAAATATATTTTTCATATTGTACATTACAATTACTTGTAGCCTTTAAAATAATTGATTTTAGTTTTTAGTTCTTTTAGATTTTGTTTTTTTTTAGACAAAATAGAATAGTATTTTAATATCGTCCATTTCTCGGTATTTAGTAATCAATAATTGTCAACTTACTGGTATTGGAAAGAACTGTTATATTGTATGTGTTATATTGTATCGGCCAGAATTTTAATATAATCCAGAATTAACCGTTTGATAAAAATATTAATGCAATATCAATATTCAACATGTATACATTACAGAAATATTATAATATTGTTTTATAAAATAATAAAAATATTCTATAATATTATCCATAATATACTATCTATTCTATATTATACATAGATACTACATTATTTATATTATAGATAATATACTATCCATATTATATTAGATTTTTTTAATTATCTGCTTACCGAGTCAATAAGCTCCATGGTCTCTGCAAACTCTGGGATGGTCTCTAGAGTGGACAGCACAGCACTGGCCTCAGCAGCCAGGAACTTGCTGGGAGAGACAGGCAGAGACATCGCAGCAGGCTGGCCCTCCTCTAAACGACACAGCTCGCCCCCTCTGTCCTCCACACTCTCTGTGGTGGTGACAGTATCATCGGGAAGGCTGTCCGACCAGCTGGAGTAGCTCTCTGGATTCTGTATAGAACCAAACCATTGAGGTCAGTGAGAAGAAACTATGATTATTAAAAAAACATGATAAAACTGCAGCGATGTGGAAGGGAGAGTTAAGACACATCTGAGCCAATAAACCTACACTACTTCACTTATAATATGTGAATTTTAGATTACTTTGTGACCATATATGACCCTGGAGCACAAAACCAGTCATAAGTAGCACAGGTATATTTGTAGCAATAGCCAACAATACATTGTATGGGTCAAAATGATTGATTTTTCTTTTATGCCAAAAATCATTAGGATATTAAGTACAGATCATGTTCCATGAAGATATTTTGTAAATTTCCTACTGTAAATATATCAAAACTTAATTTTTAATTGGTAATATGCATTGCTAAGAACTTAATTTGGACAACTTTAAAGGCGATTTTCTCAATATTTAGATTTTTCTGCACCCTCAGATTACAGATATTCAAATAGTTGTATCTCAATCAAATATTGTCCTATCCTGACAAACCATACATCAATGGAAAGCTTATTTATTCAGCTTGTATAAATGATGTATAAATCTCAATTTAAAAAAATTTACCCTTATGACTGGTTTTGTGGTCCAGGGTCTCATCTGATAAAATCTTTTGTAAACATTTATGATATTAACCGAAAAAATAATAAAAGCAATCTATTCTCTATGGTAATGATACACTGCATTCTTGCTGGCAACTGACAAGGAAATGGTGAATAATTATTTAAAGCCATTCATTTTCACCTAACCTAATAAATGTATTTAGAACATATTTATAAAATGCTAATATAGAATAATTCAATACATGCTACTCTCCTAAGTGAATAATATTATTTATAATGATAAGATAAATTATAATATGCAGAAAAAATACAGTATGTATTGTGAATGTAATTTTCATATAATATAAATTATGAATATATTACAATTAATAAATAAATGCAAAAAAAAAAAAAAACATGCTTTCATGCCTGAAAGCGGTCACTAGCTGTAGATTTTGTTAATAAAACCAAAGCTGGGTGTGAGGCAGGGAGGCAGTGAAGGCAGGTAGGATTTACTAAGCAGCATAGCTAGAAATGAGGGTATGGGGGAGTAAGATGGGAATGAAGGAAGCCGATGGGACCTAAAGCGCACTATTCTACGTGCACACACAGTGTTTCTTACACGAGGGCCCGACTGTCTTCTGACTTCACTCTCAGCTGACATTAGCAACAGCTCTAGCTCCTTAATTCTTTTCTCTTTGTCTGGGTCATCATGGCATGGCTGTGAGGAAGAAGAACCAGGGGGAAGAGGCGGAAAGAGAGACCGAGACACAAACTTTACTGACAATTTCACGAGACTTTTATGAGGTCCTGAATTTCACCAAGCAAAACCACTCAGGATTCAAATGCTTTTTAGGACTTTGATATTACATTACAATAATGCCAATATGCTCCAAAAGCTATTTTATAATCCATACAAATTCGTAAAGCTGCATTGGTGAAATTCATATAAGGAGCAGTTTAACACCACACCACACACATGCAGATTAAACAATTATACACAAACATATGAGATTGATTTTTTTTTTAATTAATAGAGAAGACAAACAGACTTCAGAAAGCAGGAAGTTCAGAGATATAGAGGAGACTGAAGCATGCCGTGAGAACTGCACCATGGGACTTACCGACATAAAGCTAGAGATCTCGACACTAATGTTTTCCATGCACTGGCCACTTTGTGAACCATACGGATATCTGGGTGGCTGCCAATCAAAAATAATATGAAAGCTTGTATGTTAAATACTTCACATCTGGTATGTACTATATTAAACATAAATACAGATTAAGTTGAAAATTATTGTTAGATTAATAAGTGATATTAAAATTCTATACTATTTTGTCTAAATAAATTCACAAAAAAAAAAAAAGCACACAAAAAAAAATTACCACCTGTGATTGGCCACTCATGATCATTTGATTCTGCTCATGTTGATATTCCACAGATGGACTGGATTTGGGGCGTTTCTTCTGGCCAGGGTCACTGCTGTAGCTCTTGCTGCCCTCCTGCAAGTAACCCTCATGTTCCACCTTCCTGCGCATGGTGGAGTTCCAATGATTCTTAATGGAGTTGTCTGTCCTATAAGAGTCCAGTAAAGTAAAGGTCATTCTCTGGCCTACACACACACTGGTATTCTTCTATATTCTGCATAGGTTTTGAGTTAAAATAGAGCTTTTTACCGTCCAGGAAGCAGCTTTGAGATCTCAGCCCAGCGGTTGCCCAGACGTCTATGCGCTTCATAGATAATACAATCCTCTTCCTGGGTCCAGGAGGATTTCTTCACTTCTGGGTTGAGGTGGTTGTGCCATCGCTCTCGGCACTGTTTGCCTATGCGGCCCTGTAAATGCTTGGCAATCACTGACCAACGTTTGGGCCCATACTTGTGAACCAGCTCAATCACCTGTTGAGATGTAGAACATGATTAGAACATAAGTGACACTGAAGACTGGAGTAATGGATGCTAAATGCTGTTTTGGTGAGCATAAGAGACTTCTTTTAAAAACATTACAAAAGTCTTACTGACCCATAAAATAGTATTTTATGTACAACTTCTAGATTTATATTAACATTATAAGCCGAATAGGGCAGAAAGTGACTTTTATTGTGTTTAGAACAGTGTCATTTCTTCTGGAATGTTGTCATGCAACTTCTAAACAGTGTGTTGTAGGATACTGCAACAAAAGCTTTCAGTTCTTGGTAGAGGAGGAGGACAATGACTTTTGCACTCTAAAACTCAGGACTATGAGATCATCACACCCCACCCAAATCCATCATCTTTTGCCATTTATTCATCCATCTCTGTCTTCCTCTGAGGACACATAACACCCGACTCGTCTTACCCTCTGATCCTCCTCTTTTGTCCAGGGTCCTTTCACCAGCTCTGGGTTGAGCACCTTTTGCCAACGGTGCTGACATTGACCATCTGTCCTTGTCTGTCATAGTGCAACAAAATCCCACATCAACAGCTGCAGCTAGTACACATACACCTATAATAACATCTTTACTAACACACAGGCCTGTCACTAATAATACAACATACATTTAACAACAGTTCTGCTGAAATTCTATCTAGTCTTTCCTTTGCAACAGTATTTTTCAGTCTAAAGATAGAACTTAAAGTGCCCCTATTATGGATATTTGTTCATGCAGTGTGTAACAGCTCTAAGTGAATGAAAACATCCTGCAAAGTTTTAAATCTGAAAGTGCACTGTGTATAAAGTTATTGTCTCTCAAAAGAAAGAGTCGTCTCTGAATCATTGAAACAAGTCATTTTTAAAACGAATCCCAAGCCGTTTCATGTTGACGTCAACATGAAACATTAGCATATTGCCTGCCCATTTGTTGGCCTTTTCGCATTGGTCTGAATGAAAATGCAAATTCATTCTTTGCCACTAGGTGCCTATCTGGAGCAGTAAAATAGCTGTTTCCTGGTAACGCTGTAAACAAAGAAGCACTGCGCTCACAAACGCTGCTTTATCAGGCATTACAGGCGAGATGAAATGGAAATGAGACCAATCGGACCAATCACCACAGATTAGCGTCACGCAAAGGAGGGGTTTGGAAAAATGAATCATTGAGCGATCATTTGGGAGTCGCTGAGCAAGTAAGGTAAAAATAAATGCAGATTATAAGACAATGAAAGTGTTTTTTGACCTTGCATGCATGTCAACCTGTTGTTGGGGGCTCCCAAAACCAAAATATGAACCTTTCATAACCCAAAATAGGGGTACTTTAATATGATGCTTTATAGTAAAATAATATAGTATGGTACAGTATAGTAACATTTCATTTAATTTTATATCCTTTAATATATACTTTTGAAAACTGGCTCGTCTAGAAAGATTAATATGTGAAATAAAAATAAAAAACACTTCACAGCTGCACTAAAATATTCCAGACACATTTTAAAAGTGCTTTTAAAGTAATGATTAAGCATTTGATTCAGCAAGTTACTTACTGGGAAATAATTGGCGATTGATTTCCAAGCATTGGTTCCGTGTTGCTCAACAAGCTTCTTTAACTTCTCATCCTGCGCATGAAAGAGATATCATGAGATTTTCAACCTCAGACACAACTAGCAGGCTGTGAGAGCAGAACTAACAGCACTATGCAATTCCCCACCCTTTCCTGTTTCATCACAGAAACCTAAAGCGTTTCCAAATATTATCCCATTTGAAACTTAAAATATCATAGACTGCCTTTCAAAAGTTTGCAGTCAGTAAGATTTTTAAAATGTTTTTAAAGAAGTCCCTAATGCTCAACCAAGGCTGCATTTATTTGATCAAAAATACAGTAATATTTTTGTGGAAACCATGATAATTTTTTTTTTTCAGGATTCTTTGATAAAAGGAAAGTTCAAAAGATCAACATTTATATAAAACAGTAATATTTTGTAACAAAATAAATGTCTTTACTGTCACTTTTGAACTATTTTAATGCATCCTAGCTGAATATAAGTACTAATTTCTTAATATATAAATATTACTATTATATGTGAAAGAATTAGAATTAAAATAGAAATGCATGCACATAATACCTCATCCCGGGACCATTTAATTTTGCACAGGGTCTTTTTGGAATTCTTGGGGTCTCTGCTGTCAGGGTCCGTAGAATGACGTTCATCATCCTCATCTTCACTGCAACCACAAACAAAGAATACAGAAAAGGAGGAGTCAAACACAGTTTTCTGTTTGGTCCAATTGGACAAACATTGTCTCACAGAAGCCTTTACTCTCAAACTGTCTGTCTGACACAAACCGTTGAGCAGACAAGCATGATCACTCATCTGTAGATACAAGATGCAAACAGTTTAGAAAAGCAGCCAGCTTGTTAAACAGGACATGCCTGAGTGTAATTACTCTGCAAGCTGGCAATGGAAGCTACAAAAGTGAATTCAAGCATTATTCAAATTATTCCAGTGCATTAGTTTGCATTTAATTTATTTGAATATAATTTTTTCCACTATCCAAAAATACACACAAAAAACACATTCAAGTCATGTCCACACAAGTAAATCAAAGTGACAATCACTTTGCCCAAGACATCAGTCTATTGGAATGCCTTGTTGCCTGGTAACATTTCACCAACTCAGTGAGGTAGACAGTATTTAATCAACACCATGCACTGGGTAGTTAAGTCTCCCTGGGATACTGGAGCACAAACTTAATGGAAAACCATTTATCTGATGCTAATAGTGACTAACAACATAAACCAAGCTCAAGCCTTATTTGCTTCAGAGCTGAAAGATTTTCTAAAAGAACAAGGAAGGAAGTCCAATCATTAAAGAAATATGCAACAGCACATTCTACCAGAATGCCTTGCTACAAAGTCTAAAGTTATGAGCAAATGTGTTTAGGTGTATTTTTAGGCCGATGTCCAACTTTGACTAAAGCGGTACAAATATGGAAGTCCAAAATCCTTCTTGCTGCCAGTCTGCATGTTTATCATTGAATCATTGGCTCTCAGTATTACAAGCCACCCGATGAATGAAGTGTTTCATTTAAGAAACATGCTTTAGTATGATCTCCACCCTCAAGGAAGGGGTGAGGTGATGAACAAGCCTGTTTTGCTTCAGAGGTGATTTGCTTGCATCATTCAGTCAGGAGGCAGGCCAAAGTAATGCCCGGCCAGTGGAAGCGTGCAAACAGGATCTAGACAAACTACACTCCTAGTCCGTCAGATTAAGGCCTGCAGCTGGTCTCCCTTTTGGAATTACATTCAGATATTTTCCATCAATATGAGACACATAAATGTACCAACCCCCAATTTAAAAGCAACAAAGAGAGGACAAGGGAGAGCAGCACACACACAAACACGTTGGGTTTCCATGTTTTACAGGGTTTTTCCATAGACATATTTATTTTTGCATATTTTATCCCCTAAGACTAAGCCTACCCCTAAACATAATTCTCACAGAAAACTCAGCATTTTTACAATTTTTTTTTTTTTTTTATTTAGTATGATTTATAACTGCCTTTCTTAATGGGAACTGAAAAAAATGTCACCATAAGGTCCAAATTTCCAGGTATTACTATAGTGAATAATACCAGGGCCACACACACACACACATTAAAATCTCCAGTCATCCATAAATAACAAACATGTTTTTTAGGTACAACAACTAAGGTGTACGTCACCTTCCTTTATAAAAATCATAATTTGGAAAATCTGACTAGATGTGAATAAATGCTTGTGTGCCAAACATTATGAACAAGATGAATATACTTACTCCTTTATTACAACTCTAATACACATTAACATATAGTCTAATACTTCTTGTTTACCTCTAAATATGCAAATCTGTTTTTATCAATTTTTGACTTATTATTAATAATATATTAATTTCTAGTGATTATATTATATAGGAAATCCTTTCCCTCCTTAATTCCTCCTAATTAGGTTCTATTATAGGCTTAATACCTAGATGTTTATTTGAGTGTAAATGTATAACAAACATGTGTAAATTTATACAAAGAGTAAGATACAACTGATTAAATATTCACGATCTGCTTTAATATCCTATGTAACACATAAATATTGATCGTCTAATAATGAAGCAATGGCCTATAAAGGCAGCAGGACGCTAATACCATAATCCACTTGCACCTTCTCTTATTTCTGTTTAGTGACCACTCTCACATGTTTATTTTTTATTAATTAATTTTCGGACCAATTTTACTTCAGATATGATAAAATAGCCGGTTAGCATGCTAGCTAGCTCCAGCTGTACTGTTCGATAGGGGACAGCTAGGCTAACCGCTAGCATTCAGGCTAACACAATAAACTAAACTTAAACATTTGAAACTGTTTGATAAATGAAATTTGGCATGAAGAAACATGATTGTAGATATTTTAGACAATTTAAAAAATATATGTTTTTTAATCGCTTGAGTCAGTCTTTGTATCATGATCAACCTACAGCAGGTGCAACATGTGATGCGTCACAGGGATCGGACTGTCATATCATGTTAAATATCACCATTTATTAACATTTTAGATGATATTGTGTAATTAAATATTTAAGTATTATTATTTTGAGCTTTACTGTTGCCATAGCGATTTCTGTTCCGACACAAATAACTCATCTTGGAAACTCCAGATATAAACAATCTATACGATCTCCTGATGTTTTGTAAGTTGCGCATCAATATAAGATCTGTACATTTACACACAATCCATAACATAATTATTATGCTTATTTAAATTAATTTTGATTAAGTTTACAAGGCACTGAATAAGATCCATCATCTCACCTGCGAGACTTCACATTGGCCATGACAACTGTGTTCAAGTCCAGTTCTTTTCAAAGGGAAATGTGTTTAAAACATCCAATGTTGCAATTCTTCTTGAAATCAAAACACACAGCTGACATTTATCCACGCATGCTACTGTCACACATGTTTCTGTTTTCCGTGAAAAGCTTCAGATCCGTGAAGTCACATCCACAATTATGCAATAAATATGACACAACGAGAAACGTCCTTCCAAAATGCTTGTTATTAAGTAAAAAAAGAATACTTCCAAGATGGTGAAGGTAAAACATCCATTAATATAACTCTGTGTTAGCTTGAACGCGCGCACCCCTCTGTACTGTCACTCAGTTCTGTGTTCTCAGCAGTGTGTGTGTTTTTCACTCATTCTGTTTCTTTTTTTTGTCCATCCCGCCGAATCTCGCGCCCAGCCTTCTTCCGGAAACGGGTTTGAATCAGCGCACGCGGCCTCGCCGCTGATTGGTGGAAAAAGGTGGGCGGAGCAGCGCGCTCTTGTTGTTGAGCAGCAGCTGGTCTGTCACTCGCTGACGCACTTTTTATTTGCATGCAGCTAGCGGTAGTGTGAGATTACTTTACCGCCAAACTTTTTTATGTTTAAATAAATAAATTAAAGGTATTTTTAGTGAAGAATACTATTTATTGGCAGGTTTTGAATATTGTAATTTACAGCACTGCGAAGTAAAAATATTCTTATTGAACGTATCACAGAGCTTTCTAATTATGTAAGTCCATGCTGTCCTCTTGCGGATATTTTGTGATTTTTTTTTTGTCTTTGGAAAATTAAACTTGAGTATGTCTGCTTTGTTTGACATTAAACTTATTTGTTAAAAACAAACAGACAAATTACTTACAATTTAACACATTTTAATAAAAGTTTGCCTTGCAGTGTTACGTATATCCTACATGCTTTGCTATTTTAGTCATGATGAATTGCACTTTCAACAGAAATACCCTCAAATATATATATATATATGTGTGTGTGTGTGTGTGTGTGGGTGTGTGTGTGAGAGAGACCCTGGACCACAAAACCAGTTATATATGGGCCAATTTTTTTAAATTGAGATTTATACATCATCTGAAAGCTTTGTTATGATATGACAATATTTGGCTGATATACAACTATTTGAAAATCTGGAATCTGAGGGTGCAAAAAAATTTGCAATGCATATATATATATATATATATATATATTATACTATATTAGTATAATATCCTACATGCCTTTCTATTTTAGTCATGATGAATTGCACTCCATCATATTATATAAAGGTTTAGAATATAATATTACATATAGTTGTCGCAACAGAACCTAAAAAGTCAAACAAATATGAAACAAATCTAAATGATATAGAAAGTGACTGACAGTATTCGGGACAGTTCTCCGCTAGATGGTGCTGTTGTTTATGTTCTTTACAACATGATTATTCTTCGTCCCACGCGTTTAGTCGCGTGACTGATTGTCTCGGAACAAACATCAATGTGTCTTTATCTCACGGGCGGCTCATTGGTAACATGATGAAGCTGGTCTTTTCGGTTAAGCTGGGTCGATATTTAGTTCCCAGACACGCCGAGTTTGTATTTTGACTTCCTTTACCTCCCGACACGTCACTGGCGCCAGTTGGATGGAAAGAGTGAAAGAATAACAAGGCAAGTTATGTCTTTACTCTCTTTGAACAATCTGAAGCACACGAGTGTCTCTAGAAGTACGTCGGTGGTTGTAGTAAGTTGTGGCTGTAACAGGTCCATCCTCTGCAATAGTACACGATGTACATTACGTAAAATGATTTATTTATTTAAAACAGCCTAACGTTAGCCCAATGCCAGAAATGCAGGGCTCTACAAAAAGGAAACAAATATCAGCCACAATCAAATGGAATTTGCTTTGAAGCTTTGGTTGGCTTCAATTTACAGTACTGTTTCTTACCTTCTGAAAATGTTGTTACTAGGAAAATTATTATTTACACCATATGGCCATTAGGATTTAGACAATTCAGTGTAATGTTTTCAGTCATTTGAATGTCTTGTGCAACAGCAGTGCTTGTATTTTTTTAGCTAAATAAAATAAAAAAAATACTATTTTATGTAAAAAGGTAATATCACTAGAGTATATTGTTCTTGTTAATAGAGATAAAAAACAATAATCCATTTGATTATCACAATTTTGCTTAATCGGTTATTGGTTTTTCAATATCAGCTGCTAATATTAAGCACCCAACAACCATTATGCTATTCTTTGTAGTCACATTATTTAGTTACAGTATTTTGTTAAATAGAAATATTAATACAGTAAATGAAAACAATCCTGCATTATTGGACACTTAAAATAATATGTACTGGTAAAAAAAATACCTTGTTCAATATTACGTAGGCCTATTATTATTATATTAGATTGAATTGATTTGCATATCTACACCGTTTTAACAAAAAAGCATTCAGATTTAATTTAGAGAAATGTGATGGAATAGTTGCTTATTGGGAAATGAAACTATGAATCTTACTTGGGCTAGTCTGTGTCATTTAGTGTCCATGAGCAATAGCCTACGCAATGTTGATAGTTGAACTAAAAATGATATGACCAACAAGTGAAATATTCACCAAGCCTTCCGTTAGAGTTTTTTATTGGAAGTTAAACTGTTATAAAGAGAAACATGTACAGTTGGTTTCTTTGACACATATTTCACGTATGGGTTCTAGTGCACTGTTGTTTTAGATTGATCTCTTTCTAATAGTGTAGGATTACTCTAAATACGAGATGAAACCAGAGAGTTTCAAAGGCAATCCTCTACTGATGCATTTTTGCACAGCATGAATCTAGATTTTAACTTGTGACGTGCCTGTGCAAGTTTAGACCTGTTCCTTTGTACTTTCTTTTTGCTGCTCAAACCTGTTTGAGTGTTTGAGTTATTGTTATAGGATGAGGTCATATTTAATAACAGTAACCCTTTGACAGCTCCAATGTAGTGATGACATTAACTAAGTTTCTTAAAATTGCATAATAATGAGCCTGGATCTGTTGTATCCTTTTTCCATATTTTTTTTTTTGTTCATTTGAAATATGCCCTTTAGAGCGATCTTTCATTTCTCATGTCATGCATAAGGAACCCGGCTTCTAGTTTCAGTTTAAAGGTGAAGTGACTCTCTTACTTGGTTTAGACACTGGAACAGACATATAAATGAATGTGTGCTATGCTTCCTGGTGGCTGTTTTTAGATGAACTAAACATGAGACATCTTGTCTGCAGGTAAATCATTAGGGCTGGGCAGAACAGTGAATTAATTTACATATTAAAACCAGGACCTACATATGCATGCACACACTTGCACATTTAAATATGCATGTGTGGTTTCAGAAGTATACCATTATATTAGATCATTAAACTATCCAAGTTTTTGAATAGTTGACTACGCAGGCAAATAAACCTGTAACATTCCTCCAAGTTCGCAGGAATGTAGAAAAATACAGATCGCAGTGATATGGTAAATGGTGTCTGCAACTGCTACAGTCTGTTATCTCATCTGCACACATTTAGTTAGTATTTCATGTCACTCAATACAATAGTAACACTGGAGGGTTTAGAATAATCTCACTGCTTGTTTTAAAAAATTAGTATTGTATTATGTATAAAAACGTCTATTATTCTATATAATTGTCTGTTTTTTTTTCTGTATTGTTTTGGCGCTCACTATTTTGATGAGGTTGGTGCATTTAAAGTAGCCACTAAATCCAGCATTTCTTTACATTCTAAATTATTATGAATTATTTATTTATTAATCATTAATCACATTTTTGGAACATAATAAATCTTTTTATTGTTTTTGTAAAATGCCAGAATTTCTGTTAGATTTATGTAATTGTGTGACACAGTTAGTTGAGGATTTGAGGTTTCTGCAAGGCCAAGTCAGTATACTTTTGAAAATTATATATATAATTAAAATATTAATTAAATTAATATTAAATACTATATATAATTACAGTATTATTTACTTAATTAAATACAATTTCTGTTTCTACTTTCTACTTTAAATATATACATAAATGTATATATTTATTAAATATTATGTATATTATATAATAAATGTATATGTATAAAAGTATATGTAAGGTTAAAATATAAACCTCAGAACCCCCAGAAAAATTTTAATCTTTCTAATATTATATTTTTTGACCTGGCATTAAGGTAATATTGTTGCTGAAAATACAGTTTGTTTTTTTCAATCAATATACAGAAGAATGACCTTATTTCATGCTTGAACAATGACAAAATGAAGATCATAAGCTGGTCTTGAGAGATTCCTACTGGCCTTTAAATCTGCATCTTGTAGGTCCAGTGCAGCGTTATCTAAAAATACTCTTGTACCTCAGAGGGGAAGGGGAATGTCGCCCACCCAGTGAGCATTCGTGTGTTGCGCTTGACAGAGGGAGTATGTGGAAGTGGAATATGAAAGAAAAACGTCCCCGTTTGCTCCCTCCCAGCTGGAGAGAAGCAGAGGGGAGGATGAAAGAGAGTGAGGAAAAGAGAGGTGGAGACTCATCGCTTGACCGCCCAGAACTGAGACTCCTCTCTGTGTTCATGCCACAGTTGATTAGTGACTCTGAGTGGCCTTCCTGTCCTGTCATGCAAGGCCCAAAGAGCCCTCTGGAGCTAAAGTGGACGCTGGACACTGCTGAAAAGAGCGCTTGGCTGTGGTAGAACATCTCGCTTATGTTTTAGTACATTTGTGTTCTGCGTAGGACCGAAATGGAGAGTTCCCATCAGAATCAGGTGTGCCAGAGAGGCAGGGAAGCCATCTGAGGACCTGTTGCATCTATGAGCTGTTGCTTGTGAGATTCTGAGAGGTCTCAGGATGGAGGAGCAACCAGGCTGCCCCAATGTCAGCATTCCCTGCTCCAATGAGCAGAAAGACAAGAAGAAACGCTATACTGTAAGTGACCTCTGATGCTCTTATCCACATTTTGAGAGCTCTGGCTCGCTAAGTTGTAGCACTGGATATGTGACTGTTTTAATCCTTGTCTTGTTAGGTTTACAAAGTAATTGTCAGTGTTGGAAGGCATGAGTGGTTTGTGTTCCGGAGATATGCAGAATTCGACAGACTGTACAACACCGTAAGTAAACTGAGTTGTAGTCAATGTGAAAAAACAGGCAGACTCCACTGTTACTATTATTTGTTTACAGCTATTTTTAAGTGACATTGATTTTGGTTTGGAGCTTTTTTCTAATGAAATATTCACATGTGACCAATTAATGTAAAGTATAAAACTGATAATATTTTTGAAATGTATATTCAAAAAGGAATATGCTTTTATGCTCACCAAGGCTGCATTTATTTATTCAGAAATACAGTAATATTGTGAAATATTATTACAATTTAAAATAAGTTTTAAAAATTAATTTGAATATATTTTAAAATGTAATTTATTCCTGTGATGGCAAAGCTGAATTTTCAGCTGTCATTACTTCAGTTTTCAGTGTCACATGATGCTTTTTACAGGATTTTTTGATTAATAGAAAGTTCAAAAGAACAACATTAATTTGAAATACAAATATTTTGTAAAGTAATGTCTTTACTGTCACTTTTGATCAATTTAATGCATCCTTGCAAAATAAAAGTATTCATTTCTTTAAACAAATCGTACTGACCCTAGACCTTCGATAATAATGTCTTTTTGCAGTTAAAAAAACAGTTTCCTGCTCTGAATTTGAAGATTCCTGCTAAGAGAATATTTGGAGACAACTTTGACCCAGGTATTTTACAGTTCCTTGATTTCTCATGTAATAAAATGCATATTGTTCAGAGCTCACTGGAACTTATGTCATCTCGTGCACATACATTAGTGACTTCGCTTCATTTAGCTTAACAGAGATCATGTGTATTTGCCAAATTAGATTACCCAACAGTGTTCCATACAGAAAATCAACCATGCTAAATCCGCCTTGCCCCGAGCCCATCAAATCTTTGTCCTTGTTTAATATCATGTTATGCTCTCAGACAACGTGGCAGCAAAATGCGTGCATAAATAACAGAATGAGAATGCGCACCCAAGAACCAATTGTATTTAGCTCATGTGCGACCAATTATGTGGTCAGGATCTTTTTGAGTCTGGATCTTTTTGAGTCTGGTCGTTGGAAGCACATGCAAAATTTGTGCACATGTTGTAAAGTCTTCTCCACCATTGGTAAGATTCACTCTCTCTGCTTTTCTCTCTCCCCTTCATTCTCTCTAGATAATTGCTGTCTCGCTGGACAATACAATCCAATTATTTGGTGCACATTTTTACAGTAGTGTCCAATGCTGCACTGAGAGACTTAGGCCATTGGTTTTGATAAGTGACTGATAAATGAGTTATTTCCCATAAGAGGTGATGGTTATCGTGAGTAGTTCTCAAAAATGGCTCTCAGGTCTGTTCTGGTCATGGGCAGCATGATATATCAGACATATCATATGCTTACATAAGCACTTTGGATGAACCACAATCCTACTCTCCTGTATTTTTGCGTAAATGTCACTTGCTGGAAGTTAGGCAAATTAGGCAAATGCCAGTTTGGACAGGTTGCTTGACATCTGCAAAAACCCTGCATGGTTAAAAAAAATCATCCAGACTACATCAAATATGAGTTTACTTGCAATGAGGTTAAGCATGGTTTCTGTTTACCACAAAGTGTTTAGTGCGGTGAATTATTGGCTACCAAAAGCATGAAATTAAAATTCAAGAGACCTTTTGAAACCAAAATTGAACATTATCTTATTTAGCCCATCATGGTAACAATTTTGGCCTGTGCAGTTCATAATAATATTAAATTAAAAGTATATACATTAAAAGTGTAGTGTTGTCTCACTACTTGATGAACTTATAATCATTCAAAATCAGCTCAGAACCACTACTATGCAAATGTTCATAATTTATTTTTGCTAATTTGCACCTATATATTTTTTGTCATTCTTAGAGTTCATAAAACACAGAAGAGCGGGGTTACATGAGTTTATTCAGAAGATTGTGTGCAATCCACAGCTCAGCAACCAGTGAGTATATCAGCCAGTTACTGTTGCTTCAGTTTTTATCACCGCTCACAGTATCAGTACATCTAAATATATGTAAAATTTGAGTGGGCTTTACAATGGAAACATGCCAAAACCAGCCACAACCAAAAATCTCTCTGAACTTTGAGTACAAAGCGGTTCGATTGTATCTTGTGAACCCGTGCCAAATAAAAGATGCTTCTTTTTGATTCTCTGTAAAATTTGCCATGGTTACGGTTCTTGTTACAGCGAGTTGTTGATGTTAGCTCATATTCCTCCTCACAGCTGTGGCTTTGTATCGTCTCAGTCAGACCTCTAACATGTGAATGTTCATTTCAAATGCGCAGTATGGATGTCAAAGACTTTCTGCAGATGGACAAATCTAAAAACTTCTCTGATGCCTCAGAGGATGAAGATGATAAGGTTGGTATATTATGTTTTTAATATATAACATACTGAGTAAGTGGTCTTCATTCTTTTCTTTTTGTCTTGCTTGTTAGCTGTATTCACAGGCATTAAGTGTTATATTTTAAGCATTTTAACATGCTACAGTTATTGATATATTCAGTGAATTATGTTTTTTTTTTTTTTGGAAAATCTTTCTAAGGACCCAATATACCAAATAGCTTGTGCTATAATCTCTATTATGCATCTTTTTTTCTGTTGTTCTGTATGCAATTATGTTTTTGTACTGTCCATGTTTTACTACTGCTTTTAAATGAGTATTATTTAGTTTTGCCATATCTTTTACAGAGTACCTCTACCTCTAGAAATATAAACCTAGGGCCATCTGGAAATCCAAAGTAAGTATTATAGAATTATTTTAAATAATGTTATTGCTTTTGTATAGTGAGAAATATTGTATTTACAGTATGTCATAATTTGGATGCAAAATATCCAACTGGTAGAAATTAATGATCCATATGCTTTAATTTTAGCCTTAATCACTGTGTTTTTCAAAATAGTGCAAAGCCCACTGACTTTGACTTTCTTAAAGTCATAGGAAAGGGAAGCTTTGGGAAGGTAAGATTTCTTTTTAAATATAATGCCTAATGATGAAATGTGTGACTTCCACAGTTTGTGAGAGAAAGTGGGTCAATCCCTTGTGTGTTCATTTTGAATCAGTTACTGAAAGCTCTGAATGTCACTGAGTCTTAATATATTCTGTTTTCTTTGCTGTATGGTTAGCCATATAGTGTTTGTTTCTGAGCCACGGACTCTCCATTTAGGAAGTGAAAGTTTCTCAGTTTTGAAGTCAGAGCTTGTCTTTTTTTTATGCCCATGGGCTGCCGCATTGGAAGGTGAAACTGTTGCTAACCCTCCGTGTTCTCTCCCACACAAAGGTTCTTCTTGCAAAGAGGAAACGGGATGGGAAGTGTTACGCCATTAAAGTCTTGCAAAAAAAGGTCATTTTAAACAGGAGAGAGGTAATGATTTTCTTTGTTTTAATACCTGCTCTTTCTTTATGTTCGCTCTGTTATGTTCTTTGACATTTGATTAATGAATTCCCTTGCAAATTGTTTTTTTCACACCAGCAAAAGCACATTATGGCTGAACGTAATGTGTTGCTAAAGAATGTTAAACACCCCTTCCTGGTTGGACTGAACTATTCCTTTCAGACAAAAGACAAGTTATACTTTGTCCTGGATTTTGTCAATGGTGGAGAAGTGAGTATTTGTGGTTGAGAAGCTCAAGGCTGACATCTGCCTTATCACATCTCAAAAGCCACTATTTGGCAGATTAAACCAATATGTTATAAATATATCTATTGCTGATGCTGACAGTGACATTTGTCATTGTATGACTTAAAGAAAGAGTGTACCCAAAAATGAAAGTTCTGCCATCATTTACTCATCCTCATTTCGTTCCAAATCTGTATGACTACCCTTTTTGTGGAACAGAGAAGAAAGATATTTTTGTTTGTACAGTGAAAATCAGTGGGGACCTCATTGACTTACATGTTGTATACCACCCAAAACATAAGGTCATAGAGTTTAACAGACATAAAAATGAGCAAATGATGACAAATGTTACACTTTTTTTTGGTGAACTATTCCTTTAACAAGGAAATGCAGGGGATTGTCATGTGACATGTAAATCAGATGATGAAGCCAGTGCATGACTGTTCCTAAATTTATGGTCATTGTATTTTGCAGGGTTCCTAATAAGCTCAGTTAGACCACTGGTCTGACTTCCTGTTTTTAGCTAAAAGTCTGCTGACAATATTTTAAACATCAGCTAATGAAACACCACACCAATAATTGTGAGGCAGGCTACAAAATAGACATGATGTAATGGGTAACCTGTCTATTTTCTTCATTTATTCGTTGAATATTACAACTTTTGATTCTTTCCATTACAGCTTTTCTTTCACCTCCAAAAAGAGCGGACCTTTCCTGAACCCAGAGCAAAGTTTTACATTGCTGAGATGGCAAGTGCTCTGGGTTACTTGCACTCTCTTAACATTGTTTACAGGTAAAAGCAGCTTTAGTAAAGGATCCCTTGTGTTATAAATACGCCTGTTTGGTGATTCTAGGATGATGTTTAACTGTTAAAGTGTGTGAGAATTCCCAGAGGCAGTGGAATGTTTAACAGACACATTCTACACCTCCTCCCTCCTATAGTTTTCCCAGTTGCTGCCCAGAACATATTTGAAAAATTTTGATTAGTGAACCGGCTTAACTGTTGTCATTTAAAATTACACTCACGTGTGAAATGACCATAGTTTGCATTCATAGGGTGTGACGCTATATGACCGCAAGGAATTGCTCTTTATATGAATTAAATGCATTATGAATAGCTTGTCTTGTCATATTATAATACCTATAATTCATTGTTACGATTTTTCTGTGTAAAGTTATTTGTAATGTTTTTTTAGTTGAATTGTTCCTGGAAACATATGACAAAATGCTAACAAGTTAAGTGTTCTTGTGTTCCCAGGGATTTGAAACCAGAAAATATCCTGCTGGACTCTCAAGTAAGTGCCCCTCTTTTTTTCCCCGCACTTTTATGAGCGTAGCTGATCAACGTTGAAAGAGTTCCAGGGGAAACAGAGTAATCTACCCTTGCTGTGAAGTATAACAAACTCTTCTGATTTCCCGAGACGAGGTGTACAGAGTGTAGCTTTGGCCAGCCAAATGAAATATTGCAATGAAACTGAAGACTTTTTTAATTTGTAACAATGCTTGAGATTAGTTTGTTTTATTTGTGCATTTCCTTTCGAATCTGATGAAACTGTGTGGTTACAAGGCCCTGACAGATATTCCAGTCAGACTGTGAAGAATAGGCCTTTTGTGTGGTGACATACTTCCTGAAAATGTTTCTGTTGGCATCTTTTGTCTGTTAAGGGACATATAGTCTTGACTGACTTTGGACTGTGTAAGGAGGGCATCTCCCAAGCAGACACAACGACCACATTTTGTGGGACACCTGAGGTATTATATAATATAAATACGATGGATGAATGATGCTTACATTACAGTTCAAAAGTTTGGAGTCAGTAGGATTTTTTAAATAAGAAATTAATACTGTTATTTCAATAAGGACACATTAAATTGAACATTAAAGACATTTGTAATGTTATAAATGTTGTTCTCTTTCAAATAACCCAGGAAAAATGTATTACAACTTTAATAATAACAATAAATATTAAGCATCTTTAATAATAATAAGACAAAATGTTTTTTGAGCACCAAATCAGCATATTAGAATGATTTCTGAAGGATCATGTGACACTGAAGACTGGAGTAATGATGCTGAAAATTCAGCTTTGCAAAGACAGGAATAAATTACATTTTATAACAGATTTGAATGGAAAAGAGTTATTTAAAATTGTAATAATACTTCGTATTACAGTTTTTTTCCTGTATTTTTAATCAAATAAATGCAGCCTTAAGAGACTTCTTTCAAAAACATAAAATCTTACTAACCTCAAACTTTTGTGTATTGCATGTTTTCGATTTTATGTTTGAAAAGTGTTTAACAAATCACTGTGAAATGTTATAGTAAATAATATATTCTTTTTAATTAGTTGTCGAATTTTAAAATAACTACTTATCATGATTCTTATTATTAAATTCTTACTGATTTGCTCATTACACTTATCTAGATAAACCTCATTACATTTTCAGAAAATTAACTGCACATAAACTTTAAGCTTTTGGAGGGTAGAATAACACAATAATTGCTGTCTTGTTGTCACGATAGTATCTAGCTCCAGAGGTACTCAGGAAACAACCCTATGATAACACTGTGGATTGGTGGTGTCTGGGTTCTGTGCTGTATGAAATACTTTATGGGCTGGTAAGTTACAAATAAACCGTAAATTTGTATAGTTTTCTCTGAAAACATAGGCAATGAAGCTTAAATCTTGTTTTGGCTTTATGTCAACAGCCTCCGTTCTACAGCAGGGACACACATGAGATGTATGACAACATTCTTCACAAGGAACTTGTCATGCGCCCCGGGGCATCCACAGCTGCCTGGTCCATCCTTCAGGCCCTGCTGGAGAAAGACCACACCAGGAGGCTTGGCTACAGAGATGACTTTGTGAGCTATTTAGAACTGATGTATCACCCCCTGGTGGATGATTTTGTCAAATATTTCAGTAGCATCTCAATAGGATTTCTCCAGTTTAGTTTCCTATAATATATTACATTCAAGCAGGGAGTGTTGAATTGAAAATGTCTTGGAATATTAAAAAGGCCTTATATGTTATGTCCCATTTGTTGCAGAATGAAGTCAAAGGACATGAATTTTTCTCATCTATTAACTGGGATGACCTTGAACAGAAAAAGCTTCCTCCTCCATTCAACCCTAGTGTGGTAAGACTTAGTTCAACCAAAAATGAAAAATTGCTGAAAATGTACTCACCCTCAGCCTATCCGAGATATACATGAGTATTGACCCCCTTTTTTTCACTTTTGTTATATTGCATTTGCTAAAATCATTTAAGAACAGATTTGGAAAAACACAGAAATTTAGCATATCACATCACTTGCTCACCAATGAATCCCTCTGAAGCTGGGATGCTTGATTAGGAAAGCGTCTATATAAGACCTTATTGCAGAGTCTAAACAGCAAAGGAACTGCCTGATCAGAGAAAATTGTGGCATCAAGGTTACAATTGTGCCAAGGTTCAAGTGGCCTCCAAATGACGTTTGGGACAGAACCCTCCTATCAATGAGCTAATGTGAGAGAGGTGAAGAAGAACTTGTGGCTGAAGAGATGAAAAGAAAGTTGTAGAAAGTCTCACTGAGCGTCGGGGCTTGTGGCCCGAAGAAAGACACATGAAATGGAGTTTGCCATCTCTGCTCTGAAGACCTAGAACTTTTAACTTAAAATACAAGTCCCAACAGTAAGCATGGTGGTGGCCATAATAGGGACAGGACGACTTTGTTTCCTCCACGTTCTCCAGAAAAGAGTCAACAAGACAATGACCCTTCTAAATCAGGAGAGAAATATGCACAGATCAAGCACCGTTTACAAATGAAAATAGTCCAAATCAGTTGTAAATGTCAGTAAACGCCAGGACTTTTCACAACATATATATTGTTACTGTTTAGATTGCTTCTATTACCCTCATTTATAAGTCTTTTTGGATAAAAGTAAATTGTCAGCAAATTTTCATTTTTGGGTGAACTATCCCTTTAACAACATAACTATTTTGCTAAAGTTTCAGAAACATACTGTATGCATAAGTGTATTCAAACATCAAAAGAGTCATCTCTCTTACGTTGTCTTGCAGGAATCCCAGTATGACATCTCAAACTTTGATCCCGAGTTCACAGAGGAAAACGTGCCAAACTCTGTGTGCTTCTCTTCAGGGCAGTCAATCTTCAATGCTAGTGTTATGGAAGCTGATGATGCCTTCCTGGGATTTTCTTACGCTCCACCATCAGAAGATTCTTTCCTGTAAGGGTGGCGCTGCTAATGGCGATCCACAGAGAGCTGAATGAAACGTCTGTGATCGCTCTCTCTGATGAAAGGGAAGAATTTACTGAGCGCAATGTCACGATCAGAGGGTGGACCTTTGTGTTTCCTAACAGAAGTTTTGGGATGCAGGGTGTTTCAAACTTTATTTTTATGCATAAATAACATTATATTTTGTGTAACATTGAACGCCTTCCCTGAGAGATTAGCTCAGGAGCTGAAATATTGATGTTTTTTTCATGAGAATTATTTTCAAGGGCTGATGATATTTGTGAACAAAATATCTACTTTGACACATTCCTTGTTTTGCCCCAACTCTTACACTTGATTGCTTAAATACTGTGCAGTATATGACCAATTATGTTCTTGTAGTTTAGTCTCTTATCAGAAATTTGCTATGGAAAAAATGTTCATATAATGTCAACACAAGCAATTAAAAAATTGCTGATTGACAAATTAATATATATTCAATTTATACTGTTTAAAATGTATGCGAGTTAGAAAATAGGCAGAAGCTGTTTCGAAATCAATTTTTTTGATAAACCCTGTAAGGGTTTGGGTCTTTAACAGCCATAGTACAGTGTGAATTGAACATGTGTGGCTATTTCCATGTTAGAGTTAATAGCGCTTAAATACTGACAATGACCCTGTAATAAACCACTGTTTCCTGCCCTTTGATTATGAGATGACACACCACAGTGCCTACTGACTTATGATACTGTACTGTACAAGTAAACACGTTTTCTTGAATTACTTGGCTGTCGCGTGATGCCTCTCATTTGCATATATTTGCGTGTTATGCTACTGGGCCAGAGATTCGTCCCCAGTTACCAAGCCTTAACTACATTTTATAGAATAATATAATAATGTTTTTAAATAGATGTGGTGCGTTACCAAACGAATAATGCAACGCCTTAAAATGTTTGCTCACTCAGGGCACATATCACATTTGCATATTATGAGCACGAGCTTCCCGCCCGTGTGTTTGTTATCTGGTTTCTAAAGAAAGATAATAAAATATGTAAATATTTGTCGTCTGGGTTACCTAAACTCATTGAATACTGCACCGCCTTATTTTTTTACTTACAGGTTTTAGACGCCTTATTCGATATTAACATTATTCCATTTGGCTAACACTTACATCTCATTTGCATATTGTATATCGCGAGCTTCCCGCCCAGCTACAGAGCTAGCCGTGCATTTCGGAGATATGGAAGGGCTATATTCTCTAAAAGAAGCAATAATCATTTATTTAGACAGAAGTGGTGGGTTAAGTAAACTCATTGAAGACTCTAAAGTTTTTAAAGGTTTGTTTATGAAGATGGATGCATTATTAGTTAATTAGTTAGTTAAATCTACATTAAAATAACTTACCTCAGTGAACAGGAGCTCTTGAGGACGTGGCACGTCACAGAGGTCCACTGTCCACATCGTTTTTATCTGAACTTTTCATTATTACATTTAAATTAAAATAACAAGATGACTGTTTACACACTGAGAAAAAAGGGAAACGTGTCTTTCAGGTGGACAGCAGACGGAGGCCGTGTATCGGTTCAGTTTTGATGTAAATCCCTCAGATGTGCTTGAACTGGACGCCACACTGGGAGACTGTATACTGCACGACCCTGTCAAAGCCGTTTCACTCTTTCAGTCAGTGAGTTTCACAAATACAATACACAAATACCCAACTTATTAGTCCGTTACACCACGATTGGTTATCCAAAATGGCTTAGAGTACATTTACATATCAACCACAGTTTTTTGTTGGTGAAATGTGTGGAAAAGTTAAAAAAGGGGGATATTTTATTGTGTTTAACATATTTACATCTACTGTGTATCAAAACCATGATAGAAACAAACAACTAAGAGTGCAGTGGTTATTTTTCAGGTTTGTTATCTGTCTATAAAAACACTGTCACTTATTGACCAAATAGAAACAGAAAACCAGGTAAGGAGCAGCTTAATTAAATGCAGATTTCACTTATATTTATTTTTTCATATATGTGTGTGTGTGTGTGTGTGTGTGTGAGAGAGAGAATATGGTAATTCACTTTGATACACATCAGTATATCATACTGTAATAGAAAAAAATATGAGTTACATTTTTTCTGTATAGGTTAATGTTGTTTTAAAGCCAACCCACTTGCCACCTTTTCCCAACTATTGTTTGGATCTCTCCGAGTTTCCTCGTGGGTATGGTCCGATGAGACCCTTAGCTTTGGAGGGCCTTGTAATTGCCATGACACGTGTCACCAAATACACACAAGGAGCAAGATTCCTCTGCTCAGAAGAGAAATGCCCTTGCTCTAGAGGTAAGTAATGTTATTAATTTTATGGGCTGTTTTTGTAATTGTTATCCTACACAATTTGTCAATTTGTCCAAAGGGTTTCGTCATATCAGAGTTCATGCACCAGGTGCCACAGAGTCTGCCACAGTTAGGAGTGATTTTACCTGCTTTCTCTGCTCTTCTCCACTGAAAGAGGATGTGAAGTCTCGGGTTCTAGGGGGTGAGACAACAACATTAGTTAAAACATATTAATGAAATATTATATGGAGTATAAACTTGACTCATGGAATTATTAAAAAATCAGTTTGATTGTTTTTTTTTTACTTAATACTTTTATTCAGCAAGGATGCCTTAAATCGATCAAAGGTGACTATCAACATATATAATGTTATTATAATGTCAAAAATTTTAAAAAAAAATCTATTTCAAATGCTGCTCTTTTGAACTTATCAAAAAGTCTTTAAAAAGCCAACAGTTTCCACAAAAAAAAGATTACACTCAGAAATAAATTTCATATAATATTTAAAGGGGTCATATGATGCTACTTTAAAGATCATTAATTTGTGTATTTGGTGTAACAGAATATGTTGACATGCTTTAATGTTCAAAAAACACATTATTTTTCAAATACTGTACATTATTGTAGGTCCTCTATGACCTGCCTCTCTCAAACAAGTGTTGTTTTCTACAAAGCCCCTCCTTCCGACAAGCATAGTCTGCTCTGATTGGCCAGCTAACAGTGCATTGTGATTGGCCGAACACCACAAGCGCATGTCAGAAATGTAAGGCCCGTACCATAATCGCGAGCTTCAGCTTTCAAAGTAAATATAAAACCAGTTAATAATGTCCTTAGTTTTACCATCAGTTCAAGCCTGACAGGGGAACAGAGTCGCGTAACACACACACTGAGATGCTCGTATGTATTTGCAAACAAGCCGCTGTTAAGACGATTTCTGACAGGCTGTACACTCCGCTGTGATGTGACCCTGTTCCCCTCACACACACACACACGATGCGTTACTCTACACTGCGCAAAACTCCGCATTTGAACAGTCAATAGCAAATACTTAAAGGGTCCACACTAAAATTAAAATTTTGTCATTAATCACTTACCCCCATGTCGTTCCAAACCCTTCAACAATCCTTGTGTTGCGGCTGACACAAAAGAGCGTACGCAGTTTGCGTTCAGTGGATAATCTCCAAAATGGCGCTACGGTGATGCGGAGAGACACAGAGGAGACAAATTGTTGAAAAAGTTATTTTTATTTTCTTTGTGTACAAAAAGTATTCTCGTCGCTTAATAAAATTCAGATTGAACCACTGATGGCAGATGGACTATCCTGATGATGCTTTTCATACTTTTCTGGACCTTGACGGTGTTAATTACTTGACAGTCAATGGGACAGTTACAAGCCTCCCGGTTTTCATCCAAAATATGTTAAATTGTGTTCCGAAGACGAACAAAGCTTTTACGGGTTTGGAACGACATGGGGGTAAGTGATTAATGACTAAATTTTCATTTTGGGGTGGAGTAACCCTTTAAACTAATAACAAAACATACTTGCAGTCGCTGATTCAGAAGCTCCAGATTGTCATAGCAAAGTCATAATTGACCCTCTTTTTTTTTTTAGAAATAGCCTTTGTGCATAGCCAGCCTTGTACTCTCCTAGGTTCACAAAACTGTTGTCCATAAAATGCGTTGCACAAATTTTGAACATTTGGGTTGTGCTGTTCTGTTGTAAACAGATCTTAATCAATGAGTCCTAATTGCATCTACTTTCTGAAGGCCAAATAAAGTGCTTTCGCATAGAAACACACAGCGTCTCCCTGACATGGCTGCATCAACACTACTGCGGTTACTGAAACCACGCCTTCTTTATTTGCGTGAACATTTGGGCGGCATTACGCAAATATTTCCACATCGTGACTTAGACATGTGGGGGCGTGTTTGAATGAGGCGTTTTAGCCCGGTCTGGATCAGCCTTCTCTTTTAGATAGAATAAATCCTTTTGTGGGAGACTTTGAGCTTTGTAACTCTGCAGATCTTATACATGCACAAACAGCTACATAACACACTAAAGAAAAGGAAAACAAGAAATCGCATTATATGACCCCTTTAATTACATGAAATGTTTGAATAGAAAACATTTTAATTGTAATAATAGTTTTTACTGTATTTTGGTCAAATAAGACTTCTTTCAAAGACAATAAAAAAATGTACTGACCCGAAATCTTTGCTTAGTATTGTAGTTGCACACTTACTAAAAGACAGGAATTTTTTTTATCCACAGATAAACAGCTAGTTGAGCTCATTCATGTGAGAGCAGTGGATGTTTTGGGAGTTCATGATGCTGCTTCCTTAAGATATCAGTCTGTCACCCTTTTTCTAAGAGGTAAATGCTTTTTGCATCTTAAATTACCCCTTTTTCTTTCTCGTGGTATTGCAAATAATCTTTACTTTTTAACTTACCATTAGGAAATAATCCAGTTAGTTAGAATCGTCATGCCTGTCTGATTAACATGTTTTTCATAATGTTGAAGCAAAGCTCTCAAATAAATAAACTGCTGAAACACATCCACTCACAGTGTCTTTCAGTATTAGATTGGGTGTTCCTGTCTCCTTCAATAATATTTCTCAGTTAGCCAACTGGAGAGACCACAGATTCTCTGGACGGTATTAGCATATTGTGTTGACCTAGTATTAGTTTGGAATTCAATACGTCAGGCTCCAGTTACTGAACATACATGTTAATAAATGTAAGGTACACTCATTAGTTGCTACAACCCATAGTGGAATCATTGTTTAAAAGAGCCTGCAGTGTTTCTCTTGGCAGTTGTGTAGGTGGTGAACATGTTTCTCAAATAATAAGTGAAGACCAGCTCTCAACTGTCATTGTTTTGTTTCTCTTAATGTAATTAGATGAACTGTGCAACTCCATGAGAATCGGCCATCTGTACCAAGTTGTGGGGATTCCAGCTCATGTGCACCAGTGGCCCAATGTAACCTGGAGCGTAGAGGCTTGCAGCGTCCGACCATGGACTCCCAAATGTAAAACCTTGTTTTGACTTTGATGGTATAAAAACAACCAGAATTATGCACAGCATGTCAAAGTCATTTGCTTCTGACTGCCTTTCACAGCCCCCTGTCTGGTTAGCAACAACTTCCAGAACCTTCAGACAGCCATGGCCTGTTCCCCATGGAGGTTTGCTGCCATTGTAGCCAACTCATTCGGTTCCCCGGTGATCCCACCTGGACTCTACAACACATTAAAACTGGGGCTACTTCTTAGTTTGGTGCAAACTGAAGATAATCCAGACTCTCCCAACCACCTGGATGTGCTTGCTCTCACCAGTGAGACTCTAATCATTGACAGGTCCGGGTTTTTCAAATGCACTGTCTCTTTAGATAATGGTCATCAAAATATGATGCATATTATTGCATATTTATTCACAGGTTGATGAGATACAGCCTGCCGTTGGCCTCGCGTGGCATTCATCATACACTGACAGGAGATCTGTTGGCATCTCTGTCTAGAGATGAACATGGAGCTGGTACCGCCAACATCCATGCAGGTTCAGTTTTGCTGGCATCTGGAGGTGTCTGTCTGTTGGGAGATCTCACAAGCTACAAGAAAGACAAGATGGACATGCTTCAGTCTGGTGCCAGTTGTTTAAATTATTTATAATAATGAAGGCACAAGATAGAATACATTATACATGCATTTTAAGCAATCAAGGAAAGCAAACCTATTTTTTCCCCTCAGCTCTCGAAAGCAGAACTGTGTCTGTTTTCATTCCTGCCAAGAAATATGGTGATGATATGGACCAGCAGCTCTCCTTCCCAATCCAGTGCAACTTTTGGGCCCTAGCTGATTCTGCTTCCCCCTCTAAGAGGACAGCCAGATGTGATAATGTGGTGCTGGGTTCTGTGGTGGGTTCATATCCAACTGTATTTATAGTCAAATGGAGCTTTTTCTCAGGAAATGAGACGGGAATGTTATTCTGGGAATTTTATAAGCTTATGGTACATACCACAGGACTGATAAGATGTAGAAAGAATGCAGGAATGCTTCATAGATGACCCCACCTCTTTCTGTATTTGGGAACAGGAACCAGAGACAATGCCATCTATTTTGGGAGAGTTTCTCATTGTACTCATTTGTGTCAGTAGCCAAATCGCACCCGTTACTCCAAATTGTCTAAACAATGACTTAGTGTTATTTTATAGTACTATGTCAGTGCTTCTATATAGAAGTCATGGTTTTGCAGCATCTGCTTATCTTACAGTGATTAAGATTTTTATATAAATGCAGGAAATGGGCTCAGTTCCTCTTCAGCTTGCAGAGTCGTTTGGACTCATAGTCCAGTGTCGAGAGACAAGCAGCAATCATCCACTCCTGTCTATGACGGTGCATACTCTGAGACAGGCCACGTCCCCAGGAGAGCCCCTATATCCAGCATGCATGCAGTTTACAACACAAGACTATAAAGAGGTCAGTCAATGCACACTACAGGTCAAAAATTCTTTCATTCAGCTCAAATTATTCTGATAGGCATTCTGAAACATTTCTTATCTTACAATATTGACTTCCTTTATGAAGGATCAGGTCAACTATTTTAAACTGTAATGATATTTCACAATACTACTGATTTTACTGTATTTTGATCAAATTAACAGCCTTCGTGAGTATAAAACTTATTTTGTTAAACAAAAGCTTTATTCCAAACTTTTTACCAGTAGTATATAATAAACTGTAATTGGGGTACCGTTTCTTTGGTTGTTTGAAACGTCTAGCGATCTTGAGTAACTTACATAATGTGGTTAGAAATGAATATAGCCTGTTTTTTTGCCCCAGCTCTTGGCTCATGCAAGGCAACTGAAGGTGGACATGAGTCCTGAGGCTGAAAGGATGATCCACAGCTATTACATGGCCAGTCGCAGGGTTCGCTCAGACTCAACACAGAGATCCACCGTTTCTGTCACTTCTGTCAAACTGCTGTAAGCTCTACAAAAACAAAATACTGACAACTACACGCGGCTGCCTTATTATACCACTAGGTGGAGCAGTTACATAAGTCTACAACTTTGTGTAACAAATATTTATAGCATGTCAGTTTAGAGAGTCTTTTCCAAGACTGTAATATTTGGCTAATGAACAGCAAACAACTGGTAGAGGGGAAAAAAAATAAAAATAAATCAAATTGCATTACATAAGCCTCTTCAGTTATGCAGAAGATGAAGCACACCATAAAAGTAGAAATATGATCATTTCACACACAAATTACATTTTCTGGTTCTGGCAGGATTGCTCTGGCCCAGGCTCATGCTAAACTCAGTCTAAGAACACAAGTTCTAGAGGAAGATGCAGTCATTGCAGTTCTGCTGTGCGAAAGTTCAGTCACCCTAAAGCATGGTTAGTTTCACATTTATTTCTAAATTCTGAACAAATACAAAAAAGTAAAATGTTCCAATGAGAATTTATTTCAATATGTACATTATCATAACCCATTCACCTTTTAGCACTTCATTACTAGTTTATAGGATCAAGCTCCTGTTACAGTGAGAGCATGTTCCTGAGTTTGGGAATGAGAAAGTTTGTCTTGGGAATGCAGGGGCCTCTGCGCTTGTTTTTCCACCCGATGCAGTGTTTCCCTGTGCTCTCCGTGACCTGGACTCCTTGCACCAGAGGGACCTTACGCTGGAAGAATCCCGCACGCAGATCTTGCATTTTGTGCAAACCTACGCAACCTGCACAGTAGAGGAATGAACAAAAAGGTATTACACGAAAAACATTTTTCATGGCAAGAAAAAAAAAAAAAATAAAAAGACAAATTTGGTAATCAACTGTGCGTTTGCATCAGATAGTCACAGTGTCAGCAACCCAATCTGGTCTGATGGGTAAACGGCAAAAATGTGATTCATCATGGCAACAAGCATACATGGTCTCCAAAACACACAATTAGCAGTTAAGGAAGAATTAGGAAATTCTCATCAAGCAATTACAATGAATACCAAAATTTTATTTTTTTTAAGTTACCATTCTTAATTCATCTGCGCTTTTCAGGTCACTGTTTTCTAAGAGGTGATCCTTGTACCTGGTGGGATGAAAAAAGCAGGACATATTTAATGCTGGTGAAATCTTAAATGGGGTACTGGTTAGTCAACTGTGCAGTTGCTTCAGATAGTCACAATGTCAGCAAACCAATTTGGTCAGATGGGTAAACGGCAGAAATGACAAATCATCACTGCAACAAGCATTTTGTCTTAAAAAAAAAACAATCTAATTTGCAAAAAAAGTGTTAAACCTCACATTTAAAGCAACTACAATAAGTACACAAAATTACCAGTTATTTTTCATTTGCACTCCTCATGTCACCGTTGTCCAGTGGCAATTATTCGACCTGGTGGGAGAAGTAGGATAAATTTAATGCTGGTGAAATCTCAAATGGGATACGGAGTAATCAACTGTGCGTTTGCATCAGATAGTCACAGTGTCAGCAACCCAATCTGGTCTGATGGGTAAACGGCAAAAATGTGATTCATCATGGCAACAAGCATACATTGTCTCCAAAACACACAATTAGCAGTTAAGGAAGAATTAGGAAATTCTCATTAAGCAATTAAAATGAATACCTAAATCATTTTTTATTTTTTTAAAGTTACCATTCTTAACTCATCTGCGCTTTTCAGGTCACTGTTTTCTAAGAGGTGATCCTTGTACCTGGTGGGATGAAAAAAGCAGGACAAATTTAATGCTGGTGAAATCTTAAATGGGGTACTGGTTAATCAACTGTGCAGTTGCTTCAGATAGTCACAATGTCAGCAAACCAATTTGGTCAGATGGGTAAACGGCAGAAATGACAAATCATTGCAACATATTTTGTCACAATCTGCAGCAACTACAATAAAACAAAAAAAAATTACCAGTTATTTTTCATTTGCAATTCTCATGTCACCGTTGTCCAGTGGCAATCCTTCGACCTGGTGGGAGGTAAAAAAGTAGGATAAATTTAATGCTTGTGAAATCTCAAATGGGATACGGAGTAATCAACTATGCAGTTGCTTCAGATAGTCACGGTGTCAGCAAACCAGTTTGGTCTGATGGGTAAACGGCGAAAATGTGACATTCATCATAGCAACAACAAACAATTAAAAACATTGCATTTAAAACTATTATAATGTATATCCATTTTAAAATTACCAGTTTTTATTCATCTGCACTTCTCATGTCACCCATTTCCAGTGGCAAACACCATGATCCCTTCCATTGGCTGCAGCAATCTTCATCTGGCTCCTTTGTGATTCAACAACAAAAAAAAGGATCGATTTAATTTATAAATTTAAATTTAAGAAAAAACAAAAAAGACAGAAGGATTAGACCATTCTAAAAATGACAACCAATTACCCATGTTGTGTTTCAGCTATTGATTTTGTGCTCCAAATAAGCAGTGCTGAGGGAAGAGCCAGTATATAAAATTAAATTCCACCTCAAAAAGATGACTGATGAACTAGAGGTCAAAAGGCACATGTAACACAGCTTGAGAGTAGACCCTCCCACAGCAGCACAAAGGCCTGGGCAGCGCTAGTTCAACTCAAGGTCAGGACCTTTACCAAGACCACAGCACCTCCAAGCGAGTCAAAGCCCTGATTACCCAATGCAGGTCATAGAAGACCATTCCCAAACCAGCCAGGCCACACAGGGGACGGCAGACCTATGCCGGACAGAGCACAGTCCTGCCGACAGCAGAGCAAATGGCAAAGGAGCAATTTATCACCAGATCTGGGACACACCTGCCAAAATGATTTATAACAGTCCTCATGGGATGCTTAAATCCTTTTTTTAGGATAGGTCATGATTACAACATGATTTGGCAAAATCATGTCAATTTGTGTAGAAACGGCCACCTTTACAATATTGATTGTGCGCTCCCAGAAGGAACTTAATACATCATTTCAAAACTAGTTTCTGAAGTCAATGTAAAACCTGCATAATTTTTTTTATAATTAATTATCCCATTGCGAAAAGGAGAACTTGACAGTAAAAGTATATTTGGGCAGATCTGCTTTGCAACAGGCGACTTTTATCGAAACATACTTTTTTTTTCTCCAGGTAACGTTACTGCAAGGATCCTCATTAGGTCACTCATGAGATATAACAGTTAGAGCGATTCATGCCTTACGATCCATTGATACAATACAATGCTTTTGCAAATTGCAGTAAGGGGCAAATGCTTCAAATTCTAGTTAATAAAGACTAATTGTGCTTCTACGCGCGTGCTGACTAACCACGTGGCAAAGCCAGGATGCAAAAACCTCTACACGAGCCTATTACCTCATGAACAGCTCTACAAATAACTGCAATGATATTTTATTTTCAACTTATGTTAAAATGCATCGACACAATAATTATTTGAAGTACATTTACCTCAAGTTATACTGCATCGTGTAGGACGTGTGACCAGCTCCTTCCGCTCTTGGGAAGAAAGGACGTGACGCATGCGTGCTTCGCGTTTTAAAGGGGAACTTCCTGTACGAGCAGCACATGCGTGTTGGGTATTACTGAAATCTGACGTGCTGTGTTAAAATGCTATCGGATTGATGTGTTTAACTCATGCATGCGTTTATGACACGTTTATATATAAAGCACTACCAAGAGAGTACTTTGTTTGTTGATTATATTTAGTGCGCTCCCAACAAAGTTTTCGTTTGATGAAAATCCTTATGAAATTACAAAACTTGAACACACACCACACACACACACATGTATATATGCATGCTTTATATTACATTAAATGCATGTCATAAAAATGTACTTTTAGTCAGAATTTAATGAACTTATGATAAGTTGTTATGACCCAAAGTTTGTGTCTGAAAACAAATGTCCAAAGCCACGCATTTAATAATCATATCCAAATAGTTAGCTTCTCTTAAGCATAAGATTAGAGTAAATAGATAAAAGATAATCCATTTAGTCCCATATTATATACAATATATATATATATATATATATATATATAGATAGATATTTATATATAGGCTATAGATAGATAGATATGTCCAAAGCCATGCATTTAATAATCATATCCAAATAGTTTTCCTCTCTCAAGCATAAAATTAGAGTAAACAGTGTAAACATTTAAATAAATAGATAAAGATAATCCATTTAGTTCCAAATTATATCAATAGTACGCTCTGGTATATAAACTTTAAATCTGAAGCCCAAACTTTAAGCATAAAATGTTAAATCTCTTTAGAGGGTTTACAGTTTTAACATTATTCAGCCTTTAACAAACTTTCAGTGACTTCTTGATTAAGAATTTTAAAGATGTTTAAAAATTGTTTCCATGAGCATGTTGCCATAACATGAGATATATTAGAACTGTAAGTGAAGACAATAATTAAAAAAATATTAAAATCTTCGATATATGTATTTAAAAATGTATTTAAATCTTCTGATAATGTTCAGTGCATGACAAATATTTTAAACCATGAAAGTTTTTGTTGGGAACACATTATTTTGCACATTGTGAAGGGTTTATATTAGAAAACATTAATAATAAACCTGAGATCAGTGTAATTTTTAAGAATGGTTTTATTCACTATTCCACATGTGCTATTCACATGAAAAAGAGAAAAGAGGGAAGGGAGGAGAAAAGAGGACGATGATGCTATTGTTGCGATTCTGACAGACACTTCACATGACGAATGTTAGGTTATTCACACATGCATTTAGTGCAAATAACAGAAAGTGCATAGCGACAGCTCAAGCATAACAGCTCATTAACCCCACACACGAATTTCAGACAGAGTACAAGTACAGAACTGCAGAAACAGAATTCTGAGCAGAAACCCACAGTTAAAAAGAACACAATTTGTTTCATATTTTAATCTTATATACATATTTGAAATAATTAGGATATATTAATATGCACAATACTCATTTGTCCGTATGGCACAATAAGAATTTCAATGAATTTGGTTCATTTGCCGCGTAAAACAACCATGTTACATTTTACAGACTGCAACAAAATTACTAAAACAATAGCTTTAATTTTCCAACCTTCATTTTTCATCATTACCAACAAAAGTCTTATGTGCAAACGATCTATGTTTGAGATGATGATGTAGATGCCCCTTGATTTTCATTTGAGTTACCCAGGAACTGTCCAGTGGCACCGACATATAATCTTGAACGCATCGGCCATTTCTAAAAGAAAAAAAGCGACAGAAACATTTAGTCAACTGTTTTTAAAATATGAATTGCCATGCGTAAAGTGGATATTTTCAACTTAACCTTAAAGTCTCCTATTCAAAACTTTTAAGACTAAACAAAAATGTTTTGTAAATTAATTAAAATGTATAAAATCTCACAATATTTTCGGCGTTACAGTTCACTTTAAAATATAATTCGACTTACTTTCACAGGATGTAAGTAGCCATCTCCCTTAAGTGAGTTCAAAGCTTCAGTTTGTTTTGTGTTGTCCTCTTCCATCCCTTCTTCTTGCAAGGTTCTTGTTAAATGCGCTATGTATGTGGTTGCCAATATCAAGACGTCGAGTTTGGAGAGTTTGGTGTCCGGTGGCACCGACGGCAGTGTTCTCTGTAGCTCGAGGAACGCATGTCTGAGCGTCTGGACGCGACTCCTTTCGCGCGCTGCGTTGGCTACCGCGGGTCTCCCTCTGCCACCGAGGCCACTAGACGGGACCACCCTGGAGCGGGACAGGGCCTCTGCGCGCCGGCTGTCCGCTGAGAGCGTGTCAGGACTGGGGCTCGAGTTAGGGCTTGATGCGGGACTGTCATCCATAACTGTCACAGAACCAATGCCATCCATACGGATCGACTGTCTTCCAACCATTGAAATCACTTTTTAACCTGGTTAAAATAATAATTTTTCAAAAAACAACAACACTTAAATAAATAGCCAAACAGGCACTTTTATTCAAATATACGAGAATAATAGCCTATGTCAAAAACAGGTTTAAGCTATAAGGCACTCATTAAAAACTTTTGTAAAAACATTTTTCGTCAAGTGAGCCAGAAATCTCATGGCCAGTATGAGTCATTCAATGTCAAAGAAAGAAATATTAGACTAATAGACGCCTTCAGTGTTTATGTTTTTCATTAAATCATTTCAGCCGAGAACATGCAGTTTTAATATAACAATTTTAAGAAGAATTGGTTACATTGTAGGTCATGAGAAGTTATTAAAATGTAAATAACATACCAGTATTATTGTTACAAGTGCTGTCCTATAAAACACACATTAATGCATGAAAACCTCCAAAGCTCGGCAAAAAATCCTGTTTAAAATAATCCTTTTCTCGTTGCAAAAATATATATAACCAGTCGTGGTGCTGCGCGTGAAAGATACGGATATATGTCCGCGCACACGCACTGTCCTCACCTGAATGACTGCGTAAAGTCTCCTGAGCCTCTAATTTATCGGGGAACACAAAGAGCTGACAAGTGTTTCACTCCGGTGCAATTAATCATAAGCCTTTAAAACTCTGGCAACTCGAGCCGTTCTCCACTGTTTTCCCGTCGCATCGGTCGGTAGGAGGGCACAGTCCATTTTTCGACGCCAGAGGCAGCATTTATTCGGTCCACCCAGAGTTGCTTTGCAAACCACAACTTCTGAATATTATATGAAATGTTGTTTATTCATAAATAAATAAATACCCATTTCCTTTTGATTGGCTTTGTTTGGTGAAAACGTATGTGGTTTGTGAGACCCAAGCATTCTATTTTTAAGCTGCAAAACAGATTCTATCAGATCATCTGCACGGTGCTCTTAACTCCTCTTTAACATTTTGAAAGTGATATTGATATTATAATTTTGAGCCGCAGACATCAGCTTCATTTCCTGGGACAAAGCCAATAAATAAACTCTAAACACTGCAATCAACTGCATGCTTGAGGAAATTCTTGTGAGACTCCTAAATTAATCATTCTGTTTCCCGCAAACGGAGATGTGGGAGAATTAATGAATGGAATTATTCATAACATGTATATCTGAGACTGTTCTTAATAAACATTGTTTTTGTAAGGATGAAGTAACAGTATTGCCCCCAGGCCAATAATTATGAGCAGAGCAAATGAGGTTAAGTAAGCTTCTCTGTCTAATTACTCTACATCTTTCAGAGGTTATGGTGTAGATATTAGTAGATATATATTATACGCAGGAATTGCATTCATGCATTACTGTACTCAGCGCGTATATATATGTCTAAACGTTATAGAATCAGTTTTATATTTCATATGAATACAGTTCCAGTCTAGAACGCAGTGTCCATGATGTTGATAAGCTTGCTGGATAATGTGCAAGTTGAAATGAAGCCTCAGTAAAAAGAAAAAAAGGTATGAATCTAAATGATAAATGTGCAATTATAATGTAAACTACTTTTATTTTTTAAATTAATTTATAAGTAATTTCATGCTTTAAATTAGATAATTTCATTAGCTAATTTAAAGCATGATGCAGTGAGATTGGAGCGTTAATTTGTTGAAGCACTCCATACTTTAACAGAGAAATATAATAAATATTTTAAAAATAAAAAAACCCAAAACAATCAAAAAGTATGTTTGATGTTATTACCAAACAGACTAACTAAAACGCGTAATCTAACCTCAAACAGAGAAAATTAAACTACATATGTAGTATGCGATTTCAGACATTTTCAATGACACATAAAATCTCATTTGAGATTTTGCTCTTACCTATAATGTAACTGGAGAAAAATGAAATCTATTCCATATTTTTATTATATTAAATGAATAATATTACCTAATGTATATATCTATACATCCTAAAGAATAATGTACAAAACATGATGGTATTTAAAAATACTTTTCAGCATCTTGCAAAGTAAATTTATTAAAAGCAAACACACAGACAAATATTTAAGAAATACAATTTCAGAATTTCAAACAGAATATGAAAATGCAAAATAGGCAGTGTACAAGAGAGTGTATTCTTACACAATGGAGAAGCTGCTCAGAAATTCCCATTTTATAAAAGTGTCAGAGCTTTACTGAATGTTTTCCAGAAAAGTCCAAACACACAGATGACAAGCTACGTGTGTATGTGAGCGATTGACTTTTGACTTAAATTTATAAAGCCAAAAGGACACTGATAAAAGGTTTTTAATCAGTAGTTTCAGATTTTCAGAGTCTGCCAGTCCTCACTGGAATATATATCCCTCTTGACCTGTGAACACACCAGAACAATCATGAATTAAATTAAATAAATGAAATGCTGTAAATTACCACAAAAGTACCCCACAATATTTGTTGACTTTCATGCTTTTGTGTTTTGTACTAATAGTAATAAAAACAGCCTAGAACATAATAAAATGCTGGCACACATGCTTTAAAACATGCTTCTGTAAATTATGACTAAACATCCTTCTTTTACTGGACCCCTATAATAGTAAACAGCTAATTAAGGTTTTAAACAACTGTCATTCAGTATTATCATTCCTATTACTCACACATTAGTGCTCATGCTCGTTGCAGTTTTTTCTTATAAGTACAGAAACATTCAGTTCATATTTATTGTAGTTACATCAACAAATCATTTCTGCATTTCAGAGGCACACTGGTAAATCAACTGAAATGATAACTATAGGATTAACGTGTAGGACGTCAGACATCAAAAGGGTATGATTTGTGCAGTATAACTGTAGATGATGTCACATTCCGCAGCGCAGCACAGAACTATGGTTAACCTCAGGCCAGTCTAAAGGAGAAAGCTGTTTATTTGCATGGGTGGGAAAAATAAGACTCATACAACTTGACAAATAGCAGGCATTTATCCATCATGTCTGAAGGCAACATGCAACCCTACTCTGATAGCATTTATCTCAGAATTTATTTCCTTTTTTTAATATAAGATGAGTTGTAAGTATTTGATAAAAATAATAAAAAATAGAATATATATATATTTTTCCCCACAGATTATGTAAAGAATAAGGGAGTCTTGTTAATAGCACAGTAGACATTTTTGATTGTTCATACCTTCTTCCTCTGCTGTCTCCTTGTGCTTGGTCTGTCCGAAATGTAACGCCAGGCTTCCCATATTCTGACGGCTTACTCAGAGAGCTGCTGCGGTCATGGGCAAAGGGATGTTGGGGGCCCACGCGAAAATCAGCTACAGCAAAACACGGGTTAGTCACACATTGTCATAGAACTGACACAAGGGATATGCAAGGCTTACTTAACCACACAATGGCAGAATGGAGAAATGTGTTAAAAGCAAGAAAATCTTGTGGATACCATAAATGACTGGAAAATTAGAGAACAAAATGAAAGTGAAACTGCAGTGCACTCAGCACAGAAATTCAGTAAATTAAATAACAGTGACATGTTAGGGCACTATTTTGTAAAGTCATATACTTCAATAATATATTTAACATTTATTTTGAGCCTCTTTAATTCATTAATGGAAATAATTGAATAAAAAATTAAAGAAAACAAAAAAATTGCAGCAAATATTCATACTTGTAAGTGGATTTGAGATTTGTTCTTTGATGTCTTTTCCATCATCTAGTTTCTTCTTTGCATCTTTTGAGGCTTTCCAGTTGATTAGAAACTGCCTAGACAGCTCATTTATTTGTTTTCCATCAAGATCCTCTAAATACCAAGAAAAACACTGTTTCTGTGCATAATTTCACTAAATAATTAAATAAAATTCATAAACACAGTACAAAAATAATTGTTATTGAAATAACTGTAATTAAAATGCCAAATGTCATTGAAATGTTATTAAAAATGATAATACATAAAAATATAAAATAAAATAAAAATCAGAATAAAAATAATTAAATTACATAATGAAGGACAAAAACGTCATTCAGATTTATTCAGAAGGTCAGTGATTCTTTCAGCAAAAATAATAACATTTTAAATGACTCCATACTAGGGCTGTCAAATCGATTAATCACATCCGGAATAAAAGTTTGTGTTTACATAATGTGTTACACAATATTATATATGTATATATAAATGCACACATATACATGCATGCATGTATGTGTGTGTATTTATATATACACACACATACATTATGTAAACATAAACTTTTATTTTGGATGCGATTAATCGATTTGATAGCCCTACTCATCACAAGTTAGCGATGCTATTTCTCACCTAGAATTTTGCAGGCAGTTATTAGTCTGTCCCTGTATTTAGGTTTGTGACACACAGGATTTCTATTGAGATCCAGTAGCCGCAGTTGAGACCACTGGCTGAACACTGTCTCTAATTCCTGAAAGCATGAATAAAGGCATTACATTTGACTTTGAATCAGTATAAAATAAAATAATTAGTAGACACGGTAAATTACTATAATCTTCTCAAAATTTTCCTAAAAAGTTGTTGCATGCTGGAAAAATCCTGCAACACTAAAGAGATTTTGCAGATTTAACAGAAGATGTGCATGGTTAAAAATGATCAGGGCATTATATTTAAGACTAAGAAGCCACAAGCATAAAAACAAAAAAATGCAGAGGGTAAAAAGTATAAACAAGACATCAGCTTGTTTTAATAAATACTGTCACTTGGTCTGCGTGACTAACAAGTTCCCCTGGGCAGTAGTCCTCAAGCATGTTGCCTGCAGTGTATGTTTATCTAAGGACACATTAATCCAGGCTGGAAATATGAATACTCTCTGGACACGCTCTGATTGTTCATTGCCTTCCTGTCTCAACTAAAGTGCTTCCACTTTTTGGTCCGCGTGCAATCAGCTCTAGCGGGACCCCAGCGAGCCGCGCGCTCTCAGGCTTTGATAAATGATCGTGTCAGGTCTGTCACTCTGAGGGCTTGGCTGGGAACTGACCAGCGCCAAATTGCCCTCCCATGCGCGGGAGTGCTGAATGCACTCCTGACTGGGCTCTTTCCAGCCCCACACTGGGTTAATGATGGCCAGTTATGAACCTGTATTTGACCAGCGCTTCGATCCCTATCTGCACTGTCTGGCCGTGCGCCACTAACAGCCTCTGCAGTACCCATTTGTCACTCGGCTGACTGCCTGTCATAATCTATTTTAAAAATCCATAATGTTTCCTCTGGAATTGGACCAAACTGTGTAAGGGAGGAATTGATCCTTTGGGTGCTGTCGTCGCTGAATCAATAGTGGCAAAGGGGTTGTATAAATTAAAGGTGATATCTGCTAAACATGAAAGCTTCCTCTGACACATGGATCACTATTATCAGTGACAGTTGCTGAGAGGATTGTCTTTTGAGCTGTTGGACAAAGTTACCAAGCTGCTTTTCTACAGAGGCGTTCAGAAAGTGTTCCTTCACCATTTTTTTTGTCACTGAATGTGTGATATCAATAGGCTGGAAAATCCCTTTTCCAGAAAAGGTTACTTTTCAGCTTTAGTTTCACTAAATGTTTGGCTCAAATGGGTTTTTAATACAAGGCTGAAGTTATAAGGGGCACTCAGTGTATTTCAGAGGAAAATCAGTTCACTAAGGAAGGAGGAAAACTTGTGCTTGTTTAAATTGTCAGCAGAAGCTGTCCCTGGAGACCGGCCCGCTGATTTGTTGAATAATTCTGACCCTGTGCAAGTCTGGAGACTGCTGGAAGGATTTGTAGGATTAGGTTTTGCACTGCTCTGCCTCTATCATTTCACACTTCATAGGAACATACAACTCTGTCATGTCTAAACAGAACAAAAATTATTTATAAGTATATTTTTTATGAAAAAAAATCATATTTACCTTTATGTCCTGTAGCTGGTTATCTGTAGCATAAAGATGGGTCAGTTTTCGGAGAGGGGCCAAGTCCCATATTTCATCAATGTTATTTTTGCTGATATTTAGAATGCACAGAGTTTCCTAAAAGAATTCAATATTAATATAATTAATAATGCACTTTAAATTTAAAACCAGTCCCACTTCTGGTGAGCCGATGAAGATTTCACTGTGTTCGTAAAAGGAGAGCATTTAGGAATCTTTTGGCAGAGAAAAAATTGGGTGCACTTACACTTGCAATTTCATTAATTATCAAAATAAACAAAATTTCCAACTTTTCGGTTTGTTTTCCCATAGCCTGGGCAGTAAACACTCCCTGTTGATCTGTCAGACAAGGAGGCAGCCACAGAGACCTCTTTTACCCTCATCAAATTTTGCACAGAACTGCTTTGATACACATCTTGGTCCAAAAGTCCTACGTCTCTCATCTGATTCTGACAGCAAACTTACAGGACAGTGCTATATCAATCTTAATATAAATTGCACTAGATTGTAGATACCATGAAACACCCTCTGTTAAGCTTTTCACTGAGGTGAATGTTAAAGCAATGAGCTACTCACAGAGAGGCTAGAAATGGAACGGGGGTCAAAGACCAGCTTTTCTCCACGGGGTAGTTTCTGACCTTCCACATGCAGCTCCTTCAGGCTTTTCAGCTCATCTAATCCCTCCACCACAGTGATGCTGTTTCCTCCCAAGAACCTCAAATATAGAAACATTAGTAGTTAACAGTAACATTCGTGGCCTTTTGCTGTATGTACTGTATATTTTCAATGGAAAATATTAACGTCACAGTTCAAATTTCAATGCAAGCAGGAATTAATTAATATGCTTGTACTATCATATACTTACAGTTTGGAGAGCTTATGGAGAGATGAGAGGTTCTCTATGCAAGATATATTGTTATTTTGCATATATAAGTGTGTAAGGTTTGAGGCAAATCCCAAATTGCAGATTTGTGATATTTGGTTGTCATATAGATACAGGACTGTGAGGTTTCTGCATATTGATAGATCATCCTACAAGTTAAAAAGGGGAAAAATAATCAGTAAACAAACTACTCAAAAGTTTGGAATCAATTATTATTTTTGATGTTTTTAAAATAAGTCTCTTATGCTCACCAAGGCTGCATTTATTTGATCAAAAATAGAGTAAAAATGTAATATTGTGACATATTATTACAATTTAAAATAACTGTTTTCTGTTTTAATAAATTTTGAAATTTATTCCTGTGATGGCCAAGCTGAATTTTCAGCAGCCATTTCCCTAGTCTTCAGTGTCACATGATCCTTTAGAAATCATTATTATTCATTAGAAGTCCTTTAGAATTCATTCTTAATCAAATTCTTTTTATTATCAATGTTGAAAACAGTTGTGCTGCTTAATATTGTTTGTGGAAACTGTGATACATTTTCAAGTGTCTTTGATGAAATAAATTTTTTACCATAATTATTGATCAATTTAATGCATCTTTGCTGAATAAAACATTACATTCTTAAAACAAAACATTTTAATTGTACTGTAATATTTAATGGAAACTAGAACATTAAATAGAATTTTAATATGTTTGAACTAAAAACTTACAATGTCTTCTATACTTTTGTTTGAGAAGTTGAGATGGGTCAGTTTCTTCAGATACTGCTGGAGAGATTCGCTTCTGCAGGCTTTTGCGTAATTGCTTGATTTTGAGATCAGATGCACTGTTAGACGGACCATAATGAATCAGTGTGCAAAAATATCACAGGATAGATTTCTCTTCTGCAGCACAGCATGTCAAGGGAAGAGGAAGATTAATGAGAAAGCACTAAAAACAATGCAAGAACATATAATCGAATACATTTTAAAGCACTGACCTCTAAATATGTTTCTATATAGATTTTAATCAGAATGTCTTTAAATGGGGTTTAAAGGTATAATTGATGGGGTGACCATTATTTCTTTGATGATATGTACTTTAAAGACAGCATAGTCAATTGACCCTTAAACCTTTGTCCAAATACATATTATTTTTGAATAGTGGGAACGAGGCCAAAGGTGAAATAGACATGTGACCTGACCTAAGATTAACATAAAGGGATATCTCTTCTCCCAAGAACAAAAAAACTAACAAAAAACACCTCAATACTCTAGAGATATGTATTGTCTGTAAGCTTGACCCTGCACATCTGCAATGCTGTATTATATAAAACCAGTAAAGCTAGACCAACAGTAACACCTTACCAGAAAGACCTCCTTGGAAAGACCTTGGATGATATTTTACTCCATATGTTTCTATACTGTCTTGTCAACCACAGACATTGAACACTAGGACAGAAGTAAAGAGAATACATACATCAACACATGACAGCAGGTCGGGTTTACACTTGATCTCAGAGCAGCAGACTATGGGGAGATGACATGGAGAGCCTCTTAAAATCAATAACTTTCTGTGGTTATACTCCAGGGAACTGGATGGAGACAGCGGTTTGCCAATCATTATAATATATTGCAGTATATTTAACAATATATTGAAAATGTAACTGTTACACTCTTATTACTAATAAACAAAAAGACAAGCAGATTAGGCTACTATTGGCATTCAATTATAACCGCGAACAGAAAAGGCACCTACAGTAAAATGAAACAGCACTGCATCTTACCTGAATCCTCAAATGATATACATTAACTGTCGTCTGCTATGAACGCAAAGTGGTTTGCTGCTGTAAAGTCTTTCTCTTGTCTCGGCTTTGTTTAGGAAGTGAGAGCTGATGTTGCCATGGCGACGAGACGCGAGCGCAAGGTCAGTTGTTTAGAAGCACAGAATTTGTGCATTCTCAACACAAATGGTAAAACAGTTTTTGTTTTAAATTCCGTGTGAATTTTAGAACAAGATGTTCATCGCATGTACTGTTGTGTGAAAAATGTGAAAGAATGTTTTTACTGATGTTGTTAAAAGTTATTTGTTCTATTACTAAAAGCTTTAGTAGCCTAATTAAATCAAGCTAGCGCAGGTGTTTGTTATCAATAGTTTAAGGAATTAAAGTTTAAAATTAATTAAAGGAATAACACAAATGAACTACTGAAGTCTGTTTTTTATGTCTATAGTTGTTATTTGACTGAAAAAAGAGAGACAGAGAGAGAAGCCAAAAATATATTTGTAAAAAATATTATTATTTTTAATAATAATAATTTATTATTATAAATACATTTATTATTTTATTTTAAAGGAATAGTTCATGCAAAAAATAAAATGTTCTAAAAATGTACTTGTTCTCAGGCCACTGAATTTGTGGATTTTGGCCTGAAGTTGTAGCGAGAGAGCGTTTTTGCTCTTGTGATGATGACCAGTGTTTTATTCCATAGAGGATTAAATTAAATAAATCATAAATTCAGCCAAAAAATGTATTCACCATCAGGTCATCCAAAATGTGGATGAGCTTTTTTCTTAATCAGAACAGATTTGGAGAAATTTAGCATTACATCACTTGCTCACCAATGGATCCTCTGCAGTGAATGGGTGCCGTCAGAATTAAAGTCCAAACAGCTGATAAAAACATCACAATAATCCACATGACTCCAGTCCATCAATTAGCATTTTGTGGAAAGCTGCATGTTTTTAACAAACAAATCCATCTTTTTTTTTTTTGCATTTATTAGGACAGGACAGTATGTAGACAGGAAGCGAAGTGGGAGAGAGAAAGAGGGGGTCGGGATCGGGAAGGTCCGCAAGCCGGGACTCGAACTCGGGATGCCCGAAGAGCAATGGCGCTATATGTCGGCGCACTACCCACAAGGTTATTGGCTCTTATAAAATAAAGAGATTAAAGGGGTCATATGATGCTTTTTTAAAGATCATTATTTTGTGTATTTGGTGTAACAGAATATGTTTACATGCTTTAATGTTAAAAAAACATTATTTTTCAAATACTGTACATTATTGTAAGTCCTCTATGCCCCGCCTCTCTCAAACGCTTCACAAAGTTCCTCCTTCCAACAAGCGCAGTCTGCTCTGATTGGCCAACTGGCACAGTGCATTGTGATTGGCCGAACACCGCAAGCACTCGTCGGAAATGTAACGCCCCTTTCCATAATCGCGAGCTTTAGCTTTCAAAATAAAAGACAGTTAATAATGTCCTTAGTTTTACCATCAGTTCATGCCCAAGAGGGGAACAGAGTCGCGTGACAGACACAGTGATGATGCTCCTATGTGTTTGCAAACAAGCCGTGTGTCTCCCTCTCTCACACACCAGCACACACACACACACACACACACGACGCTGTGATGTGACTCTCTCTCTCTCTCTCTCACACACACAAACACGCGCAAAACTCTGCATTTGAGCAGTCAATAACAAATACTTAAACTAATAATAAAACATACAGTCCCTGATTCAGAAGTGCCAGATTGTCATAGCAAAGTCAGAATTACCTCCTCTCCTAGGTTCACGAAACGGTCGTCCATAAAATGCGTTGGTGTTCTGTTGTAAGTAATCTTAATGATTCCTAAATGCATCTACTTTCAGAAGACCAAATAAAGTGCTTTTGCTTTGGCATAGAAACACACAGCTTCTCCCTGACATGACTGCATCAACACTACTGCAGTTACTGAAACCACACCTTCTTTCTTTGTGTGAACATTTGGGCAGCATTATGCAAATATTTCCACATCGTGACGTAGACATGTGGGGGCGTGTTTTAACGAGCCGTTTCAGGGGGGCGTGGCAGAGTCTTAACTTTGATAAAGAATATCTCTTTGGTTTTGAGACTTTAGTCTTTGCAACTTCAGGGATCTTATCTATGCACAAACAGCTTGTAACACTCCAAAGAGAAAGGAAAACTTGAAAACGCATCATATGACCCCTTTAAATTACACACATAAAACTACATGTGTGCAGAGGATTGAAGAGAGAAAGTCGATTGTTGGAAAAGAAAAATTAGGTTTCAACCAAAACCTCAGGCCACCCTTGAGGCTTAAAGTAGACAAGACCCTTAAGCATTTACATGTTGAAATCAGAAACCATGTTTATCAACTTCAGCTGGTAGAACCACACATTTTCCTAAATTTGCAAGCTCAAACTGCTGCCCCTAATAATGCATATCAGTTCTCGAGAAGTGCGGTGGGCACTGCGGTGACCCGTGTATTGTTATATACGGTGGAGGAATGTTGCTTCCTGAGACTGAGTGACTTGCCTCCATTTATGTATGCAGAATACTTGGCAGAAAGGAAATGTTGCTTTGGTTGGTTTAGGGACACCGAGGGGGACTTCTACCCTTTTCAGACTCTCCTCTGGGGCATTGAACACTTTTCACCTCCTCACTACCATGCTTGTTGAGATTATTATTATATGGTCCAAAGAAAACATCAGTGCTACCAAATATCTTGAGGTCATTGGTCCCAAAGGCTAGTTTAACATTAGCCTTGTGATCAATAACCACTGCTCATTATTTGTGCTCATCACTCAGATATATTCTCTTAATCACATATCTATCATAGCTCATAATACTTATTATTTTAAAACATTTTCTCTGGGTTCAGCAAATTAAGTGGAATTCCAAGTAATTTTAGAAGACTCTTGCTAATAGAAAACATACCTTACAATTGAGTTAATGGATTTCGCTGATGTTAGTTCACTCATGGAAAACATAATATACTTAGGCTTGTTATATCTCATCTCATTGTACTCTTCTGCTTTTTCTTCTTTACTGCAAGTATTAAAACATGCTCATCTGGTGATGATTATAAGATTCATTTGTAATTCCAATGGGTAAAATACAGAACATATGCATAGGATTTTTTGATGACTATGATTTTAAAGGAATGGTTCATGCAAAAATTTTTTTTTTTTTTAAATGTACTCGCACTCAGGACATCAAATTTGTGGATTTTGGCCTGAAGTTGTAGCGAGAATGTTTTTGCTCGTAATGACGACCAGTGTTTTATTCCGTAGAGAATTAAAGTAATTAAAGGAATAGTTCATAACATCACTTGCTCACCAATGGATCCTGCAGTGAATGGGTGCCGTCAGAATTAAAGTCAAAACAGCTGATAAAAACATCACTATAATCAACAAATAATCCACACGACTCCAGTCCATCAATTTGTGGAAATATGTATGTTTTTAACAAACTAATCCATCATTAAGATTTTTTTTAAACGTTTCTTCTTTCCCCATTATTAATTTTTAGTCTGGAGTGGATTATTGTGATGTTTTTATCAGCTGTTTGAACTCTCATTCTGACGGCACCCATTCACTTAAGATCCACTGGTGAACACTGGTTTCTTATGAACAAACAAACTACATTTTGGATGGCCTGATGATAAATACCTTTTCAATAAGTAATTTTTTTTGGCTGAACTATTCCTTTAATTAATTCAATACTCTACGGAAATAAAACATTGGACGTTATCACAAGAGCAAAAAACACACTCTTGCTACAACTTCAGGCCAAAATCCACAAATTGCACAGTGCATAATTGAACAGACTCTGATGCTTTCTGGAACATAACAGCAAATCTTAAAATTAGCACAATGATGTGGGGTACAAAAACGTGCATGAATACGAAGTCAGCACTGTTGTCTGTAAGAAAATGCCTGATGTGTGTGTGCATGAAACCACACGGGCGTTGAGTGTCTGCAGCGATAAAGAGCAGACACGCAGGGCTGAATAGACTCCACTGTATAGAGCTCCTGTTTCTGTGATGCATCAGTGACAGGCCACAGCGGAACGCTCAGAATCCTGAAGGATTGTGTACAACGCAGAGACAACCTGCACAGGGTCGTCCTGACAGATGCGCTGCGGCCATGCCAAGCTGTGTTTATCTTTGGGCCGTTGAGTTTGTTATTCCATTATGTAATGCTATGACTGGCAATGAAAATTACCTCTTGTGGAGCGCTGTGGTTTTTGTTAAATATAATGTTGAATATTGCTGTTACAGCTCCCGACACAAGCTGTGGGAAATGGGAATGGTGCAGTACCGTGTTACACACTGTGAACCCAGAGGAGAATATATTTCAAATGTCTAAGCACTAAGGAAAACTCATTTGTCTTGATCTAAAGGACAGCTTTGACGATGAGCTGAGCGAGTTATAATTTCAGACGAGACTTTAGCAGTAAATGTGAATTTTTAAAATATATCTTAAAAATATTGCAAGTAAAAACACCTAATGTCTGTCAACGAATCAACCTGAACAGCATTTATTTCTTTGTTTAAAATGATAAATGACGCAAACATTCCTACAGGAGAATTTCTTTGAATCTTTCAAAGCAGAATCGTAACGAAAGAACACATAACTAAGCAAACACTGCATGTGAAGTCATCTAACTTCAGTTCTTTCCAAGTTTAGTTGGAAGATGTGTTCACTTGATTGAAGAGTTTATCTTTGATAACCTGGCACATCAAACCATGAATTGCTTCAATGGTTGTCTTGCAGCTGAAAAGCAAAGAAAGATGTTTGATCATGTTTTTATCAAAATGTGTTAAAATGTATTTAAAAAATATGTCATTAGTTGCAATACAGAGCACAAGTCAAAAAGTGGGGTCCCTTGCACCTAAACAGACACTTAAGTCACCTATGAGCTCACATAAAATAAATATAAATAAATGTTAACTAAAATAAACAGATAAATAAATAATCTTTTAAGAAAAATAACAAAAAGACAAAATAATAAATGGGAAGTCCGTATTCTATTCTCAACACCCAAAAGAAACATATTTACCCCAATCAATGAATCAATCAATAAAATAAACAAAATAAATACATAAATAAACAATCTTTTATAAAAGAAAAATAATGATGGGAAAAGCAAAAAAGTCATATTTTTATCCAGTTTTATACATTGTATTATATATTTATTCCAAAAAAAAAAAAATACTTTTTAAAAATCTTATTCAAGCAAAAAAGGAAAGCACATATGACCTCACACAAAAGAGTGAAATCAATATTCTATTCTCAATATACAAATTATACAAATTTACTCTCCTCCCGCATGAATATGTATATATATTTTTTACTAAAATATAATGGGAAAATCAAAACATTGTTTTACATTTTTTACTGTAGTTTTATGCACTTAATTTTTTTTTATTTACACAACAGTCTTAAACAAAAATAACATCTTTAACATTTTTATTTAATAAAAAAAAAATCAACCTGGAAATAAAAATAAATGTGTTGGACATACTTATAGCTTTATTTAGAACTGTGATTGTCTATAAAGCACTCTGATTTTTTAGTGTGCATGACATTTGGAAATAAAAAAACTGGCCTTGGCTTGTTTGTGAACTGACAAAATATTATGAAATGAAACGGTTTATTCTGGATTGATAGGGATTGTATTACCTGTCACGTGTTGCCTTTGCAAGTTTGTCCTCAGATTTCCTATCATGTGTGTCTAAGCCCAACATGAAACTGCCTCGTCCCAGCTGAGCTTCTGCCTGCTCGAGCTTCTCAGACAAGTCATACACCTGTCCAGTGGTGTAGTCTGCATTCTGAAGGAACAAGAGCCATTAACACCACCGTTCCACTTGCTATAGGTTAATGCACAATTTCACAACAATACTTAAACCTTCACAGCATGCATTCCACTGGTGGTCAATTAAGCAGTTTGTTGAATTGTTTGCTGAAGTCTCCTGAATGAGGTCTCAAACGTTTGCAGAAGGTGAGGTTGTACACTGCCCAGACGAGGATTCATAATAAAGACAGACTCGGTGACTTAAGGTCTCGGTCTGTGGTGACAACGTAATCACTGACAACACTTCTTCCTTGGCGAAGCAAGTCGCTTTTGACAAGTAGTCAATTTATCTCTAACACAGAGCTCTGAGGCTGCTGTTTAGATAGTCTACAGCCCTTTGAAAGTGTTAAACAAAGCTCATGACAGAATGTCATAGTCAACAATGACAATCTTTCAAAACATATAGGTAGGGAAACAAAAGCAGCATCTACAAATATTAATCATGTGCACAAGTTGTCAACAAACCCTGTTATATTATTAATCTCCTGCACATAAAATACTTGTACCCTTCAGAATCCAAAACATTTTCAGGATGATAAAGATAACAATTATGTTAAGAATTTAATATGAACAAGAGAGAAGATATAGAGATAACAATACAATGACAAACAGATGAATACTGATATAAAAAATAAGGTTATACACTTTTAATAGCCCTCATGCTGTGTTCTGGTCATTTCTCAAAAATGCTAGTTAATGTTATCGCATTGGACTAAAAAGTACTTATTTTGCTCATTTAGGGTTTAACAACTTGCTAACATTTTTTTGCATAATAATATTTAGCTAATTTTCCCCCCACATTGTTACACTTGTGGTGTCTCCAGTCAAAAATGACAAGCCTATATAAAATCCCTTATAAATATCTAATTATGCTATATTATGACCAAATATTGAATTCAATCTTTTTATCAACTTGTTTTCTTTTAATTGTAACAGTTTTGTATTTCTTTTCAGAACTGACTGATTGTAGGTTTCTTTGATCTTGAAGCGTATAGAATGAGTGAATAATGTCAGAAAGATCCATAAATAATGCTTTTTTTCACTCAAAAACTGTTTTCAATCAATTTTTTAAAAGTGCAAATATTACATGTCGTCTCTCAATTAATGTAAGAACATGAAACCTATAATTATACTACTATAATTATAAAACAATTAGTAAAGTATTTTTAGATGAGTATAGCACAGAAAATACCTAAGCTCAGATCAATGAGGCCTATGATTAGTCAGTTCTGAAAAATAAATATAAAACCTGTGCTACCGGCATAAGGAGAGATTTACAAGCGATTATTTTTAAAGGTCGGTCATTTTTGTCCGGGAACACCAAATTAGGTGAACGTATTTTCAGCACAGCACAAGGATTAAATAAATCTAAAATTACTGAAAATGTCTGCACATATTGCTATATGAAATACAATCATTTCACACCAATAAAAGACGGTACTTACTGTCAGAAGGCTGGAGGAGCTCAAAGTGTTGACCCAATACTTATTCCACAACAGCTCTAGGAGTTTGCGGTCCAGGGAAGACTTAAAATAAGACACTTCTAAAGCATAGTACCTAAAATCACAAAACAGTTTATGGTAAATTTCCAATATTTTCAAACCATGTCAATAAAGTTTCCAAGTATACATATGTGTGTAAAAAAAGCTTACTGTTTGCAGTGCACTCCAAAGTCCTCAATCTTGTTAAGTGGTATTGTTTGGTATTCAGATGGACCCTCATCTGGAGGCTTGTAACCCTAGTGTTAAAATTTAAATATGTGATGAAAAATCTTATCAAGCTCATATAAATGAATAGACACATAAATATGAAATACTAGACGGTTACAAAAAACATTTTACTAAAAAATGTTCCTACCTTCGGATATGTCCTGAACGCTCCAAGATTGACCTTCCCTGCGGATATAGTCCTTGTGGGATCAATCTGAGGAGGATGAAAAATTACAAGGACTGTAATAAGCAAAACAGTTCAGTCAAATATAACAAATAAAAACACTGAGCTGCCAGTTTAGCAAGTGAAAGTTATGAACACCAGCTCGCTATTTGCCCTCAGCACAAAATAAGCAATAGCAGCGAAGGGTAAACTGTATAATGTATTCAGTTACAAAGCCAACAGCCATTAATCAGACACCACTACAAATGTCACCAAACTCATTTGTATTTTGGGGGTCAATTATGGATCTATTACTGAATTTAAACTGATACTTTAACAATTTCGTAGCTGAGCTATTTGTCCCCTCTGTCTTTAGAGATTGATGGTAACGGGGTTTAGAGAGGACTTTGCAAAATCAGCCCCTAATGCAAAATAAGCAACCAGTTTAACATTTTCAACAGCTCTTACCACTACTGCGACGAAGGGCTCTTGAAACTGCTGGTTAAGCATCTGCGTGCTGACATCTATGCCTGAAAGCCAGCAGCCGTATCCAGGATGACTGTGGTACCATCCAATGGCATTCTCCAACCGCCCCACCTAAATCAATTCAGAAATGATGAGCCTCACAATTACTAATATTTCATCATATGCTGGTCATGACATTCATGGGGAGTTAATGCATAATTTGTCTATGAATGTATAAAATGTATATTTTAGTTCATGTGACTGTTCACTATTTACTTTTAAATTACCTTTTTTGCCTTCATCCATTTTAAATGGTCTTTTTATGTGATAAATTCATTTTTAAAAGTGCAAATATTCCATGTAGTCTCTCAATTAATAGTACATTATGAAAACCAAATGCATGATAATTCTAAAAGTATTAGTAAAATATTTTTAGATGAGTATAGCATATCACACCAAGATGCAGCATACACAATACTTGTTTATTTTAGTTCCTATGACTGTTACTATTTTTAAATCACCTTTTTGCCTTTAATAAGGAATTTTAAATGGTCTTGTTAAGTGATAAATATCTTTAAAGAACAAATATCCCATATAATCTCTCATTTAATATTAGTTCTTAAAAACTTAATGTGTAGTAATTATAGAAGTATTAGATAAATATTTTTATACATTACATATAGCATATAACACAAAGATGCAGCATACATACTTTGTGTATATGTTAATTTCTGTGACTAGTCACCATTAAATGGAGAAATAAATCAATAAAAGCACAAATGTGATTTAAATGGCATTTATTAATACTTTTAAATCACATTTGCGCTTTTATTGATTTATTTTACATGGCACTGTGATGTGATACAATTTTAGAAGTGCATATTCCATGTAGTCTCTCAATTAACATTAGATTATGCATATTAATTATAACTGAATTAGTCAGATTTTATTTATTTTAGTAGCATACTGCACCACAGAAAAACTCAAGATTCAGCATATGCAATGTACCTGCTATAAAGCAGTGGATACTAACATATTTAAAAGCAAAGTGTGGGTTTGTTCTTATCATTTACCTAATATGAATTTTAGACAATGCATATGGGTTAGTGTACCTGTTTAGCATTCTCTATATAGGCAGCCATGTATTCATAGGCTGCAGCCTGAGCATTAACTCGCGTTTCAGTGCCCTCCACGGGTAGAGCGAAACTGTCCATGATGTTCATGGTCTCTCCATCCACCTTCCCCAGCATTAGTCCCATCACCTCTAGGTTTCCTCCAGATCGGGCATGCATCACCATCTTCAACAGAGCCAAAGCTGATATCTGGCAGTATTTAAAATAATGATGGCTGTAAACAACAAAAGCAGCATGGAGAACTGTTATTCATCATTCGAAAACACTTCAGGCCTCTTGAAGAGGAATAACGTTACATTCCTATGGTGTGGTAAACTCACTCTTTAGTCCACGGTTTGGCTGCCAGAATCTCTTGTTGTTGTTTTTTATCATACTTGTATATTTCATCAATACTTTGAACTTCCTGCATGCTGTTTGACAGCTCCCATGTTTTCATCGCTATGTTACTGCCAGCCATAGCTAGAGTCGTCTTTTACGTCCGGATTAACTATAACGAAGTATGTTCGGTAATACTTGCAATTTACCAGATTTTAAATACTAGATAATATCGCAAAGCGTTTAGTTTATCTAAAAATTTAAACGCAGCATTTAGCAATCATCCACAAAGCTCTTCTGTATCCCTTTACTGACCAACTCTCAGACCTGAGTGAAGCTAGCGACCAAACGCGTTAACTGAGGAATTATATTAGTGTCAAAATAAAAGTCTCGAAGTAATTCGATTGTACTTATTGTTGTTAAATTCGCTTTTCTCTGATTATTAAAGTTTCCTTTTATTAATCAATCAATTGTTTATTATGTCTGTTTTTAAATCATAGTTATTTTATTTATTTTTAGTTTCTTTATCTTTATGTTTACATTTTACGTTTCTACGATTAAGTTTCTTTTATTTTTTATCTCTCGTTTGTTACATTTGAACTACTCAGTTGATGCTCTTTAGTGTTCTCCTGAAGGTGTTTGTACAGTATATTTTTTGTCTTTTGAATTATTTCTTTATTTGTTTGTTTGTTTATCATTTTAATCTAAAAAAAACACGACCGTATAGACTACCATTTAATGTACTATTTTTAGACTACTATTTACAATTATGGGACAAATAAAATATGCAAATGTGAAGAAAAAAGGCCAAAATGAGTATATCATTATAACATATCAAAATTCAAAGTGCAATTTGGATTTTTAATTTTATGCTACTGTAAAAATAGGGAGACATTAGTGTTTTTATGTGACTTACATAAAAATATATAATAACGTTTTAAATTCATGTCATAGTCGTAATATCACTGACATTATTTAAACTAATTAAACTTTGATTTTCTATCATTTAAAACACACATTATTAAAGTGGTATATATTTTCCTGAAGGAAAAAAAACTCACAGGGAGTAAACTACATTTCCCAAAATGCATTGCATGATCTCCAGTTCAAAGGTTACCAATACAAGGAAGTGAAGAAAAGTTCTAAGTTAATCTGCTTACAAACTATTTGGTTTAGTAGGTCAAACGCCAAGTTGTTCGCCAGACATATAGCAGTACGCTAAAACAGATGAAAAGCCTGTGTGAAAGACGCGTTTTATATAGAAGCTGTGTCTCGCGGATTCACGGTTACTCATGCTCTGCCGAGTGCTTTCATTGACAGTAACTTACTGATGTACTGATACACATTTATTCACCGACATTTAAGCGAAAAGGGTAAGATTTCATTTTTATTCACTTATACTATTGTTAAAAATATTTGCAAATGTTACTTCTGTGATGGCTATGGATTATTTAGTCCTTTTGAATGTAACTTACAGTCATGTTAATATGTAATGCCTTTAAGGCAAAATTCAAAAGGCTTTTAAATATAACTGAATGTATTTCAAATGTCCAGCTTTTCTCTTGTCTTTCTTTCCTTTTTCTAAATCAGTGCCACAGGTCTGACAGCAGACACAATGAAGATGATGACATTCTTCATCGTGGGACTCATTGTCCATGTAGTCTTCTTTCTCTCAATATTTGACATCTATTTCACGTCCCCTCTCGTCCATGGAATGACACCACAGCGTGTCCCTCTGGCCCCTCCGGCCAAGCGCCTGGTGCTCTTTGTGGCAGATGGTCTGAGAGCCGACAGTTTCTTTAAGCCAGACGACAATGGGACAGTCAGGGCTCCTTACCTAAGGTGATGAGCGTGGAATAATCTTGTCATGCATGTGCTTGTCCTGTTTACGAACGTGGTCCAGAAAAGATGTTTAATGTTTTTAGATGGTTTCCATAAAATGCTTTGAATTTCAATTTAAAGAGAGAAAATCACTGACATTATTTCAATCTAATGGAATTTTGATTTTCTATCTTTAAAACATTTGTAAATTTTTAGATTTTTTTTTATAGAGGTTTATGAAATTGATGATTTTCCTAAAAAAACAAAAACGTACAGGACATAAACTGTATTTCCCAAAATGCATTCTATGCAGATTGAATGAGAAAATATTACACTTATGAGCACTGTAATTATTCTTATCTGCTATGAATGTCTAATATGTCTAAAAAATAGTTTGTTGTGTTCTTCATATTGTATAAATGCATCTAACTTGTGCTGCTTATTGTTTTCTGTCATAAGGAGTGTGATTGAGGAGAGTGGCACATGGGGAGTTTCTCACACACGAGTCCCTACGGAATCACGCCCAGGTCACGTGGCTCTAATAGCGGGTTTTTATGAGGATGTTAGTGCTGTTGCCAAGGGTAAGCAGCAGTCGCATGTGTGTTTCTGTATAACCTTTACGTGTGTAAACTTATTGCATCACTTATTTCCGTGCTTACAGGCTGGAAGGAGAATCCAGTGGAGTTTGATTCTGTTTTTAATGAGAGCAGACATACCTGGTGTTGGGGAAGCCCTGATATATTACCCATGTTTGCTAAAGGTATAACCACACACCTGTGAATAAACAGTATAGTGACATTATTTGGTAGCTTTACCAGCATGTGTGTTTTATAGGAGCCACTGGAGACCATGTGTACACTCACACTTACCCTTCAGAGCGGGAGGACTTTGCCTCCACTGATGCTTCCAGGCTTGATACATGGGTATTTGATGAAGTGAAGGTAGGACACTTTTATGTAGGACCTTTTAAGTAATTACTTTTTATGAACTAAACTTTCAAAAAACACAACTGTTATTCCGGCTGTGATGCATATTAAAGCATGGCCAAGCATTTAGAGGTCTACTATTTAATTAAAAAAATCATAAACAATTGTTTAAACTTGAATAGTACAACATACTTTGTCTAAAATTATTTTTTAAATAAAATTTCTAAATCATTTCCTAAATCTTGGATAATAATTATTTTATACATAGAAATATTAGTTAAAATATATTTTCTTTATTTTAATATATTTTAAAATGTAATTTGTTGAATGTTCAGTAGCCATTACCCCAGTCTTCAGTGGCATGAGATCCACATGTATCATTTTAATGTTTAATTTTTGTATCGGTGCTGTAGTTGTGCTGCTTAATATTTTTGTGGAAACACTGATATAATTTTTCAGGATTCTTTGATGAATATAAAGTTCAAACGAACAGAATTTATTTGAAATATAAATCTTTTGTAACATTATACATGTATTTATTGTCATTTTTAATCAATTTAATGCATCATTGCTTAATTTTTTTTACTTGATACTATGCCCTATCCTTTTGAAAGATCTGAAAACCTGAAAAGATCTTGTAATAAATAATGTGAGGATATAATTGAACAGCTTGGCTAAATTATCTCATTTCTTTTTTTCTTTAATTAAGAAATTTCTCAGCGGTGCCAAAAGCAATGAAACTCTACTGAATATGTTACATGAAGGACAGAATGTGTTTTTCCTTCATCTTTTGGGGCTAGACACCAATGGCCATGCCCACCGACCCATGTCAAAGTAAAAAACATCACCACATTAGACATTGTAATGTGATTAACAACACATTTGACCTTTTATCTTTTTTATTTTACTGTTTTCTCTAAAGACAATTTGGAATAATGTTTGTTGTAAAAAGTGAAAGATAAATTGAATTGTATTGTAGGATAGTGTTTTGAGATGCCTTAAACTTGTAGTTTTTATTTATACACTAAATGCATATATTCAGAACACCTTAGATAAGATGTACCACTAGGTGGAGCTACTGCCATTGTCAGATTCTCAAATGTAATATTTTCTGCACTTACAGGGAATATCTAGAGAACATTGGCCTGGTTGATGCTGGTGTCGCTGAAATTGTCACTATGATGGACGACTTTTATGGGCATGATGGAAAAACAGCTTATGTTTTTACGTCTGACCATGGGATGACAAATTGGGGTAAAACATCTCTGTGACCTAGTCTTTATAACTTTAAAACTTACGAAATCTGTGACAGGAAACTTTGTTAATAAGGTTAATAAATTACCTTTATCTCTCCGAATGAAGTCAATCTTTTTAGAATAAAATAACATTCACTTGATTTATATTACGGTTCAAGTTCAAGTCACCATTTCAAAATAACATTTTGTGTAGAAGAATAGGTCATTTATCACTTATGAATCTGTTCAATGCAGTATACGAGTATATGTTTTATAGGATCTCACGGTGCGGGACATCCATCAGAAACGCTGACCCCACTGGTAGCTTGGGGCGCTGGGGTTCAGACAGCACAACGGGAGAGCTCTCACAAATATGATGATAATTATTTAAAAGGTTTGTTTAATGTCTCTTATTGGTCTCACACCACTTTATCTCCATATTCAAACATGGAATTGATTTAGTCAATATTTCTTTAACCCTTCTTACATTTCAGAATGGGGGTTGGAAACATCCAGGAGAGTGGATGTCAATCAGGTGAGATTTTCTGTCTCGTTTATTTACAAAATGTCTATAAATGACAGGAACACCGCTTTGAGTTGATCTGAACTTTTTATGCTATTGCAGGCTGATATTGCTCCACTAATGTCATCACTTATTGGAGTTCCCTTTCCTTTGAACTCTGTGGTAAGCATGATTTTCAGAGCTTTCCGATCACGAGTTTATATCATAGAGCAGCGCATTTCTATATAGGCAATGCGTGCAATTTTTATATTATTTTATTAACGCGTTTCTTGCATCACAGGGTGTCTTACCTCTGAATTACCTGAATAACAGCCAGCACTTTAAGGCTGAGAGCATATATGCAAATGCAATTCAGATCTTGGAGCAGTTCAGGGTAAAGTACAGTACATTTTGGTCCATTCTGTTCATTGTAATTACAATAAGCAGCTATCTTGTGTTCATTAAATCAACAGGTGAAAATGGCACAGAAGAAAGAAACAACAATATCTTTTCTGTTTACACCCTACCAGTGAGTAAAAGTCAATGCTTAAAGGGATACTTCACCTAAAAATAAACATTCAGTCATCATGTGCTCACTCTCACGTCTTTTCAAACCTATATGACTTACTTTCTTCCTTGGAACATAAAAGATTTTTGAATTTGCCAGTGCAAATTAAATGTTCAGTCCTCAAATTTGATTGGTCAGGCAGTCTTTTAAAGGTGTTGGTATATAGCTGCTAAGGTCAGATCATGTTGTCAGATGTCTTTTTTACTTCTAGGCCTCTGACTGACTCTAAACAGATGGATTTTGTGCGTAATGCAAGAAATTTGATCCAGAAAGGACAGTTTGATGAAGCAGTGAGTGTTGATTTGTTGTTGTCATGTCCAAAATGACTTGTTGATTATCTTTATCTTGTCTTGCCATATCTTTCTCTTGTCTTTTTTTCCAGATCCATTATTGTGAAGATCTGATTGTCCAGGCCATGGAGGGCTTGTCATATTATCACACATATGACCGGGTCTTTCTTGGCAGCAGTGTAGTTCTGGGTTTTATTGGTTGGACCGCTTATGTGGTTTTGTTCATCCTGAAGACGCATGCTAGCCTACGCAAACCTCCAACTAACATGCACATGGTAAGCGAGAGTTGTTATAGTGTGCAGCATGTTTGTAGGTCAAGGGCATTGCCAGTAATGTTGAGGTTAGGGGTTTATTGGTTAAAAACAAAGGTAAATTCCTGTATGTTTGTATCTGTGGTATTCAAGGTAACAGAAAGGAGTCTGGGACAGATGTTTCTGTGCATAGGTCTGCTTGTGGCTCTGTTCTTGTTGGTCCAGTCCAGTCCTTGGACCTACTACATCTACTGCTTGCTGCCTGTGCCCGTGTGGTTCTCTGTCATTAGGGAGTAAGTTACTCATCCCTGTTTTTATTAAAATATTATTTTGAGATTTTCAATAGATTATATTTAACAGTTTTATTAAATTATTACTTAAATGTAACAATATAGGATTGAGCATGCACAACTAAAGGAATAGTTCCCCCAAAAATAAAAATTCTGTCATTAATTACTCATCCTCATGTTGTTCCAAACCTGTAAGACTGCTGCTGTTCGTCTTCAGGACAGAAATTAAAATATTTTTTAAGAAATCCAAGAGCTTTCTGACCCTCCATAAACCGCAAGGGTCCTACCACGGTCAAGGCACAGAAACGTAGTAAGGACATAATTAAAATGGTCCATGTGACATCAGTGGTTCAACCATAATTTTACAAAGCTTTGCGCACAAAAAGAATACTTTTTGTGCGCAAAGAAAACAAAAAATGATGACTTTATTGGAACGATATGAGGTTGAGTAATTAATGACAGAATTTTTATTAATGCATGAACTATCCCTTTAAATATCAATACTCATCAATATATATGCAATATTGACCGATACCAATAAGTTAAAAATTTTGTTCCAAAACCCTTGTCATTCTGATATATTGTGAATCTATAATGTTAATTAATAAATATAAATTAACGACACAGGCCCAACAATGAGCAAAATTATTCACATGACCAAGGATGAATAGGAAAATAGGTGCATTTCACAAAAATGCTTAGAAATATTTATTTATTAATCATATTCACATGTATTAATAAATATTATACCAAGTCTGTTTTTCTCCTTATTTGATTTTTGGAGTTTGTGTTTTCTCTCTGTCACAGATTTGAAACTCTTGCCGGTCTGGTTCGAGCAATCCCCTCATTACCACTCAGCAAATGCTTTGGATATTTTTTGCTGGTTACTTTTGGAATTGAATTACTAGTAAGTGCTCGATTAGCTGTGTGCTAGACATGGTGAATTCTGTTGTCTGTGTTTGAGTGTTTTTTGCACTCTAGTAATTAGATGTGTTAACTCTTTCACTTCTATTTCACTTCTTTCATTTCCTCTATGCTGGTGTTTTTTAGGTTGTGAGTTTTTTCTATCGGGCCATGTTGACCTTGGGGCTATTTGTGCTGGCACTGTGGCCTGTGGTTTCAGGCCTTTACACAAAAGCAAAAGTAAGGTGTCCTTCTCTAGGCCTGTTCTGATCTGAGGTCTAAAAGGAGTGTTTTTTAATACTTGTTTTTGTCTTTTATACTACTGTAGTTCAGGTCATTGAGCTGGATTTTGAGCTGTCTCTTTCTGGCTGTGTTTCCACTGTTGCCTGTGGTGGGACGGGAACCAGACCTCAACTATGTGTGAGCACTCTTTGTTCACTTACTGATGCCAAAACCAGTCATACATAATAACTTGTGTTCATGTTCCTCATTTAAACTGTTAAAGACATTCATACTCTCTGATCTTTGTTTAGAAGGTTTATCTTCTAAATGTAATGTGTTTTACTGTAGAATTTGCGCTGCAGTGCTGACCCTCTTCAACTCGTCTTCATACCTCTGGTCATCGTGGAGACGCTCTCCTCTGATCCGAAGGGATCGTCAGCTGTTCATCTGCCAGGTCATTTTTGACTCTTTCTTTGTGTCCTTTTTCACTCTAGGACATTTTGGTGCAGACATTTGAGGTCAGATATTGGTTCTGAACAGCATTTGAATATGAGATTCCCAAACGTTTTTTTCAACACAAATCCCTTTTGTGTAAAATATTTTCTTGACATACCCCCTAAAATTTTGTAGAAATATAAAATATTTGAATATTTTAACAGCATGTTTGCATGTTCTTTGGTTTCGGTTATTGGTCACATGAATTGTCGCTTTAGTAAGGGTTTCATTTTGATTGTTTTTAAATTATTTACTCATTTTTATTGATTTATTTATTATTTTAGATTTTATTATGGGCCTTTTATGCAGTTTTTATAGATAGGACAGTACAGAGAGACGACAGGAAAGCACTGGGAGGAGAGAGGGAGCGGGATTGTTAAAGGACCTCGAGATGGGAATCGAAGTCGGGTCGATGCACTAACCACGAGGCTATTGGCGCCGACTTTTTTATGATTTAATTTATTATTAGCCTGCAGTTTCCTCATGAACCCCCCAACAGGTCTGCACATTCCAGTTGAGAAGCCCTGTATTTAAAAATAGTGATCCAGGGAAAAGTTCTGTAAAGAGTAGGTTCAGGCGAGCTAGAGAAATCCAGTATATGACATGAAAACCATTTAAATAAGGCAAATGTTTCACTAAAGAAACTAGGTGCACGGAACAAAAGTCAGGGAGAACAGAAGGGGCTATACAGTAAATACACTAGGAAGTAATGACCAAAATGCAAATGGAAAATACACATGGCAATAGGGTAACTGCTATTGACTGAATGTATTTTGTCTTTTAATAGTATATATTGCATTTCCTGTTGCTGATTATCTCTGGTGAAATCTCTTGCAACAGCAGCAGACAGAAACAAGCAACATACTATCTGTGTTTAGCTAGTAAAACCAAAAATCAAAACAGAAGTTTTTTTTTTTGATGTTGTACATAAGACACATTATTGTTACTCTACTGTAAACGATTTCAGAATCTAATTATGTTAACATATTTTAAATAGTAGATACAAAATCAAAAAAGATTTGATGAATAGTAGGCTATTACTTTCACACATGCATTTAGCCTAAATGTGACCCTGGACCACAAAACCTGTCATAAGGGTCAATTTTTTGAAATTGAGATTTGTACATCATCTGAAAGCTGAATAAATAAGCTTTCCATTGATGTATGGTTGTATTGTTAGGATAGGACAATATTTGGCAAACTATTTGAAAATCTGGAATCTGAGGGCTCAAAAAAATCTAAATATTGAGAAAATTGCCTTTAAAATTGTCCAAATGAAGTTCTTAGCAATGCATATTGCTAATCAAAAATTAAGTTTTGACATATTTACGGTAGGAAATTTACTAAATATCTTCATGGAACATGATCTTTACTTAATATCCTAATGATTTTTGGCATAAAAGATAAATTGATCATTTTGACCCATGCAATTGTATTGTTGGCTATTGCTATAAATATACATGTGCTACTTATGACTGGTTTTGTGGTCCAGGGTCACAAATGCAGCCTACTGTGAGATTGGAAATGTATTTTCTTGCCCCGAAATACATTTTGAAATATATTTTATATATATATATATTTTTTTTTTTTTGGCCAACTTATTTATATATTTATTTACTTACTTACTTACTTATATCCTTATGGGCTAAATTGGGATTACATCTAAATTTAACCTACTTTAAACTCCTCTGAGAATCTTATTTGTGTACATTTGTTTCCAGATGATGCAGGTGGTGCTGTGTGCTTACACCCTGACCAGCACACACTCCAGTCTGCAACTGAAGCAAGGCTTGCCTCTCTTCAACCAGCTTGTTAGCTGGCTCACACTAGGTTTGCCATCTCCATTCCCATGATGCTCTGTTACCAATATAGACAGAATTAAAGGGATAGTTCAACCAAAAATTCAGTAAACTTCTCTCATTGTTTACTCATGTCATTCCAAATCTGTATGATTTTCTGCCTTCTGTGGAACACTCAGGAAGATATTTAGAGGAATGTATTTTTTCCATACAGTGAAAGTCAAAAGATTCCAGTGTTGTTTTGGAAGTTGGAACCCTAAAATATTTTCTTTTGTGCAGAAAAAAGAAAATCATAAAGATTCGAAATTATATGAGGGTTATTAAATGGTGTGATGAACACTTGATGCATGACTGTTAACCAGTGAATTGCACTTCTTCTTTTCTTCCATCCTGTTCATACTTTATCCCCTGTTCTCTCACACTTTGTTTTTTAGTTTCCTCATTTTTAATACCGTTGTTGAGTTCAACCAGGCTCTTTCACAGACTTCTGAGTATCCTGATGTCCTTAGTTTGTGTCTACCTTCTCCTGAGCACAGGGTAAAAGCCACTGACCATCAATCTAATGCCATCTAATCATTAATTTTTATGTGTCTGTGCTAAGTTTAACAGTAATTCAGCATGCTAGATTTAGTCAAATTCTCCTCTTGAGGTTGCCCGGCTAAGGAAATGGAATTCAAAAACAAACCACATAGTGCTTCCAGTAAGCAGTTAAGTTGCAGAAGTTTTTAGTTTAGCCACTGACTGGTTTGAGACAGTTTCAGTTCTACAGAGAATATTATAATGAATAATAAATAATCTAATTAAATAATACACTACCATTCAAAAGTTTGGGGCTGGTTATTTTTTAAGGAAGTCTTACATGCCCACCAAGGGCTGATTTTATTTGATCAAAAATGCAGTAAATAATTAATAATATGCGATATTATTATAGTTTAAAATAACATTTCTATTTGAATACATTTTAAAATGTAATACTGTATTCCTGTGATGGCAAAGCTGATTTTTCAGCAGCCATTACTTTTGTCTTCTAAATCTGATTTGGTGCTCAATAAACATTTCTAATTATTATCAATGTTAAAAACAGTTATGCTGCTTAATATTTTTGTGGAAACCATGATACATTTTTCAGGTTATTTTGATGAATAGAAAGTAAAAAAACAGCATTATTTTGAACCCTAAACTTTTGAACCGTAGTTTATATTATAAAGATATTAATCAAATGACATGATGTTCTAATTAATAAATCAAATGAATTGCAAATCATTTTTAAAGATGATATTCTGTTTTCATTTTGTTATTTTATTTTAATTTATTCTAAATTTGAATATAATTTATGCTAAATTAATATTTTTAAATGAAAGCCCTTATTCTAATAGCTGTTTGGTTTGTAAATTGTAAAGGTATGAGGCTCTTTTTCCTCCGGTGCTGTCGTGGCTCATGTTTGCATGGGTCAACATTGAGCAGGAAGCCATGAACACACAAGGGAGTTCAAATCGGACACAGGTACCGTCCCCTCCTCCTCTAAGCTTCTTCGTGCTTCCCTTCAGCCTCTAAATCGTCTCAAAATGTGGTTGAAGCTTATTGCATTGTGTAAAGTTTATGTATCACAGTAAGAGTAGATAGACCACTGATTGTACCGTCTCCTGTTTTCTCAGCTCTCCAGCATCGATTTTGCTGAAAACATTGACATTACCAAGATCAGGCAGCTGAGGCTGGATGACATTCGGAGATCGTACTTCTTTGCATCCTTTTGGATTACAAACTATTATTTGTGTCTTTTGATTATTAAAAAAATGTTTATACTATTATATAAATAATATAGTTCCTTAACTGTTGTAATAGGTGTTTTTCATTGTAATTGCATTCTTCGGCTGCGGTAACATTGCCTCTATTAATAGGTAAGCTGCTCATTTTGAAGTAAAACAGTGCTATAAAATAAACTTAAATAAATTAATTCTCTTTCCTCACAGTTTTGATCCAGCCTCAGTTTATTGCTTTCTGACCATCTTCAATCCTTTCATCATGGGCGGCCTGCTGATGTGGAAGGTATACCACTTCCTCAACATAAAGTTTCAGATTGGCACTTATTCTTTTTTAATTAGTGCCACACCCACCACAGCTATTTGTGCTATTATGCTTCATTAACTGTTGCATCCTCTTTTAGGTATTAATTCCATTTGTAATTGTGATGTGCACCTTCGAAAGCATTCAAGTGTCAACACAGCTCTCATCTCGAAGGTACTTACCAGAATAATTAGAACAGCAGGAAACCAACAGGTCTTTCTCTTTTTGGCCACATTGTCTGCAGACTGACCACTTCTTCAAGCATTTGCTATATTTGGGCTCAAGTCCTTCACAGACACTTCCTTGTTGACTGCAGACAACTGGGCTTTGGTATCTAGGGTACTTGATTTAAAAAATGACAAAGTCCAACAAGGATATGTTCCTGATCAGGCAGAACAAAATATTTTTTGTATATGTAGATAGCTTTATGGCATTACTTTTGCATAAGTTTACATCAAATCTGCATTTATTTTCTAGCCTTTTCCTCGTTGTACTTGTCATCTCAGACTTGATGGCACTGGTAAGCTTAGCATAGAGAACATGACAAATTCAAAAACATGGCAAAATCAAATTGCATAAAAGTTAACTCATCTCTATTCTTGTTCACCAGCACTTCTTTTTCTTAGTGCAAGATTATGGAAGCTGGCTTGACATAGGCACTAGGTGGGTTAACTGTGTTGTACTTCTTGTTTTAGCTTGCATCCTGTTAACCATGGGAAACACAAGCTCAGTTTGGTTTGCCTCTGTCGTTGTACATATGTAAATGCCCATATTGCACGAATATGATAAAATGTTTCTTTTGTGTTGCAGTATTAGTCACTATGTCATCGTGATGTCCATGACCATCTTCCTAATGTTGTTGAGCATCATGACGCACATCTTAACCTCCAAGAGGATCCTCATTGGACGGAACCAAAAGATGCACTTTAGGTGACAACCTAGTACCAGGACCTCTTTCCTGAAGTTTACAAGTTGCAAAAAACAAGCATTCAGTAGCACAATTAATACTATTACTGATGTTCAGCGTGGGGTCTTCCTGTTTATGGGTATTTCTTAACATCATTGTTACTTAAGACTTATGACTCTGCACCTTACAATAGGAAGACTCTGTATGGTATAACTAATATAAGAAAAGTGATCTGCTGTTAATACATCCAGTGGACTTGCAGGTATTTTAGTGCTGGGGCTTAAAGGGAAAGGACTTGATTATGTCTCTGTATATGTACTGTATGATTTATGCCAAAGGTGAAGAATGTTACTGTACTTATGTCAGCTGATTTTAACTGGGATCTAATTCTCAGATGGTATTATGGTAAATGTGTAGTAGTTTTATAACTGTATTTTAATATTGTAAATATGTAAAATGATTTATTTACAATAAACCTTCACAGGAATAAATTACATTTTAAAATGTATTTAAAAAGTTATTTTGTAATAACTTTAGAGTTATCAATAATATTTCACAATATTACGGTTTAAATAAATGCAGCCTTGGTGAGCATTTTAATGTCTTCTTTCAAAAACATTAAAAAAATATTATTGACTCCATACTTTTAAATGGAATTGTAGCTCAAACTGTCATTAATAGCATTAACGCATGCATTAAATGATATAATGAAACATTATATCCCAACATTTTATTTATATATATATTTGCTTATATGTAAATGTTATTATAGTCTGTTCAGAAACACATTAGTTTTATTCACATCATAAATGTCCATTAATAACTTAAGCACATCCCCCTCTGCAGCTGTGACAAGGTCACAGGGGAAAACCAAAAACCACAGACCCTGTGTCAGCTTAAGACTAGACACTAGTACTGAGCACCATTTACATTTTAATGATACCCGTAGTGTCTACCAACAGAATTTTAAGAGGCACTGTTACAATACATTGAGACTCCTCCATATAGAGAACTGTGATCTTGCAGTATTTCTTTTATCATAACTGGAATCTCAAGGTTTGTTTGAGGTTGTTTGGCAATGTGACTAATTGTTTTTAAGGTTAGCCACCTAAACTGCAATGTCAAATGTGCAACAGTGTGAACCATAGAAACAAACAGCAGCCTGGCCGCAGCATCGAGAGAATGTGTTAAAATAGTGGTTTGTGAATGGGCGAGGAGCAGATGCAACACATTAACTTACTTCCTCATCTGCTCTGCCATTGTCGACTTCTGCGTTGCTGTTCAGAGGGTATGTATCTTGCTTCATTCTCTCAATAGACTGTTAAATTTTAAGTAAACTAGATTAAGTAAACTAATTTTAACATTTTAAATACACTGTTGTAACAGATAGTTGAAATGTCTTGCTTTCATCCTATTTTCTGAAAAGAATCACCATATTTGTACACATACAGAAGTTTGTGTCTTGTTTGCTACTTTCAAAAGAGCTACAAATAGATACATAAAGTACTCCAAGTTAAACTTTAAAGGAGTGCAAAGAGGATTTATAAAATACATTTACTTACACATTGACTTTTTATTGGTCTGTTTCTACAGTACACTGTTACCTACTCAAACTGCAAACTTATGTAGCTGTTTACAGTAAGGTTCCATTAGTTAACATCGGTTAATGCATTAACACATCAACTAACAACGAGCAATAGATTTATTATATTTAATCTTTGTTAACTTTAAGTAATAAATATATAACGATTCATTGCTTGTGTATGTTAGCTCAGGTCAGTTACATAATATTAACAGATGCAACTTTGATTTCAATAATGTATTAGTAAATGTTGACATTAACTAGGATTAATAAATGGTTTATAAGTATTTTTCATTGTTAGTTCATGCTATCTAATGAAGGTAACTAATGTTAACAAATGGAACCTTACTGTATACAAAATTCTGTCAATATTTACTAACCCTCATGTCGTTCCAAACCTGTAAAACTTTTTTTTCCCTTGGGAAAAAAAAACATTTTAAGTATTTTTGTCTTCATATGGTGGAAGTCAATGGAAACTAAAACTCTTTGGTTAACAACATTCTTCAAAATATCAATTCAATTCAAGTTTATTTGTATAGCGCTTTTTACGATACAATCGTTGCAAAGCGCCTTACAGGAAATTAAGTTTCTACAATATATTTATACATTGTAGAAACTTAATATATTAACTTATGGCAAAATTTGTTAATTCTGCATGTTGTTGAGGGGATCAGAGGTTGGCATCCTCTGAGGGGTTGGCATCATCTCTTCTCAGGTGTTTGGTCATCTCAGATAATTTAAGGGCTGGAACCAGACTGAAGCTTTGTGTAATTCCTAGTTAATCCCGTGATGTTAATCCCGTGGCAGAAACAGAGAAACAAAGAGACATAATTAGCGTAGCTGTTGTTCCATCCAAGCAAAAATTATTTGTTCAACCCAAGCTAAAGAATAATAATGTGAGTTTGATCAGATATAACTGCAGTACAAGATTATGAGATGCATTATATGAATGCATTATGTGAATGCTTGGCTAAAGAGATGTGTCTTTAATCTAGATTTAAACAGAGAGAGTGTGTCTGAACACCGAACGTTATCAGGAAGGCTGTTCCAGAGTTTGGGAGCCAAATATGAAAAAGCTCTACCTCCTTTAGTGGACTTTGCTATTCTAGGTACTACCAAGAGTCCAGAGTTTTGCGACCTTAGGGAGCGTGATGGATTGCAGCGAGATAGAAGACTAGTTAGGTACGCAGGAGCTAAACCATTTAGGGCCTTATAGGCAAGTAATAATATTTTGTAACTGATACGGTACTTAATAGGTAGCCAGTGCAGAGACTGTAAAATTGGGGTAATGTGATCATATTTTCTTGACCTGGTAAGGACTCTAGCCGCTGCATTTTGGACTACCTGTAGCTTGTTTATTGAAGATGCAGGACAACCACCTAGCAGTGCATTACAATAGTCCAGTCTAGAGGTCATGAATGCATGAACTAGCTTTTCTGCATCAGAAACAGGTAACATGTTCCGTAGCTTGGCAATGTTTCTAAGATGGAAGAATGCTGTTTTTGTAACATTGGAAATATGTTTTTCAAAAGACAAGTTGCTGTCTAATATAACACCCAGATTTTTGACTGTAGAGGAAGTAACAGGACATCCGTCTAGTTGCAAATTGTAATCCAAGCGATTCTGTGTACTGTTATTTGGTCCAATAAGTAATATCTCTGTCTTATCTGAGTTTAATAGGAGAAAATTATTGGTCATCCAATCTTTTACATTTTTAACACACTCAGTTAACTTAGATAATTTAGAAGTTTCATCTGGTCTTGTTGAGATATATAGTTGAGTATCATCAGCATAGCAATGGAAACTAATCCCATATTTTCTAATAATATGTATAACATGTATATTGAAAATAGCAGAGGACCAAGGACAGATCCTTGTGGTACTCCATACTTTACTGGTGATAATTGAGATGACTCCCCGTTTAAATAAACAAAGTGGTAGCGATCGGACGGGTAGGATCTAAACCATCTTAAAGCCTGCCCTTGAATACCCGTATAGTTTTGTAATCGATCAACGAGTATGTCATGATCTATAGTGTCGAACGCAGCACTAAGATCAAGTAAAACTAGCAATGAGATGCAGCCTTGGTCTGACGCAAGAAGCAAGTAATTTGTAATCTTAACAAGTGCAGTTTCTGTGCTATGGCGGGGCCTGAAACCTGACTGAAATTCTTCACAGAGATCATTTTTTTGCAAGAATTAGCACAATTGAGCAGACAAAACTTTTTCTAAAATTTTAGACATAAACGGAAGATTTGAGATGGGTCTGTAATTTGCCAGTTCACTAGGATCTAGTTGTGGCTTCTTAATAAGAGGCTTAATAACTGCCAGCTTGAATGGTTTTGGGATGTGACCTAATGATAACAATGAGTTAATAATATTGAGAAGCTTATATCTTTTGTTATGTTCCACAGAAAGAAAGTTCTACGGGTTTAGAATGTTTAGAACCTGACGGTGAGTAAAAGATTAGATTTCTAAACTTTTTTTGAATAATTACTCATGAATAATACAGAGTTAAATAGCTTGAAAATGATTTTTGGGACGAGTAAAATCAATGTAAACAAATACATTACTGTTATAATGATTCAAACATTCTTTAAAATGGAGTTGTGAGTTTAACTAAGACTAAAACAATGCAGATTCTTTTGCATCTATTCAATAACTTTCTCACATTTGTCTTCCAGTATGTTTTCTCACTAGGAACCATAACGATGGACACCACAGTCGACAACATCACCAGCCCCACAGTCGACAACATCACCAGCCCCACAGTCGACAACATCACCAGCCCCCCAGTGACAACCAGCCTAACTCCAGTAGCACACCTCAACCGAGCCCTTCAGGGTCGCCCTGACCATCATTTACACTGCAGTTCTTCTGGTTGGCATCACAGGCTTAACCGTCATGATCAGCTTGTTAAAAACCAACATTCGCTCGTTAACCACCATCGCCTTCCTGAACTTGATGGTCGCACACTTTCTTTTTCTGCTCACCGTGCCGTTCAGAATCTACTACTACGCGTCCAATACGTGGCAGCTGGATCAGGGATTCTGTAAGCTGGTCAGCGCCATGGTGCATATCCACATGTACATGGTGTTTACCATCTACTCCCTCCTTCTCACGGTTCGTTTCCTTCATTTCTACAAGAAAACGCAGCGGACTGAGTTCTACAGGAGGCTGCATGGGATGGGCGCGAGCGTTCTAGTGTGGTTCATTCTGTTAATCATCATGGTCCCCGTCGTGCTGATACAATACGGACAGAAAACCAAAGAAAACCAGTGCTTCAAATTTGAAGATGAAATACATAACACTGTCTACGCCCTGAACGTGGTTATATCCATCTTTATTATCACGGTGTCATGTCTTCAGACCTGCATCCAGGTGATCATCCTGCGCTCGATGATCCTCAAGTACGGCCCCGCCAGCCGCTCCCAGCAGGAGTTTTGGGTCCAAATAAAAAACCTCAGCTTTGTACTCATCATGCTCACCTGCCTGGTACCGTACCATCTTTTTAGGCTACAATACATGAAGAACACTAAAGAGCTTCATCAGATAAATGAAGTGTTTCTGGCCATCACTGGGCTTACGTGTTTCGACATGCTGACGTTCACTGGGAAGAACATATGTAAAGTGTGCTGCACCGGATAAATAAAGCGGATAAATACTGAACATATAGACTGTATTTTCCGCATCGCTACCCATAAATCAGGGTATGCAGATGGAAACTGGAAACAGTTTGGACCGAAAACGAGTGTTATAATTATAAGGTGAAGGTAAAGAGCATCAGCCTTAGCAAAATGTTAGCCGTTTTTCGCCAAAATACCATAGAAATTACTGCAAATATTGTTAACCGTGGTAGCTGTGATTCTGAAAGCTTTTTACATTTTTTGAATGCTCTTAAAAAAAAAAAAAAAAAACTGGCCTGTGTTTTGTTTTTGATCATGTAAATTCCAGTAGGCCTACCATGGTAGCCTATATATTAAAGCAACAGTGTTACTACAGTAGGCTATCATTCGATATTTATGTTTATAATGACTGTAGTGATAATGGTTATCATGGTATTCAAGTCTTTCGGATGATTTGAAATAACGTTTGTTTTGATATCATGCTTTTTTGGAGATAGAAATGCATATACATTTTATTTAAAGGGTTAATTTTACAGCGAACCTTTGACAACTATTATATTCAGTGTTGGGAAGGTTACTTTGGAAATGTAATAGGTTACAGATTACAAGTTACTCTACTTAAAATGTAATAAGTAGTGTAACTTTTCAATTACTTTATTAAAGTAATGTAACTGATTACATTTGATTACTTTTCTAAATTTCTAATGTTTTCAGCTGTTAATAATTTTCAAACATGTTAACCAGACAGGGTTAACCTTACAGTAGTGCTCAACACTGATTACTGTCAGACTTTCAAAATCTTTCGCCACTTGAATTAAGATTATAATTAGTGATCGACCGATATTGATTTTTTTAGAACCGATACCGATAATTTGTTTGTTTATGTGCCCGAGAACCGATATTTATTTACTGTTATACTTGTGTTTTTGACACAATGATTACAACACCACTGAACTGAACAAACCATTTTATTTATAACAATCACTCCCTCCTTGCATAGAAAACAAAACAAATCTTATTTATACACCAATAAATAGAGGGGTCTGAGAGTACAAAAAATAAAAAGTGCACTGTTACTAAACAGTTTCTGTTTAAAAATAAAATCTTCAATGAGGTAAAAAAAAAAAAACAGGTAAAATAAATAAAGCACATAAAAGTAATTCTCACCAATTAAAAAATAAATAAAACTTGTGGCGGCAGGTTAATTAGCATATTCATGACGTCATAGTGTCAAGTTAGCATTCAGACGAGTTTTGGTACTTAAGATCTGTTCTCCGGGCCCAGGGCCCGGTCTGCCCTGGTGTGGTCGGCTGCCGGTGGAGCCTGCGGGCTTGCCGCCATGGCACCCTGGGGCGTCTACACTGTGACTGTCGGAGGTCCCACCTTCGGGCTCTCCTCTGCCCTTTTCTGGGTGGAGGCCGCGGTTGTCCCTGCGGTGGTTCTCCTGGGGGTCCCGTGCCCTGGGGGGCCCCCGGATGTTTGGGGCCCGGGTCTTTTCCATGCCTGCTTCATGCCTTGCGGGATGGGGCTGTTGTGCCCCACACACACTATTAAACATTTACATGGAGGAACCTTATGAACACAAGCGCGATCACACACACAGGTGTACACTCAAGCATTCACATTGGTGTAAAAACAGGTGCTCACAGACACGCATTGTCTTGATCTGCTGTTGCTTCAAAACTTATTTTGTAATATTATGTGTGCTGCCTAATAACATTTAACATTTAGAATTTATTGTGATTCATACAGATGTTGGTTGTTACTGCAGTCTCTATGATGTTGTGTCTTCTGTTGTTTTCTACTGTTGTTTTCTCTTTTTGTCAGCAGGTATCGAAGCAAATTGTCTGTTTTTTTGTTTGTTTTTGTTGTTTTCTTTTTTTTTTTTTTTTCCTCTCTCTCTATCCCCCATTCTCCTTTTTTCTCTCTCTCTCTCTCCCCTTCTCTGTTGACTTTCCCCACAACTTTTTTTTTTTTTTTCTTTCCTCTCCTCTTTCTCTCTCTTGTTTTCTCTGTCCCCCGGTCTTGTCTGTCATAGTGTGGTTAAATAAAAGGGTAAAAAAAAAAAAAAAAGATCTGTTCTAAATGTCACATACTGTAATTAATACAACAATGCCAATAAAGCTGTTCACATTATACTTTCTGTTGTCATACATAAAACAAGTATAAATAGTAAACAGGAACCATTCATTTTACATGTTAACCAGGAATCACTCTCACTATACTCCTTAAATCCTGATTTATAATCGCAACATCGTCTGATAAAATCAATATACATCTAACTTACACTAAAAAGCGACTATATGCGGTGGTTTTGGCTGTATTACTGTTTTGTCTCATTCAGCGCACTGCCTGCATCTGAGTAACAAGCTATGCGCATATTCAGACGAATTATGTTCATATTTAAAAGTCCAAACAGTCAGTAAGCGACAGGTGCTTGGAAACGCTGTTTTGTAAATGATTTACTGACGATTTTGCTGCGTTACGGCCAAATTAATGCGCTGCTTCACTGCCGCTCACTGCACAGAATAGACGCAGAGAGAGTCGACACTGCGCCGGGAGAGTCAGATCTCGCACTCGCGGGGCAGTAACGTTACTGGAGACAAATTCCAATTGAACGATAGCTAAGGTATTTTCAAAAAAAGTCGCTAGGTTTGTCAGTATGTACCTGTTGTGGGAAAAAAGCCGCCAAAAGGGTCTGAAAGTTGGTAAATACTGAAAGTCGCGCTCTTGTGTGTGAGAGGCGGGAGCTGATGGCAGCGGGCGGTGGATATTGTTGCAGCCCGCCACAAGTAAAGAGAGAGAGCTTGTCTGAGGGAGTGTCTACAGTTCCTGAGCACACAGAACGAGCAGTGTGTGGGGAGATTTTCAACCAGTTAATCGATCGCGGATGGTTTCATTATCTCGGGCGGATAAAAAAAAATAAAAAGTGTAAGATAATAATAGTAATAAAAACAAAAATGTGTCACCAAATATACCTGGGCGGCCCGCCCAGGTAAAGTCTATGTGTGGGAAACACTGGAGTTGTGTTTACTAGGATGTTTATTAGGGAATTGATGGTTATATAGTAAATGTTTATATAATTACGGTGTTTTAAAAGTTACATGCGGTGGCCGTGCTGTAGCATTTCCTGAGCATCAACCCACTGAGTGAACAGCAATATGAAGCGGCTTCACGAGACTAATGATGAGCAAATATACAACAGAGAGAGAATTTAATTCAGCGCTTTTACTTCCAACTTGCGCTCATTCATGGCTGTATTATTTAATTCATGCAAAGTTACGTCTTTATTGGGACAGGACTTGACGGATTATCTTACGTGACTCGTCTATTTCTTAGAGCCAAGCTGCATAAACTACATATCAATCTAATTTGTGCATTAATGGCTGTTATGTTAAATAAAATGTACTAATTACAGCAAAGCAAGTAATACTTTGGTCTCCCCTCAGATGCGCTGTAATGGCGATCATGCGTGCAATTCTTAAAACACCCACAAGATGGCGGCGTTTATCGGAAAATCCGATATTACAAAACCGATATCCGATTATGGTAAAATGCTTAAATATCGGGAAAAATATCGGTAAATCGATATATCGGTCGATCTCTAATTATAATATTTTAATTTTAATAATAATTAAAATTATAATTATAATAATTTTAAAGGAGACATTGGATGAAAAATACCTTAATTTGTATATAAATGTGTCTTAGCAGTTTGTGGACACAACCACCCTACAATGATAGAAATTCACTCCTTTTTTTTTTAAATCCCCCCAAAACCTAAATAGTCTCAATTATCAAGCCATTTTGATTTTGGAGGGAATAACCAGCGCTCTCTCCACCCTCAATACCACGACTGAGCTGAGACCCTTGAGCAAGGCACCAAACCCCCAACTGTTCCCCGGGCACCGCAGCAAAATGGCTGCCCACTGCTCCAGGTGTGTGTTCACGGTGTGTGTGCACTTGGATGGGTTAAATGCAGAGCACAAATTCCGAGTATGGGTCACCATACTTGGCCACACGTCACTTCACTTTCACTAAATTCATTTATGCCTAACTGCACACATTTTTTTCTGAATGAGGGACAATTCAAGGCAGGTTTTGTTTAAAAGTTAAAACTCAAGGATGGATCACTTCCACAGAAGAGAGGGGCGGGGTGAGCAGAGCTCATTAGCATGTAAAGAGATATGCACTGGGAAGAGTCGCTGTGAACAGAGCTGTTTTTGACAAGGTAAAAAGGGTGTTGTTTTACACGACCACTGAGACCAATTGAAGAAGACCCTAATGAATCATACCAATTTGTGGAAAATGGGCATCCAATGTCCCCTTTGAAGCACAGCTACCACAAAATCAGACTTACTTTAAAATCATTCTGTGGTTAAATACAGATTTAAAATCATAACAAGAAATAATTTAATAGCTATGATACTGTTTTTGGAATCAAATCTTTGCATAGCTATGACAGGATACACTTGATCTAACAATGCCTTAGAAAAAAATAATTAATCTTAAAAAAATAAAGCATATACAAAAACCCGGAAATATAAGAGTTATCGGATAAGCATGTTATAAACTTCTGAAACATTGGTGTTTCATATTTTAGAGCAGTCACTGCAATTTCTGAAAGAAATCAATTAAATCTGTATGTGGGAGTGTGTGAAAAAAATCTGATGTAACCCCCTTTGTAATCCTTAACAGTTTCATTAGTAACTGTAATTTAATTACACATTTTTTCTCAGTAACTGTAACTGATTACAATTACTTTTATTTTGTAATTAAATTACGTAATTCCGTTACATGTAACTAGTTACTCCCCAACACTGATTATATTTACTCAATACACGTAATACTTGAACCAACTTGAATGCAGCTCAGTGAATTTCTACGTTCTCGGAACTTTGGTTAATCTTTTGGCAAGAGTATCTCAAATTTATGAATATCTTCCAATAATAGACCGTTCATTCAATGTTGTGCTCTCAAAGCGTCAGCACAAAATATAACCTACATCGGTTTTCTTTTCCTCTAACGTTTTTGAAACGTTATACTTATTAGGCTACATGTTTCAGAACGTTTAGGGAACTTTCAAAAGTAGGCCTAATCCATAACGTTCCCATAATCATAAAATGGAACGTTCACTATTTTTTCCTCTAGTGTTCACATAACGATTTTTTTTTTTTTTTTTACTTCCAAAAATGTTTATTAACATTCAGAAATGTTCATACCATAATGGGAAGTTGCGAACGTTCTTAACATATTTTTGTGAGCTGGGATGTGGTGGCATTCTTATCATGGAGAGCCTTTTAACTGGATAAACATCTATGTATTGCAAAATGAGTCATGATGAACTTAAAAATCACAAAACTCTCTTTTAAGAGATATTTTTTTACAGTATATGTCTAGAATTTAGGGTTTTCAAATTATTTAGCCTATAACTCGCGACACGATAACTTGCGAGTGATAGAGCGTCAGTTATATTTGAGGACGATTTTAGACTCATGCAAAAATGAAACCACTCGATGGTTTAAATATGTGAGTTTTAAATATGGATTTATGTTCAGTTATGTGAGGTTCGACCTCTGAAAATAGAGATTTGGCGTCCTCTTCTGATAAAAGTAGAGAACGTCAAAGACCGGATCTGAGGTAGCCTAGTTGAAAGGTAAAATAATATTTCTGTAAAACTAGGAGTTGAGCCATCAGGGTTCAACCAGTGTTTATAAGTAGGCTTTTTACTTGTTTTCTGAAAATACAAAAATATCTGTTTCATATTTGTGATGTCTTTAGGCTTCGTTTGTCTGCGTTCTTTACGGCGTGAACCCACGCACAGGCGAAACGATTCATGTCGTGTTTTATTGAGGCTAGTTACTGTTTAACATCTCCACCCAACTTTCAGTTTGTTTAGTAAATCGATCTAATGAGGCTCCCCAACACCACCAAAAGTATCGTCCAATGTGAGGCATGTTACACACTTCATCTGCTCTCTATATCAGCCTAAATATCATATTTATTAGCATTCAATTTTGACACATGTTCGTTTGGGTTTTGGTGGATTAATGCAAATCGTTGTTGGACGTGAAGAAGGTAAGACCAGATAGTTTTAAGTTGCGGTCATTGAATTGTGGGCCAGTTAAAGAAAAAAAGATCCGTTAAAACGTTTATTCCTACCTTTTATGTAGTCTTAAACAAGTCCTTGCTACTAACGTTACATTTTGACGGTAAAGAAATGATCGCTCGTGCAGTTGTGACGTCAGCATTCCCTAAATTAGGTTAGTCTCTAGTCGTTTTATTATAATTTTTCGTATGGACAAATAGAAATGTATAGGTGTTTCATAAAGCAAACGTAGAGGATTTTTATGTTTTCTGAAATTTTATGTTGTGAAAACAAATAAGCAGTATTCTATTTCAAATTTTATGTCCAATATTGCTGAAAAATGCTTTTAAATATTAATTTTGTATTTTGCATTGTCACAATTATATTTTCTTTGCTAATTTAATACTTTAAAAGCTTGCCTTCTACATTAAATATGTGCCTTAATATAATTTAGGTAAAATCGTAATTATTTCAGTCGCCTGTATAGAAGTGACATTAAAGGGCTCTTTTATAAAAACTGAATGTACTGCCTTGATATACTGTACTGTGAGTTTTTCACAGTTCTGGAGTGATGTTTTACTTCCAAGCAATTCTAGTTTGACCTTGAATTTATTTAACTGTTGAAGTGGTATGACAGGCCAACTAGTAATGTGGAGAGTATTTTGCAATCTAATTTTAAGTACAGTATTCATCTGTCTGCATCGGAGCTGATAGTGAGGTGTAATGCAATCTATTGAAAATAGATGGCATGAAATACATGGCCTCACCAAACTCTTTTCACGTGAACATTTGAGCACTTCCTCATTTAAGTGAAGTTAAAATGTAACGTGTGATGTGTATCCGTATAACTGTGCATACCGAATCTAACCAACTTCCATTTATTTAATATTTGTTTTATTTTCTTTTAATATTTTTTTGTCTTTCTGTTTTTGTTATGACCTCTACTTGTACTGCAATGTTTCTATTTAGGTTGGCTTTCTATAGCTGATTAAATTGTACCACAAGGCAAATTAATGTACAGAAAAACACAGTGCTTGTAAACCACAGTTATTCTAAAATCTGACAAACTCTTAAAGAAGCCAAATAGCAAAGTATTTCATTAAAGTTGAATGTTTGCGTTTGCACATGCATTGTATAGGCCTGATGATACTGCACTAATGTGTTTTTTTTTTTTTAACTCTTAAAAGGATAGTTTACCCTCATGTCATTCCAAATCTGTATGCATTTGTTTCTTCTGCAGAACACAAAATGAAATATTTTAAAGAATGTTGGGGTAAAAAATAAATAAATAAATTTGGACCCCATTGATTTCATTGCATGGGCAAAAAAAAAAAACCTACAACGCTTGATTAATTTTTCTAAATCTCTTCTTCTTTGTTACCCCCCAAAAAAGTAATATCCGCAAAAAATCAGTAAAAGATTTACTTTGAAACAATGATCACTAAGAAATTGATAGTAAATTTCACAATTAATTAAAAAGAAATGGCAAGCGACACATTGAATTAAATGTGAAATGTGAAAGTAGAAAGACTCAATTTTTAAAGTTTGATTTACATCAAATCATTTTTACAGTGTAGGTTTGGAAAGAAATGAAAATAATGTGAATAAATAACAGAAATTTCATTTTTGGGTGAACTATCTCTTTAAGAAGAATGGCTCATCAATGACTCAAAATATTACATTCAAATAATTCTTCAGTGTCTCTTAATCTAATTTAAATAAATGTTAACATGCAAAACAGAATTTGTGTCAGTCGAATGTAAGTTATGTCTATGATTAGATCATTGCAACAGAATTCAGTAAATGCTAATATACCTCACTTTTATATATATCTCATCAAATATATCTGAAGCTTGGAAAACTCCACTGAAGTTCAGATCTCACCTTCATTTTGAAGTCTTTGTTTACAAATGGAAGCTCAATGGTGCTGCAGTCTTTGCCAGTTTTTGATTTTGGGACGGTGCATTATTATGTAAGAGTGTCATTTTGTCTGAGAATAGGTCTTGTTGGTTGTGCTGCACCAATAAAACCTTCATGTTCCTTTGTGGAACAAATGGGGAATACTGTTATCTCTTCATCCTTCTGATAAGTATAGGATAAGGTGAGAAGATAAGTTCTGTTCAAGGAGGTGAGGAGTCTTGGCCAAGGCTCCTCCCTTGTCTTAGAAGACGACAAATCAGCATTCTGAAGAGATGGTCAACCTAAGACTGCCCTCAGTTCTCTCTCCAAGAGACACGGTCCCGGGACGACTTTAAGTAGAGCTAGCCAGGCAGGGATGAAGTTTTCACCAACTCCTCTTCCTAAATCCTTGTTGGACATGGATGTAGCCAATTACTGCGAGGGCCTGGACCCGACCTATAGCACATTGGGCTTTGAGAACGCAGAAGTGCTTTATTGTGGTGGTGAGTGCTGTGCATTTTATCCAAAATATGGTTTTTGAAGTACTTTCGAAGCCGCAGATGCGGTTGATGCTGCTTGGACTAGTAAACAAATGATCATTATGCTTAAAGTTTGTGTTTGTTATAGTGTTGTTATTAAAATGTTTATTAAATTCATGTCAGTTCACAGATTCTAACTGATGTGGGTGTTAATTTGGCTTAGTATGACTGACTCAGACGTGTCTGGAGGGGACGGACGCCATGCCATGGCTGGTTTAATAGCTGTCTGAACTGTCTGGAATGATTCGTCCCAGCAGAATCATTTACCTCAACCTAAAGGAGATAATTGTTAGCTAACTATTTTGAAAGTCTTTCCATTCGGTTTAAAATTCAACAGAGGTTTCGCTCAAATCCTGAGAAAAGAGTTCTGAGTCTCAGGATTAGAGACTGGGATCTCCATGGCTTCACAGGTTGGGAAAATAGGACAAAATGGGGTACATTTAGGTGTAAAGTCAATATGTTTTGTACAACTGCAAAGTTAATTTCAAGCAAGAGCAACAGTGAACTCAGATATTTCCTCAAAATGAGGAAATAGGTGAAATAATGTTTGTCCCATGATGTTATTTTGTATTTTTTTTTATAAAGGGACAGTCACCCTGGGGCATTGTGGGAACTGTTTTACTCAAAGGTACATTTTTGGCAACTCTTTTTTTGGGTCTCCTTAGGTTACTGGCATGATTACGTCACCACAATCTGATGTGATTTATCCACTTTGGTTCTCCATTAACCTAATGCTAAAATTGCTGAAGAGATTTCCCAGTTATCTTTACAGTTCTTTACAATACATCGGAACACAGAGATAGAGAAAGGCCATAAAATAACTGGAATACAAACTATTTAAAGGCAAACGCACAATCTCTGGCATGCAGATGGACAGCTAGACAAAAGTTCTTTGGCTGAACTTAATTCAGTTTTTATTGTCTTAAAATAATCAGTAAACTTTACCCAAATATATAATGGGAATGTAATGGAGTAAACCCAATAAAATTAGATCTGTCATACTGACTAGACTGAATCTGCTGCAGTTAAATGCTAACTAGCAGCTGCACTAAAATAAGTGAACCTAAAAATGTGCTTTGCATGGTAACATCTACAATAATTAATTCCAAAATATATCATGAACATTATTTTTACACCACATATCAGCCCAAATGCATTAGGTTACTTATGCTTTTTGTACTCAAACCATCCATGCTGGGAACTGGATAAAAAAAGATAAATGGATAAAATAAAATATTTTACAAATTTAGATGAATTGCACACAGTGAAACTGAAAAAACCAAGCATTTTGTTGCATTAGCTAATTTTAATCAAGAAAAAAATTGTGCAAATGGATTGATGTTTGCACACAGTGAAACAGGATGTTTGTTTCTCCATTCTTCATTTCTTTAATGTCAATCATTTACTCACCCTCATATCATTCCAAAATGTATGTAACCAAAAGAAGATATTTTGAGAAATGTCTCTTTGTCAATGGTAACCAAAACTCATTGGCTACCAATATTTTTCCAAATATCTGCAGAATTTTCATTTTTGGGTCAACTATTTCTTAATTAAGCCCATAAAGCTGTGAATGTATTGAAATTGTTTGCCAAATGATTTATGTTTCGATTTCAAGTTCTGTATCACCTTACTCTGAAACGAAATACTTCAAAACACGCTCTGCAAATGTACGAAAGCCAACGAGATAAATTGGCTCTCTACGACCACATGTGCCCTTTGCGTTCAAATTATGTTTTATTCCGAAATGAGAAGGAATCGCTTTGGGAATATATGGAATCAGAAGAGATTGCTTTCAACCCACATTAACATTTATCCACGAGATGTCAATCTCCATTAAATATCTATCTATGCGATAAAACAGAGGCTAATCCTAATTAAGTCTGTCCTACAACAGCGGGAGGCTCCAATCAGTCTCAGCACATAAAAGGCTAAAGTCCCCTGCTGCATTTCTTTTGTTGAAATGTTATGATTTTGGATGCACAAAGGAATGATTGATTTTTCATCCTTGTCTATATGAACAGAAGGGTGCCGCTCTCTGTTGCATTAGAAGGTCTTTTAGGATGAGCATCCTTTGTTCACTTATGCAGAACTCTTCCTCATTCTCCTCGTTATGATTGAGAGACCGAGATTTTGATTTGATGCATCGTCCCGTAGCTTTATGAGACACACTAGGCCTCTTTGGTTGTTAGCTAACTTGGATTAGCATAGCATCTAGAAGCTTAGCAGCAGTAGATTCCCACTATTTTACGTTCTGGATGTACAATGGACATGATTCTCTGTTTTAAATGATCTAAAGCATTTTATGAATGAGCCACCCAAGTGAATTATCAAGCCTTCACTTGACTGAACTGTTGTTGCAACTCATACCAAAGTGTTCAGGTGGCAGCCAGTTACACATGTGTGATGATTCCAGTTTTGAATGTCCATGTTGTTTTTCACAGAGAACATGCCGACAGAGCCCAACATCAGTCAAGGAGAAAATGGCGTGAGCTCCAACTGCTCAATCTGTGGCGATAAAGCCACAGGTAAACATTATGGTGCCTCCAGCTGTGATGGCTGCAAAGGATTCTTCCGCAGGAGCATCAGAAAGAGTCATGTCTACTCCTGCAGGTACATCACACTCATCCAACTGAGATGTTTATGTTATAAAATGAATATTGTGTAGTGAAAATCATTTTTATGTGGTAAAAAAATGAACATTTTGTTCAAACATAAGTATACATTAAGCATAAGTCTGATTCACAATTGAGTGCCTTTTATGACCCAATTCTTTTTGATGAATCATTCAATATGACTCAGGAACCAGTCTTGAACTTGTGAGTTATCAGTTTCACGGTTGAGTGCCTCAGTTCTTTTAATGAATCAGTCTCGAACTTGAGTTATCAATTTGAATTGGTCTAAAGAATCATTATTTGACCAATTCGCTGGAACATAAGCCAGTACTTCTGTCATGTCCATATAAAAATGAACAGAAAAAAATCAATAAGGAATCAATTAAGGAACTGGATTGGTTTAGTGGAATTAAAATCATAACATAATAAGAGATCGTCTTTATTTATTTTACTTTTGGGCAGGTTTAATCGTCAGTGTGTTGTTGATAAAGACAAAAGGAACCAGTGCCGTTTCTGTAGACTTCACAAATGCTTTCGAGCTGGAATGAAGAAAGAAGGTAAACATTTTATATGTATAGTTTTTCCCCACAAATACTCCCTTTTCCCACAGTTTCAAACAGATATGGAGTAACAAGGAAGAGGGAACTCGAGAGAGTAAAATGGATGATGCCATAAAACTTGCCCTGATTACACAAGGATGTTTAGTTTATTGGATGTATAACCTTGGCTTAGACTTTTATGATGGGTGATCATGTGCTCTCCACCTCACTTTCCGTGTGTACACGTTGTTCAGGACTGTGGTCAGTTAAACTTTTACCTCTAGCTTAGGCAGGGTTTTGCACGGCAGTCAGGTATTATTTTTAATTTGCTCACCATTGTTACCTATTCCTTCTGAAAAGAAAAAAATGCTTAATCCAGCCTTAGATTGTTTACTGGTCTTAGCTGGTTTAAGATGGTTTACCTTGGTGATGCAGCTGGTGTTTACTAGATTGAAAACTGGTCTTCCAGCAAAAAATGCCTTTTAACCAGACCAGGCAGACTAAGACCAACAAACAATCTTATGCTGGTTTAAGCTCTTTGTTCAGTAGACATGTTCTCAAGTTTGAACCAATGTCAAAAGTCTATACATAAGAAAAATGACACATCAACAATTTAATTTATAAAAAGGCTACAAAAGTTCCATTTTCATAAAGAAAAGTATTTTAAAAAATACAAAAAAATAAAAATTGTATTGTATAAAAATATTTTTAAAATACATGTCCAGTAGGAAATATTTATGGCTTGTAAATGTTCCTCATTGGCAGGTGTGGCAAAAAGGTCATTTTAGCCTGTGTTTTATGTTTAATGATGTTAAAATACATCACAATGAATGTAGCAATGTCTTGGCAATGTGTGAGATTTTCTGTAAATAAGCTTGAGAAACACACCCATTGTCTTGGCTAATCAGTAATATCTCTTAACTGTTATTAGCTCACTAATCAGCAAAATTGTTTGTGCTTGTTTTCAGCTGTGCAAAATGAGCGGGACCGTATCAGTTCGAGGAGAACCATCCAAGACTCACATGACCTGCCGCCAATCACAGCCCTGGCTCACGCTGAAGCTCTCTCGCAGCAGGTAAACTGTCCTATCAAGGTTAATCGAAAGACTCTCTCTCTCTCTCTCTCTCTCTCTCTCTCACTCTCACACACACACACACACACACACACACACAAAAATAAAGAGAAAGAATATCAGTAGAGAAGGGCAGAGATACAGAAAATAAAAACATGCATATAGTTACGGTATCTGCGGCAGTAACATTTATTGCTTTTGAGCAATAAATTATTGCTGTGATTGTCAATTAAAGCAAAGGTGTATGGTTTTAATGCATTATGCTAGAGATAAATAGTCACCAAAGACAAAAATTAACCAACAGGGCTGATTAAAGAAAGAAGAGAGGTTTCATTACAGTAATTCTGATGAAGTTCTGCTCAGTAGTTATTAATGACAAAGAGAGATAAATAACAACTGAGCGCTGCTTTCTTTAAGCATCAGTCTGTGTCATCAACATTTCTAATTATCTGCATGAGTACCTGCGTGATTTTACTCTGAGAGCGAGGTAACAGCCTGTGCAAAAGCATTTTTAGAGGACATGGTAAATTCAGTTCTTCTCTCGTTTGTCTCCCAGCAGATCAGCGCCACCAGCCCAATGGGCCCTGCTGATGTTTCAGAGAAAAAATCAGCCACACTCAGTGACGTCTGTGAATCTATGAAGCAACAGCTGCTTGTTCTGGTAGAGTGGGCTAAATACATCCCAGCCTTCGGCGAATTGCCACTTGATGACCAGGTAATGGCCGTTGGAAAGCAACACTGGCTGTGCTAATTGGGGAGGCCCTTGGGTTAAATTGCAGGGCCATTCAGTGAAGCTCAATATTTGCTATTCACATGGCTGACTCAGTTTAGCCTCCATTTAGCACGCTGTCTGTGTTGCTCTAAATTTCTGATTTTACCCTTGCATTTATTGTTACTGAACATGCAGAACCTTCCAATATTAAAAAAAATTACCTTAAAGTATTAAAAAATATCCTTTACTCCATGTCTGTTAGCTTTGAGGTCTTTTACTATAGAGAATGCTAGTGAATTACTAAAAGTTGGCAAAAAAAAATTGCATTGTTTTTTATGCATTTAAAATTTGCAGTCTTTTTCTTCCAGACCAAAATTAATTACTCATTTTGCATTATACTGAATTTTTATTTTTATTTTATTTTTTGGACACATGCAGTCAACTAGTAAGCAGGGCACTTGCTGGTAGAGACTGTAACTACACCATGTTTCTACTTTTTTCTAATAAGAAAATAATATTCAATTATTAACACTGAAGACTGGAGTAAAGGCTGCTGAAAATTCAGCTTTGCCTTCACAGGAATATATATATTTTTTAAATATATTAAAATATTATTTAAATTTAATAACATTTACAATATTACTGTTTTTACTGTATTTTTGATCAAATAAATGCAGCCTTGTTGAGCATTAGAGACTTCTTTCGAAAACATAAAAAAATCATACCAACCCCAATTTATTTATTTTTTTAAATATTTTACTGTAGTACAGCTGATATTAATTTCATTGTGGTTTACAGAAACATGTTAAACCAGGCCTTGTTTTTCTTCCAGGTTAGTTTATTACGAGCTCATGCCGGAGAGCATCTTCTGCTTGGTGTGGCTAAAAGGTCAATGCCATACAAAGATCTCTTGCTTTTAGGTAACTTCAAATAGTTATTTTCACCTTTCAACATAATTATACTGTAGATAGACAGATTTCCATTTTCCATGCAGGAAATGGCTGCGTTGTCCATCGAAACTGCCCTGAGCCGGAAATAGGTCGCGTATCTAACCGAGTCTTGGATGAACTGGTTCTTCCCTTCCAGGACATCCAAATTGACGACAATGAATACGCAGCTCTAAAGGCCATTGTGTTCTTCGACCCTGGTATAACTAATGAAACAGAGCATTCATTTAACACCCAGTATCAATCCTGAAACACAGCCATTCATGTTACTATCTCTGTTTTTAACATCTAGACGCCAAAAGCTTAAGAGATCCTTCTAAGATCAAGGCGATGCGCTATCAGGTTCAAATGAGTCTGGAAGACTACATTAATGACCGGCAGTATGACTCACGCGGGCGATTCGGGGAGCTTTTGCTGCTTCTTCCTACTCTGCAAAGCATCACCTGGCAGATGATTGAGCAGCTACAGTTTATCAAGCTTTTCGGTCTTGCCAAGATAGATAACCTGCTGCAGGAGATGCTTCTTGGGGGTGAGTATGAGGTGAAGCATTCAATTGCAGGGGCTTTTGGAGTGGGAAAATGCTTCATGATCATTTTTTTAAACTAGGTGAAAAGTACTTTATTCGGAGGCAAGTCTGCTTAAACTTTTTCTTATTATACTGTGTATTGTACTGCAAAATGATGTAAAATGATGAGGCAAAATGATGCATTTGCTGTATTAGTATGCCATATTAAGACATTAATTCTGGAGAGGTTTGACTTGACTTGACTAGGGTAGGCCTATTAGTCTTCACTTGTTATTGCTAAGGCTAACATCACTATTATACTCAAACTAATCAACAATCAGTGGATAGAACCAAGTGATGATATATTTTTGTAGGCCAAGCCAAAAGTTCGCATCACTCTAGTTCCCTCTACAAAAATCAATTGGATTATACCACTGGCTTTTGGATTGTTACAGAAAATAAGCTCTCTGACTAACAAAAGTTGATGATTCTTACACATTTTGATCCTCGTGATAATCTTAACAAATGAACACAGCTGAATTTTGAAGCCTAAATACAATCAGCAGAAGTAAAAAGCTAAACTCAGCCTATAAACTACACAATTAAGCTTCCGACAACTCTCTCAGTCTTTATTTAGAAAACATTTTCCATGAAGTTTTGAGTTAGAATAGTTTGCAAGAGCACGTAATGGTGTAATGACGTTTAACCTCTGTTGTCCTTTTTCCAGACAATTGAAAGATGTATTTTATGTTGTTGAACAAAATGTGAAAATACTGTGAGCTTGCGTTAAACTTATGTCAGGCATTTAACCAGAAAGCCATTCAGAAAAACCCATTGACTTCAGGACAGTGGAACCGAAAGTGCTAAAATGCTAATTTCCAGGTTTTGACCTGCAAAAAATACCTGCATTCTATTTATATTACATTGCGACTTTAAAGAGAGGTGTAATATTACTTGCACTTTGTGCACTTATGTAACTTTGGTGTCTCTATCACCATCTGTGGTTGAAATCTGGAAGCAGCATAAATGCCAGAGTAGTAGGCAGATCTTTTTTTTTTTTACTTTTGGACATAAAGCAGGCACAGATGAATTAGGTGAGCATGAAATTTCCCAACCAAATCTGACCTAACTGCTCAAAATATAAATCAGTATTGTAGCAATATTTTTTTTTTTAGATATCGGAATTGTGTGTAGGCAAATTCCACATTACCACCTCTGTGATTTAGTTATTAATTTATTTTTGCAGGTCTAACCACGGAGCAACCTCATTTACATCACAATGGTCACCCTCAGATTCCAATAATGGGACAGACCATAGTCATTAGCTCCATCCCAGGACCTGCACACTCACAGCAGATGGGTAAGACATAGCCTTTTATTTATCTGTTCCTAAATAAAGTAAGTGGTTTAAATACCAATCATCGGACATTAGGGAGAAATAAGAATGAATCCGTGAAGTGGTTTAGTTTTAGTTAATGATAATGATAATAACCCTGATTTGAATCATTTGCTCATTATGTTTCAAGTTACACAAAGTGCATTTTATAGCTTTTTATAGGTTTATGTAGCTTTTGCTAATTTTTTTTTGTACATTTCTGTTTCTTCAGCATCCCCAGATACCCCCATTCCATCTCCCACTTCAGTACAGAACCAGGAGGCCTACAAGCCCCCCGGCAGCCCGGCTCTCCTGCTCCCGACACAGCTCATGCCAAACAGACTCTCTCCCGAGCCTCCCCTTTGAGTCTCCTCTCTGCCACAGGCCCTGTGTGTTTGTATATGTGTAAACTGTGTGAGTTACGCCCTTCCCCACATCCAGCGCAACATATTTATCTGATCGAAAGAGAACTTTACAAAAAAATTCCAAATGTATTGTCTAAGTGGATCACCACTAATTGAAAAAGGTATTTCATAAAAAAAAAAAATCTCCTTGTATCAGCCTACCGCTGATAACCTAGTAAATGTAGACAATATTCGTTTTTAATAACAAATTATTGTCATTTACAAGAGACTTATCAACATTTTTTTGTATTAATAAAAAGTCAAGATTTAATTTATTATCAAAATTATACTATGCAACTCTAAAGAAATGTTAATTTTTGCTTGAAAATGTGCCCTTAAACACAATAAATGCTCTTAGAGATTTTTATGTTGTGTTGTATATTTAATAACTTTTTATGACTTAAGCATTTTTTTATATACTGCAAGATAAATATCATGCTATAAAAGTGTTACTTTTAGGAAGGTATTAACAGTTTTATTCAGAGTTTTATTGAGCAGAACAAGGGACTTCAACAGGGGGTCTGCAGTAGATCCAGCAATTATAGTATGATTTTGTGAAATAAAAAAAATATTATTAAAATAATAAATGAAAAAAAATAAAGCTGAAGCTAATGCTTAGCTGAAAGTTCATTGTCACTCTGACATTACATTTTAATTCAAGAGTGCATTTATTGGATCGAAAATACTGTAAAAACAATAATACTGTAAAATATTATTACTTGTTCTGCAATATTAACACTTGTGCTGCTTAATATTTGTTGTGGAAACTGTGATACTTTTGTTTTTCTTTTTTCTTTCTTTTCTAGGATTCTTTGATGAATAGAAAGTTCAAAAGAACAGCATTTATTTGAAATAGAAAACTTTGGAAAGTGTATAAATGTTTTTACTTAAAATAATACATAAAATAATTAATTAAAATATTATACAAACTTCAAATTTTAAACTATTATTTTAGTTTACAAATAAATCAAGGTTGCCCTGGAAAATGTTGGATAAAAGCATCTGCTAAATGGTTACTTAGTAAAATCAGAATGTTTTAACTTTTTAACAGCAAAAAGTGTTTCTTGTTGTATTTCATACTATTCTGACACATTGCAGTTTTTTTTTCTCCATATACACATCAAAATGTCACTTGCATTACAATCAGAAGGTCATACATATCCTGGCAAATGTCAATGGACCCCGCATGCTAAGGGCAACAGTACATTCACACAGGTGATTCATGTGGCAGCCGTATAAATATGAAGCATAAAAAGACAGATGAGACCTAATGCATATACAGTACATCCCTTTTTGCAACTTTTGTCAGTTTTCTAAAGCAAACCCTGAAAGTGAAAAGCCACTGTGAGCTATATATGGAACGTATGCAATTACAACAAAACGAAGAAGCTGAGACGAGAAAGCAGATGATCATAACATCTCATCTGAGCTGGGTGAAACTGTGCTGCTCTCTGACACATCGTGAATCTCTGCCTCCAAAAGAGAGCCAGACAGACGGAGAAAGAGCAAGAACAGTAGGCTCATTCGAAAACACATCAAATCAGGCTATTTTCTGCATCTAAACAACAGCATTTGGTGCAGGTGAAGTCCACGTTGTCAATACCACAGCGTTCATGGGAAGCTGTAATAAGTTTTGGAGTGTGCCCTGTTTGGATGGTTTTCCAGAAAGCAATCTGATAGCACTAGGTGTAAGTGCACAAGGCCTGGGGGCAGATGAGTCGGATGATGCCGTCAATAGTAGCTGTCTATTATACTGTGGGAGAGCTTGGAGGAAGTGGAAATGGAGAGCGAGCAAGGTAAGATAAACATTGCAAACCCTCCAATCAACTCCATAATGGAGTGGCAGCTCGCGTGGGGTTAAACGGCAAGCTTGACGGGAGAAGGCTGAGCATCCAGTGATCCTTAATGAACAAGCGCACAAGGCTGAATGCACTTATTTGTATACAAAACATTATCTTGGTATTCAAGGCACACATCTCATCCGAGGCGTTCAGCTTTGTGTGACGGTGTGGTATTAAGGCTCGGTAAGCCTCCTCTGAGCAATGTGGAGTGGATGGAATAAGCATATCTGTTCTTCACCTTTGTGGTGAAGGAAACTCTCACACACACTACACCTTGACATTCATGACAGCGAGGATACTCAAAGTGATTGTAATCCACATCGCCGACAAGCTGAATAGGAGGAATTTTCCTCTTTTCTCGTGTAGAACCGTCATTTGTTTGCATAATGACACTTCCAGACTTCTGTTGCAGTGCTGCACTTTAAACCCCTGCTTTAACTTAGCAAGGTCTAAAGCTCTTCTAAATCTTTTATATCAGAGAAAATTGAGATTTGGGGATGGTTTCATGTACATTTTGTATGTCATATTTTTAGAATGAGTAGATTTTTGTAATTATACGTTTTGGAAAAAAATATTTAGGGTAGGGATTTCCAACAACAACAAAAAATTACAATTTATTTATTTAATAATTAATCCTAAGATTTTTTTTTTGTATGTTAATTTTTAAAAAACAAAAACAATTTGATCTGTTTTATTGATTTGCTTGGATAAATCTCGTAGCAGAATACTTTTTTTTTTTTTTTTTTTTACTGTAATAATGTGAATGCATTTAATAATAGGCCTATTAATGTTGATACTGAATTAGCCTATATAATATAATTTAAATTAGCCTAAATGATAGAGTAGTATAATTATAAAAAAGTTTGTGAAACACGGTATAGTGAACCAAATAGTCCTAATAGAAATACGCTCAGGTGTTCGTTGTGGGCGGGGCCTCAGACGACAGCTTGGTCCACTAATCGCAAAAGCAGTTAATTTTATTTTCTTAAACAAACAAACAAAATATATATATATAGAAATTTGGTAAATATGTAACATAAAAATATGAATTGATTAAAAATTAATTATGTTTTATTCTTAATAACTTCGCTGGCACGCGGGAAGTGGCCTATCTGAGGCCTAACGTTACTCGATTATTTAGTTAGCATTTAGGCACAAAGACGAAAATTTATATGATAGTCGGATAAATATTGAAATAAGAAGACGAAATTACCAAAAACAATGACGCTTTCTTCAGTTTCACCGTGGAAAGACCGCGAAGGTGAGTTACTGTTTGTTATTGTATCTTTTTTTTCTGTGGATCCTGAACTCGCCATGTTTGTGTTTGCCTTAACGCGTTGTTCTGGTCATATACGTTAGTAAACATGTCTGAAATTATATCATATGTTTCTATAGCAACAAGTTGTAAGATTTATTCCTTTAACTAGTGTCTATTTGGTGTTGTTTGTCTAATTGCTGACAAGCAAACGAATATAGGGATTGGTATCTTTTTCAGTGTATCTTTTCCAATTGCTTTTTATACTTACTCTACTAGTAACTAGAAAATATTAAGTATATTTATTAAATACTAGTATTTTCCAGCTAATAGTCACTATCCTAACTATTAAATTGCTGGTTACAAATAGCATTTCCCCCCTCATTGAATCCTGTGGTAATCTGTGGTTCCAGTTTTACTCATAAACTATTTTACTTTTGTCAAAGCTATTAGAATCATTGCAGTTTTCTACTAGCAACTAAATTGACACTAATGTGTTTTAGTTTCACTATCACTATTTTTTTTTTACTGGTATTTTTTTTATTGATCTATAAAGTAATCATTCTGGCTAGTCATTACATTACAAGTTAAAAAGCAGTTGTACACATTTTGAAGCACCAATCCCCATTCAATTTAATTACAGACATTGGCCACTAGGTGTCATTAAAGGCGCATTGTAAGTACAGCTACTGTAGTGGTGGTTCTTATTGTGAGGAATTTCTTGCAAGAGTCTCCACAAATCTCACTTGATCTTTTATTTTATAACGTATGCAAACGTGGATCAGAATCGCAGCTGCCTTCAAGACTCTTAGCTTAAGTGTTCCACACTGGGTTATTTTATAAAGCATTTGTTGATAGCGTGTTCATTTATTTGTGCCATCAGGGAATATTTTTTGATTAACTCCGCTCCATTTAAAATGAATGAATGGTGGTCTATTAGCTGCGGTGGGCTTGAATTCAGGGTAGGCTGACATTGCACTCTTTTCAGGATCAAGGTTCAAGCAAAGGAAAGAGAGAGAGAGAGAAAAAAATCACCACACGCATTCACTTGGTAATGTAAGTACAGTTTAAAATTAATGGTGTCTGTCAGGCTGGGGACCAGCTTGCCACTCAATGAGAGATTAAGGGTAAAGATTGTGCCCCATCATTTTTCAGCCACACATTTTACCCATAATTCCCCTCCAGATCAACAGAATTTTTTGCTGAAAGCAGGCAAAGGTGTAGAAACCCTGTGGCTCCCAGCATTGAAGGGACACATTCGGAACTTGAATGATTTCCACCTTTTTTCATCACCTGCATGTCTTACCTGATTAAACTGCAGTATTGCTTTTGAAAAAGGAAGTGGTAAAGCCATTTAGGACGGGCTGAAATGCTGGTTTCTCTCATCAGAGCGGCGCCCTCCCTTTGAGGACTTTCATAAATGTGGGTTTAGTCTGAGAATGGCCGACTGTTCCTGGCCTTCTCTGACACCTTGCGTTCTTCTTGCATTATGTCCGGGCGGCACAGCAGAAAATGCTCGTGAAATGTATTCAATTCAAATCAAATTGATGTAGCGCAGAGTAATCTTTCTCTATTAGATGTGTCACTTTTGGCAATTGTTCCCTAATATCCTTTACTGTGACTATATAAGATTAGTGCTCTCCATGCCGCCAGAGTTTTCGTGCCTTACTGAATTATTCACCGAGGCGTAACCTTCAGTTATCAGGTTAGAAAGACCTTGATTATAACAGGAAGTCAAGTGTAGAAAATCACTCTCTCCACTAAAGGAAGTGTTTCAGCCCTTTTGGAAATTTGAATAATTATGAAATGTACTCACAAATAGTATAAGAAATTAATTACACGGGCACAATGGCTTTCTCTGTACTTGCAAAGCCTAATTTATGAGCAAAATAATTAGAGTTTATCTTTAGGGTTTTTTTTTTTCTTTTATTGCATAGCAAATGAAATGTGGCCATTGTTATCTGGAACTTCCTCCTATTAATAATTGACACAAAAAATAAACTCTCTGCTTGATGTTTGTCTCTTAAGTGACAACACTCAAGCGCAGCCAAACTTTTGTAAGTTATTTAATTTCGAATAATGTGCTTACCATCCTATTCTATCATATTTAGTTGGGGAATCGTTAATCAAAAAGAAAATGATGATGACTCCCTGCTGACTAGACTGATGTGTTGCTCTCTGCGGGGCACCGTGGCAAACTGCTCCACAGGCGTCTTCTGGAAATAAGGGAAACGGATAGCCGATCGTTCCACACACCTTGAAATTATAGCCTTCCTTGCATTTTTTTCCCTCCCTTGAATAGTCACTGTAAATGAATTTAAGTTCATTACCTTCCACCCTGCTGGAATAATGCAACTCTCATTACATCCCTGATAGACAACATTTGACGAGGACATTTCTATTAGCATTATTCCATGCAGAATAATATACCCTTCATTATTTACTTAGTGAACAAGGAGATTCCTGGAACAAACAGATGTGGTCCAACTCGTTGATTATGTCCTTTATGTCCCTTTTATCGCCTTTATGGTGTCATTAGCTCATGTGGTTTAGATACTGCACTTAGTAGTTATGGCTTGTTTGCTTTTGAGTGTCAGTGACATATAAGAGTCCAAAGGAATAATCTAGTTTAAGATACGTGCTGAGTTCTCAGAAATGTGCTCTTTGTATGATGGTTTCTTATGGTTTTGAAAACTTTCTGGGATTTGAAAGAAATATGTTTACATTTATTGTCATGTTATGTAACTTTAAAGTCAAATTATTATTATTTTTTTTACACTTTTTATACATGTGAGTGTACATATACATATTATAGCCATTAATCTTAACTATTATTATTATTTTTTTAAATATATATTACTGTTCAGATTGAAGTTTGGTAAGATTTGTGTATTTCATTTGTAAGTTAGTTAGTTAGTTAATTTATTAATTTAATCAAATGTTGAAGTCTCTTTAGGGCACCGAGGCTGCATTTATTTAATCAAAAATACAGTAAAACAATTATACTGTAAAATATTACAAGTTAAAATAATTTTATATTTGAATATTTAATATGCTGATTTTTTAGTAGCAAGACTTATAAGTCTACTTTCACATTTGAACAGCTTATTACATAAATTATTAATTAAAAAAAAATCTTATGGTAGTGATGTATTTCATAAGGTAAAAACAGTTAATAATAACTTGTTTTCTGTTTATTTTTCTGCTTGTTTCCACTTGTTGGTTGGACCACATGACTTTAATTGGGCTGAAAAAGGTTTTTTAAATAAGCAGTGAATATTTTTTTCTCTAAGAAAATAAAAAAAAGATATTGAGACGAAGAATTACTATTGAATTAACTAATTCAGAGTTCAGAATTAACTATTCAAGAATTTAATAATTTTCATGAGCCTTTTTTCTTCATTATGATCGCAGTTGTATAACCACACATTTTTTTTTTTACTTTATGCCCACCAAATATATCACAATTCATATTAATTCTGAAATTAAAACATGCTTATTATATAAAAGATGTATTCAAATCATTGAATGTGTAAATTGAACTGCATTTTCCTCTGTGCGATCTGTGAGACTATGCTTGCCACATCATCAGGTGTTTTTTTTTTTTAACGTGTTCATTGAAATTGAGATGCAACACAGTCCCAGACTAATACAATATTCAGATGCATGCTGCATTTCGCCCCTTTAGAACCCTCATGCATACGTGTGTCTGGGGGAAAAATGCAAGCTGCATTTTAAATGCATTTGTGCATTCAACATGGTGCTCTGTCAGGCATGTGTCTGGGACAGATAGTCCTGACTGCTTCAATACTGCCGAGTGTGCTCTGGAGGTAAATGACCTGCCTGGCAGAGAGAGATTGGTGCCCAGCATGTCTCCTGATAAAGTCAAGCGCTTCTGCAACTTTGCCTCACCGCATCTATTTGCACTCCATATTTCAACACGGTGCAGATGTAACAACTTAATTTGCCACCAGTCATAATTCTGCCAACCTATGGCATAATGAGGTGATACTGGTTATTTTAGACTTAGCTGCATGGACGCCTGCGGTAATTCGAGTTCTGAGGTGCTTGCAGTTCCCGTCTCGAATCGGCACGTAAACAGAGGTCCAACATATGCGAGGATGTTTCTCCGCACAACGCGAATGAGTTTAAGGAAAGTTCCTGGCCATAAAATTTGACTAATGTTTTTAAAACACAACCCCGATCCCACAATTCATCTTGGCACGTTCTGGAGAAATCCCACCACATTCTTCACTATTTGCAGGCCACCTCTGCGGGAAGCATTTTTGGGGCTTTTTTCCTCGTCTTTCTTTCGCAGATGTACGTTTCTTTGGCCCTAGCTGTAAATTGAAAACACCGGTTGTGTTGCTCTCTCATCGCACACCTCGGAAATGGACTTCATTCGTTCACGTGAACTTCCCGTAACCCCTCATGTGTGAGACACTCATCATCTAGCGAAGGCCTCGTAGTGAAGGCCGGTCCATCACGACAATAGCGGGAAGAACCCGGCGAATGACACCGGCACCCTTCTACCCTCTAAGATCTGATTAGTTGCCTCCATACAATCTAGCATGACACAATGCGCTTTCATTACCTCACAGATGTTGTCATCTCTTTCTGTCTCTCTCTCTTTCTATTTTTCCATCAGGCTCTTTTTTTGAACAAGTGTTCATCTCAGAACTCTGATCAGTGGCCTCACTTTCATCAGTCTAATGCATGTGTCTATCCCCGGGCCCAATCTTGTGGCGGTGCGGCATGGGGCCTGGTCCTTAATCTCATTTCTTTAACCTCCTTCAATATTGGTTCCCCCCCTGCGAGAGGCATCATGAAGATCCGGAACAATTCGTTTCCATATTGTAAATCACCTGCTCCTGCGGTTATGAGGAAAGGCGTGCAGAAGCTGCAGGGGGGATTGCAGCGTCTGATTGGGCCGCCGTTGCCCTCTGTCCGAGTGACATCATCGTTCCCGGTCAACTCGGTGGGTTTGAAAACCAACAAATGCGTAAATATATAAACGTCAGCTGGCTTTGATCAAATATGTGTGTAAAAATACCAAAATAATGGTTTTATTTGGTGTCTGGGTGCACTGTAATCATGCAATTACAATAAGAGCCCTGTTAATATTCCGAGCTTCTCGTCTTCACAGTACTCGGGTGAATTAATTCGCTCAAGCAAACTCTGCTGATTCCGCTGCCCCCTCTGCCCCCGCCCGGGTATTCATGCTTTTCAACTGCCACACTCTCTCCACAATATCCTTTATAGTACAGGAACCTAGACTCTGCCTCCAAAATCAAATGCTTCATTCATTATTCATTCTCTGTGGATGACTTCTCCGTCATTAAAATTCCCACAAAAGCAGTTTTATGACAAAGACTTGGGTCCTTAGTTATGGTGTACCAATAAGCTGTCATGTTTTGTGTGTTTTTCCTCTGTGGGTCAGCGCATATTCTGTTGTGGAGCAGCCTTTTGTTGCCATGCCATCATGAGTTGAATGGGTGTGTTTTAGTTCTGATGAATAAAAATAGTTTTCACTGCTGGTAATACTATATATAATGTTTTTTTAGATAAGATTTATATTTTATATACAGATGTGATTGGTTTAAGCATGGGAGTATGAATCGGTTTAATTTTGATACAGTTCCATAGTGCTTCAGGAGAGTTAGTTAACATTTTGTTCATTAAGGTTATTTTCGTTCTTTTTTTTTTAAATATCTTAATTTCTTTTCTTAAATTAAAAATATTTAAATATTTTGCTGTCATTGTTTGCATAAATTTGTCAATTTTGAGTGAAAATCATACAGCATTTTCACCAGTTTTTTTTGTGTAACATTTAGAAAACAAATTGTAAAATTTAGAAAATTACAATTTAAAATAACTTTAGATGTAATATATTCCTGTGATGACAAAGCTGAATTTTCAGCAGTCATTAGTTTACTCTAGTTTTCAGTGTCACATGATCCTTCAGAAATCATTCTAATATGCTGATTTGGTGATCAAGAAACATTTGTGACAAAAACTTAATTAGTCAGATATACTCTGCATATTTTTATTATTAAATAGAAAATTACTAGTACTATTATGATATTTCATATAACAAATATTTACTGTAACAATTTGAATGAAAAGTTTATTTGACAAATAACATGAATTTCTCTGTATTTGGTTTGTCCCTTAACAACAGCACTCAAGCTACATATGTTTGTATAAAAGTTTCTGTAAAACCTGTTGATCATGATCTTCAGCATGATCCAAAGAACATCTAGTGCTTAAATAGAACATTTGACCATCCATATAAAGTGTCACATGATCAATGTCAAATTTTCGTATTTGATTAATAGTGACCTTGAAGTAGTGAATATGAAATATTTCTTTGTTAGATTCTTCAAAATGCTGTTTTTGTCTTTTTTTGTTTTGTTTTTGGTATCATGCAGTGGGGTCCAATAATCTGTAGTATGCATACATTTCCACTTTTGTCACAGACTTCTAAGTCCACTAAGGCAGATTGAGGCACACCTTACCTCACACGGGTCATCCTGTACAATAACATTTACGAAGTTCGTTTGGTCATGTGTCCACACAGCCCAGATTCATGACCTTTATAAGAATGTGCTCTGTCTGTCTCGGGCTAACAGCTTCTGATAGCCTTGGTCAACTTTGTTGCGCTCATGTTTGCTCAACGAATCCCAGGGCTATTTGGAGCCTCTTCCCAGAGCGGGGTGGATTTCCACCCTAAAACCCACTCGAAACCCATTTTTCTTTCTGAAAATGTATGCATGAATACCCAAACTGATTAAAAGATTCACAATTTATTATTCCCCACCCAACCTGCATCCCTTTCCTACATTAAACATGAACGAATACCAGTGTTTCCCAGTGAATGGAATCAAACCCAAGTTCATTAATCAGGGCGGGCCCGAGGGGGCGCATTAAAATGTTTGTTAAACAGCGCATCAACCGGGCACGTTTGATCGAGAGCTAATATAAACAATGGAAGCGGTGAAAATGGGTGTGTAGGACGGGTTAGCGCAATCTACATAACCGTTCCAGCGGTTAAATCACTCCTTGTTGGCCTTCCTTACGCGATCTGCGGCGCTCAAAACGCGTGACTTTAAATTACAGTGAGATTCTCGCCACTGTAAGCCACCTCCATTGTGGTGGCCCTCTCCCTGTCTTCATCAGAGCCGGCTGTCCAATGGGATTACTGTAAGCCTGCGGTAGGAGCAGCCGACCCGCCACTGATCAGAAATTCATATCCCTGGATGCTAGATTGCTCCTCTCCCCACTTTGCCCTTGTGACGGCAGAGACTGCTGTCATGGTGTCAGACGAGAGGGGGGGAAGCAATTTTTTTTGCATTCGCAGCCCCCAAAATTTCGCTGTCCAGCACATAATCAGAAAAGAAAGTGAATGAATAGTAATTCAGTCTGTCAGAAAATGAGAATCGCCGTGCTGCGGAGGAGAAGAATCTCTGTTTGGAGAAAAAAAGAGAATATTTGTAATGGCTCCCCTTCTGCAAACCTCCATTTTGACTGACTGACTGCTTTGTCTTCCTTTTAGATTTTTCAATTCCTGTTCCCTTCCCAACTATAAATGCACATCCAATCAACATGTACACATTTGAGTGTTTATTATTTTGAAAGGGACTGAATTGGCAAAAACCTAAACCTCAAATGTGACCATTTTTGGGGACAATTTTGTGGGCCAGCCGAGCACAAGGCAGAGGGAATTAATCACAGAAAGAGTGCAAGGTCACTGACTGGCTCCCGAAACATCACGGTGGGTCATGCGTCTCGGGGCCACGGCTTCATACACACACCACACTTGTCTTATCCCCCGTCTGCTTTTTCCCCGGTCCAAGAAGAGGCTAGCTCAACCCCAGACACACACGCGCTCGCACACACTCGCTCAAACACAGTGAAATAGGGCGGTTCAGAGGACGGAAACGTTCTGGTAAATATTTTTAAATGTCATCTCTCTCTCTCTCTTTCTCTCTCTCTGTTATATTTCAATCGGCGAGTTGGCAAAATATTGCATGAACCCTTGTGCCGTGTGGTTGTTTTACTATCTCGTCTCCGTGGTTGCTTGCAGTGTGCGTGTAATTTGGGTTAAATTGTGGTTGCTGTCGGTTACTGCTGTGTCAGAGTTTGGAGTGGTGCTTTAGTAATTCCACGTGCTTGTAATTCTGCGCCGCTCCTGATGAGGGATGTATTGTTCTAGCTCAGCGTTCAGCTCTCAGGGGGCACCGACTGCCCATTGTAATATACAGGAGGCGCCCTGTTATTTCCTTCAGCTTAATCTCCCTGCGTTAATTCTCCTTTTATAAGTGTGAGCGAGTCACGCCGGCTGACGTTTAGGGCGAGTAGATTTACGGTGGGCAGTCTTTCAGTTTTTTTGGTGGTGGTGGTAATCAACCAGGGAGATCCATCATCTTTAATCACGCGTGGGGCAGTATAAGTATCTGCCATTGGCCAGTCAGGAGTGCACATTTGCATGAGCACAGAGTGATGCGTGTGACAATCGAAGTCAAACGATCATTAAGGAATGTAATTTGCTGGCAGAGGCGTCATTGGGTTGCTGATGCTCGTTCTGGGCAGTGATGTGTATAAGCCGAAATGTTCGGCTGAGGGGGTCTTGCGCCTGTTAGAGCGCACTTTCCCCAAGCCGAGTCTTAGTGTTGGATGCTACATGGTAATAAGCCAGGCTTGCTCTCACCGCTCACAGGGCTTTAACAAACACAATGTCAGTCAGCTGCTCGTAGCGGCTTGATCGACATGCACATTTCCTGTGCTCTGATTCTCTTCATCTTTACTCCGCCGTTTCTGTTTGCATACTGATGAGGGCACTTGCTAGGAATGTAGTCATTTGTAATTTGTGATGTTTATTTGCCTTTTAGTGGGCAGTGCTTTTTATTATTTTTAATCTTTAATGCTGCGTGATTTTGTACAAAAATACTGTATTTACAAGTTACTGTATAATAGAATAGCTATAATGTAACAGCCATGAGTGAGTGACACAGTCCTTCCATTTCCATATTCATATGCACGCACACCTACTAAAGTACTATGATATATATTTTATTTAAATGTGTACATTTTATTCCGTTCCACTCCTTCTCACAGAAACATCTGGTTTTGTTTTCACTAGCCCCACAAATTCAAAAAATATCTTTTGTTTAGTCATTTTCAGAGACGTTTTGCAAATATGTTAAGTGAAAACAGATGGAATAAGAGATCATGACATAACTGTTAATTATGGATGGGGAAATGCAGTTTTGTGCTTAAACTTGATCTGATGAGAAGCTAAATTTTTATTTTTTGTGTATGATTTTAAATTTGAATTAATATACATTCGGATTTACATTTATGCAATTAGCAATAATATTAATTAATGTTTATTTCAATTTAAAATTGCACTCACACCTCGTGTATAGGCTAATATAATATTTTTTAAAATGTATTTATTTTTTATTTGAACCAGAAGTAGGTACCAAATGTGCTTCTTTTTTTCTTTTCTTTTTTGCAAGCTTTTAAAATATTTTTTTAAAAGAAAACACTTTTTTTTTCTAAGAAAAAAAAAACATAAAAAGGTCCTTTCTGGCTTTGGTTCCCAGCTGCATGCTGTAATATGAGGCATATAGGTAAAAAGGAAAGAAAATGCATCCTCTCTCTTTCTCTCTCCCTCTCCCTTTTTCTCTGTGGTTGACATGAGGCTAATGAAAACAGGGTGTGGGTTTCCTTCAGCTCCTTTCATACGCTTCAATAAAAGGTGCGGCAGACATTTTGGCTACTACCTCCACGCTGTCACCCTCCTCTTCTTCCTTTACCTTTGTCTCGGAACGTGTGTGTGAATATGGAAATTCAAAACACCTAACTACAGGGCTTAAGTATAATCACACCGCCAGGGTGGAGAGACTTATTTTACAGTTAACTGCTCATGTTTGCAGTAATCCTTTGATTATTCTTACAGTATTACTACACCCTTCATTTGAAGACTACTTCCATATGATGTGGCCTGCGACGTATGTTTATTTACATAGTGACTTTTAACTAATTCACTGTAGTGTGGCTTATTGAGATTAACCATCACTGCTAATTTCAAACACTTGAAGCTCCTGCATTTCTTTATAAAGGGTTTAAAAAGCAGTACAATTGTGGCTGTTTGGGTCTCAGTGTATTTAATGCCTCTTTACAGACATAAAACTGTCATTGGTTCCACTGTGCCATGCACCTGCGTTGAGCTGTTTTTAAGGCTGAAATGTGCATGCAATATGTGTTGCACACACCCCAAGGAGCTCTGTTACTTAACATGTAGGCTATTTGCATGTTTTCCTATGCATTTTGAATAGGTAATCCTCTAACCTGTTGTTTTTTGCATGACCAATAGATGGCAGTGTTTCCCCAAGCATTACTGTTGTAGGCGTGAGGCAAGAAATGAACTTCTTGAACCGTTTTTTTTCCTAATGGGAAATTGTAAACAAGGCATTCTTTAACCATGATTTTTTCTGATCATGAAAGTGACGAGCGCGACTGTTTGAACTATTTGCGTCGTCGAGAGAGCATTTGTGAATTTAAGATTATAAGTGTATTTTATGATAAATGAAACAGAAATGTAAATGACTCTGAAAATGATGTTCAGTTGGTTGCTATTTATTTCCTCACTAAATCTGCTTTTTGAGTAACATGAGTCAGAACAAATTAGGACGTCACAAAATAATTAGAAAATTCTGAGAAAAGGCTCACTTGTAGTTTCCAAGCCAGGCTTAGATGATGATGATGATGATGATGATGCTGTTTTTTCCTCCCCTTTTTAGAGTTCTTAAATCTACAGTTTGCCCTAATCAAATCCATTTCTAATTTCTGTGGATTTCTTCCTGTCTGTTCCAGCTCTGACCCTAAACTTTAGGATATAATGTTCTTAATATCCAGATTAAATTTTCTTTAATCTGTTCTGGAACATGTGAAATTATTTCTGCAATAAAACGCAAAAGTCCCCAGAGCCCTCTGATTGGAGTCTAAGGCTATTAATATAAGGCCATACACTGGCATTTTTTTTTTCATACAACCAACCCACAATCAAAGCGAAAAGCTACGAAGGTGGCATTCTGCGTTTATCTCCACTAATGAAAGAGAGATTAAAAAGAGGTTTTAAGATGGATTAACAGTGCCCACACTGAGACAAAAGATCTGAAAGGGCCTTAAAAACAAGCTAAATGAACACACACTTTCAAAAGCTTCATTAGCATAATGCTAAAACACTTACAGTAAATGCTTGACAGGGCAAGAAAAGCTTTAGAACCGAGCACATGAATGCCGGCTTGCTGTAAATCAAGCTTTCTGTGCAATTCACATGTAGAACCGAAACCAGCTGTGTTCTGAGGGCGAAAATTATGTTTTATATGCAGACAAAGACGACACACACACACACGCACATATATATCCAGTGAACCGTATTGGGTTGTGAGTTAAGGCTGTGCCCTTTATCCTTGCTTTCCCTGTAGCTTCTGAGCCTGATGAACAGCTGTTTGTAATGTACTCTATAGGAACGGAGGTTTATGAAAAATGTGTGAATCCCTTTGAAATCCTTAGAGAAAATGTAAAAAAATTTTTTTGGTAGTGTTTGTATTAACGTACAGTATATATTTTCTTCTTGCCGGCTCAAGGTGTTTTTAAGGTCCCGCGTCACGGAGTGTGTCAGCACAGCAGTTAGACCGGACAGCTGCTTTTTAAAAGCACTGATAAGAGGCACCCTGATGCTGAACATTGCAAATTGGAAGTGAAGATTGTCTTCCTGTAGACTTTATCTTAAAGCAGTAAAACAAGAAGCTGTGACTACAACTGCAGGTATTGATTTTGCAATTTCAGCAAATTAAGAACAAGACAGAAAACCTATTTAACCTTTCAGTGATTGCCATAGGTACTTTTTGGTGATGTTGAGGCTGACATTTAAATTAGCCCCCTGCCCCGGTTATAGGGGCCGGCACCTGACTCCCAAACCCTCTGCTGATTATTCAGCTGAATAGGGGGAAAAAGGCAGGTTATGCATGAATATGGATGCCCGTGTATGTTTACCCCCCTATATGCATTACAATATGTCACCCGGTATATATTACGGATGTATAATATTTCCACCTCACACATCAATTCACGCATGTGGCTGCAGCAATAAGGGAAGGTGGCCATCTGCACAGTAATAACATCTGTGCAATATAAAGAATAATGAAAGGAATAAAGGACAGTCAGGGTTGCTATTGAATTAAGGCTCCTAATGTGAAATAATAAGCGGTTCTTTTTAAGTTTTACCCCTGCTTCTAAAGTCTAACATTCTGTAGGGAAATAAACCACACATGCAGAGCGAATCTGGCTTCTTATTGTCGATTAACAAACCCGAGTGACGTGAATCTCAGCAGTGTATGCTTTGAATGTGCATTGTTAGCCATACAGCTTGACGTGTGCCACTTAAGGAGATGTATTTGCAACGTGATCGATGGCGTGCTTTCGTATTTGGATTGTTTTTAATATTGTTGATCAAAACGAATGGAACACAATAGGGATGAAGATCAGTCTCAGGGCTGCACCTGCTTCAATAGTTTTGTTCAAATCAAATTGTACAATATTATTCATAATAAATGGCTCTAATATGAGGAGAATGATGATGGAGGAGAGTCAAATATTGAGAATTATTCCTGGCAAAAACATTGTGGACAAAAGCAGAGGGAGAGGAAATGAAAAAAAATCAACACCACAAAAGGTGTGAAAGGTGCTTCAATTCACCATGGGATATTAGTAATCTTAATTGGTACAAGTGCAAATGACTTCTTATTCTGTGCACAGAAGGTGTCAGTCTGAAGGGCTGCTTGCTTTTTAAATGAGCAGAAAAACACTGAAACATGTGGGAGAGTCTCCTAATGCATTGATTGCCCCTTGGAACTGATGGCTGCTAATTGTTAGGTGATTAACATGGAGTCGTAATTATGTCGGCCCAAGGGGGCGATTACTGTTTCAACATGCCATATTATCACAGAACGGAGCTACCAGGGCTCGGATTTGGAAACAGATGGCATATTGTCAACAGCAGCAAGGCTGTGTTTTCCTCAAGCTGAAAAAGTGCACCAGGGGAGCTGTCTCTTTGTTTCAACCTCATTAATTAAGTGCTAATTGTGTGTAATTATTTACAACACTGCTCTCTGAATAGAGACGTCAAGTGGTCGTGACATAACCGAGAGTCATATGAGCGTATATGGTATAAATGTTTCTTTGTAGCTTTAAATATGGTAATGATTAAACAAATTAACTAAAAAAACTATATTTGTATTTAATTTTTTTTGGATATTATTATTATTATTATTATTTATTAATTAATTTATTTATAATATATAAATTATATTTATATATTTTTATTATTATTATTATTATTATAAACATAAACATGTCTTTTTCTCCCTTATAATGCATTTATTTTAAATGGCTTTTGGCCAGTCCTCTGACTGTTAATCTAGTGTTAGATATATTTATGAACTCTCTCCTACATGTATGTCGAGTATGATACTGATCAGTCTGCGAAATCACTTTGGCAATATTCCAAACATTAACATCTCCGTTTAATGGAAATGTCAGAATTTTGACCTGACCTAGAAAACGCCATATTTCCTCATGACTGACAAAGCCAAGATCCCATGAGCTGGATCTAGACTTGGCTGGTCCTTGTGGTTATGAAGATTTGCATCTTGTTATTTATATTATATTATCAGCTGTTATGATAAGCTGCTAAATCACAAGTAGACCAAAATATGTAATCTAATTTTTTTGTAATAATAATAAATAGGCTATAGCATGTTTTGGTCCACATGAAACTAAACAGGTTCATCATGATGTGAGAATATGCGTGAATAAAAAAATCCTTGTGTAGCTGAATGAAAATATTTTATTTGTGACTGTTAAAAATATTTTTTGCTATAGAATTTGTTTTATGTGATTCATGCTAAATATATTTGAATATTGTATTCATGCTGAGCAATAGGGTGTGTGTGTGTTTTATTTTTTATCTTTGAAACATGAAAAGCAAGAGTACACATTCAATCAAAATGCTGTGCTTTGAATCTACTCCCAAAAATCTTAGATGTCAGGTCGCATAGGCAGGAACAATTATTTTATTCTGACCTCTCCAGAATTGCCTCTGGAGCACAAAGGCAGCCACAGAGAACAGCTCCAACAAATTTACCTTTTCGTAGGACCGAAGCACCACCATTTTCTTAATGGCACCGTGAGGACCTCAACGAAAAATATTTTGCTTGATGTACATTTTCATCAGTAAATGCTGGGAGAATGAATTGAGAACAGCATGTAAAAGATAAGGGTCCCTAAATATTCAAGACTTGTACAGTAGGTGCGGCAGACACTGCTTCTGAATCCCCCCTCGAGTCAACTGCGGAATTAATTTCAGCTGGCAGCATCATGCTGTGGTCATTTTGTCTGGAGAGACATGTTGTTATCTTGATTTGGCCATCACAGTTCCAAAATGAACACTCAGCATGCTGGCGAGCGCTTGAATTTAAAACATAACTACAAAAGACTGCGAGTTTCCTTTCAGAATTTATATAAGGGGAAAGAGGGGGAAAAAAATAATGCAAAATTACAACTGCCATCAAACAAGGTGTCCAGAGCAAGGAGAAGCAAACTGACATAAATGCTGCCTATTTTCATTTCTAAAGGAAAGGCTGATTTAAAGGTGTGTAATCTGAAAGAGAAAGATACAAGTTTATCTTTCAGCATATATTGTTTAGCATTATATTGTGTTTGAGTATTAGCAAAAGTTAGTAAACTTAGTGGTTGCTTCATGTTACAGGAAAGTGCATCAGATTTAAACTGAAGCCTAAACTCCTCCATGAGGTATTATTTAACAAAAATATCAGTTGCTTTTGAACATTGTAATTTGTTTAAAATATTAATTTGTTAAATAACCTTTTTGGACTGTACATTTATTGAAAAATTTAATGTGGCGTAGTAAGCATGTCTTTTTTTCTTTTTGTCATTTACATGAGGCATCCAGAGCAGATGGAAAAAAAAAACCTAAAATAAATCTTAATTTTGAATAGCATTTTCTCTATTTTTTTAAATATCCTTTCCTTTTTGAGTTGCACCAATAATTTGTTTTGTGAAAAGATTATTTTTTTCCCCCCTTCAAGTCAGAATTGACCTAGTAATTAAAATGTTGCAGAGATTAAAATGATTGTTTTTCCATGATGTCAGAAAGATTGCAAAGGGTTCCCAAAATCAGATGTTACATTTTAATCAGGTGAAAATGGAATATAAATGATAGATTTTAATACAAACCTGTATATGTAATGTTTTCACAGAAATCCAATTCTTCAGCATACTAAGAAGCTTAAAGCACAGATGCATTGATTCAGGATGAAAAATGAAAGTGTCTGATATTTAACATGCAGGATTATGACCAGATTTCCGAGAATATAATAGAAAACACATAAGTTGTCTTTCTGTCCTCCCATAACTTTAATCCATGTGCAGTATGCAGGAGAACTGCTGTGTAACTATACAGATTTCTTTAAACCATCCTGAAGTATGGATTTTTAAAGTTTTCTTAACTGTCAGTTTGAAAATATGAAAATGAGCTAAATAAAATTAAAGTGATCTTTTGCCCTGCAAGCAAGACATCAACTTAATTTACATACACTGTATACATTTGCAGCATGTTTATTAACACACACCTTGTTGCCTTAATGCTAAAATGCTGTTGGCTTTTACTTTTGCTTACAAATTGTGTGTATGCACTACCATTCAGTAAGATTTTTTTTAAAGAAATGAATACTTTTATTCAGCGAGGATGCATTAAATCATTCAATTGACAGTAAAGACATTTAAAAAAAAAAAAAAAAATCAAAAGTTTTGTATTTTAGCTGTTCTTCTAAATTTCTATTAATAAAAAAAATTCTGGAAAAAAAAAGACTGTTTAAAAGCACAAATATTTTCAACATTGATAATATAAATTATTTCTAGAACTCCAAATCAGACTTTGCCATCACAGGAATAAATTACTTTTTAAAATATATTAAAACAGAAAACAGGTATTTTTTTTTTCATAAATATTAGTAATTTTCAGTTTTTACTGTATTTTTGATTTAAAAAAATGAAGCCTTGGTGAGCATACGAGACCTTTCAAAAACATCTAAAAAGCTTATTGACCCAATACATATTTGTGTGTTGTCATTGCACATCATGTTTATTCCAGTTCAAACTATATTGCCATTTTTAGCTGAGCCGTCATACTTTCTGTAGTAAGTTTATGATTACTGCTCTAAAAAGTTTTGAAAAATACATGTCACTTAGGAATTTAACAACCATCTCTAGACAAATGAAGCCTTTTGTAAAGGCCTTTAAAGGTCTCCATAGATTTTTCTACCCTTGGTCCTTTGTTGTTTGAAGCATTGCAAATGAAAGTCATGGTCTTTATGTCCTTAAATTGGTTTCACACTTCTCCAACAGTTTGTTCATCCAAATCTGGCCATGATATATCATTATCACTACTTTTGGAGGAAATCCATAGGATCAATACATTTGCCAGCTACTGGGCTTTGGATTGCCTACATGCTGAGCGCTTTGTTGCACCACAAGTCAAGTAGATCGAGCCACAGGCAACCACAGCCCGACGCGCAGCTTCTGTCTGTTCCTGCTCCTCATTCAGAGGAAATAAGCCAAGAAATGTCAGGAGTTAGTGCTCGTCGATTCACAGAGAAATTCTGTGGGTGGGAGATTTAGTTTTGTTTTCAAATCTCAGTCAAGTGCAATCGTTACAGCAAAGCAATTGTTTCGTTTACAAATATTAACCTCAATCTTTTGCAAAAATCGTCGTTGACTGGTTGAGAGATCGAAAATGACTGTTGTCAAGTGAGCATGTTTTCGGCATCAGTCACATGTGACGTAAGCGAAGGGAGTGACGGATAGATTTTGTAATTAGATTTCTTTTTTTACAAGTTTCATTGTCTAGCTTTAATCATCAGTGACCCCATCATTTAAAATGCAGTGGTCAAGCTCACGGATGGATTGATTGCTCAGGCCCTGTGGTCTTTTTTTTTTTTTTTTTTTTCATTAATGTGCTCTGGTCAGTGAGAGCCAAAAGCTGGGCACTTCCGAAGTAATTACCATCCCGTAAACAGGTCAGCAGTGTGTTCGGCCACAGCTGCTGCCACTGCGGTGGTAGACACTTCAGCCAGCTAAGCTTCCAGTATTGATTGGGCAGTCTGTGACATCTCCTAAGCCATGTCACCCAACTGAAAGAAGACTCCAAATTGTCCAATAATAAAGTGTTGGAAGTTGTAGCTGCTCCCTCCTGAGACTTGCTCATGTTAGGGTGGGGGTGGTGGGGGACACCTTCAGGACCATCAATCCTCCCTTGAAGGCTCAATATAGTGCTAAATTAGCCAAAGGGAGAACGGAAAGACCACTGGACATCTGTTACAGACCTTTGACATATTTTCCCCTATGCTCACTTATTTAAATGCTGCTGTAAAACAGTCAAAGCCTGGAGGAGTATAATACCAGGATTTACTGTTGAAAAGAGCCAGATTCAGGGAATCTTTTAAATCCCTTATGGCAGGTCTATAAGTGCAGGGACCGGCATCCAGAAAACAAAGCCAGATCCCAAATCAACACAGGAGACTCCTTTTTGGGGTCTATTTATATTTCTACTGAAACAAAGTGCATTGAACCAGCACACATTTAGAATTGGTTGCAAAGCTTTACTTTTTGATTTGTATTTTTTTTTTATTTAATTTAATTTCATTATTTTTTTTATTTACTTTTTTAAATTCTATATATATTTTTTTATTTACTTCATTTCAATTTCATTTTATGTTTTAAATGATTTATTTATTTATTTTCCACTAAAATTGCATTTAATAATTTAATTGATTATTTAGTGATTAAGTATTTATTTAATCTATTTTTCATTTAATTTTTAAAAATCTAAATATTAACAAATTAATCATCTGTAAATTTCTTGAGGCATTTTTTTCTAGCATTGGAGCAATTCAAGCTTGAAGTGTTTTTTTTTTTTTCTTTTTTGCAAAACTGACATGCAATAAGTTAATCAGCATTTTATGTAATTATTTCAGTTAAGCTTTTTAATCAGTTGACTGCACTAGTTTGTATTAAGTATGCAATCAACAATTTGATTTTGTTTATTGGATAGAGACTACAGAGTGACATCCGTTTTGAGGCAAGTTTGTGTTTCTCCTGTTAAGCAAAGATCTAAGCAGACATGATTTTAAGTACTCATTGGCGACGACAGGAAAATTCCCTAAAAGCACTAGCCTTTGCTGTGTGAATTAGGTCTTATAAAGGTCTTGATTGGCATGTCATTGACAGTGGTGTAAACACAAAGTGACAGAACTAGAATGAGTACATAATCATTTAACAGCACAGTTACTTTCCTGCGCCCTCCACCTAGAGCAAGTGTTCTAGCAGAATGGCTTGATTTATACGCTCCTCGTTTCCTCCTGCCCATGTAAAAAAGGGGGAAAAATGCCAGTAATTGTTAGCTATTTCATGTTGATTCTGGTACTTTTCTGATTGCGCTGTCCTCCCCGTTATGGGCCAGCGAGCACACAAGCGCCTTAGCTCACTTCATAGCAAAGAGCAACAAGCGTAGAAGTTGTTGGTGTAGGAACGGAGAAAGGCATCCACTATAAATATTTAATCCGGTACGACTGGCTCTGGATTTCAGCTTTGTCTTTCATTGGATTATGCATTTAAGACTTCAAAAGATTAATGGAACTGCAAATAGAAGAGGGCTTCTCATCTCCCCACCGCATCTCAAAGATAAATGGAAGAATTACCATACAAATATCTATTTCAAGACACTAGGCTTTGTTTAGCGTTTAGAACGATCAAAGGAGTATGTTTACTGATCGATGTGTTTTCATTCAGCGTCGAGAAAGCAAAATTGTATAATTTTGTTACTCTGAAGTCAGCCACATTATTTGGTCTTTAAAACCAAGAGGCCCGTTTGTTTGGACTCACTGTCAATTTAATTAGAAATCAGTGAAATAGCAGTTTGCATTTAAGGAGATGATAGCTCTGTTTCTGCTCATTGATTTTGCATTATTGCTAAAGACATACCATGGTTCCACTCAACACTAGGGGTCTATTGGGAAAACCAGGTAAAAGGACTGCTGATGTATTTAAAATGATTTGCAAAAATCAATTGTTTTGTCTTGCATAAAATGCAAAGCATGGATGCGTGTTGCCCCCGTGCTTCTCCATCGATGGGCTTACTCAACACAGACTTTCTACTAATGATATATATCAGTTTATAACGCAATCCGGGATCATTTCGGTTTGTCGGGTGAAAGAATATCAATAATTAACAGCTAGGACCAATTTTAAAAGATACTGGAATTGGCGATAATTATTTTTTGCCCATGTATATCCTAGATCTGTTGCCTTCTGTTTTTATCTGGTAAATCAATGCAAGATTAAAGTGCCCCTATTATGGGTTATGAAAGGTTCATATTTTGGTTTTGGGAGTCCCCAACAACAGGTTGACATGCATGGAAGGTCAAAAAACACTTTCATTTTCTTATAAAATGCATTTATTTTTACCTTATTAGCTCAATGACTCCCAAACAATTCGCTCAACGATTAATTTTTCCAAACCCCTCCTTTGCGTGACGCTAAGTTGCGGTGATTGGTCCGATTGGTCGATTTCATTTTCATATCATCATGCCTGCAATGCCTGATAAAGCAGTGTTTGAGAGCACAGTGCTGCTTTGTGTACAGCTGTTACCAGGGAAACAGCTATTTTTACCTCTCCAAAAGCGGCACCTAGTGGCAAAGAATGAATTTGCATTTTCATTCAGACCAATGCGAAAATCAGGTTTTCCCAAACAAACGACTCGTTTCAATGATTCAGAGTCGACTCTTTCTTTTGAGAGACAATAGCTTCATACATGGTGCACTTTCAGATTGAAAACTTTCCAGGATGTTTTCATTCACTTAGAGCTGTGTTACACACTGCATGAAAGGTAATTTTCAAAAATCCATAATAGGGGACTTTAACAAGATGAATACTGAATCCACCAAACACTTTTTATGTAGTTTTAAATGTATTTTTTATAACTACAGTGCAGTCAGATATGATAATTGTGCTAAGCCATATCATAAAAAAAAGGCCAACTGGCAAATTTCATATAGTCGCCAACACTGATTTTTACTCTTGTTTGGCACTTGGCGAGTGTTAATTTTAGGCTGTGTCAGGGCATTTGATATTAGCCACTGGTGTGCTGCCATGTGTTCTTAAATAAACATATGTCCAATTAACACAGGCGTTAAAATGACCAAATGCTGTGAATGAACTTTCTTTTTTTGCACATCATTTGCATAACATGCATTCAGGAATGTTACAATGGCAATTACAACAATTAACATCTTGCATAGATGTCAATTGCCCCACGCCGCAAGGCACGGCAATTATGTCTATGCTAATTAGACTTTATGCTTTTAGGGAACAATTAAATGATTTAACATGCCTTCGTTATAAAGCTGGGGAACATCGCCACCCCCCTGAACAACCTCGCCACACTCCACTGCACATCTTGGCCTCTTGGCTTGTCCCTCCAGAAAACACGATGGACTTTGTGAAAGACAAGAGCAATTTCCATCTGATCTCAAGAGCCTTATTGGTATGACGGGTGCAAATGAAAGTGTGTGTTTATTAACACAGTGGCAGACCGTGCTGTCAGCGTGCCTGTTGACATTAGGATTTGACACTCGTATCAGAGGCAGCTTGTGCTTGGGATCAAAATGACAACATGTTTGGTGCATTTAGATGTACTTTATTTTTTTGTTTGTTATAATTGAAGATGTTTTATATGCGTCTGTTTTTTTTGAGCTGATTGCATTGATTACATAATCATCAAAATCAACTGCCTTCATTTGAACTTGCTATGGACTATCTTATACTAAATTGTCAATAATTTTTTTATTCTAAAAAGAAAAACTTAAAACTAAAATCAGTAAGGCTACAAGTGAATTGAAGACATTTGGACAACATGAGAAATTAGTATTCATTTTGAGATTACATTTAACATGGTTTTTGTTATGTATTTTTATATATAAACAGTATGTTTTTAAAGATCAAGTAAGCATTAGGTTGTGGAAAAGACATTTAAATGTAAAAATAATGGAAATATTAAATGTTAAATATTAATGATAGATTTAAAAATCTCTAATTTTAAGTGTGATCGAGCCTCTCTAATATTTTCATACTTTATCCTATGTGTATTTTTAGTAAATTGTTTGATTTCTCATACCAAGGGTATTATCAATACATTTTTGAAAATATCAGGTCAACAGATCTGTATTTATTATGTAATTTATGTCTATTGCTTATCACATTTGGCAACACTGCATTTAAATTGCAGTCTGAGAAGCCACCCTCCAGAGCTGTGCCGATAAGCTCAGCAAAAGGTTTGCCATCCTGAGAGTCCTGGTTGTAAGTTGAACAACATAATTCTATGTAATCTACCTCAATAAAATCCATAGACATCCTAAAAACATTACAGTACACGTGGCGCTGGCCTCGGACCTCTGGAAAAAAAGGTCTTGTTTTGGCAAATTTGTGAGTGTTGCTACCATTTACGCTGATCGATACCCACATGTCCCTGTATTGATCCTCACATCTGTGAGGGAACTTGAGAGAATGGATCTGTTTGAGTTTTCATTTAGACCACACATCAGGATCAAGAGAGATCAGCACTAAAGAGACTAGTGAAGGTCTCTCTCTGTAATGCCATATTGGACATGACAGTAGAAGAAAAGAAAGATAGAAACGGTCAGGTTTATTTATATTCTCGATAGCCCGGGTTATGCATCACGCAAAAGGGCCATCGTGCTGTTGAGAGTGAAAACAGTTATTGCAATTCACGTCAACACATCAAGTGTGACCGATGGTGTTTACGTTAATTAGCTTAATTGCCAATGTAAATATTTAACTGGTAATTAAAAGCATCCTCAGTCTATGATTACATCATGGAGACAACAGTCCACAATGCACTCAAACTGCCATGCCGTAACATCAGTCTTTATTTGTCACAGGTCATTTGAAAGCGGTTTGGATTACATCAGGCTTCATTACAGAGCCCCCGAAGACATTATGGAAACAATCCTAACCACATAATTTCTCTTAATTACTCAATGTCAGATTGAGCATATTCAGGACCAATCAGTCCTATCATTTAGAGCGAATGCGTGTTCGAATGTTTTTTTTGGGGGGGTCCTGGAGGGCTCTTTTTCACACCCCCATCCCTCCCGTTGCATTGACCTCCCAGAATGCCTAGAGCTTCCTCATTAATCTCTACACGACAGCCCTTGACCATTTGACTGTGCGTGTGACTTCTGCGGAACAAAATCTCCGGCCGACAGATGATGGGACTATTCCCAAGCTTCCTTCCTCGCTTTGAAGCGCCACCCTTTTAAATTGACTGACATTATTACCATGTCAGGGTGTCGCTCACGTGATACCTGGACAGAATCTGGTGGAAACCAATTAAAATTGAGGTTTTTGTGTGTTTTCTATTTGCGTTTGGCTATTTGGGCTTTTTAATTCATTGTTTTGGGTGTTTGGGTTTATGTTTAGTCTCTCGATGAGGTGAATGTTTGTTTTTGTGCATCTGATTTGAAGAAAATCTAAACACACCTGTCCTCCCTCTTGTGTTTTTTATTACGTCTTCCCTGGCCTCTGATCCTCTCACAATGTTTTAATCATGATGCCGCTTGTTTGTAATTATAAACACCTACGAGCTATATGAAAAAGTGTTTGATGGAATTTGAGCCTATGGGTATCTCCCGTTTGCTTTGAAAACGGGGCCCCTCAACATCAAAAGCCGGTCCTCTTTTGAGGTGTCTATGTTGCTGTTTGCATAAACTTTTGCCTTGAGTTTTGAACAGCAAGGTCAACATTTGTTGTTGATGCATGGAGTCAAAACAGGCCTCTGAGGCCAGAGGAGAGAGGATTACAACTCTCAGCTGCCCATCCCCTTTTAAAAGCATAAACATTAAAATGCACCCAGAACATCTGAAGACTTTAACCTTAGAGAATTAATGCCTATAAAAGCTTTTCCAATCAGAAACTAATCAAGTTATGTTATGTTTCATGTTGTTGTTTATTTTTAATAAATTAATTTATTTTATTTTATTACATATTACTACATATCAAAACAATTCATAATAAATTAGTAGTATATGGAAATATTTTTCCAATTATTAAATTAATACAATTTCTAACTATTAAATTGTTGTTTATTTTTACTTAAAAATCTATTTTATTTTATTATTACATTACTATATCAAAATAATTAATATAAATTAATGGCATATGAAAATACTTTTTTTTTTTAAAGCTTTTCCAATCAGAAACAATTTTCTTTATTTTTATATATTGTATTGTATTATTAAAAACAAACCATAATAAATTAATGGCAGATTATTCTTACTGTCATAGTGAAATACTTGGCCAGCAAGAGTAATATGTTGTTTGAGTGAATAAAATAAACAACAATAGTGGAGTTCAACAGATGCCAAAAATATGACCAACATTGTCTCTTATGAAGGATTAGGAGCTCAGATTTAATCAAGTAAATAGATCTCAGGAGCTTCATATAAAAAAATGCATCCTGGTGCTTTGCTTCAAATTAGATACGTTTACAGCTGCACATACTACTGTCATCACAAAATTGAAATCCATCAATTTACAAAGTAAATACTATACTTCATATTCATTGGCAGAGACCGGAAATGTGACCTGTTGAACTATTAACCTCTTCCGTGTTGTGTGAAAGAGAGATTTAAAAACATCATAAACTCTGAGATCATTTTAATGTAATTGAATAAAAATATTGTGAACCCTTTTTCCCTCAGTGAACAGTCACCTAGCGGGCTCCTATGGCTTAAGAAAACTATGTACTAAAATTGTTTCTGTTTTGCTTTTTTAATATAACTTCTAATAAAATATAATAATAACGTAATATTTTAATCTCTTAGTGTGCTTGTTTATGTAAAACCTGATGATTATGTTCTCAAGCGATTTGAGATGCTTCCATTGAAGCCCAAGGTTTGTTTTTTTTTCTTTAAAAAAAAAATAAAACAAAACAAAAAAACTTCTGGTTGTTTGTATCACACAATCAATATTACAAATTTCCTTATTTGATTATTGACCTAGAATTTTACATTTATTTTCATGTTACCTCATATTTCTATTTTAAATTTGTCAGCATCTTAAAATTTTTAAAATTTGATTTTGATTCCCAGATCTTCAATGCAGTCTCAGACTTTTGGACCTCACTATATGGCAGCATAATTACTTTAAAGGAGCTCTTTAGAGTGAATTTTGTCAGTTGTTCTGGTATACATAGATTGAATTCCGTTAATCAAATGATAGGAATGAAAAGCACATTTTTGTTATATTTTAATGTCATGTTATTTGGAAAAGTCATTGCCCACCCTTTTTTGCTTTATTGAGCAAACTGTATATGTGAGATTAAGAGTTGCAAGTAGTCTTGTACCCAGTGCACCTTTGATTTCAAAAGAGAAAAAAAGACTGACATGCTTCAGGTAGTGTGAATGCTAAAATGGATTTCTTTGACAGTGACCTTGGTTGCATTTCAAAGCACTTGAATGGCGAAAATATGCATATTTGGCCGAGCCGAAACTTCTCGGTGTCTCTTGAGTAATTTCCATTCACCTATAAACACGCACTCCTGTTCTGGTAAACAAGATTCACTGTAAGAAAAAAAAAGAAGTGAGACTTACTTGATAGTCATAAAGGATTTTTTCATTTCAATGAGTAAAGATCAAAGCCGTGCTGTATTTCTGAAGTAGCACATAGCCTGAAGCACTGAAGCATATATTCACAACAAATCTTGTTGCTCGTGCAAGGTATTACTTTAATTTTACTGCTCTGATTGAAGGGAGGGGAGCGATATAGATATCACACATCTTCTGCGTAACCTTATTTGCTATCAAAATATATAATGTACCACCTGCTCCTTATTTTTTTAACTTCAAAATCAGTTTTGCATCAAAATGAAAAATAATTTTCCTTCATCTATAATCCTCTCTAATAGTCAACCAGCAGTTTTAATCTTTAGATGCATTTTAAATCCAAGCTGTAATGTCTTAACTCTTTCACAAGGTCAAATATCTTTGCAAATAGAGCTTAAGCTTTGTTTTATATGAACAAAGTACATGATTAATACTGAAGAATTAATCATGCACTATTCATATACAGCAGATTGGGTAGTGATGAGGATTAGATTGATAGTTCCTGGCCTACTTTTTCATATAACATAAATTGACATTGCAGTTTAGCAAAGTACAGCTAAAGAGAAACTTCACTCTTTATGTAATGTGTCTGCCTTCTCAGAGGATGTGAAATGAATATCAATAAATATCAACACTTTAAATTACAGTATTAGTATTATAATTACAAAAGCAATAGTATAAAACTGTGTGAAAGTGTTTTTGACTTTAAGTAAGACTTGGCGTATGAGGAGGAGACTGTAAAAATATATATTTTTTGAAGATGTATATAAAACAAAGATTACTGGAGTATGTTTTAAAAGAAAATATTTCAGCCTTTATACTTAAAAATGTAATTTAATTCAATGTGTTACTTGCAATTTTTTATTATTTGTGAAATTTGCCAGCAATTTCTACATGAAAATTGTTTTGTCACCTTTCCCCCCCCCCCCAGTGTATGTAGACATACATGTTCATAGAATTAAAAGCTGTGCATGATCTAATTAAACTTGCTTATGTTTTAACGCAAATATTATCTGATGTAATGTTTTTCTAAAAAAAATTGTTTACATTTCATTAGCCTGTTTTATTATTACGTATCAAAAGTGTTTGTTTATTATTATTATTTTTTATTAACAACTTTAAAAGCTTTTCCAATCAAAAACAAATCAGGCTGTATGTTGTTTATTTTTGTTTAATCTTTAATCTGTTATTTTACATATCAAAATCAATTCATAATAAATTAATGGCATATTGAAATTCTTGTTTTTAATTTTATTAGTAAAAAAAAAAAAAAAGATTTTCCAATCAGAAATTATCAAGTTTTGTTATATTGTTTTTTTTTTATTCACTATAAATCTTTTGCAATCAGAAACTAATTAATATGTATAGTTTTTTTTGTTTAGTTTTATTTTAATTGTATTTATTATTATAGTGTAGTATAGTGGAAATTATTTAATCACCAGTTTTTTCAGTGTACAAATTTGTACAGACATATACATGTTCATAGAATTGAGATTTGTACAAGATCCGATACATGCAAATTTATACAGCGATCATTGTGCGTTTTACGTGCTGTGACAAAAGTTAAAGTCGTGGATGTTTTGACGCAAATATTATCTGATGTATATGCATTTCAGTGAAGTATACACAGCGTGGTTTCTGTGGATGGCTCGCATGTCTTCAGCAGCAGCAGAATCCTCTGAGGAACTGGCCTGACTCATCTGCGTCTGTGACAGGTAAGAAAAGAAACCAAACAACTCACAGTAAGACAAGCAGAGAGCTGCCCTGCACAATGCGCCCTATTTTTTTTTCCTTTCTTTTTTGCGGTGACTAGATATTCATTTTCACACCTCACTTCTCCATATTTATGATTGCCCATGAGAACATTTTTTATTTATGCTGACTTCTTTCATAAACTGGACAGCGGTTTCTTTTTTTCTCCATGTGTGTCAAAACAATCTCTGATTTATAATTTATGTGATTTATGATTGCTATAAGCTAAAAGTGTCAAAAGAAAAGTTTTTTGGAGTACAAAGTGAAATCAAATATGTTTAGATGGTTTATAATTCACAATCTGATTTATTAATTAGTCTATGCAACTGAATGACCGATGTTTTATTTTAACTCAGAAAGAGTGTTTTTGTTGGCTATCAAATTTTGAATTCATATCCACATAAATGTGTATAAAAAATCTTTTTAGAGTGTGTTTTGCCTTTAGGGGTTTCTACCAGAATCCTTAATGCGGTGTGTAGTTATGTTATGTTATATAATCTTTGCAGTCTATGCCATGAGCAATGAGTGCCTAGAGAGTAAAAGAGAGTTAGAGATTTGAGTACATGTTCAGTTCTCTGTTTATCATGTCACCTGACCTGCACTTTCAGCATCTCTCACCTTCACTCCAAATGCTACGTGGACTTTTATATACAGTATTCGGCTTCTGTGGGTGGAATGTTTTGTACCGTGTTTTGTGTAAATGTCTTAAAGGCCTTGCGCTAATGTTAACGCACCGTGGCACTTGACTGTCATTTTCTGACAACGATACAGTAATGCATCAGTGTGATCTTTTTGGCAGTGGAACGAATTTAAAGCACAACATTAAGATAAAACATCCAACTGGTGTATTTTTCCTTTTTTTCTGTTTGCACATGATTGGTGATTTGTTAGCCGGTTTGTGCAGCTATTATCATAAAATATGTCAAAATATTTGAACCGTGCCACTGACAAATGGAACTCACTGTACTTTTTATGTAAAGCGCTAGTGGTTTTCACTTACTGTGAGTTTCACCCTATGAGGCAGAGTCAAATTGACTTTCATGTCTGCATTGATTGTAGATATTACACAATGCAAATATGCATCTAAACCTGGCTATTTGGCATAATTGAGGCTGTTTAACAATGCGTTGTGTTCTGCCGAATAGCCCACCTTTCTGGATCCTTCCTGCTGCATTTAATGCTAAAACATATTGGCAACTGACATTTGTGGACTCCATTAAAAGACTGACAATTACTTAAGAAAAAAATTCTGCTCTCGCCCGGATGTTTGCATTTGATTGTGCTGATAAGCTGCAAATGTGGGTGTTTTGAGTGCTCGGTTTGAATTTCATGTAAAGTGCAAAGCTGTGTTTATTTCTGATAAAATGAATTGATTAGTTGTGGTGAATTATGTTTCTTATCAGCATTTTGTTAGCAGTTGATGTAGTTTAGATGACAGTCGGACCTTTTCTTTCTCCACAATTCCTGTTAAATGCATAATCTTCTTCCTAATGTTCCCTTATATAAAAACAAATTCAGCTTAACTTGGGAAAAACGTTTCCACACAATTAAATTAAGCCTTTTCAACAAAAGTCATTTGTTTCAGCAGATTTGCTGTAGTATTATTTGTACAAATGTAATTTGGTTTTACCCATTAAATGCAAAGAGGAGTTTATATTTAGCCTATCATTTTTTTAATAAACAATATCCAAAGAATACATTTTTATTTAGTATTAAATTAAACTACATATACAAATGATTTTAGATTTGATACAATTCTTGCATTCATTTTCAATGTCTCTGTAAAACTTGATTTTCAATCAACTGAGGTACTTGATTTTACAAATTTAAATATTACTACATACAATGCAAATAGATTGTAAAACAGTTTTAATTTTCACTGGTTTTAATTTAATCAAACTGATCTACAAAAGCATCAAAACCCCTTTTTGATTCGAAAAGGTCTAAATGTCTGAAATGAGACAGTTTAAAATGTTAATATTCTATGCTATTAAACTGAAAATGGAGATGCCTGTTTGAATCCATAGAGAACTGAAGAGGATCATGTTGTGAGCTCTGTTTTAATGGACCTGAACTCATTCCAATTCTAGTCAAAATCCTCAGACTTCTCATCTAAGATGATCTAGTCCAAGGTCTTCAGAGATCGACTCATTAGTTTAGCCCGGCGTAGTCTACAGCTTTCAGTCATGGAACTAGGGCAAATGTTGTGAATCATAACATCTGTCAATCAAGATATGAGAGGTTTTCTCAGGACATGTAGACCTTTTTTTAGTGGAACCAAACCTTGATCAGGCCTCATTGGAGCAATAATATCACGTTCTCAGGAACATCTACTGACAGAACAAATCATGTATGTTTCTCAGGACATTTCATATTGGAATAATTGTGAATTTGGTTAATACAGCAGTGTCTGATATAATCCAAATGATTGATATCAGTCTTGGTATTCCTAAGAGAAACGCCATTGAAAGCTGTTGTTTCTTTGGTTAAATCTGGGGTTTCTTTGAAATGGATTATTAATTATTTTCTTTCATAACAAACTCTTTTCCTTACACCCTTTGATTATAACACAGTCCTGATTGTTGATTTGACAAAGTAGCTCAACAAGAGGTATTGTAGTCTAGACCACATTGTTTTCATATGATTAAACCGTGTGCCATTGAAGCCTTACGTCATTCGTGGCATTGTGGTATATTCTCACTAGTACCTCTAAATGAATGTCAACTTGTTTTACTTCTGCTGCAGCCGATCGATACTTCATTAGGCTGAATTGTCTTGTGTCCATGCAACCTTGAAGCTGTGGCTTAATTACCTCCAGTATTATGCAGGGGGCTCTGGATGTGAGGCAGGCTCAGCTGTGTCCCCCTCCAACAAAGCCTCTCGGCTTCCTAAAGGTTGGGCTCGGGGTGGGGGCGTAAAGGGGGGGGGGGTATGCGAAGGAGGAGGAGGAGATATGAGCCATAGATGCAGCGAAGCTCAGGGGGCTGCCATTCTTTCAAGTCGCCTGGCCGTTTTATTCATTCCAAATGGGCGATTGAAATGAGGGGAGATGAACATTCGGAAATGTCACCAAGCTTAGGGTTTGATGGTCTGGCTGTGTGTATTGTGCAGAGTGCAAATCTAATTCCCCGTCTGTCCACCGAAAGGTTCGGGCTTCGCGGAAGGCAAAGAAGAGGAGAGTGGAGGGGAGAAAAAATTGGAGAAAGCAAAAGGAAAGCATTGATAAATTTGATTTCCACGCACATGTTAGATGCAGTTAGGCAAATTTGGATAATTTAGAATTAATGGCTATCAATGTATCATTCATCTGTAGGCAGAAAAGCCGGTGGAGGAGGGGGAATGGGAGTGCAGTCAAATGGCAATCATGACAAATGACATCCCCTGTCTGAGAGCCACTTCTCCTCACTGGGCTGATTTGTCATCTCCACTTTTGACATTTTTCATCCTAGTATCAAATCACAATGACAGTCTGATATTTTCTAATTCTCTGTAGCCAGGAGCGCACCAAAATAATGCCTTATATATGCCTTTGCTGCTCTTGGCTGGAGAAAACTGCACAAAACCCATATCAGACCTGTCCTTTAAGTATAGCATGCATGTTATATAAGCAAAATACACAAGAACAATGTTACAATTAGTGTCTTTGTTAGTAGTATATTGTTTTTTTTTAGTCAAAAAGGTAATTATTTGACTTGGATGATCTGTTTAACATGATTTAAATTGTTTTCCAGTGGCATAATTTGCGAATATTTTATAGGTATGTGCTAGAGAAATATAATATAGTATAATATAATATAAAATTATGAACATGTTGATAGTAATGAATAAATAATAATTAGTCCACAACTAATATTTCAGTAATTATTCAGTTAGAGGCACTTTTTTCTATTTTATAACATGAAAAGTCTTCTAAAAATATTTCGGATGTTAAAACATTTATCATGTATGGCCTGGAATAAGTATCTGATCATGGCCTTGATCAACCTTCTTGATTTTCAGTGCAGTGTGTGAAGATGAGATTTTTTAATATTGTTTCTGTATGATGGTAATGATATCTGACATTTTAATTACATTTTTCAGTTTTGTAAGAAAAAGTTGGATAAGCTGTGGATTCAATAAAAAAGTTGAAAACTGTTATAAACTAAAGTAAAGTGACCTGAGTGAAGTAATAATAATAAACATAATAATAATTTTATAAATACTGTACAAATTGGAATTCTTAGTTTATTATTATTAATAATAATAATAATAATAATAATAATAATATTACTAAATCCTAGACCGTAAAGTTCCCCAAAATGAGAATTTTACCATTATCTGATTTATGGGAATTGCTGGTACTAAAACTTTAGCCTAATAAATATTTAAATTTGAAATACCACAGTGGTGTTAAACTAAGCTTTCCATAAGTCTGAAATGAAGACGCATTGTCTTAATACATTTCTATAAAACGTATGCGGTAAGATAAATGTGTAATGCCTGCTGCGTCTATAGCACATCTATCTATAGCACGATCAGAGTGAAAACTGTAGGGCTCGTTTGAGTAACATGAAATCTTTATGAGTCCTGCTCAGTGAGGGGAGATAAACATTGGCCAGAATTAGTGTCATTCCCCAGTTAAAGCAGAGCTCCTAAAGTCTCACATTATCCGTGATGTCTCTCTGGGGTGGTGGCAGGCCCTCCAGGAAAGCAGATGGCAGCTAATTCCTTTTTCCTGCAGGTCTCTTTCATTACGTCTGATCCCGATCATGTCTAAATGGTGTAATTATGCAGCAAGAGGTTTTTGCTGCTTATTGTTTTATGTAATAAATGTCAAGTATGCATGGCTTCACATGATTCGTTAGCATCTGCCCAGGCTCCACCAGTGCAGGCCACTGCCTGATTCTTGGCATTAATGACAACTGCAATTATTTTAAATCCGTACACAGGCTAAAGACAGTACTGGGCTCTGACAAGGACTGTTAGGTTCACTTTTTCTTTCTCTCCATCCATCTACAGTAAGAGATACCGGTATGGAGGTTGACGGGAGCACTGGCTTTCTGGTGCAGGAACACAGTCCCATGGTAAATCAGGTTTCTCTGTGGATCGCCCTTCATGTAATGAAAGCTTCATGTGAGGGAGCTCGGGCCCCGAGCGCCCTCTCCCTCGCTCATTCTGCCATAATCTCTTCTTCTCCCACTCAGGTCATGTCCATGAGCTGGAGTGGATAACCCAAAGCGCCCAAACCGGCCCGCTAACACTCAAATCCATGTTTAAAGATGCTGTCAGGTTTAAGATGGAAAGGAAACGCATGGAAAAGTTGCTACTAGGTAATTTTAGTGCAAGAAACATTGTTTTGAATCACCTGCGATGATGCGGTGATGTGAAGGAATATCTGTATTGTATAATAGGCTTACCACTTAAAACTTTGGAGTCAGCTAGGTTTAATTTTTTTTTAAATAAGTCTCACACCAAGGCTGCGTTCTTTTGATCAAAAATACAATAAAAACAGTAATATTGTGAAATATTATTAGAATTTGATAAAACTGTTTTCAATTATAATATATTTTAAAATATAATTTATTCCTGTCATGGCAAAGCTGAATTTACAGAAGTCATTACGCCAGTCTTCAGTGTCACATTGTGTCAGAAATCATTATAATATGCTGACATTTTTTACTATTATCAATGTCGAAAACACATGTGCTGCTGGAAACCGCTATACATTTTTTCAGTGTTCTTTGATAGAAAATTGACGTCTATAGAAATATATAAAAAATGTGTATACATAAAGTAATATACACTTATCTCAATACAACATTTTTTTTAGAATTCTTCAAATAGAAAGTTAGAAAGAAACGGCATTTATTTGAAATATCTTTTGCAACATTATAAATATCTTTCTTTTGATAAATTTTATGTATAAAAATAAATAGTATAGAATAGAAGTCTTTTTTTACAAAGATCAAAAGCAATACAATGTAAGTTTCAGTTATTTTGCTATTTAAAGTTGTTTTCCACCCAGTAGAAATTTTGTTTGTCGTCTTTTGTTGTGTCTTTGTAATATTAGCCTGCTAACTATAGCTACCAAATTTTCTCAGCGGAACATTTTTTTCCCTTCACAACTACAAAAAGTACAAGTGAGAAATGAGAACAGGCTGACGGGGAACACAAATAAAAAGCAGGAAGCCGGGGAAGGAAATATCTATGGCAATTCATTTCGGAGCAGAACAGTTTTGTGTTGCGCAGACGGCAGCCATTGCACTTGTTTTTCATATTACTTTTCTCATCCTGGAGGAGACGTGATTGATTTTTCCTGGCTGTGTGATGACTTTCAGTTGGAAAGTTGAGATAGCATCTAACTCGTACCCAGAACCTCCCAGGCTAATCCGTTTGAAATTCGCCTTGATTGTTTCTGAACTGCCATTTCCAAATTTCTTCCCACTTCTCCACACGCCTGTGCCATTCTTAAACAGTCGGAGTCTTTTGGAAAACTCTGATTTGACTGAAAGGATAGACAGGGGACAGGGGGACGGTGGTCACCCTCACCTTGGGGGCCTTGGGGAGGTGTATATATGTGTCTGTGTGTATAAGTGTACCCCGGCTCACTGGCACCTCCTGGGAGCCAATGTGACTGACTGCTCCTGGCTGCATAGACTTGCACACGCACCATCATTAATGCGTATTATTGCTCTCCCACTGTCAGGCGCTGAGACAAACAGCCATCGCCAGATTCTTGTGTTTTTTTTCTTCTCCCTCCTCTCCTTTCTATCCCTCCCTCTGATTTAGACTGCAGAGCAGGCAAAAAAACACAGCCGAATTATTCGGGAGAAGCTTCATTTTTCTGTTATCTCTGCCGACGGCTGATAACAAAGCTACAAGCTAATATGGTCTGATTTGTTTGTCAGTCATTTATCATGTGACCTTTCCTAGTATCGCTAATACTGCTAGAGGATTGCGGAGCAAGATGGAGAAATGAAAGAGGGTTGCCAGATTGCTTTTACAAGTACCAAGTACAGCTTTGGCTATTTGTGCATTACAAAGAGGCAGGACAGGGATTGTTCTTACAATCTATTGTTCCTTGCATTTATTTTTTTCTCAATTTCAGTGCAAATTATAGTAGCAAAATGTCTAATTTTGCTGAAGTGAATCATGCTAAGGTTTCATGTTTATATAGGTTTTATGTTTTTATCTTAATATGATTAATATAACTTGTATATGTGTTATTTATCTCATATAGAAATCAGTCAGAGCTTGCTGATTCGGAAAGCAGGTAAATTAGATTCAAGAGGTGAACTCGGATAATTTTTTTGGACATTTATATGGAAACCAAAGGGGAATTCAGCAGTCAATTCATTTTCAGTGCATCTCCTGAATTGATTTAGAAATGGAAGTGATATTGACCTGAACCTGAACAGGGTCAGTATAAATCAAAATGCTAATTCTTGGATGCTGGGTTGGTAAATAATTATGAATTGCAGTATGATGGCCTGTATAAAAAGCAAGCAAAGTCCATTGATTTTTTTTTCTTTCCCCCAAAAAATATATCGTTATCAAATGTATAATTTTTTTTCTAATATATTAATATCATCAATATATTAACAATTAATATTTATTATATGCTGGAAACAACATGGATTTTTACATTATTTAATAAAATGGCATTTACTTCAAATGTTTGCCATAGCAAATAGTATATATTTTGCACAACCTGATTTTTTTCTACTTTCTATTAATTTGTGTCTCTAAATGATTTAGTTACCTGCTAGTTTACATGTAAACACATAATGCTCAACAAAGACAGCCAGACCCACAACATTTCTCCTTAGTGTCAAAACCTTCCAGCTACTAGTCAGCACTGGGTTGCCATGGAGACCAGGTCAGAAATAAGCCTTTACTTCTCAGATGTCCGAGACATGCTCTTGTCACTTGTGGAGCTATGAATTTTGAATACAGGTCAGGAGATGTATATCGGGGAAATAAGCTGGGTATTGGACCATAATGGCAGCTTGCGTTCATAGGTCCTTGAAATTCACGATTCAATCTTAAAAACAGCCATTTCGGATGACCTTTTTATTGCTTTTAGGTGTAATTTGCGTATAATTTGAGAGATGGAACTATAGAAAGAGGTGAAATGATAGAGAAGGAGATGTAACAAGAGTATTATTAGTATTAGTATTTTTAAGTAATATAGGGAAGTAGAAAAATAGTAATACAGTAAAACAGTCTTTGCAATTCTAAGGAGCTTTTATTGAGCACTTGAAGGTTTTTAAGCTCTTAGTTATTGTAAGTATCTTAATTTCAATGCAGTTTAAGCCATCAGCATAAATACTATTTTTATTTTGCCAGATTTTAATAATGAGGACATTCTGAAATGGACAAAAGAAAGGGTTTAATGTGGATAATAGGGATTTGTCATAAATCCTTCATATGGATCAAGTGCTCAATCTCTTTGTGTTTCTTCATCAGACCGGTCTTAAGAATTTAATACTGTAATGTCAACACAAGGATGTTTATTTTCAATTTCATAATTGATGTAAAATATGATGCTAGATTTAATATCTTTCAAAGTGATTTTTTTTATACATGATTTTTACGACAAAAAAAGTTAAAATTACAAAAAAGGTAATCGATCTTTGAGTTCCCCCTGTAAATGTGTGATGTATACTTCATTTTTTTTTTTTAAATCTGCAACATATCTTTCATAAATGAATGGTTGTTCTCACCTTGAAGCCCTCTGTCCTTCATTTAATTGTCATTAAATAATTCAAACAGCGTATTGATTGCACTTCAGATTTGACCCCTATATAAATTTCTCACCTGATGGCTGACGACGGCTTCCTAATCAGAAATGTTTTATCTAATGGCTTACAGAAATTCATCACTTATTCTCTCAATAACTGCATTTTATGACAGGATCCCTATCATTCTGTCTCCTTGGTTTCACCCTTTACTGACCTTTGCGATGCCCGAACGTGTCTGGGTTATACATTTTCTGTCCCGACCATTAGCTAGTCCCTAAACCGCTAGTGAAAAGGATCAACTCAGAGCATTTCTACAGTTCATTCATTTTGTTGCTCCCCAGTGATCGGTCGGCCTGCTTTTAAATCCCTCTTTTATTGTACACTGCACTGACAGAGGCAGCCTTGTCTTTCATTTCCTTGATGTGCTTTGTACAGCTGTATGGCCTTTGTTTGTATTGATACTAACATTACCATAAACCACCACCCAGGGGCCAGAAACAATCGACTAACTCTTACCAAATCCAATACACTTTAGCTTATCAACCTCTAAGTTTTAGTTTGGTTTGGATGGCACATGCTGCATGCGGTCTGAGCTTGAGCTGGCGAGCGAAGAGCCACTGCGACCGAGTGTCAAGAGGGAATCGAATCGGTGGCATAGATCACTGTCTCGATTTATGATGACTCAGATTCCCCAATTTTTTTTGTCTCTTGCCACTTCAGTGCTTCGTTGGCTCTCACCTTCTGTTCAGGTTCAACAATAGCAGGATTACATTTTTTTTTTTTTTTTTTTTTTTAAAGCAGCAGTTCAGTGCAGAAAGAGGGATTTAGCAGAGATGAGTATTTAAAATGAACCGCCTTTGAAAAGAGGGACATTAATTATCGCCCCTGCAAAAGAGTCACAAACGCTTTACTCATTACCAATAGAAATGTGCGGGGGTTTGTGGGGGAATTTCAAAAAAAGTTTCTTGTATTGTAAATGCAAAAATGGTGCCTGACCCTTTTTTTGTGTTCTGCCTAATGGGAGGGTCATATGCTTCTTGGAACTTGGTGGGATCCCGGAGTCAAGCTTTGTAAAATGGGGCCATTGAGAGTTCAGTTTCCGATACATGCTTCAAAGGCGTCAGCTGCATCTTTGATGTGGCCTCTTAAGTGAAGTAATGGAGGAATTGTGGCAGGCTGAAAATAATGGAGGTGAATCTAGCGTCATTACATGCTTCATTTCTTCAAACATTCTAATCCCTCTGATTCCACACATTTATGCTGTCATTCTTAGCATGCATCAATATTTATTACTATACTAATGCATGGTGTTTCGGCCCTAATGCTGAATTCACGTGCGTTTGGTGATTTCACACTGATGTAGTGTGCTCATTGGTCACTTACGAAGCTCAGAATAGTCTTGTATCTTTTACAACAAAAAATGCACATATTCTATCTGGAGCTTTTGGATTAAACAAAAGCATAAAATAAAAGCAGAAAGTTTGGTTCCTCTCATCAATGTGGAATGACTTTGATAAATTATTTTTACTTTTAAATTATTATTATTTTTTTTTTTAAATAAAGCCAATACATATATTTCAGGTTTTAAACATTAAGCTGTTTTAAATACTGTTCTACCATTTATTTAATGGTTTTGAAAGAATTCTGTGATCAAAATAAAATAATATTTTGAGATTATATTATATATAACCATTATATATAACCATTATATATATATATATATATATATCTATATATATATATATATATATATATACTGTTTTCTATTTTATTATATATATATTATATTATATTTATTTAAAATATTTTTTTATATTATATTAAAATATTATATTATATTATATATATTATAATATATTAACATTTTATATTATATATTCGTGATGCCAAGCTGAATTTTTAGCAGTCATTACTCCAGTCTTCAGTGTCACATGATCCTTCAGAAATCATTCTAATATGCTGATTTGACTTATTTTCTTATTATCAGGGTTGAAAACAGTTGTGCTTTTTTGTAATATTATTCATTCATATATATGATTGTATTTTATTTATTTTTTGTTTTTTAATGTTGACTCTTATTAAAGTTTCAATTAACAGGGAGAGACTTCACAATACAAATGGGTTTAAAGAAATACTGAGTTTGTTTCCTCGATATGAAAAGGAACACAGAGTTTAAAAGCAAGATTTGGATTAAAGGGTCAGTTTCTTTTTTTCTAATCAAGCTTAGAGCCATTTCCCCACTTAGTACTGTTAACACTTATTTATCCATGTGTATTCATACATATTGTGTACCTATATATATTTAATAGTAAACAGTTTTGTATCTCTTTTTGTTTCTTTTGTAAGACATAGAAATTTCAGTTTCAAGTAGACAAACGCTGAAGTGTGAGGGTAATTTAAAACCTAAGTGTGGCTTGTCTCATCATGTTTTGCTGTGTTTGGGAGCTATCATTCACTGGACTGTGTGACACACCAAGCCTGATGATAACTGGGGCTCCCTAATCTGGGTCCGCCATCTCCTCTGATGTGAATGCTTTTAAATGACATTACTGAATCAGACTCCATTCTCCGGGCCTCAGCGGCAAAAGCCTCATTTATTGTACTTAATGTGCAGATTTATGTAAGGAGACAGTGGTCAACATTCATAAGATATCATTCTTTCTCTCTTTCTCTCTTAACCTCATCTCCCTCCTCTTGCCCCCACCCTCACCCACCTCTATTTCTCGCTGTCTTTCTGCTCTCTTAGATTGAGCTCAGCATGCAGTGTAGGGTGACTGAATGAAACAGGCCAATAGGAGGCATAGGTAGACCGTGGAAATTAGAAGTGCTTTAGGGCCAGCCTTTAACAAGACAATGACTTTCAGAATGCAATGCAGCAAAACCAGACAGAACAACAGATCAAGCATACCTTATATATATATATGTATGTGTGTATATATATATATGGTTAATATATTATTATAATTTTTTTAAATACAATTTTACAGTGTTTACATTGTTGCTGTAGGGTTAGTCGTGCATTTGTTTATTTTTTTTTAGTAGCCTTGCTGATAGTTTTACCTGCCCCACCAATTTTTATTCATTTATTTGTAATTATGTTTATATTTATTATATATATATATATTATATATATATATATTTTTGCTATTATATTTATTTTCATGTGTTGCCAAATAATTAATTTAATATTTTTCATAAAATATAAAATTGTTTACTTAAAATTGTACACTTTTTTTGTGCCTTTGTTTAGAATGATTATTATTAGTACTTTTCAAATAATATTTTTAGTCCAATTTTTTTTAGTCCGCTGTATTTCCTCCAGCATTGAAAAATCATATTTAGGTTTTTCCTTTTGAGAAAACACTGGTAGTACACTTACACAACATTTCTTTTTTTTTATTTTTGAAAATCCTCCTTGAAGTGATATTTTGTTTGTGTGATGAACAGCGTGATTTATGAAGAGCGTTATGCGCAAGAAATGGCTAGAAGAGAGAAAAATCCTAAATGAAACTCCGTACAACTGCAACCGCATGATGCTCCTTTGACAGAGGGTTCATATTATCATATCTTACATAGTTAAAATAAGGTGAGCTTGTCACAGCGTTTATGAAGGATAAGATTCACTCCCATTTAGATGGCTTATGACTAAAAGGGAAGCTTAGATGCTCTGTTGGAGAACAAAGAGAAGCCTTGTAGGAGAAGTGTGAAGAAGACATGCTTAATTACATCAGCTGCTGTGAAGACCAGTGCTGGTCTTTAATTTATGATGGTTGTGGGAGAGGAGACTGTTTTGAAGACTGTGAGGCCAGAGACAGAACTGAGAGGATAATCATTCAAGAGGCAGTGGAGGAATCAAAGAGTTTTGAAATGATAGAACAAAATGAACAGTGCTGCACTGCCTCGTACTACCTTTAGAATCAAAGTCACTGTATTATTCAATTCAAGATGTTTATTCATAATTAGATTCATAACAGTGCTTGTATGGCTGCAAAAGTAGAATGTTAAAGTTTCACGAGGCTTAGGTTTCAGGCTTTTATTTCTTGTTGGGCAAGAATCATCACACAACATTACACGCATCTTTACTATAGCTACCTTTACAATCACAATTTGATATGAAAATAGATGTGAGAATGAAGATCAAACAGAATGTTTTTATGTAAATAATATGGCAGTGAGGTCATTGCTGTTGGTTATATTCGGAATGCATTTTATTTTAATTTTTTTTACGGAGGAGGATTTTCATACTTTACTATTAAATATTTCAAATTATATTTAGAATTTATTATTTACTAAAAATAGCACAAATATGTCTGGAATTAATGATTTTAAAATGGACGCTTTAATTAGTGGTTAAATATTTAGGGTTAAGGGTTTAAGGCTGGTAAGAAAGTTTTTGTTTTTCAGGTTAAATAATTTAAAATACATGCTTTAAGTAGTGGCTTAATAGTTAGGGATAAGGGTTTAGGGGGAAAAACATTTACCAAGAGTAGCAAAAATGTTTTTTTTAGGTTAAAAAAAAAAACCCTGTAAAGATGGGGCACAATGTACTGTATTAATATGAAGGATTTTTTTGTACATGTTTTACATGTATTTTGTTTTGTTTTTTTAGGTTTAATGGAAATGTCTGTAAAATTAGACGCTATAGTGGTTAGAAGCACAAATACTTTTTTTTTTAAATTTTTTTTTTTTAGTTTGAATAATTTAAAATAGGCACTTTAAATAAATTAAATTAAGAGACACTATGGTTTAGGAAACATTAAGGGAAAAATGAGATGTAAATGCAGTTTATTTTGTCAGTTTGTTTCATTTAACCCGTTTTTCTGTTTTCAGTTATGGCTAGCAATGTATTTATATGGGTCTCAGCCATTATTTATAACGTAGGTGGCTGCTGGGTATTCATCTAAGAGCCTATATCTTTCTGAGCTTAGCATGCTGGGATAGAAAGGCATGCTAGAGCCTCGCACCTTTAGCCTGGGTATCAGTATGACTGCGGAGTCTCCATGCGACGTGCTTTAAAGATGAACTGTTTGGTGTGATCCGAGCCTGTACGGGGTGGAAGGCCTCGGGCGAGGAATAAGACATGCTCTGCTTCAGGTGCTGTGTGGATAGCAGAAGATGAGCTCCATTGTCTTCTCTCTCGTCTCTATTGCGCAGGTAAAGAGCAGAGGAGCATAATGGCTTGCGTTAGCCTTTCTCCCGCAGCTAGCAGGCCCTGGCGTAATGCTCGTAGGTTAGACGCTTAAAACCAGAGGGCATTTAGATCAGAGGACATTTGTTCCCCCAGCTGTCTTGCTGTGGCCTAGCGGGGCCCCTACGTCATTTGTTTCCCATTTCGGTGTCAAAAATTTCGCATCTGGGGAGGAGTACTTTACCCTCAGATTTCATTTATTACCCTAAACATACGTTCAGCCATTGTTTTTCTCTCCCTCTCTCTTTTTTCGCTGTGGACTCCATTGCTTCAGTAAGATGGATGGCGAGTGTGTAAAGGAGCTGACATCACAACACTTACTGGGAGGCAGCGCAAGCAGCCCCCCGGTGACCTGCGATTCAAGCCCCAGATTATGGTTGTTCATTGTTTGTTTCTGCTCCTCGTTCGGGCTTGGCGACAGACCGCTATCCTAACGGCATACACAAATTAAACCTCGTATCAGATCCTAACTAAATCTGCGAGTGAGTCTTGAGTAGAAGTCTAGTAAAATAAAGATGTATTTGTTCTTTACCCATTTGGTTAGTTTTCATGAAAGTTGTCATGAATGGCTTATAATTAATAAGTTGCAGGCTTGAATTGTGCTATGATCATCATCAAAGCTAAACATTATTGATGGGCAGAAACTTGTTATACTTTAGATATGGAGTTATTGTCTTGCACAATTTACGAGTATTAATGTATTATTCAAGTGATTCAAATAAGTAAATATCTATTTTTCATACTGTACATTATAATTTTGTGATAGCTAAATTCAAATATTTTTTTTGTATTAATTTAGGCAAAATGTATTCATTTTTAAAATAGAATTTTAAAAATAAAATTTGGTAACACTTTACAATAAGGTTCATTAGTTAAACATTAGTTAATGTATTAACTAACATGAACTAACCATGAGCAATACATTTGTTACTGTATTTACTAATCTTCGCTAACATTAGTTAATAAAAATACAGATGTTCATTGTTAGTTCATGTTAGTTCACAGTGCATTAACTAATGTTAACAAGATTTTAATAATGTATTAGTAAATGTTGAAATTAACATTAACAAAGATTAATAAATGCTGTATAAGTGCAGTTCATTATTAGTTCATGTTAACTAACGTAGTTAACTAATGAACCTTATTGTAAAGTGTTACCTAAAATTTTAATATTGCCCATTTATCATCACTGGCCATAACATTTTCACAATCTCAAAAATCTCTATAAATATCAATTTTTCATACTGTACATGATAACATTGTGATGTCTAAATTCACATCTAACATTTAAAATGACTGATTTCTTGTCATTTTTATTTATTTAGACAAGATTGCATTTTTAATTTTTAAAATATAATTTTAATATTTGGCATTTATCTTCATTGGCCATAACATTAAAATAATTATTGGAAATTAAAATTTTGTTTAATTTATCCGCGTTTTTGTTGACGTCAAAGGCCTTGGGTCTAATCAGACTATGCTTTTTAAGAATATTAATAATTTTGCTTCATGTCAGATCATAACTTAATCTGCAAGTGAGACTTGAGTAAAGAGTTTAGTAAAATAAAGATCGATTTATTCTTTACCCATTCAGTTGTCATAAATAACTTGTTATTAATGAGCCACAAGTTATGATTGTGATTGAATTGTGCCATGATCATCATCAACACTAAATATATCTATTGCACAAGCCTCGTTTGTGATCGATGGGCAGAAATTTTCTTTCATTGATATTTAATTAGACAGCTGTCTATGTTTGCACAGTTCCCACATCTATGCGAGTATTAATGTATTATTCAAGCGAACGCTAATGACAGATAAAATTAATCAAATCCATTCCAGTCATCTCTGTATCATGGGGTTTGGATTCTTCAGCCTGGCAATGTACAAATTCAAAGCAGCATTTTCTCATCATTTTCTGACTGTGTAACTTGCGCAATCTAAGCTTCTACTGTATTACAGCTTTTTGAATTTCACCCATCACCATTTTGCTTGAACTGAAACTTGAAGTCCACTGTGTGTTTTTGCCAGACGTGGTTGCAAAAGAGAGCGCAAGATTGACTCGTATCAATGATTTATAGTCCCTGTGTGATTGGATACTCATGATTTTCACATGGCCAACAATCTGTTGTGGTGTGTGTTATATATAACTGATCATTTCAGTTTCCACTACAGCACAGAATAATGTAGATTACTAGTTTGGTTCTGACTTTAGCCGTTGTGAAGTGGGAACATTGACTAAATGGGCCAAATTAGACAGAATGAAGCCTTTTGCACTCGTTCTGAGAAAATTATATCTAATGCACAGATATGTATTTTTAACCAGTGCTTCTCAACTGCTGTCACACCGCAAAAAAAAAAAAAAAAAGGAATGAGGGCAAAGCTGTGCTAAATGCAAAGAATAGAATGCAGTTAATTTTATTATCATGCTTAGGGATTCATAATATACTATATATTAAATATAATACTGTAACAATAATCAATTATATTAGCTTTTTAATTTATTGTATCAGTTGATTTTGGACATTTAACAGTGCATGTTAATTTTCCCTATTTTTACATGTAGATTATTATTCTGACTTCTAATGATAAGCTTTAAAAACACTAATAATTTACTTACGTTCTTAAATGTAATCTTTAGCAAATCTTTAAATATAAATTTTTTACATTATAATGTTGTGATGCCTAAATTTACATGCAACATTTGAAATAATTGATTTCTGGTGTTTTTTTTATTTAGACAAAAATTTAAATATATGTAAATATATTATGTATTTAAAATATAATTTTAATATTGTTATTGGCCATAACATTACAATACTTATAGGAAATTTTAATATTGTTGCATTCCTAATCATGTCTTCTAATCAGACTGTACGCTGTTTTAGATTATCATATCAGTCGATATTGGATTATACATGTTTATTTTAACATATACCGACGTGTATTTAATAAAAATTTGAAATACGATTTGCCAAATCATAAAAAAAAAAATATCATACTGTACGTGATGACTAAATTGACATGTAGCATTTAAAACAATCAAATTTTTGTTTTTAGTGTTTCGATTTTTAATTACTTAGACTAAATAGTGTTTTAAAGTTTAAAATAGAATTTTAATACTGGCCATAACATTAAAATAATTATTGAAAAATGTTAATATTGTTGCATCACTAATCATGCATAGTCATCTAAGCAGACTGTTTTAGAATATTTATACATTCAGTGTTTAAATTTAAATTACTTAAAGATGAACTGTTTGGTGTATGATACAAATTTTAGTACCTTGAATGGCATTGGAGTTGACTTTATTTTATTTTTTTTATTTTTTTTTTAATTTCAAATTCATCCGTCACTGGGCAAAAGCAAGAAATAAGGTAGAACTTCACATGAATGTGACATTTTTGTTTACTCTTGTATGATAAACAATTTTGGTCCTGTGTTTGTGGTGCCACTTGATGTCCAATGTAAAATCTATGTCCTTAAGCAAAACCAGTTGAGAAGCACTGCTCTAAACAACACGTTTCTTTCTAGTGTTGATGAGAACACCCAAGATTTGACTAGTTCCACCTTACAAATGATAAGGTGACTCTTTCATCAGAATATATCCCCCGCTCTGGCTGTCCTGCTGCTGTTGATCTGATCTGGGCCAGTTGGTACTTGAGCAAAGAGGCTTTGGACTTCACATGAACAGCAGGTGTGCTGCCCTCTGAGTCAATTTCCCACCTATGGCTACATCCCACGGCGACTTCTCAGCATTGCAATATCTAGCACTGATATTCCTACCTCCTCTGAGGTCACGCTATATATTATTGTTGTGCTGTTTGGGAGATTGCACTTTCTTTCTTGTCTTTTTTTTTTTTTTTTACATTTGAACCATATTTTGTCTGATTGTGCTGTCTGTCTTTTGTGCTTGTTTTGTCTTGTTTCAGTCAGACAGACTGCAGCTTTAGCCGGCGGATTTAACATGTTACTTTTCTTATGCAAGCCATTATGAAAATAATGCCTGCTGACATACATTTCTGACTGTGTTGTTGTGATGTTTACTGTGGATCAGACAGGATTGATTATCAGATTTGACTCCATTGCGTTTATAGAGCGAGGAAAAACAGAAGAGAAAGAGGTTTGCGTGTCTAGAAGAACGAGTTGGTATCCAACGCTGAGAGCACAGTCTTCAGTCGCCCTGAGATCTCCATGGTACCACTTCATCTTACTCTTAATGACTTAACTCATCTAATTATTTGTTCAGTGAGAAGTCAATTAGGAGATTCCCCAGGTCTTGAGCAACTGCTGATGTGAGCGATCAGTGAATGTAGGTTCAGACAAGCATAAAAAGGGAAGAAAATGTCTCTAAATGACCCTGAGAATCACTATGATATTACCATGACTGTATTTAAGATGGAATGCACTGATTCATAATTTTAATGGGAAAAATATGAAACGACTGAAACGATGTCATTTACAATAACTCATTTTGCTCCGTCTGTCTTTGTTGTTTCTCTTCAGTTGTTTTTAAACATGCACTGGAATTAGTTCCAAAACGAGGACAGAACGTATTGTAGTTCATTTTCATGAGCCAAACTAAGCATCAATTTGAATCCAGCCTCACATTCAGTATTAATTTCTCATCAGCTTAGAAATAATCTCTATTAGTTTGGATTTACTGACCCATTAAAGCTGATTTTTGCTTGTACCATATGTAGATTTAACATTAGCGCGTAATCCCGAGCTTGTCTGCTACTGAACGCTCCCCCGCACATGTGTCTTGTCAAAACATAATCTCACATGTGTGATAGTATCATTGTTTTTTTCTGCAAATAAACAAGGGCGAGTCGTGACAAAAACAAAAGCATCTTTGCCTCGGGTTTGCTGCATCAACATCAGGCACCAATTGCAAAACAAAACTAATTATTTACATGTTGAATATAACGAACGAGCACGACCTAAGGTTTTTCTCATTTTCATCAAAGCAAATGTTCTCATTTGCGTTTAATTAAAAGTGAAAGCCTGGTAGATGTAGGCATTGCAGGGGCGGTGCTTGAAAATAGCAGACTTACAAAGGTCACGTTGTGAAAGAAAGGCTCATCTGTAATGATTGGCCACCAGCCCTCAGTCGTTCATAGAGAAATAAAGAGAGAGCGAGGGAGATGGAAAAGTGTGTATGCATGGAGCAGCCTCACAAATGTCGTAATGTGTGTAGCCACATGGCTCAACTTTCAAAGGGACTAATTAATAAAACAGCATTGGCCTCCTCATGTTGCTTGTCAGTGTGGACAAAAGCAGGCCTGTTAAGCTCCGGACGCCGTATTCCCCTGCCAGCTAACTCAAGTCGCCAAATGATGCGAGGCCCTATTTTGCCACGGGCAAGGCAATCGCTAATCAGCTGTTAATGAGCTTAATTAGACGTTAAAATATCTCAGCGTATCAAACAGCTCAATGTTTGACATGTGTCTGATACGCTGCCCTGCTCGCTTTGAAAATGAGCTTCATCCAAATCAGTATAATTAGGCCTACTAGAAATATCTGTATATTTATTATAATAATAAATATATGTTTACTTATTTAATAAATCATTTTGAAACCATGTAGTTTGTTTCAGTTTCTAGAATTCTGTCTGAAGTCTTATCTTTTTTTCATTGTGGAAGTAAGCTATTTCCAAACCAGGAAATATTTCGTATAAATATATACTTTCAGTGCAATGTCCAGTGAGTGGTGATAAAAGAGCATTTAGTTTAATCGAAAAAGATAGGCTAAGTGTTTTATTGTGTTGGTTATTGTACTTAAAGCAGCAGTTCAGAAATCAAATGAAATGTCTGTTATGTTTGAAAAGATTGTACCACCTACACTAAACCCTACTCTAAACCTAACCGATAGTGTTATATAAGTAAACTTGAAATACAAATCTTTGCCAAAGCAACCATGACATTTTAGCTTCCTTCTACATGTCTTTGAGCTCTTTTTATCTTGACTTGCGTTTCATGAGACTGAGTACTCCGCATGTGTTCCGAATTCTGTACCAGGTGAGCTACTGAGCAAGTTTACCATGTTATAAAAGCCATATTGTACATATGAAGTTGGTTAAGTGATTCAAACATCTAAATATGTTAGTTTACAAATCATGCAGTGTTTGAGGTCATGACACAATATTTGGGCAATGAACCGTGCTAAGTAAATCTTTATTATTTGATGATCTGCACCTGCAACTTTGCAAAAATGTATGTAGAGGCATGTTTTCCCAGTGAGCTTATGATAGCAGGGTAAGAATCAAGTCATTGGTTGTTTGTCATGTGATTACCCAGAGTTTTGTACTTATGCCCTCATGTTTACCACATTGTTTTATCTTGTACTGAAGTACGTATGCTGTTCCAGGTCATTGTTTAGTGTCAAGAAAAACTCATGTTTGTGTTTGGTTTCATGTCATGGATTAAGTTCTTAGTTTGTTTATGTTTTTAGATCATCGTTCTAAATAAACTGCACTTGGGTTCTCTATGTCATTGTCGTCATCTGCTTCATGTAAGCTATGTATGCAACTGATTTCAAACTATTTTCAAAAAAACTTTCCTGACCACTCCCCATGTCTTCCATTGGTTGGAGCAACAGATCGCAATGCCCCCAAATATATACTATTGGTTAAGTCAGTGTTACGGTGTCTGAAAGTTTTGGAAGAACCACAGTTTTATTTTTCAGGGGAATCAATCCACTTTTATTTATATGTGTTAGGATGTTTTAAAGGAACAGTTCAGATAAAAAATAAGTTGTTACCATTTACTCACTTTCATGTCAAACCGGTGTGAATTTCATGCAACACAAGGAAGTTGTTCTGTTATTTTCCATGTTATGAAAGTATATGGTGACCACAGCTGTCCTTTGTCTCCATATATTTCTATTGTGAGGAAAAACAGCAGCTAAATAGCTCATTTTGTGCATAAAAAAGATCAAGCAGATTTAGAATAGCATGAGGGTGAGCAAATGATGACAGAATTTTCAGTTTTGTGTAAACTGTCCCTTAACATGGTATAAGGAAAGTATTTAAACAAAAATCCTCCAAAAATCTTGTACGGCTGTCTGTTGTTTTTTTTCTTCCTGTTGTTTAAAAAAAAAATATTTGCCACAAAACCCAGCTCTGCATGCTCCAAGATTGTTAAAAGCACCCACTATGTTATTAATTAATTTTTCCAGCATTAATTGCAAGCTGTGATACTGGTACCCCTCAGTACATTGCCAATTTGGCCCTGACCTGGGACTGACCTCTCCAAGTGCCTGTGCTGGAGGGGACACCATGTTCACCCAAAACTCAGACGTGCACGCAAAAAAAATCTAATAAAGCATATTATGGAAATAGAATGTGTGCAAGTGAAAAGAGAGCAGATTTATTCCCCTCTCCGCCTGCTAATATGTTTATACATGATGCTGTATAATGGCTCACTTTGAACAGATGCTCAATGGCAACAGGGATAGAAAATACAGCTCTGTGTTTGTAGGCCAGACTTGCATTGATTGCTATAACAGTACTACACAGTCGTTGACAGGGATCTCGCTGAGGAAATGAAACCGAGAAGCCTGTTCTATAGTGGCAAACCACTCTGTAGAAACATCAATATATTAATCCCCCACGTTAATCATTTTCATCAGTCTGGTTGCATCTTAATGTACGCCGACCAAGTTCTGAATTTTTGTCCCTCAAATTTGATTTATGAGCTTCATTTTATCAATTGATAATGCATGAAGACTGCACTGCGCTGGTAACCGCTGTCCGTTTCTCTTCACATACGCAGTAAGGTCTGGATTAAGTTGTGTGTTCTTTAGTGATAATGCTGGTTTCATTTGGAGTGATGATTTACTTTAGGGTTGATATGCAGTGACTGAAAGCAGCCGCTGTCAGTAAGATAGGCAGATGCATCAGAGATGCCGTGACTTTAATTGTGTTGATTATTGGAGATCTTTCATAGTCGTATTGACTTGCTGTCCCGCCGCTGTTACTCACCTGATAGTTTCATTGTTTAAATGTAGATGTATATGGATATTGACTAGTGCCACTGTTATTCAAGATGAGAAACAAACGTCCAGCTGGACATAAGAGTGATGGGGGAAATTTGCAAACACTGTAAGGCATGATTCGGATGCATTTGCATGTTCACGTGAAGAGTTTTATTATATGCAGAATAAAAAAAATATATATTTTTTGTTTTCTTATAAATTTTATTTATATATTCATAGTTAATGTATTTAATTTATAGATGTTTTGCACTGTTGTTGTTCATATTATTTTTCATAAAAAATAAATAAAACTCTCTTAGAACTAAAATAAATGGTGAATAATTTAGTATATTGTCATGTACAAAGTATTTTTTGAAACCTGTCATAGAAAAAGTCTATACTGTTTAAATAAGAAAAAAAGATCAAATAATTTGATCAAAAAAACTATAGTAATAATTTGAAATATTATGATATATAATAAATTGCATTCTTGCTGAATAAAAGTATAATAAAAAAACTCTCTCTCTCTCTCACACACACACACACACACACACACACACACACACACATATATATATATTTATATATTATTGTGGCCGAGAGAGCTCAACACGCTGCAAATAGGAAAAGCACCTGCAAATTAAGAAAACAACTTTGTCAATTTTACAACACACGTGCTGCAAATGCTCACAACACAACCAAATAAAGAAACGCGCTGCAAATAAAATTCATTATTTGGTTGTGTTGTGAGCATTTACAGTGCGTTTCTTCATTTGTTTGTGTTGTCAAATTGATGAAAATGTTTTCTTGATTTGCTGGTGCTTTTTCTATTTGCATGTGATTTCTGAAGTTGCATCGCGTTGAGCTCTCTCGGCCACCGTAATATATATATATATATATATATATATATATATATATATATATATATATATATATATATATATATATATAAAAACCTGTGTATATGCAAAAAAAATATACACCAAACTGAATACAGCATCTTTTAATGATCCCAAAACCAATCTGTAATAAATGTCCCTATGTTATGAGTGACTAACATAACTAAAAACGTCTTAATGTTGTGATAATTTTTTGACATTATCATGATATATATTTGTGAATCATTCTGCAACCACGTTATCAGTTTTTGGTATTTTATAACCACTGGCTCCTTTTTGTGTAAAGTGTAAAATGCAATTTCTGAAGCAGCATGGCTGCCGGTGGCGTGCCGGTGTTGATGTATTACGGATTCATGCGGTGTGAATCTCCTCTGCTGATTCCTGTCTGGGCCTCATTTGCTTTGGGGGGGAGATAGACGGGGTGGTGGGCGGTGGTGAAAACATGCAATTTTGCTTCAGTCTCCCTGTGAGCAGTGAGACCGAACAGCATCCAAACCTTGTTGCAGAGAGAAAAAAAAAGAATCCTATGCAAGTTGATTTTCAGTCAAAAAGATGAGCTCCCTTCCAATAACACAGTCTCTTTGTGGTCAAACTGTTTTTCCCTTTTTTGATCTGATCCCTTGTTCATTTCATATAGCTTGAAATAATTAAACCAAATCAATGTTTGGCATAGCATAGAGACTATAAAGAACAACATTGCTTATAATACTGATACAACAAGCGTTTGCAGTTTTTAATGCATTCTCCACATTTACTCCTAGCCTGTCTTTGCTCAAGAGCCTGAAGTAGCCAAGCTTTCGACCTTTACACTACAACATCAAAAAGTCAAGGTCATTTTTTGTCTGGGTATTTAATAGTATTCACCCTGACCTGCAAATAAAGTTTCTGCCTGGCCAGTGCTGAATTCTGATTCGATCAGCGAGCCACTCAAAGGTCAATCTAAGCATTATTTCATTTTTTTGGTCCTTGCTGGATTCCTTGTGTGAGATCTCAAATGTTAGATTAAGACATATTGATCCATGTTTACTGTTGAGGTTATTAGTGAGTGAATGCACATGTATTATGTTTTTAATAAATCAGAATTAGGCCAGATAGCAGAAAACATGTACTATTTTGATTTATTTGTTGAAATGGTCCATCACTCAATGTTCAATTTGTAGTATTTAATTAGAGATTCATTTCTAAGTCTGACATCTGTTAAATAAAACTAACTTGAGACAGACATCTGTCATGGTTGTGATATGTTAGGTGATAGCTAGATTATTATAATATGACAAGTTTTTTTGTACTAGAAAGAAATTCATGCAAAACTAATCTGGTCAGGAGTGATATGATTGGTAGATATTTGTTAGAACCATTTATTCCATACAATATCACTGCATCAAACATACATATTTTATATTTATTTTGGTATGACATATTATTATTTTAAGTTTATAAGTCTAGATACACAAATCATCTTATATTAATTTATCTTGCACATGAAGCACCAAATGCCAATTTAAGCAAGCCAGCTTGATAACGTTTTGGTGCATTATTATTCAACTTTTTACACACACATATATATATATATATATATATATATTATTATAATTAAACAAAAAGTTGTTTACATGAGAAAATGCTCAGTAGTGAAGTTCACAATTACAAAATGAATCACTATTGAGGATGTACATTTAAATATTTAAATTTTATGTTTTCACAAAGAAGAAATTGAAGGAAGGGCATATGCTAGAAGACCAAAACCATCAAGCTATTATGGTAAATAAAAAAGTTACTACTTAGTGTAGCTAAAGATGCACATCTGACAATAGATTTATTGCTTGGTTTGTTTGTAGCGGCTTTTTAAAAGGGACATACTGTGGTCCATCTCTGGGAAACAAAAAAAAAAGTAATAAATATAGAAAAAGTATATAGAGATATTATGCTTTGTGCACTAATGTGGCTTTCAGACACTGAAGTTGATTTTGTGCAGCAGATGCGTGATATGTGCGAGACGATGTCAACAGTTTCTCAGTAATTGTTTGTCAGTAATTTCAGTATTTTCTGAAGTTTTTTGTTATGACAGATATGCAGACAAAGTTTCAACACAAAACCGAACTGAAGTGCATCTTACAACTTATTGTGCTTGCAATGCAGTTCTGTGCAGACTAATTTCCATGAAGTTTTAGCACATATCACAATCACGAGCTATCAATCTGTTTTTCTTCTTAAAATATTCAGTTTAGTTTGTTGGTGATATTTTAGTTCACATTAGACCCCAGATATCTATCGTATTAAACTATGAAATATTCCCTAGAAATGGGGATTGTTATTGCTTCGGCCTATCTCTAAATTCAGACGAGCTGGCAGGGATTAGACCGCATGGGGAGGATTATCTGCATGTCCTCCTCCGTTCAGTTTTTCCTGCTTGGAAGTAAAAAAAAAAAATCACGGATAAAAAAACAAAAGTCCAGCTGTTCCTTTCTTAACCTGGCCAAACAGACTCCTAGTTTGTCCCTCTTTTAAAAGTCTGGCTGTATTTAACATACCCAACAGACTGTGTTAAATGCTTTTAAAAGCTAAGCCAATTAATACCGAGTCAAGAATTAATTCTCAGTACTGTCGTGACTATATAGGGCTGCTGGGAGGTGATGAGTCCTTGAGTGTGTCCCATCTGACTCAAGTGAATCGGGACGCTAAAGCGTAACACAGCCCGGAGAGGATTAGCCGGGCCTCACGGCCTTGCATCCAGAAATCAACCCTATTGTCTCGACTACATTTGAATAAGAATGCGCAATGTAAGCTGACATTTTTTGATTGTACACCAGCAGGCACAGCATGGAAATGCTGTTGTTTGGACCATGGCTGGAGTCTATAAAACAGACGCCGGCGTCAGGCGATAAGGGCTTGCTGAGCTGGTACAAAACGGGCCGTGACTGGTCTGGCATGTGACAGGCAGCCAGGCCGATCTTCAATAAAGCCGCATGATGAACACATATCAATGGAGTACATATCATTTGTTAATTGATTTGTTGAGGGTAATGCTGTTCAGGCACCCTGTAATCCTGATTAGAGGTCCAACCCGGACCCTTTAAATGCATATTGATATATTGATCGTGTATGTTGCTCTGAGCTCTCCCATCCGATGGGGATCTTTACACCTCACCCTTCGGCTACTAATCAGCCAATGGAGAATTATGCTTTTACATAACAGCTGTTTTCTTTCAGGCTTGGGATGATGTCACCCTGTCTTCTCACTGTGTTTTTTTTTTTTGTGTTATTGACAGATTTTGATGTGGGCCGATCATGGGTGCGCATACACAAGATGTTTATGACCCGCTCCAGCTAAGCAAAGGTGGATCTGGGTCAGTAAAACACATCACTTTGTCACCTACAGAGTATGTTATATCTAATTTATGCATCTTCGTGGCCTCTGGGACAAACCTTGATGTTGTAGGATGCTTCTTGGCTGCTTAGATATGGGTAAGGTGGTAGAAATAGGGCACACCTTTAGCTTTTTATTTTTATTTTACAGCATGTTAGTTTTGGATATTTAAAGGCCCCGTGAACTTGAAAATTGTCACTTTTTGCACATGCCTGTTTTGATGGCTATTTATGCTAGTGTGGTCCTTTTAATTTTGTTAAAATGTTCACAAATATTCACAATTTTGAATACATTTTTAATTCATATTAATATAAACTGACAGCAGTTTTTGGTTCATAATAGTTTTGATAGTGGTATTGTAATTTTTTCAGGTTTTCAAAATAGATGCAACAAACTGGAACATGGCTCAATTTTTAAGTTACATTTTTAAATTTTAGTTAATCTACAGATTAATCTTCATTATTTAAATAAAATGTTTGATTTTTAATTGATCAATGTGACTAACACATTAATATTTTGAAAAATGATTACAATTTACAAATGCAAATTAAAAATTCATTACTCCAGTCTTCAGTGTCACACAATCCTTCAGAAATATGCAATATTAATTTAATATATTACTATGTGATGTTGATTCGGTGCTCAAGAAACATCCAATCATTATCAATGTTGAAAACAGCTGTTCTATTAAATTTTTTTGTGGAAATTGATTTTTTCCCCGTTATTCATTCTATTGAAAGTTGTATAGAAAGTTGTAAAGCATTTATTTGAAATATATATATTTTTATAACATTATACATGTTTTTTGTATCACTTTATTGTATATTGGCTAAATAAAATGTAATTTCTTTAAAAAATCATTTGAAGGTCAGTGTATTAAATTTACCTCCATTTTGACCTTTTATTTTTACCCATGAAATTCAATCTTTCTTTACTTAAAAAAAGGATCAAAAATGATAATATAAATAATAAAAATAAAATCCATCATTCTGTACTACAAAGTGTTTTTGTCCAATCAAATCTAAAATCTTAGTTCATCTTAGCTCAAGTAGTTTGGCTGTTTAAAAGAAAATCTGTCAAACTTCTTGTTTCAAAAGGAAGTACATCAGAAAAGTAAATAACTTTTTCATGGAAATCAAGTTTCATCTAATTAAAACACATCTGTTGATGAAACACAATAGCAAGGTCTGTTTCCAAGCAGCAGCACAGATGAGAAAAAACAAGGCAACAAATTCATCAACCTTTAGGTCATTCGTGAACAAAAGGTCTGTTCCTCTCCATGTAGAAGGTGTCTGCCATTTTCACTTTGCCGTGAGACCCACAACCTTTACGCTGATGGAAGTATGGCAGTACATTTCTCTTGATCGGTCACTTTCAGATGCATTTGTAACAGTTGCCAACCCGGCATTGCAATCAGAGCCTGGAATCGATGAACTTTAATATGATCAGGAAAGATAAATTATTAGAGTGCATTAGTCATACATTGTAAAACGCAGTTTGATAAGGCCATGAAGCACTGCATAGATGCCAAGAATTGGTAATGACTCTCTCATTTACATTTTATCATCCCTCTGGCAGCTGAAAAACAGAGAGCAATTAGTTAATTTGTTTAAATAAACTCCTTAGTCTTTGCAATTAGCATGTAGCAGATAATGGGGAATAATTCATCAGTTAGCGATTAATCGGGTCAGTAATCTCAGTCGTTAGATCTCAAGCTACTCTTCACACGATCTCACAGTGCTTTTTTGTGCTAATTACGAAAGACAGCTTGGCTTATAATACAGAGCATATTGTATGAGCAGGGCATTAAGGAATTAGCTAGGCATTTCAGTTTTGTTCACAATTAATGTCCAATCAAAGAGTTAATTACAGCTATGTGTGAACATCCTGCTCTGAACGAAGTATCTAAACTGAACAAAAGTCTTCATTTCCTATGAGGGTGACACATAAAGGCTGTGTTCATTTGGATGATTTGGTACAGTGAAGTACATTTGTCTTTGCTGCCATTGAGGTTGAGAGATCTGTACCTGTTTTTCGTTCTGTATGTGTCAAGCAGGCCGAGCAACCTTAGAAATATACATCGGAGACCCGTTTGATGGCACTTTGGGGGGTTTTACAGGGTGCTGTAATTGAAAACAAGTCCAGACCAAAAGAAAGGGCTTTAAATGTCAAGTCAAGGTCAAGTTTACAAACTCTTGTATGTGTTGATAACACAAGTGTATTACTGGTGGCTGATGCAGTACAATGGCTGCAGTAGTGCAGCTTACTGGAAGTGAAAACAATGTTTTCAAGAGCTGGAACAGTAGGGGAGAAGTTGGGTAAGATGTGTTGCTCCCTTTTTCTAGCAAACAGCATGCAATTTTTGTCAAGATTTCTACATTATTTTATTGGGCCCACCATGCAAAGCTGCATGTAAGAAATCTATTTAATGCAAGTGCAATTTATTTATTTCTAAATGGAAGGTAACATTTATTTTGTCAAAGCAGCTTATAAATATGGACCCCCACCCCATTTCTGGGGTTCAAATACAGTATTAGAATACTCGCATAACTAGTTTTATGTAATTTAATGCCAAGGTAAGAACACAGTTTAAATGTGTATTTAAAATATTTAAAAATGAAAAAATATATATATAAAAAAACTTTGCAAGATTTACAATTTTAATAAATGCGGAAATGCGTCATCACAGTGAAAAGGATTCACTCAAAAAAAAGTAAATTATTTGACTAAATGATTTATGAATTAACCAGTAGGGTCATTGAGCTTTGCCTCTAAATGTAAGAAAATACTGTTTTGCAATGTTAAATGTTTTCCTGTCTAGTTTTTGAAAATATGAATAATGTTAAGCTGAATGGACTTTGAGATCAGAAATATTAGGTTTGTAAGTTAAATATAAAAAATAAAAATGCTTTTATTCAGCAAGGACGCATTAAATTGATCGAAAGTGTTACAGAAAGTTACAGAACATTTATTTCAAATAAATGCTGTTCTTTTGACCCATCTATTAATCAAAGAATCTTAAAAAAGCATCAAGGTTTCAAAAGAAAAGAAAAAGAAAAAAAAGCACGAAATCAGCATATTAGAATAATTTCTGAAGGATCATGTGGCACTGAAAACTGGAGTAATGGCCGCTAGAAAATTCAGCTTTGCCATCACAGGGATACATTACATTTTAAAATATCTTATAATAGAAAACAATTATTTTAAATGAATAATTTTTCACAAAATTGCTGTTTTTACTGTATTTTTAAAATCACTGTTTTTACTGGATTTTCAATCAAATAAATGCAGCCTTGGTAAGCATAAGAGACTTCATTCAAAAATCTATAATTTATTTTATTATGTTTTTTTTTAGTCATATGGCCCTATGGAATTCTTTCTTAAAATTTCAGTTGATAGCAGACATGAATTATAATTCCACATATATATATACATGTACTTCCATTTAATTTATCCTTCCCTAGGGGATAGGAACTTGAATACAATGTGACACCGCTTACCTCATCCTTCCCCACATTATGGTATGTGTAAGATGCCATAAGCTAAATTTGAATAAACCACATGTGGACACACTGCACTGTTAATTAAAATCACAAAGTGAAAAGAAATAATCACATCTTGCACAAATGCTTTCAATAGACTCAAATCCTCATTGCAGGTTATTTAAAAACATTTTTTTTCCTTGGAAAAAAAGACTGGCGTTGTTTCTGAAGTTTATGATGCAGGCAGATGGGACACTTGCCCTCAGACCAAAGGAGACGTTGATCTAGAGGGAGATCGGCAGCGAACTTGCATGCTAAAGCGGCATGAAAGTTACAGCCCTCATGTGGGACAAACAGCAGAGAAGGGCTTCACACCAGGCAACACATGCAAAATTGACAAGAGGATGTGGGGAAAAAAGGGGTTGGACGAGGATGAATAAAACAAATCATGGTGCTTGACTGGAGGTGATTTGAAAAATTCTTTGTCTTCATTTACGCTTGAGAATAATATAACGTCCCGACAGGAGACCGGGCTAGCGAGGGGCTCCAGTCGCACGCAGGGGATAAAAAATTAATTAAAAGATGAGAGAAAGAAGAAAGGATGGATTGAAAATAAATACAGACTGCAATGCCAAACAGTAGGGTCGTTGTTTCATTGCAAACGCGGTGAGCCCACTGTAAAAAATGGATCATACCCTGCCTCAGAGATTTAAACTTAGTTTTTGGGAGTGTTTGTATTTCTAGAGAAACTTTGTCAGGGGAGATGAAAGCCACATCTGCTCCACTTCTTTCCAACTATACATACGTGTGAAAACTGTTGGTCTGGCAGGCTAGAATGGACAAGCAGACCAACCGCCATGATGAAAGACAATGGGCCCGGGCTTAAGCCTATTAACAGTTGGCAATGTGGGGCCTTTACCCAGGGTGCTGAGCAGCCCCCATGCCACACCTCGACCGCCTGTTAGATGAAGCCGCTGCTGGACCGCTGCTGCTCTCAACTGTGAGGTGATGCTTTCTTGAGCTGATTCATTTCCACCCTTCGCTAAGTGGACGGGGGTTTAACTGGAAACACATTACCTGTCATGGAAAAGTGTTTTCACGTGCTGTGACACACCGCAGACGTAGACAGGCAGCGGGGTGTTTAGGGTGTACACTGTGGACATGTACACTCTGCTGATAGACCCTGGGTGCTTGCTTTCTGCCTGATAAGGCAGTTTACACTGAACTTGTGTGGGCTGAGCTGGACGCCGCTTGCGGTGTTACATTTGTTTGTGTGGTGCACTGATATTATACAACTATGTATATGAATGCATTGCAAGTTTAGAAATGGTAGATTAGAAGCACCAAATGAATTGTTCACTGTCGTAGATATGCAGTCATGGAAAAAAACTTAGCATTAGCATGGGTCATGTCTGTTAGAAATTTAACAGAAACAATAGGCTAAAACTTTTTTTAATGACTTTTTAAAGATAGGGATGTGTGAAACTACATATGTGACCCTGGACCACAAAACAAGTGTGTAAGTGTCAATTTTTCTAAATTGAGATTTATACATCATCCGAAAGCTGAATAAATAAGCTTTCCATTGATGTATGGTTTGTTAGGATCAGACAATATTTGGCCAAGAAACAACTATTTGAAAATCTAGAATCTGAGGGTGCAAAAAAATCTAAATATTGAGAAAATCGCCTTTAAAGTTGTCCTAATGAAGTTCTTAGCAATGCAGATTACTAATCAAAAATGAAGTTTTGATATATTTACGGTAATAAATTTACTAAATATCTTCATGGAACATGATCTTTACTTAATATCCTAATGATTTTTGGCATAAAAGAAAAATTTATAATTTTGACTCATACAATGTATGAGCTATTGCTACAAATATACCCCTGCGACTTAAGACTGGTTTTGTGGTCCAGGGTCACATATTTGTAAATATTAATTATTATTTATTATTCTTTAACAGGTTGGAGCCGAATATAGGGGTATCAAAACAACTAAATTTGAGGTATTTTTGACTTTACATGCTACATGTATATGACATGTGAGGTTGACAAATATGGATATGCAGGGGTGTAAATTACTTGGATAACTGTACTTCATTACTATACTTCTGTATTATTTGAAACTGAGTACTTTGTCCTTTTAATGTCTAAACGACACTGTAAGGAGTAAAAAGTATAAAGTACATATTTCACAGGTCATCATTTACGATGTTTGTTTTATATTTCTATATTCCAGACCTGTACCTAGTCAGGAAATTATGATGAAACCGGTTACTTTAGGAATTGTGGATCAAAGTCTCTTGATTTCATCAGTTAACATTTTTTTTTTTTACTTTTAAATAGAGATTATTATTATTTATTTTAAATTTACACTTATTTTTGGTTACATACTTTGACTTCAAGTATAGTTACTCATGTACATGCATACGTAGACCAATATAAAAAATTGTACACTGTTCGAAAGATATCAACAAATGCACAAGCTAAATAACTAACCTTTTAGTGCACAAACATTCATAGTAAGTCTTTTTTTGTAGTTAATCGTGGTGTATTTGTTACAAAAGACTGTGATTGTAATACTGCAAAACTTGCATGCAAATTTGCATCTATTTAAGCATTCTTTTTTAAAGCACCATGGCTAAAAATAGACCTCTATATAAACTAATTGATGCCAGTAATTGCTTATCCGGTTGTTGGATCACTAGTTGACCATTCTGGCAATCCTTGCCATCCTTGCATCCAAATTGACACCCTCCCACTTTATTTTCAGAATGAACGATAGCAGTTTTTGAGGCTGACTGTACTGTGAAACCACAGCGGTCTGACAAACTACTCGACAGCAGAAATCCGGCTGTTATTTTACCAGTGGCCAGTGAGTCACTTCGTGCATGATGTATGAAGGTGTGAGGTTTTTTAAAAAGTCACAACACACTAGGGTGTTTTTTATTTTGAAGAGCATGTGGAGCTGTTCAGTATCAAATTGGCTAATGTATTGCAATCCACATCGCTCACACTAATATAAATTGTTTGGAAGCTCAGGCTGCCATGTGAAAAGACAGGAGAGCTATGAGGTCATTAACTCCGTCCTCACAGTAGGGAGCAATTTTAGGCAAAACCCACTCTCTGGCCCATCTTTAGAAACCAGACCATGATATACAGTTTTGTCAAAATGTCCACAAATTTGCCCTCTCTAACTGGAATTTCTCCATGACTTATTTGACCTAATGATCTAGAACATTGCAATTGCTCCACCCCAAAGGCAATTTCGGAGGCTCACTGGGCCGATTTAAATGGACTGGTTACTCTTCCACCCCCGTCAACACCTCCACCTCCCCAAACGGAGGCTGGTAAGATGCACCTTCCTGTGGTGGATGCTGCTCTTTCTCTCTTAGTAAACACATGAATGCACGAGGGTCTATGGAGGCCACATCCAGGGCTGAGGTGGAAAAAGCTTGAAATGATGCTCAGAGCAACACTGTGAAGGATGACTATGCGGAGTTCATTGAAATGACCGTGCGCCTTTCCGAGAGCCGAGGGCTCACTGACGGCCATAGTCTCCTAGCGCTGAAGCAATTTTACTCAGTGTTTTGATGAGTTTGATGGGCCTTACCCCTGATTCGATGCCCTGAATTTAATGCAGAACCCAAAAAGTGCTTTGTTTGATTAGTTTAGTGTTACTTTTCCATGCTTTTTAAATGTTCAGCTTCTGTAAAGACATTTATTGAGGTAAATGTGGAATGTAACCGGGGCATCCTGTGCCAGTTTTTCAGAGGGGGCACCAGTGGTCATCCTGGCTTACTTGGCTTACTAAGTGCGATTGAAAACACTTTTGCACGGTTAGAAAAAAAAGTACAGAAAGCTGCCACTGTGGTGTTACCACTTTAAAAGGTTCACCTTTGTACATTATTTACACCTAAAGGGTGCATATCAGTAGCTTAAAGGTACATATTAGTACCTAAAGTACTAAAATGGTACAAAGTCAATATAGAAATAGTACATATTAGTAGTTTAGTAGCTCCAGCGACATCTTTTGTACCTTTTTTCTGACGTTTTGTGACATCGGTTCAAATCCCAATTTTTTTGTACAGTTTTAAAGCAAATCATCTGCGGGAGGTGCATTAAAAAATTATTTATTTTTTACATTTTCATTTGTACAAAAGGTCTTTTAAGATTGTGTAAGAAAAAAAAGTCAAAATACAGATTGTACAGTACATTGCATTAGGAGAGAGAAACTCTTAGAAACTATTAACTGTAAATTAGTAATATTGTAAAATAAAAAAGACATGAAGGTGGATAAATTAGAGAATTTACAGTTTGAAGCAAATCATTTATTTAAAAATTTTTACATTATATATTTTCATTTGTATAAAAGAATAATAAAATTGTCAACAAATAGTTTTTTAAGCTACTTTTAAAACTATAGTTTTTGATAGAATAAAATAATCACAATTTCCATACATTAGAAAGCAGAATAAAAGTCATAACGTCAAATTCTGTAAATACCTTTTCTTTTTCTTTTTTTCTGCAGATCCCCTACCACCCCTCAGGTTGAGTATTTCTTTCATTTTTTATTATGAAATGCTATTTCTGTGACTTCAGTGTTCAGCCTACTGATACCACAAAAAATTCTAGAAATTTTAGACCAGTGCTTGTATTGATCCTGTTCATTTCTTTTAGAGAAAAAGAGAAAGGGTTTATATATTCTGTTTAAAAGACAGGGTTTGATTTATCTTGCAAACATTCTTTCAGAGCCACTGTCCTTCAATATTATGCATTAGAAATTTCCAGTGAACTAGTAAAATCTGAGCTTAGCATGGCAGCTTTCATACGGAGCCATGGCATGTCATTATCTGTTAAAGGCTCATGTTTCAGATGTGTTTGCACTTCAGTGCAAGCGAATTGTTTACCCTCATCCCTGAAAGACTGCCTCCAGGTACATACAGCCACACAAAGGTTGTATTATTTTTACAAAAGCCAAAGGTGAAAAGCCAGGTTAGCCTCATTCTAATTCGGTCTCTGAAATAATTAACGGGAACACTGCAGGCAAGTTCTTAAAAGAGCTCCTGCGTTGTTAATTTTATTTTCATTTATTAGCACGTTTTTCCTGGAGGTATTTACGCTAATGAGGTCTCCGCAAGCAGATGGGTGATCTTTATTCAATCTGTCAGTATATTATTGATTTTTGGAATATACTTTTCAGGGAAGACAATGGCACACTCAGACTCTTCACAGTGGAACAAGGCGATCTGTCTGCCACCGCTACGTTTATTTGTAGCTCGGGCTGCTATTTTGCTAAACCCAGACTCCATTGTTTGTGGGAAGGCCATGTGTTGACTATACGCTAGAACGCCGGTGATAAATTTTCCTCTGCATAAAGCGTTCAAAACGGGCTCTGTGCTGCAAGCAACTGTTTCAATTACGGCACTTCGGTTTGTAATGAAAGAGGAGGGAAGCCACAATATGCTGCAAAATATAACTAAACAAAATTTCATTGAAAATATGTTTAATTCATAAATCACACTGGCATCTCTGTGATTCCCCTCTGAGTGAACCAGAGGGCCTCTCTTTTGCTTAAGTTCTCATTATGGTTTGTTGATTGTGCAGAATTGGAGAACACCACAACAGTTACGGGAAAGAACCCTAATCGGTCAAAACCCAGTTGGCAATGATGATTGTCCAATAAAATTTGAGGCCAAGAGCCTCTGTTTTTCAGTAACCCATGATTTACACCTCCCAATACAGACAGTAATAGAAAGGAAAAAATATGGTTGCTTCCACGACTGTACAGAGAGTTTTTATTATTTAATTATTGGAAGCTTTTTGAATGTACTTTATTTGAAATTACATTTTATTGTCTTATGCATGTATGTATTTATTTATACATTTTGTTTATAAATTTATAAACAACATCAGTCCAGATTTAGTTGAATGAATCTTTAAATGTCCTCTAAATAACTTATTTATATATATATATATTTTAAAGGGATTCTAAAAATGTTTTTTTTAAATGGATTGTTTCCTAATAAATACAATTCTGTCATCTGTGATCATTTACTCACATTCATGTCAGTCCAAATATTTATGCACAACAGAAAATGACATTTGAATTTATTTATTATTTGTCCATACAATATTGTTAATTCATTATATGGACAAAACATGTTTCAAGTGATAGTTTAGTATAATTCAAAATATCTTCTTTTGTGTTTTGTAACAGAAACAGACAAAGAAGTAATGACAGAATATATTTTTATATGGAAGAATTTTCAAATAAAATATAATTTTTAAGCTTTATATCCACTGCCGGTGCAGGTAATAAAGTCAACTTAATGGCGATACTGAGCATCCGTCTTACTCAAGTTTGTTTGAATGCTGGACATATAGTCTTAAAAATACAGTTTATATAGTATAAAGTCAGAGCTTCAGTACGCCTGTGTTTTGAATGCCCTACGAGTCTCCTTTAACGGCTGCATCAATAAAGCTATTCCTGTTTGAATCCCTCCTTTTTTCTCTCATGGATTTGTAATGAACTCTTAGTCAGACAAAGGCAGTGGAAGACAGTCTCAGTGGTTCTGTGCTTTGACCCTGGATCTGTGACAGTGACAAAGGAAGATAGATTGCACTTAGACCGCATAGAGGTGACCTAAACAGCATTTAACACCAGCCTCCCAAGGTGTTCATAATGAAATAAGAAGGGACACCTTTTTCGGAGAAATTAAATTACACATCTGCTTTACATCTGAAACGGCAGGCTGGGAAGACTTTTGTTTGTGGGTTCCATTCAGTCGCTCGTGATGTGCTGGCTGTCTGGGCTGTTAACGGTGTCAAAGTTGATGAAGTCTGTTGTACGACGTCCTTGTGAAGAGCATGTTATGTCTACTTTCTTTTTCCTAAAACAAAACATCTCTTTTGGTTCTATGTTGGAGTGCAAGACCCCTTGAGAGCAGAAAAGCACACTTTTAACAAAAAACCTTCACGTTTTGATTAACTGATTGTTAACCAAGGTCTTTATCTACCAATGCTGAAGAGGCTCTCAAGGCAAAATGTTTACTGCTGGACTGCTATGTTCATGTTTTCAAAATGAGGGATGTTTATCCGAATGGCTTGCTTAACACTGAGAGGCCATGATGGTTATTTTGTCTGTATGTGTGCATGGCTTTCATTTGCACAGGCCGCTATACAGTATATTCATAACTACAGTATCCTTGTAGTAAAGGGTCATCACCAACTAAGGATTTTTCAGACTCGATTAAGGGGTTTTCAGACTTTTCTTTAAGTTTAAATAAAAGAAAGAAAGGCAACCATGTTACTGCAATATTGGCTTGTAATTGCAAACAGTAAATAGACTTGCTCTATACAGGAACAATGTGTCAGCCACAGCAATTTTTAACTGTCGATTTACCTTTGAAATCACTTTGCCTGCGTTCTGACGGGAACCAATTTGTCCATGGCTTTCTTACTATGATTTGTACATGAAAGTATATTTAATTTAGGATCTTGTAATATAAACTTGAATACTGTATTACAGAATTTGAGTTTGATCTTTGGTTCAAAAGATTTATTTTTTCTTTTATAGACATTTAATTAAAAAAAAGTCAGCAAGGATGCAGTAAACTTTCTATACATCAAAGAATCCTTGAAAATGTTTCACTGTTTTCACAGAAAATAAGCAGCACTGCTTCTGTAATTGATATTATTAAGAAATGTTTCTTGAGCACCAAAGCATATTAGCCTAATTAATAATAGACTGATTTCTGAAGGATCATGTGACACTGAAGACTGGAGTAATGGCTGCTGAAAATTCAGCTTTGCTATCAAGGGAATAAATAGCATTTTTATGATATCTTGAAATAGAACAGTTTTTTTTAAATTGTAGTAATTTTTTTTTTTACTGTATTTTTGTATTCTGTATTTTTTTTTATCAAATAAATGCAGGCTTGGTGAGCATATAAGGCTTCTTTCAAAACATAAAAGCTTCTAAACAGCAGTGGAAATGTTTTCCATAATTTAAAGAAAAATCTTGTTAATAAGTTTGATACGTTTTTAATGGTTGAGCCTGATGAATAAAGTCTAGACTGAGGGTCAAGTTCTTCAAGTTGGGACAAGCCAAAATCACCATTTTCAAAAGTGAATAAAGACATTTGATGTTTTTCCAAACTAGCTACTTTTATGTTGTGTTAATTTTATGTTATAAAATGGTTTATTAAACACATCTAGTACTTTGGATGTCAACAAAACAAGCATTTGTGCTTCAAGTAATGAGACAGATGGTACGATGGATGTGGCACTGGATATGTCCCATGTTTTGTAGGTGTTATGTCACTTCCTGGACCATATACTGTTCCTTTACTTGTGTACGGCTAATTTTTAGTTTGAATAAAAGTGTCCTATTGTAGCTGGATGTCTCTGGGCGACACACACAATGCATCTGCCCGTGTCCTGTCAGCCAGAATAATGTATTCAACACAGTTTTTTAGCTAGGAGCAATGATTAGAGTAGAGATTCTTTCATTATCAATCAGTGCAGATTTGAGTTTGTCTCCCACTGCTTCTCAAGGCCCCATGCCTGATGGTTTCGTAATGATAATCTTATCTAACACATTTGCCAGAATATTCAGTTACATATCAAATTCAGCCATTCTCTCATCATTCCAGTGGCCCCAAGAAAATAGAATCATTTGTGCTTTCAGCAATTATTGATTGGCCCCGAGCTCAAAAAGTACTGCCCATTATAGTTATGCTATCCTGGTGTTAAATTGAGTTTTAAACATATACATAAATATCACTTTGCAGTCGTACACTGAAGCATTTGGTTGATCAAGAGCCTGGCTGTTGCCACCAGTTCCATTAACATGCTTTTAATTCACAGTTTGTTTCTGGCCCAATGTTTTAGGGTGTTTTAGGGCTGGAACATACCCATCAGGCTTACTAGTAAAACACTGTGACACGTTTCCAACGTGAAGTTGGAACTGCAGTTCTAAAGAAAATGGAAATATCCAAATGTATACATGCTTCAACATAGTGATGGGAAAAATGGCTGTAATTTATAGAAGTCCACTTCTTCTCCTGCAAGAAGTGCATTACTCTGTGATTCACAAACAAGCTGGCTATGACTTTGAAAGTGCTTTGAAAAATCAATAAGGCCTGATCACAGCTCGTTCTGTAAGTCCTCTTCATCACTTGTGTATAGCCAACCTTTAGCCTTGGGCCGTAGCATCTTGAATCGGGTTCCTTTTGCTCCTTTGCGTAGGTCTGAGTGTACAGACACGGCTAAATATAAATCAGGTCAGAACCGAACAACCGCGGCTCGTAAGTGGGAATCTGGTCACTTATGATCAGAAGAAACCTACACGGATGACGGGGCCTCAGCGGAGCTGACGTCTCAGGTGGAAGCCTGGTTGAATGGTGGCGTGGTGCCCAGGGGAACGTGTCTCGTCTTGGACTTCAGAGAAAGGGGGCAGAGCAGTGCCTGGGGCTGGTGTTCATCAACAGAGGAACCTCTTTGGACAGAGTGCCAAACACACCGGGCAGCACGATCCCTAGGCTAATAAATAATACGAGTTTTTAATAATGAATTAATAATTACTCTCCTGCTTTCATCCTTGCTGACTGAGATGGACAAATTAGCACAATCTTCACGGGCTCTTGTGCCTCCAGTGGTGTGGGAGCCATAGGCAATTTTGGTTCCTTCAAGCCTGACTTGGCACCATAAGCCTGGCCTGGCACATGGGTAGTATGACGAGGGACATGAAGGGTTTTTAGGAATTTCAGAAGGTCAGTCTTTTGTATGGGTTGCCTTTGCTTATGGGATAAAACCCCTTAAAGTTGCACAACTTTTCTCTGACTATAATGATTTGTCTATATATCTATATGTATGTATTTCTTATTTGTCTATTTATTTGTACTATATTAGTATATTTAGTATTTGTATATTTACTAACAAGAACAAAAAAATGTTGTTAATAAATACTATTAACAAATAATATAATAATATAATATACAATACTAATATATAATAATTATAATTACTGCTACAGTGTTTTCCACAGCCTTACACTCTATTTGTGGCAGCAATCCCCCGCCCCCATATATATATATATATATATATATATATAAGCAAGTTCATTCTCTGCCAGCAGGAGGCGCTTTTAGAGTGCGAGAAATAGAGGTTTCCCCGGTAAGCAGAAGGCGAACATTTGTTTCGCGCTCAGTGTGAAAGCAACATTTACGGGCGATTCGCCTCGCTTTTTCGCATCGCGCTCAGTGTGGAAAGGTCTTAACGCTGTACACAAAGCAGCGCTCCGCTCACAAACTCTGCTTTATCAGGCATTACATGCAAGATGAAATGAAAATGACATTGAACATTTTCTGAAGATAGTCGGCTTCCTTCTGAAATACAGTGATATTTGTGGCTGGTCAGTTTTGATATTGTGGCGGTCCGCCACAAATAAGTCAATGTATGGGAAACACTGCTGCTGCTGCTACTACTACTACTACTACTACTACTACTACTAATAGTAATATAATTATTAATTAATTATAATAATAACATAATAAATAAAAAAAAAATGCAATTCTATTAGGTCAGATGGGTGACAATAATAATAATAATAATAATAATATTTATTGATGTTTATGATCTTTTGCAATTCTGTTAATGATCATTTTAAATTATTTTTGTAATTCCAATGAACACAACAAAAACTATTATTATTGTTGTTGTTGCTGTTGTAAATTAGGAATTACAAAAATAATAAAAAAAATACTGTAATATTTATAATAAATGAGGATCATTTTTAAACTGTTACCAAGCTCTTACTCTGTCTGCCATTGGTCAAACAAACTGGCAGGCCCGCCCATCACTAATGCTATTGGTTTAGCCTGTTTTGGGCTGGTGCTTGTACTGCAATTTATATTAAGCTGAGATATGTGAAGATATTTTAGTATTTGAAAACATACACATTTAGGCTATGAACTTCAGAGCTATTCTGTGCATGTATGCTTTTCTAATGTCTAAAACATTAATATATTAAGCTATTTTCAAGCAAACAATTTTCAGGCAATGTTTACTGTGTAATTTTGTGGTCTAATTTCATTCTTCCCTGTAGAATTGGCCCACAGCGGTATAATTCTCTGTAAACATTCCATGTCCTTTGTCTGTGCAAAGTACTAATATGAGTGGGACACTGGAATTTAAGCATGTGCAGGCGAAGGCAAGACGAGACAGTGTGGCAGTATAAAGGTTACTGCCATGTTTAGTTGTTGACTAGGAGATCTGGAATGCCACTGTCTTAATGAACTCTCCAGAGAGCCCGACTCAGAGGCAGCAGGTTGAGTCCGTGCTGGGAGAAAGACTGAAATTAGTTATTTCTCCAAATAACCTCTGATGAAAGCTTGCCTCTGACTGCCTTGCTTGTCACCAGCTTCTCAAGACAATACACCAATTAGATAAAGCTGCATTCTGGGCCAGATCTTCCCTTGGTGTTTGGAAGAGTGGAAATTTTAGAATGGAGAGATGGATTTCACTTAAACGCTGTTTTGCAAATAAAAAAAAATACTGATGAATAATAACTGATGAATGATGAATAAGATTTTCCGCCGTTTTGTCTGTTTAAAAATTATTATTAATCATTATTTTTGTCACAAGACATTTTAAATGATAAACCCCTAGTTAAAAAAAAAATATTATATTATATTATATTGCATTATAAATATTTATTTTAGTAATATTTATTTGTTAGAAGTGATGAAAAAATGAGAAAATTATGGAAGTCCATTTCTGCCATGGGATAAAAAATTGAAAAGGAAATTATAATTTATCTCATGATTTATGAATTTTTTTTGTTTTGTTTCTCTCAATTCTTCTGCGAAAAAAATCGCGAGATATAGGCTAAACTCAGAATTATGAGGAAAAGACAGAGCTGTGAAATAGTCGCAATTACCTTTTTTATTTTTTTTATTCTGTGATTGAAACGATGCGAGTTATAATTTAACGAGAGAAAAAGTGATATTGTTCATTAAACCAGGTGATCAGATCACAATATCACGTTGTTTAGTCTATTTTTTTATATATATACATTTCAGGAGCAGAATAAAAAGAAAAATCTGAAAAGAATTTCAAGGAAAAAATGTGGTTCTTGTCACATTAGAAATATCAAGCGTTATGATATTTTGCTGGAAAAATTTCACTTCAAGGTCACTCGTCAAAATGACAGATGATTATCTGTATAGATAATTTCTCATATGTGAAATTGATTTTTAAATGTTTGCGTAATAAGGCACCTTCTGTTTTATGTAATTTGGTAAAGAGACACGATGACACAGGCCGAACCAGGAGTACAGAGGTTGGAAACTGTAGAATTGGGTTTTGCAGAACATCACAAGGGCAAAGAGCTTTCTCTGTAAAGGGATCCCAACTTTGTTGCCAAATTAATTTAAAGTGATACATGATATAAAGTCTTTTACATTGAAGGTAAAGTGTTGGCTCAAATTAAACCAGACTTGTACGCATATGTATTTATTTTTATTTGGTTCTGTACTAGTTAATTATTAAGACTGGAAGAGTCTATAAAACTAGGTGCATGTGTTTGTTTTGTATTCTGTTTGTAATGAGAGGTTTTTATATGAAGAGTTTGTTACTTTAGTTTTTTTTAGAAAAGCCTTTCTAGGGACATGAGATGCAAATTAGCACCTGCTATAATCTCTATGTGCAGTGCATTTTTTTCCAGTCTTTGACTGGAATCATGTTTATACTGTCCCTATCTACATAAACGAAAAATAAATAAATAAAATAGCAGCCTCTTATTTCACAATTTGCTGTTTTGATCAGTTTCACCTTCTATGTAATGAATGCAAAGAATTCATCTGTTGAAAAGACCTCAAATATGAAAGGAATGTAATTTCATCTGTGTATAAAACACACTTCAATTAGCTCCAGCGCTATAAAGTGCTTCTCCACTCTTTTCGTGCATTGGCATCACTAAAGCATCAGAGAAACGGCAGCCAAATGTCATTTTTTTTAAATGTTCCGTGACATTTCTAACCCAATCTTAGTGCTCATCAAGAAGGAGGTAGCATCATGTTTAATTCCATTTAACTTGAGGCTGCGTGAGATGCTCAAATAATTGCATACATTTGTCTATTGATGGGAGTGTACCGTAAGTAATCAAGCATATTTATTCGCCTCGTTTACCCTTGGGACAGGAGGAGAACAAAGGTGAGAGGCCCAGTTGAAATAGAAGCCCTGAACCCAATCTACACAGGTCCAAGGAACCACGCCACGGCATTAGCCTGGCCTCTCCAACCCCCAATATTAATGACACCGAGGCAGTTTACATATTAATGAATCAATGTAGTTTTTAATATGCTGCGCAGTAAATCAAGCAGGCTGCAAATGTATTCACTTGTATTGCACTTTGAAATATGGTACGGTTTGAAGAAGCCTTATCCTGTGGGTAGAATCATCTACGAGATCTTCATTAGAGGCAAGGTTGTTTTATGGTTTAGGAAAATCCTTTTAATTCGCACACAAACAAAAACCACGGAGCCGTTCCGATCCCGGTCATATATGGCGTCTTCGCAAGTGCTGCTTTTTTTAATCACACAGATTCGGTCTTGATGGGTACAATAATTAGAAAAATTCCCTTCGGCCTCCGTGCGACTCGCCCTCGGCAGAATTTGCTTTAATTAAAACAAAGAAGAGACGTCCAACAGGGGAAATAAATCAAGGTTTGTGGGAGGATTTGAACCCCTCTCTCTTTGAAGGATAGTGTAATGGCGGAAAAAGTTCTTTTAGGATTTAAAAGGTAAATTGGTCTTGAGGCCAGGCGTCAGCTGCTGGGATCAAACCGTATATATTTCCTCATTACGCTGATTGAGAGATTATCCCCTGCTGTGTTCAGGAGAACGCTAATAGAAGCGAGCGCAGCGCCTTCGCTAACGTGTGTGGGTTCTGGTTTGGTCTATCGTTAGTGCCACTATTACTGTTATTCATATTTAGGGTTAGTGGTTTGTTTGAAAAATTCTACTTTGTTGTGTAACTTGTCATGCACTGGTCATGCTACAGAGAATCATGAGTTAATAATTGTCACATGTTTGATTTTTAACCCAGTGGATCGTAAAATTTACGTGTTGGGGTCCAAATAATGTTTGGGGTCCAGAATGACATGGAAATTGGGGTCAGCTATTTTGACTTGGGCCAGTATGCATCCACCCTAGCAACCACACAGCAACATGCTTAAAAATGTTCTAGCAACTGCATTACAATTTCCTGGCTTTATTAAATATGTGTTCTGCCATGTATCATATGACTGATATGTGAATCAGAAGAGAAAAATGTTGGATATATGATACCATTTTTTTTTTCTGTACCAAGTGTCAGTGCTAATAGCAAAATTGCAATGATTTTGAAACCGATTGCAAAATAATAGATTTTTTTAACTCCTAAATTGCTAGTAAATTTCACAATTAATATAAAAAAGCACATAACGCATTGAATTAAACATTACATTTTGATATTTTTTTAACAGTGTATTAAATGGAAGATTTTTGTGTTTTTTGGTGGTCAAATGGGTAATAGCCATTTAATATTATATTTGAAAGCCATTATTTAACATTTTAATGGCCTAAATTTTTTGTTTGTCATATATTAACAATGATTACAGAATTGGATCGATATTCTACTCTACTCTACTTTATCCTATCCTATTCTACTCTACTCTACTCTATTCTATTCTACTCTACTCTATTATTCTATTCTACTCTACTTTATTTTATTTTATTCTACTCTATTCTATTGTATTCTATTCTACTCTACTTTACTTTCTTTTATTCTATTCTATTCTACTCTACTCTACTTTATTCTATTCTACTCTATTCTATTCTACTCTACTTTATTTTATTCTATTCTACTCTACTTTATTCTACTCTACTCTACTTTATTCTATTCTAATCTGCTCTACTTTATTCTATTCTACTCTACTCTAATTTATTCTATTCTATTCTATTTTATTCTATTCTATTTTATTCTATTGTATTCTATTCTACTCTACTTTACTCTACTTTTTTATTTTATTCTATTCTATTCTATTGTATTGTATTATTCTATTCTATTCTATTCTATTCTATTCTATGTGTTGTCATATTTAAGGATGTAAGTATCAATATTTCAAGATCAATATGTCCATTGCTAGAAAAATTGTCCTCTTTTCTCTCCTTCATTTCTCCCTTATCTTCTCTTCTTTAATCTCTCAGAGTCTTTGTAGCTTTGCATGTTCCTCGATCATTGTTTATCCAAATGCTTCATTTTATGGGCTGTGTTTTATCAAGCCCTAAATAATAAACGTTATCTGCTCATATAGGTATGTAGACTGCTGTCTGAAGGCGACGTTTCGTCTGCCATTTCACAGAGCCGTTTCTCCTTCTGACCTACAGCAGCCATTTCCTACGCTGACTGCCTCCTGTAATTGAAGGTACTTGTGGTGATTTCACACAATCAGAGTCTCACATTCAATGGGATGAAAGTGATTCAAAGATGGGAGGCCCATTTGAAAAGCTTCATAGGAAATCGTCAATTATCTATACAATAGGTAACTAATACCTGCCCTCCTCCTTGTGCGCTGCCTATTTCCACATTATAGATTTATGGAATATTTTCAATCTATAGGAGCTGTATCTGCAATGATCTGACTGAAGCCCTCATCTTTTAAATCTTTTGTAATGAAACTATAGAAAATGTCTTCTGATGGGCTGATTCTCATCCTGGACTCTCTGTGCACTGATAGCGTGAATGGTAGATAACCTCTGCTGCTGTGATATCGATAATACTCCACAATCTACCCAGAAAGAAATTTAGAGATAACTGGAGAGAAGAGAAAGTGGACATTACCGCAGAGATAGAACTTTAAAGCCATAGGAAAGTACAGTTGGCAATTTAAAATGTATTGTTTTGTTCTTGCTAACATGTATTTAATAAGGTGTGTGACTTTTGGTTGGCACATTGCATTTAAACTTAAAGATAGTTCATAGCTTTCTTCATTGCAAACCTGTGTGACTGACATGACTTCTGTGGAACACAAAATTTAGATATTTCGAAAAAAGTAGTCTTGTTTTTATTTTTTTCCATGCAATGAAAGTCAGCGGGGTCCAATATAGTGTTTTTGGACCCCATTGAATTCTGAATGTTCCACAGAATTCAAAAGTCAGACATACAGAGTAAATGATGAGAGAATTTATTTGTGGGTGAACTATAATAGGACATAATATCGCAGTAATTTCAGAATCTGGGTAGTTTCTTCAGCACAGCAATTAGATTAAGAACAAATAAAGACTTTTTCCTCTGATTTTTCGCCTCCAGTAATTTCATATATGCTTCCACTAGACTTTAAGAAAAGATCTCAATGTTGAATATGTGCTCAGATTTGCCAAAATACCAAAGTATGTAATCAAAAGTCAAAAATTTTGAAATTAACCCATGCTTTTTTGTCATTTATTGCAAAACTGAATTATACCAGGCAAAAAAATAAAAATGTATTACAATCATGGTTAGATATAAGCATTGCGCTTTGTGATTTGGTTTAGGATCTTAGAACATATAGTATATAAATTCTTAAGATGTGATACCATTTCGTATTAATGATATGATATTATGGCATCTCATGTAACCTGGTAGAGCCATCAAAGGAATTTCAGGAGAAACATCTGCGACAAAGTTCATGCTTAAACGAAACATAACTGGGATCTCCATTAAGTCTCGTGAGCTATGAAAGAGCAACGTCTGAGCAATAAAAGTTTCCTCTGGGGGGTCCATTAATTGCTTCATTTGCACACAACAACATATGAGAAGTGGAAAAGGAGGGGGTTTTAGGAGCTTTAGGATATAATTCACGACAGAGTTATTTTGATGTATCTGCTCTAATGCTGCCGGAGCTCTGGATTCTGCCTTGGGAAGAACTGGGATCATGGGACGGAGTTTTTGAAGTGTAAACCCCTTTTTGAAATCCTGTTATTGGCTGGCATTGGTTTCAATCCTTCGAAAACAACATCTTATTTGAACATATACCTTAACTCACCATGCAACAAATAGGTCTATAAAATGCAGTTTTTATATTTAATCTCAAGATGTTGAATATTGTTTTTCATTTTTTGGTGAAAAGTCTCCCTTTTCAGTTGAAGGGTCTACTGGGAAATTAAGTGTTATAATGAAAAGCTCTCTTCTTCTTGGATAATATTAGCACAGCGTAACACACTTTAAATTATTCACATCAAAAACTCATTGTTTGTTACTTGACAGCGGTGGAGAGGGATGACGGCAGAGTGATGAATTATACATCAGGCACAAAGTGTCTCTGAATGAATCATTGAAATGGGCTGTTTAAAATGTAACTGTGTACTTTGTTGCAGTATGTCCTGTTTGTTGTGAGGTGACGGAGTCTTTGTATCACCTCACTCTGATGTGATGTTATTCACAGCTAAGTAGGCGACCTCGCATGCTAAAGAATATCATCACACCTCAGAATCCAGCAAGAGACTGTAGAAGCAGGAAGATGAATGTGGAATCAGTAAGAGACATCATTGATTGAACAGAAGCTTACATCATTACTGGTGCATTATCATGACAACCGCTGGTACATTAACATCATATACTAAAACAAGTTGGGTCATTACCTGTTATGCAGTTTTGTGCTCTCTAACTACACAAGCATGTTAAAAATTTGTTCTAACTCAAGTTAGATTTTACAGTAATATTTTATTTATTTTTATTTTTTTAGAAATATTAACTGTATACCTGGATATTAAAAGGATAGAACTACAGTTCTCAATTAGAGGTTAAGAGTTTTCTTTTGGGGGGGAAACATCACATTAGTTTGTGATTTCCATATTTCTTGGTTGTTTTAAGCCATTTAGGAAGGGCATTTATGTCATATGCGTTCATGATGTTGTTATTATTATTATTATTATAAAAAAAAAAAAAAAAAATCCAAATGTAATATATTTTTCATTTTTTTATTTGTATATTGAAAATTAGAAAAATTGTCTTTCACATATTTAAAAATATTTTATGTAATTTAAGCCATCTATGATGAGCATTTATGTAAAATTTATGCAGTATATAATATTACAATGTGGTTTTATATTATTATAATATATATATATATATATATATATATATATATATATATATTTTTTAGTTTAGTTTATTATTTTAGTTTAATCAGATGTCATTGTAGCCATTTTAATGTATATATTTTAATTTAGAAAATATAGGAATGTGATTTCTATCTTCCAAAAAATATTTAATATTTCATGCAATATTAAGCCATTTATGATGAGCATATGAAAATATACTGCATATTAAGATTGGCCCTGCTGTTTGATGGGTAGCTCTTGTAGTGGAGTGGCAGGAAGTGATGAAACGTCTCATGGCCTTGTTGATCACATTTCCTTCTCTGCAGGCCTGCGGCACTGATGTGGAAGATATAAGCACGAGGAGTAAACAGAGGTGCAATGAGAATACCTAATGAATGTTCCATTAGATCAGCTTAAAATATGTAGCATGCTTAAAACTTTATAAAGCAGGATGGTAATTACTGCTCACACTGTGCAGTATGGCAGTTCCACACAAAGTCTCTTAATTAATTCATTGTGTTAAGTTGTTTTATGTTAATCTCTGATTGTGAAATTACCACCAAGTGTATCACTTTAACTAAATGGGAAAAATGAAAAATGCATTAAAAAACACATGCGGTTACTGCAGGGTGATTAAGTTTGGGGGCAATCATTCACTAAATATTTAACAGCTTTGCCTGGTACAAAGTATATCATGAATTATAGATTAGGAGAATTAGAATATCTTGATGTAGAACACTGTTTAAAGAATTAACCTGCAATAGGGAGGAGCAATTACCATTGTAATAAATGATTTTGCGAGCGAAGAAGGAGCCACCATTCTTTATTTTTAATTAATTTCTCCATATTATCACAAAGAGAGAGATTCTCTCCCCTCATTACTCTCTGCCACTTTTGGGGTCCTTTGTTCCTGATAAATGGGAGTCCGTTTGTGGAGAGGCTTGTCGTGCACAAACCTTTCCTCCTCCCACTAATGCTTATAGTACCTCTAATGTGTTTTATTTTAAACTTATATTCATATCACAAACATAATTTGTAAAAATACGTTATTAATGGCTTCCAGCCTTGCGGTGTGCATGTGATATTTTTGTTGGGCGAATGTTACGGCCTCCCCTTTGTGGTCTGTAATGTGGGCTGTATTTAAATGAAGGTCATTCCCCTGTGGCGAGGAAGGGATAGGGGGAGCTTCTTAAACAAACGGTCTGTCCAGAAGACCCTTGCTCAGAGGATAACGGTCTGGCCCTGCTTGGGATGCGAACAGAGCGAGTTAATTGGCTTTCCATAGATGCAGGTTGAGTCTGACCCAGACGGCTCTTTTGTAATAGACCCCGCCCCTCTCTCACCTCTACACCCCTGCCCCCTGCTCGAGTGCTGAACTACTGCCGTATACCACCAGCCATATCTGACCTGAGTCCACCATCTGGGCCTGTTTAAATGCAGATAATGTTTAACTAGAAAGTGTTGTTTCAGACAGGGCACTAGTGAAAGGGAGGGAGTGGCTTGTATAATAAGACCGATATATTTAGATACAAATTTACCATGCTAAATAGGTGGTGAATGTAGAAAATGAGGATCACTTGATGCCCTTGGTAAGACAAGGGGGAAAATATATTTTTAACAATTTAATAGTTTAATATTTAAGGTTTAAAAGCCTTACTCATTTGTTTGGCATAATACGGAAATTTGCAATTTAATGATTACCTTGTGATGATTACCATTGTATGGAAAGAACTACTTTGATGGTTTCATTCAATTCAATTTATTGTTCAATTTTTAATGTAAACTAGATTTCAAATAACATCAAATAGACTAATTTTGCAAATGAGGCATGACAAATTTTATAAGCGATAGAAGGATGGATGGATGGATAGATAGATGGAAGATAGTAAGATGGATGGATTATGGATGGATGGACAGAGAGATAAAAAAGATAGATGGATGGATGGATGGACAGAGAGATAAAAAATATATACAGATAGAGAGAGGTAGGGTTGGATGGATGGACAAACAGATAGACAGACAGACAGATAGACAGAAAGATGGATGGATGGATGATTGATGGATAGAGAGAGAGAAAAGAGATAGAAGGATGGATGGATGGATGGATAGATAGATAGATAAAGGTTAATATATTTTATGTAAGTTGCTACGTTTCATTTGTATTTAATCACTTAATTCAACAGTTCATCTAAGAGAGCACATGCATGGCACTTTTGCTCACTAAATCTGACATGAATACTTGTTTTGCTGTAGCAGAGAAAACGAACAACTCTTTTGGTTGCTAAATTAATCATCAGACCTTTATCATGCTACTTTTAGGATGTTCTACTCGCTTTAAACACAGGTTTTACCTTCCGCCCCTATGTCATGAAAAACAGTAAGAGCACTGATATCAAACATCATCCTTCCAATTGTTTTGATTTCCCTGGAGAATATTGAGGTGTACAGAAACACAACACCCAATAAATAAAGCATCAACGTCGCATAAAAAGTAAACAAAATAGCATGAAAGCCCTACAAATATGACATGAGACAGAAAGTCAACATTTGGATGAAGCTCATTTAAAATGTGTGTTGTTTGCTGATCCCTGTGTGTCAAGTACTGTGATATGGAGCTGTTTGGGTTTTATTTTGTAGTTTAATTATAAAACTGTCAAGAACGTGTCTCGGATACATCTGCTGTGTCTCGGGCATATGTTTCTAGGCCAAGTTCCATTATCTCCCATGGGTCATTATGATGGCACTCGTGTATTAGCAGTTAAGCACCTTAACGCAGTGTAAAGAGAAACAACACAGCCAATCCAGACCTTCACCTACGGACACATCCCTGAACGTCAGAGCAATTCGAGCAGTTCATCTGTAGATGCTTTAAAGATTCATGAGTAAGCAAATATGTATTCAGGGCTGTCACTCAAAAAGGCTAATGCATTATGGGTAAGGGCATAGCGTTGAACAGTACAGCAGATGGTTTGAATCCAATGTTATTAAATGAGCAAAAACACATAATTGGAAACAAGCCTACGTACATTACCAGTCAGACCGGCCTTCATGGTCTTGTGCAATACCCAGGTTCCATTTTTTTTTTATTTGCAGCAGCGTAGGTGCAAATGGCAGAGACATTAGATCCTATTTTAGATGTGAGGTGTGAGCCTGGCAACCTCTCGTGGTCTCGTCCAACTGACCACCCTCCATGCTTTGTTTCTGTTTGACCTTTGGTCAAATGCCGTGCTAAAGCCCGCCAACCTTTTATGTGAAATGTGTAGCATCTATCATCACGTTCCCGGAAAACTGATTCCCTCCATCGGAAGTCCCCTGAAGGCTTATTAAACCCGCGAAGAAAGGAAATGCATAAATTTTAGTTTCTTAGTTGAATGATAATGTTGTTCGAATGGTATATTTCTTGAAAAGAAAAAAGAGAAGGATACTTGAATATCATTATAGTTCAATGTGGAATCCTTTGACACCAATGAACATCTCCAGCTAAGGCAATCTCAGAGGCCACACCAGCGGGATGGAAAACACTGCCGTTTGATGTTTTCAATCATTCTCCTGCCTTTGTGTCTCTCAGCCAGTCCCTGCAGGTTGACTCTCTCTGAATAACATGTTTTTCACTTTTTGAAAAAACTTCATTTGAAAGGAAAGCCTACTGTTGAGTCTCTGCATGTTTACTTTCATTAGCTTTGGTCCTCTCTCCCTACAGAGAGTCACATGGTCCTACCTCTGTTGCAAAAGGGGCGGAGCGGAGGAGAAGCCAAACGGTACCCTTTAACTGCAGTAAAGCCCGGGCGGCCGGGATTGTGTGATGTTCTGCCGCCTCGCGCCACACGATAGCGTTCGTAGACGGTGACTGGCTGGCCGACGGGGTCATCCATGTTGCCTGGCAGGCAGATCCTTGCCTACAGCCAAAGAACAGGCTCTCATTTATGAGCTAACGGCTAATCTTGGCACCCCCAGTAAACACACCGCCGGTTATGTTGCAGCTTCTAGCCTCTGAGAGGCTAATAAAAAGGCAAAACAGAACAAGGGTAGCTGATATCCCTCTAACCTTTGACCTTCAGGGTGTCCCGTAGAGTATGATTGATGCCGTCATATCCGAACAATGCAGCTTGACAGTTTTAGGACGATTACCCCATTTTTTTTTAGACTGCGGAAAAACGTATTACGTGTCTGAAGCTTTCACATCCAGATAGCATTAGAAATATAATGATGATTTGTGTGCAGTGCTGCAAAAAGAAGCCCACTTATTGTACGTAAGTGTTATAATTGGAACTTTATTGCATTACCGGGCCTGCAGAGTGTAACTTCCTGCTATTTGTCTAATGCATCCTTAAGAATAGTAATCTAATAAAAATCATTAGTTTTTCCAGGGCTTTTAGACCTGATTTAAAGGAAAGTCATTTGCAAAATGTGTCTAGCGTGAATTAATACCTTACCTTGTAAGAAAAAAAATACGTGCACGGGAAAAAAAACGCTATCGAACAATGCAATTTCATAACAAAGGACGTACATGCTTTCAAGATTGCCACAAGCTCGGATCATCTTTGATAAGTGGCTCCACTCAAACGCAAATGTGGTTTTGTTCAGCGACGCTGTTTTTCCTAATACTCAAAGCTTCTTTATTAGATTTATCATCGAGCCTCTATTCTTCACGTGCTTTGACGCATTCGACATGTGACCTCAGACGGATTCATAAGGTTCATCCGCTGGTAGCTGAAGAATGTAAATGCTCGGCTTTCTTTTTCTTTTCACCCACAGAGCCCCAGTGGCCGGATGATCCTTCAGTTCTGGCTCAGAAATGACAAGGTGGAGGAATGCTTGATTGTGGTGTGATCTGATGGCCAGTGGCTTGTGTGTGTGAAAGGGTCTCAGCCGCAGAAACACACCCCCCCTCAGCCTGTCCTCTCTCCTCAGGGAACGAATGGACCGTCTTGTGCTTACCATCCCTATGAAGAAATGAATAAAATAGAAATGAGACATTCAAGTGACAGCCCCAGCTTTAAATGATGCTGGCAAAAGCCATGAATTGTCAGTGGGTCTCTCTGCTCGCTTTGTTGATGAAATGAAAAATGTATTGTCAGGGAGAAAGGATGATGTTTTTCTTTATTTTTGAATATAATATGACATGATGAGTGCCCATCTTGAATTTTTGGAATATGTTCCACATAGGGCTGAGCGATAAACAATATCATATCGAGATTGCACTAAAATTTATGTTGGTAATGAGGATAAGCTCTGGATATTTTTGTTCTGCATGCTACTGTGTAAATGAGTGGCATAGTTTCATCTGCTTCACAAACATAGGCATGTGATGCTCACTTTTTTCATCGTCTCAAGTATATGAGGAAAGTCTATATATGAGAACTCAATATAAGGAACAACATGAACTTCATCTCCAGAGCTGTTCTGAGAGATCACTTCACATGCTTTTCACTGTTTTAATTTGAGAAAAACTACCATCAAATACACATTGAAACGCAAAGACCTTCACGACAAACCAGCAATATAAAAGTTTGGTTTAATTTGAAGAAATGATGACAGAAATATATTACTATTGTATACTAAAATGTACTTCTCAAAGTAACAACAATCATCATCATCATTGTTTTTAAGGAATATCATACAGCCAAGATATAGTTTCTGTTGTGCAGCATCTTATTTGACAAAAATAAAAATAGTTCTGTTGCTAATTAATTGTTATATTTTCATTCGATTACATTTAAAAATATTAAATGGTTGAAGTCGTATTAATTCATTTTTAATGCTAAATTTATAATACATCATAAAACACAGAATTGAAAAAAAATAAAATAAACAGAATTTAGGGAAAAATAAAATGGATTTTATGGGCCCCTAAAGTAATTACAAGGTATCTTACGCTGTGGAGTTTCATTGTGAAGAATGTAAATATAACTTAATTCTCAAAGTCTAACAAACAGGTGGAAATCATTTCCTTCCCCATTACTGGAAATTAATACAGTGATAAATATATCATGATATGGAATAAAAAATCGTGATGATATGATTGGCCATATCGCCCAGCCGTAGTTACAGGGCTGCATGGCACATTCAAAGGTTCTGGTGGCGCTAGTCAATATAATGTAATTCAAGTAATGTCTGTTAATTCATATAAATCTTGTGTTGCGGGTGTTTGGCCTCACCTGCCAGAGGTGACCAATGGCTGCCCTCTGATCTACCTCTGTCAAGCTCCGTAATTGAGTGCTTCCTTAATTTATGAGGCAGCTTCCTCCATTAACAACAAAATCTCGGGAATTAAAGAAGAAACAGACCTTCGCACACCCGTGCTGCGCTACGGATAAGGAACAAACCCGTGATAAATGGCCGAGCGCATCTGCAGCCTTGACTTTGAAAAATACTGTCTCTGAATTTCAGGTCAGACTCTGACAACAATTAGGAGGAGAAGAATAAATAGACAATGACCCTTTTTTTCTGCTGTATTTCCCTCTGCCGTAAGATGCAGGAGAACGTGATCTGCCATTGACAGGATGTGCATATGCAAGGGAAAGCAGTCAGGGCCGCTCGTTGAGTGATCATATCATTAAACTGCTAATTTTGCAGTACGAGGCACAAGGGAGCTGTTTCTAGCATTAGCCTTGCTTCTCACTGTCTCTTCTGTACAGTAAATCTTGTGCTAAGCATAAAGCCCATTCTCTGCTACTAGTGACTATAGTATCTTAGTATATTTTTAAAATGTCAAGATCAAATCAAAATTGACCCTATTTACTTTCTTAATGCAGATCTTTGGTCTTATTGTAAAAGATTCATCAGTGCTTGTTATTCCAAAGAACAAAAACATTTGTCCTTTTATGATGAAGTTATCCAACAGCGAAACAGATATTTAGTATTTTCATTTTCTGTTGTTTTTCTGTATGTTTTTCTATGTAAACATGCACTAGACGGATGATTTTGACTGCTTAGCTCACATCTCGTATCTTTGCTGCTACTTTCCCATGACACAACGTTCTAAAAACAGTGCTCAATAAATCTAAGTCAGGGTAACGCCATATTTAATTTTTGACCAGAGGGAAAACAAGGCTGTGAAGAATAGATGTTATAGCATAAATAATAGAACCATAAAATAGTTTTGAAAGTTGTGGAAGTTATGTGGTCTATGACCTTTATACAGTGCATGCCATTGTAAAGAATGTAAGTCTATAACTCACAGCATAATTTTATCCATGTTAAATTTATTTTGGTATCTAATCTGACTAAGGGCTATTAAACGAAGTTCAACTTTATAAGAACATGTTTTAAACTTGAGTTTCTTTTTTTTTTTACTCAAAAACATGTTCTGTGTGAATGGCTCATAGTGAGCAGTGTAGTGTGATTCACAAACAAATGACTCTTATGAACAGGTTCATTTTAGTGAATCAAAAACACAATAGAATGAGTCCTGAACGAATGACTCAAGTGAGTCGGTTCTTTTTAGTGAATCAAACTATATGTATTTTTATTTTGATGGAAACAGATTTTATTAAATTTAACCATATTAAAGAAAGAAATGTTACCACATTTTTGGTTTGTTTAGTATTGTGTACCTTTTTGCGATAATTATTTAACATTTTTATATTTTCAAAAACATTTTTATTTACACATTGAAATCATCTCATCATTTGACAATGGAATCGTATGTTTCCAACGTTTATTTTTTTTACAAGTACTGAAACAATTGCATTTGGTATGTAACACCCACTATTCAGTCAAGTTCCTTTTTCTCATTGATTCTTTTTTTTTTTTTTTTTTGTTGGAAGTACATGCTGTATTTCCGTAATGTGGTTAAGGAATAGCAATTCACGTTAACTTGAGCCTTTTTTCACATTTTATTATGTTCATTTTTTGATAAAACACACATGCAATCACACATAGCAGCCCATAGATAAAGCAGTACATTTTCATGGTTATAGGTTAAGAGGCCTATCTCTTTTTTTGATGAGAGCATATTGATTTGGGCATTTCTTGTGGGCTGCAACTTAATTCTCTCTCTCATTTCAGAAAATCCTCAAATTCACTGCTTACAGCAGCCTTTTAGCAGCCACAATTCTCTGCCTGAATAAATGACATGACTATAAGCTTCCCTAGATGCCATGGTGTAAATGTATTAGCTGCACTAAGAGACCTACTCCTAGTATAATTATGTTAGGAACCAATAAGACAGCTCGGAAATCAATATGCTAAGACAGACAGCGAACAGGGCATGGGCAGTGAACTGGGGATAGATTAGGCTCGCAGGTCCCTGGCTGAGCATCGCTAGCATTTAAGCTAAGTTAGACTTATCGTCTCGTGCAAGGAAATCATCTGGGCTTTTCCCTTACAATACTCGGGGCGCTGGATTAGGCCCTGTGAGCAATTATCTTCCTCTTTTCTAATTACACGATTTTGACCAGTTAAATCCTGCTCATTTTAATTTCCCTGATTTTTAACTCCCCCTCCTTGTAATTCCAATCAATATGCAGTGTCAGTTCCCTGTAAGTAGTAAAATGTTCTGCTCCGGTAATTAATGCATGCTCTTCAATTACTTAAATTTAAGCCGCGATTCAAGTGCCGCCTCTCAAAAAATGAGCTAAAACTCATAGATGTGATAAAAACAGATATTTTAATCAGACGTGCTATGATTTTCTTTTACCCTTGTATTTGGTTACGGGCGGTGAAATAAGTAGCGCGATGTGTTTAAAAGGGTCTCTGTGTAAACAGAGACAGAGCTGTAATTTATATTCAACTAGAACTAAAATAAAAAGCAGTAGCCGAGGAAACAAAAGCTGTCCTTTTCTGGTACAGTACATCTGCTCAAACCCAATCAAGCTTTCAAAGACATGACAGCGAACAATAGCCCCCATCAGCCAGGAACAAAGTCACAGACATAAGTGGTCCGAATAAGTGTGCAATTTCTGCCCATATGACTGTCCTGACACAATTGCCCTAATTTTCTTCCTTTGAAATGACTGATAAAAGACTTAGGTAATTGCTATGGAGACAGCATTTCTTCTATCAAGGAAGGAGGGAGGGGGGTCGCAAGTAATATTGCCTCAGGGCTTAGGGACAGAGTGTCAGTTTCTGCACAGTCTTATATTAATACTTGTGTCCTCTTCAGCCCCACTTCCCAAAGATCGTATTAAGTGATTGTGATTCGCCCTGACGCCGTATCGGAAATCACTCAATCAAGCGAGCCTCGGACACGCCGGAAAATATACAAAAACATGCCGGTCTAATTTTCCTGCGGTCACGTGATCGGACAATGCCCTGACGTGTCGCTCTCACATGGCAAATGACTTGTGAATTAAAAGGGGGTCGACCCATCCATGCGGCGTGGTCGGAGGCGCTCGTGAGGAGACGGCTCACCCTGATGCTAGCTTTCTGACCTTTGTCCATTCAGCGCCTGACCTTGTCCCCTGAAATCAAACTTCATTTATCGGCCTGATCTCTGATTATCTGGATATTGCACCACGCGGTTTGCCTCGCCGGCAAGCAGACCACTAATGGGGAGGCTGAAACCAGTGCAGAGCATCATGGGAGCATTGACATACAAACTAATTGCTGCCATGACCTCAGATTACATCTGTTTATTGAAAGCAAAGCCTTCCTCTCAATTATGTGCTTTCTGTAAAAACACAAACACTCTTATTATGAGTCATTTTTGTACATCTTTTTCATTATTATTTTCTCGATTCAGACTCAAGCAAAAAAAATTTTTTTTGTAGTAATGCATTGTAAACATGTCTATATTATTTTATGAATACACACACGTGTATGCGTGTATGTATATGTGTGTGCATGTGTTCTAATATATGCTTATATAATTTTTTTAAGTAAATTGCAATATATTTACTAATACATATATTATTATGTATTAAGTATTATATGTATTAATATATTATATATTAATACATATAATACTTATATATATATATATATATATACACATACACTATACTATACTATATATACATACACTATACTATATATAGTATATTAGTATATGTATATATTATATATATATATATATATATATATATATATATACAGTACATATACTGTATATATACACACACACACACACTATATTTACTATATTTAATATGTAGTAAATAATAAATTCTATTTTATATATTTCAAATATATTTATATATAAATCAAAATGTCACATTAAAAAATTTAAACATTAAATTTTTATGATTTGTAAAAAATATTTATGATTTAAAAAAAAATATATATATTTTATGTATTTATTTTTATTGAATTATTTATTTTTAAATAATTTTATAGATTTAAATAGAAAATCTGTGCGGTTTGACTATACAATATATTTACCATGAAAAACTTTTAAGACGGACAACAGATTTTTAGCAGCCTTGCGCAGAAAAGGTGTGTTGATTTGTGGTACATCAGTATATTCCCAGTAACTGTGAATCAGCAAAAGACTATTTCACACAAATTCAGGAAATGGGACCTCTTCTGTCCTAAACAGTTTACCCCCCTTCTTCCCTTGCAGGTGTCCACAAGACTCCCTCCTCGGCCACCTCAAACTGACAGGTCCTAAGGTGCTGACTTTAAGCACAGTCCAAGCCCAAAGCAAGTGAATAATACACAGTAATGAGTTAATCAATACGTATTATGGTTTGGTTGGTACTAAAGTGAGAACAGAACCCAGAGAGCACAGGAGCACCGAGCAGTGAAGGGTTGGGAAAAAATCAACACTGCGTCTGATCCAGATAGCATCAACTCTCCCCCAGGGATTTCCCTATTCAACAATCCAATTTACCATGGCTGATTGACGTGGATTGGATCCCGGGGAATCGCATTACTCTTTTAAGGCCCTAATAAAAATCTAATGGATTTCTGCGCATCTTGGACCGATTTCTAAACTTTTAATAAACTACACTGGTCGTCCGCAATTAGCATTCGCTGGCTTTGTGGGTAATGTGGTTTGGTTATCACTCATGAAGTCGGTGTATGTGGAAGAGTGCTTTTTCCTGATTAAACCTACATGAAGACACAGTGTCCTTCTTAAGTGCACCTTAATGCTCTAGATGCACTTTGAAAAGCACCAGTCCTTCCTCTCGAGCCACAACAGGCTGGTACTAATTGCAGGGAGAGAAAAATTTACAGTATGCCTCAACATACACTAATTAGACCATAAGAGGTAGAACAAAGAAGTTTGTCCATTGTCTGTTGATACACAGTGTGATGCATATTGCACAAAACAAGTTTGAATCTGATTGGCTTTATGCTATGCTCTGTGTACCTGACAACAAAGAGAATATATATGTAATGCATTTATTTATTTATTCATTCATATTGCATTGTTGTGTAATATTTTTTTATATCAGACCGTATGCCGTTAGTCATCAGTTTTTGTTTATTGATATTTACGAACATGTTGTCACATTATATGGGGTTAGTAATTAAACAGACTATGGTTTTAGGTAAAACTTCACTCAAACATATTTAGGCCTAAATGTATGTATTTGAAGTGAATACAAAATTTCCATCCATATAAACAAAATTTCTGTTGTTTCACAGCAAGCCATACATTTTAACTGAATAAATGTAATTGTTCTCCCAAAGAACAGATTTATGGTGATTCTAAGAAATTTCGATTAATACATTTTGACAATGTTTAAATATAAAATCAAATAGATGCATTAAACTATGCCGTGATGCCACAAATCTTACCTGTTCTTAACAGTTTCATTTATGTATGACAAACAAATATGCATCACATTAAGTTTATTAGTTTGTTAAAACCCATTGCTTTGGCCGACAGAAAATATTATTGATCAATAAAATTATCATTTAAATGTGTGACCTACCCAATATAAGTGTGACAACATGGTCATGACCAGGGCCGTCGCTAGTGGGGTGAAAGGTGGTGACTATTATAGGGGTCCACGGCTGAGGGGGGCCCGCCGGTGATCTCAACCGCCCCGGTGATCTCAACCGCCAGCCTAAAAAGACACTCAGGACAGTTGACGGGCGACTGCTGCGCATCGTCACGAAAGCTTATCATTTGCACTTGTTTTTAAGCCTTGCCAATTTAAACATTCAAAAGAGTTTAAAGCATTCAAACACAAGACGCGGAAAAGCTCAAACGAGTGCTCGCGCGCCGTGTACGGTGCACACGCAGAGAGCCGCGTCTCACAGAAAGCAAGACCAAACCGAGCTCTCCTTCGCGTCCTCCTGCACCTGAACGAACAAATACAAATCGCAGTTTAAACATGCAAACAGAAGAAGATGTGAAAGAGCCCAATTCAGCCCCCGCGCGTGGTGTTCTGTGCGCACAGGGCGCATGCAGAGACGCGTCTCAAAGCGCTTGAACACCGAATTTACCTCTTCTTGCTCTTGTACCAACAGATACATTATTTCAAAATTGTCAAAATACCCGTCTTGGAGAGTATCCTCAAAAAACTGTCGGTTATGTCTTAAGTGAAAGTAAACCGTTGAGAAAGAAATTGGATGTGCATCATTATATTGGATGCATTGTTTCTTAAAGTGACCGCGCCTAATTTACTAGAGCTGTCGGTGTCCTTAATGTTAATCCAAGAAAATGAAAGAAAGAAAATCACTCACTGCTCTTGACTGAATTACTTTGTAGTTTTAACAATAATTAATCCACAGTCAAACCAAAAATGATTCAGACACCAGATATAATTTTTGATATTTTTTTACTAGTGGGTGCAGGACACTATAGTTCATTTATGTAAGTGAGTATAGCAAAATAAAGTAAACTGTGACATATTATACCCAAAAATTCTTAATACAGTGGACTACCAGTAAAACTGATGATAAATTTGGGACCAAAAATTATTCAGACACTTTGACCTGACCATGTTTTGCTTAAGGGTTTTTTCTTTAATTGCTAATGCAACCTTTTTACACCACAGACTGAACAAAATGAAGCATTGCTTGGTAATTGGTCAACAAAGTATTGATAGTTGTGTAAATATTGTCATAGTAACAGTTTAACCAATTTTTGGTTGATTGTAATCCATTACATACCTTTCTATCAAAGTTATCTGACATTATCAAGATTAATTTGTTCTGACACAGTTTAACTGTGATTATTCGGTTTCTGTACCCGGACACCTACAAACTTGGAAAAATGTAAACATTGTGTAAATAGCACAAATAAATCAATAGAACGAACATACAAATTAAACTATTTCAAACAGGGCCCACTAGTACAACCTGCACCGGGGCCCCGCAAACCCCAGCTACGGCCCTGGTCATGACATTTATAGAAAATGCTCTTGTTATAAGAACAGTTTTTGACTCAAAACCTCTATAGTTACTGAATTACAGTCTTTGTGACAACTAGCACATGTGACAAATAGCCCCGGTTTCCCCTATAAATTATTTTGCTGTTATTTTTGGCCTGCTTAGTCTATGTATGCTGAATTAATGTTACGTCAGATGGTATTTGGATTCTGTGCTGAGGCGATGTCTGCTGATCACGCCATTGAAATTGTTTTTTGTTTATTCACTCCTGTTGTTTACCACATTGCAAAAAAACGTATCTCAGATTCAAATTATAGTACATTTTACATTGATTCATGAGATACTTACCCTTTGCATGGACGTTAGCACATTGTTTATTGTTTCTCGGTGTTCTGTGACAAGGAGGCAGGTAAAGATGGCATAGTGGGTTTTTTTTGGTCCGATTTGAACCTGCTTTGAAAATAGCAGTAATCATTGTATTTATGGTGAAATGGCCTGCCATAGGGACATAAGAGAGGGAAGCACAGTCTGGGGTAGAGATGTAAAATAGGCTCCAACAAGTAATTTTATGTGCTACGTTTTAGCTTGTCATCATATTACCGGCTGCTGTAGTGGGAACGCTGGAGCTGGAAGAGTAGAATGCAGAGCCTATCATTCTGCACGCTGAGCTGTGGAGGCAATTGGGAGGGAACGCAGCGGGAAGCTTTGATGTAGATTGACAGATTAATCATTTCCAGCGTCCTGTGTTCCTTCCGACCTTGACAGCACCAGAGCCTCTCTGAAAAAAAGACCCCAAAAGGAAGAGAGAGGCAAAAGGGTACAATAAATTCAGGCATTTTCATCCTATAATGTCCAGGAATTAAAAGCAATAGAAGTCATGATAAGCCGTTCTCAGAAAGACTCTTTCCAATTACTCACTGGTCTTTTTTGGTATAGCGGCTTTCAGTCCGTATCTGTCGGAGGCGAGACGCGATTCGTATTTAATGCGATGTGATATGTTTTAAGGCGCAGTTTCCATTGTCAATGAACATTTTAATCTTTAAAAGTAGAGTATTTTTTCACCTTATGCATTCACACAGATGTTTGATTCTTCAAAGAGTTGACTTGAATCATTTATAGGTAAAAATTAACTCTTTGCCACCTTTGCCAATTTAGAGGAGAATTTACCGGTAATAACATTTTCATCCTGGCAAATAAACTGCATTACTTTTCTTTAAAAATTAGTTTACCATTTTTTCAAAGTACTGGAAACAACAAAACATGATATGGTCGTTGTAAATTCTGTTTAATAATAATAAAATAATGAGAGAGAGAGAGATAGGATATGTGACCATATGGGATTATGTGCACTTTTCTTCTCCTTATTTTTTAATTATTATTATTATTAATTGGGTTCACCTTTTACTAAACATATCCCTCTTCCCCTATATATAGATTTATTTGCAAAAACAGATAACTGTTTTTTTTAATTTTCAAATTAAAAATGTATTATGTTTTTGTTTTATTGTGTTTGTATTTTTTAACCTAATCAAAATAACCCAACTGCAGTTTGATTGAGATTAATTGGAATGCACAATGAAAAAACATGATTTTTGAAAATATACATGTGCACACTTTTTAAAAAAATTTGTAAAAAAAAATCATGATGTATTTATATATATTATAAATATATATCAATAAATACAAGTCATATATATATTATTTAATTCTATAATTTTTAGTTTTTGGTTTTACTTCTTTGCTGTGATGTGATCAAGCTTTTTTTAATTAAATTTTTTACTTTTTACTTTAACTTCACTACATTGTGTTACTTCATGTTGATAATGTAGTCATGAAGGGGTCACAGGAGATGCATTTGAGCTGCACGTAACTACCGGATCGCCTGACCACTTGTGTTCAGTTTTAACTTATGTACTCACATTTAGCACTTGACGAGTCATCCAGTTTTTTGGGCTCTGTTTATGAGGCCTTTGCTGTGACAAGCTTCACTACATTGTGTTACTTCATTTTAATGAAGGGGTCACAGGAGATAAATTTCTGCTTACCGGATACCACTTGTGTTCAGTTTTAACACACAACATGACTTTTTTTTGGGCTCTGTTTATTTTTTAAAAGATTTTCTTTAGGCTTTATTTTGCTAGTGACCCCATTTCCCCTTTTTTCTTACAGTGGGCCAACCTCTGGCACCATAACCTTTGACAGGTATTCAATAGCAATCTTTGCGATAACAAGCCAGGGGGCACTACGCTACAGGCTGGTGCTGGGCTGCTCTGGGCGAGGAAGATGTCATGTTTAGTTTGTGTTTAAGTAACCCCGTGATCTCCTGTTGTGATAGATGGCTCTTTGGGATGTAGACACATGCCAATATTAATGGAAAGCAGATCAAGACCCTTCAATATGTTGGATATGTAAAGCTCCCGCTCAGGGCAAACTCATCAAGGTTATGGATTTTAGGTGAAGTGCGATGCTCATGCCCTCGATTGAGATTTCGTACGATTTAACACGGCCGATGTCAGACGTGTTGAGACGGATCTTTATGCGGGCCATTGATTGGGGGAAGTCAAACAGTATTGAGTCATACACGAGTCCTTGTGAGCCTTGTGAATGTTATAATAGAGCAGCGACAGTTGAGGGAGAAATAAAGCCGGAGAAAGAACGAGCACGAGAGAGGGAGGATGAAGCATAATTGACTATTGCATTTGTCCTGGCCCCGGGTCCTCGCTCTATCATTAAGAATCAGTGCATGTTAGTGTCATTATGCAAAAAGCTGGCAGATGGTGGTGATCACTGCCTGGTGTGTTTGCCCAAACAAAGAGTCTATTAAAGCAGACTAAATCACTCACTCACTCACTCTCGCTCTCCGAGACACACACACACACACACACACACACACACATTCACTCACAGAGCTCCTCGGAGCTGCCAGCAACAGCCATCACCCACTACTTCCTAGCTGTGATTCATAATCTATATTGATGCCTCAGAGACAGCAGGCTATTGATCTAGCCCTGTCTATAATCCTGTACCATATCCACAGCTTGTTAGACATCTGTGGGAATATAAACCGGGTTTTCCATGCAACTTAGAGAGCCTGGGCAAGGAGAGGAAGAGCGGCACGGGCTGGTGTGAGAGACGCCAACCCCATCCGGTTCAACACCTCTGCCATAGCAGAAAAACGTATCCTCTGTCGAGTGTTTCAGGAAAATAGGATTTCCTCCAAAACTCTTCATTCCCACTGAGGGAGAAGTTTCAGTGCAAAACTACTTCCAGAGAGATATATCGCAGATTGACTGTGCTGAAACTGTAATGAGTGTGGTAATGCTGAAGAACTGTACAGTCTTACCGGCTCAGAGAGATGGACTCATACCTGTCATCATGAGAAATGATTCAAATGAACTGTGAATTTGCAAAAATGTGTGACAAAATGTGTGAATAGAAAATTATTAGATACAAACATCATAAATTATTTTTACATTTTTTAATATATATATATATTTTTTATCTATCGACAGATATAGTTGTTTCAGATACAGATATGTTTCTGTGTATATTTATACATTTTAAATAAGTATATTTAAATTTATATACATAAATGCATACAGTATATAGTGTATCACTTTAATATTCCTCTACAAAATATATATTTCCCTTGTTTTAAAGAAATACATAACTATACAAATACATTACCATATGTATGTAGAACTATTTAAATAAAAGTTTGATAAATACATTTTTAATTTTTTGTGAAAACTAAAAATATATTAAATGCTAATTATATTAAATATGTATATACTATATATACATAAATGCATACGGTATATAAACAGTGTATATATTATATTAATATTTATATGCAAAAAAATCCTTGCTTTCCAGATTAAGTTTAAAAGAATTGCATAACTACTCATATTTGCATTTATAACTATTTAAATTAATGTTTGATATCTTCATTTATTTTATGAAAGTTGTAAATATTATATTAAATATAATTTTATATATATATATATATATATATATACATATATATATATATATATATATATATATACATAATATATATTTTCATTGCTTTACAAATTTAAAATGATTTGAAATGCATAAGCATACATAATTACATTTCTAAGTATTTAAATTAAATTTTGATATTCACATATTGCCATACATTTATTCCCATTGTATAATATTACCAATATATTTGTGTTCATCAGATATTTGAGTTGTCAGTCAGGGCTGCAACTTCCTGTAGTGTCATGTAAGACTGTTCCTTTTTTGAGTGTATTATGCCATCTTTTCTTCCATTGAAATATTGTACTCAAGAACATCCTTCCTCTTTGTGTGTGCTGTACTCATTAACTCAGTGAAGGGACCATATTAGCAGTTGTTTTTATCTGTGAAGGGTTTGTGTAATGAAAATGAAAGTATTTGTCCTATGGTTTCATGCAGGGTAAAAGCAAGCCCATTGTTCTACTGTCAGACTGTAATTTCCTCAGTCCACTATAGACTAAAGACAAATGATGAAACGGGTCGAACAAGGGTGCTTAACCCAATCACATATAGAGCTCTGAGAGAAGAGTGACTACAATAGTGACCTTCATTAAGCGTACAAATAATTAGTTGACCTTAGCTAATAAGCATTTCCCAAAATAACACAGGCTGTAAAGTCTGAAGTGAAAAACAGCCTGACACACCACGTCATCACTGTAAACGACCACTGGAGTGCTGAAATAGGGCTTTTAAGGGTCTTAAGCTATACTACTGAAACCAAATATTCTTAAAGGAACAGTTCAGGCAAAAATGAAAAACATGTAATTTACTCTCATGTCATTCCCAGTGTTGTTATTCTTACCTGAAACTACAACTATTAAAAATTGTTTTGGATAAATTAAATAAAGCTGATATTAAATAAAATATAAATATATTAGATGGAAACTTAAAGGGATAGTTCACCCAAAAATGAAAATTCTGTCATCATTTACTCACCCTCAAGTAGTTCCAAACCTGTATGAATGTCTTTGTTCTGCCGAACACAAAGGAAGATATTTTGAAGAAAGTTTGTAACCAGGCTGTTTTGGGGCACCATTGACTTCCATAGTAGGAAAAAAAAATACTATGTAAGTCAATGGTGCCCCAGAACTGTTCTGTTTCCCACATTCTTCAGAATATCTTCCTTTGTGTTCAGCAGAACAAAGACATTCATACAGGTTTGGAACTACTTGAGGGTGAGTAAATGATGACAGAATTTTCATTTTTGGGTGAACTATCCCTTTAAGGACCTTAAGTTTAAGTTAAAATGACTAAAACTGAAATTAAAATGAAGTTAAATAGAAAAAAAACTAGGCTAAATTACTTAACAAAATAAATTATAATTTTAAAACTGAAAATATATAAAAAAGAAGATATTTAACAATTTAGACCCCAAAGTTCTTTAAAATCTTCTTTTGTGTTCTTCAGAAGAAAAAATTGCATAGAGTAAAAGTTTAGATGAGTGTTTGACAGAATTTCATTTATTTTTGAGTGAACTGCCCCCTTTAAAAAAAATTTCATGTATTTGAAATTGAAAAGAACAGAGATGCAAGCTTGTTAACCAAGTTAGTTTGGATGCTATTTTAAGCATTTGTCTTTTATTTTTCAAAAAGTAATTGGCCACACTTCACAAGACATTCATTCGTTTAATTATGCATTTTTGGAACCGCAGTATGACATCAAGCATCGCCGTCATACTTGCGTCTCTAAATTCTTAGATGATCCTATGAAGAGTCCTTGGAAACTTGTGTGAGTGCATTGCCTTATTTCCCATAAGAGGAGTAATTGTCTCTTTGAGTTGGTTCTGTTTCCATGGTTCTTAATTAACCAAATAGACCTTCCCTTCCTCTCTTCTCGGAAGATAATTTGATAGGAAAAGTGATCTGTTCTAGTTAGGTCTGAAAACAATTATATGAAATTGCTGCTTTTGGTCCACATTTGCTTGTCGCTACTTCTCCCCCATGCCGATCCAATCTAAGAGCATCTGAGCAAATAAAATGATATTTACCTCATCTTCTGTTACAAGCTTTCAAAATTACATGGCTTCAGGAAAAATCAATACGAAATAGCAGCTTAGCTGCTGATATATACTTAGGGAGCATGCTAACTTTTCCTGCGTTTGTTCTCAGTCTCCCGACTTGGCCCCGCACCTGAAGAAAGGGAAAAAAGGATTTACACCATGAAAAGTCTCTCAATGACATGCCGAGGAGATGCTTATAAACTACCCACGCTCGCTCGCGTAAAGCGGGGCGCCTGTCCAAGCGGCTAACCTTTAGCATGGGAAGGCTGCACTACACGTCTCTCAAAGTTCAGGCAGAGGAAGGGCCGACCCGACGGATGATTTGAAGACTCAAATACCATTTTCATTTATTATTTATCCCCGGCAGGACGAGGGGGAGGGATGGGATGCGGTGGGAGCATCATACCTGAGCCGGTAATGTAAAGAAATGGCCATTTCTGGGAGGATTGACCTCAGGGAATCAAATCCCGTTAAAGGCCTAGGAAAATTGCTTAATATCCAGGGCTTAAATAAGTTGTGGATCAAAACATTTGGCCATGATGAAGGGGAAGCAGGGCATCAGGCACCAAAAAAGAGCCACATTTTTTCCCCCAAACACTTATTTTTACGCTCAAAAAGTCATTGATAGGTTAGTGAGGAGTAAGTAGCTGCTAGGTACGTAGAAGTTCAACGGCTGAATATCATATTTCAGAGAATCTGTTCAATTTCAAGGATATGAAATGTAAAAACCAGCCATTGTTTTGTTTCACATCGTACCTTCAGCCCACGGGCACCTCTGGGTGTCATAAGATGCAATTATCTTCTCTCTTTCCATCTCTTTCTCTCTCTCTCTCTGTTGATGCTCTTGGGAAGGTAATGAACCTGTGTAATTGCGGCAGAGTGTAATGATGCATGTATGTATGAGCCATGGCTTTGTGTTCGCTGTTGAATTTTTATCAATAAGGGAGATTGGATTAATATTTCAAAGTTAATGTTTTTGTTCAAGACTTTGCACGAAAATAAACATGATTAAGTTTCACAGACGCTTGTGCAAAAATAACAGATCTTTTTAATTATACCCTTAATAGCTTTATAGATTTTTGAAAGATAAATTCTTATTGGCATTTTTGTAATTATAGGTCTTTATTGCTTTTATGAAAATAATGGTCAAGGCTCATTCACTCTTTGTTAAGTCCATGGGCAAGAAACATTTCCATGTGTCCTGAGCAAAAACTATTTCAGTGGAATGATTTATGCATTTAAAGATAGCACTCCCTATTACATATAAAATATTTTATATGTATAAAATATTTTTTTATATATGTAATTTTATTTAATTTATTTATATATATACATGTATGTACTGTGTGTGTGTGACACACACACACACACACACACACACACAGCAGTCTGTATATATTTAATATAATTGTTTTTAATAAATCATGCCTCAAAAGAGGTAGTATTGTTTTGGTATAGTTAAAAATTGTGTTTTGAGGCATGATTTTCACATTTATTAATGTAATATTAACAAATACATTGAGACTGTGTGTGTGTGTGTGTGTGTAGAGAGAGCTGGGTAGATTAATGATTACTGCTTCCAAATTACAAAAAATTAGTTAGTAACATAATCCATTTTAATACACATTTTAGGTATAATAAGACTACTTATGGATTACTTTTAGATTACCTAGATTAGATTGACCTAACTTGTTTATCACATTGATTTAAATAGGAAAATCTTGTACCATATTGATACAAAAGTACAAATGGAAATAAAATATATTCCATTCGTTATTAACAACATGAAATGCTTTGAACATTACATTATGTCTAGGTTTCCCAAACTTGGCTTCATGAAGGAACTGCAGGGGGTTTGTGAGTTTATTGAAAAGCTAATAATTAATTAAATCATAAACATGTACAATTAAAATCATTTTAAAATCACATCAATCAAAATAAAACACAAAAAAATGAAATATTTGTTTACCTGCATGTCATGTGTAGGTTATTTTAGAAATTAACATTAAAAAGATGAAAAAGAGGAATTAGGGAGAATTATTAAATTTTGTGACTAATATGTCCATACTTTCTTCTGCACTGGAAGTTCCTGTTGTCAAGTCAAATTCCTTGTATTTGTAAACATACTTGGTAATAAAGCTATTTCTGACTTCTGATATGTAATCAATAAAAAAGTAACTAGTTTGATTACAAGTATTTTAAAATGTAATGTAATCTAATTGCAGTCTTAATATTTGGAATCTGATTACGTAATCCAAATTACATGTAATTAGTTACTATATAAGACCACACAAAATACCATTTTTAAAGCATTCTATCAAGAAACAACACTATATTTCAGTTAGATCCATCCTTATACTCAGCTATCAGAGAAAAGAAAAACAATTAAACTTTGTAATGCTAGAATGAATTTAATTGAGAGTGAAGTATGCATTGATTTAGCCCTGAACTCCCTGATGAACTTGGTTTGGCATGGCTGTTCATGTATATGTGGTTTTCTAGCACGTTTCCAACCCTGCTGCTGCATTCAGCTAGAATCCCAATATAGACAATCACCGGGAAGTGTTTTAGACCATTTAAATAAATAAATGCAAATTCCATGCTCTCTAAGAGACCACCTGGTTTATCTACATTTGTAACTGCTGAGATCTGCAGTCATGAAATAGCAGGCCGGGCTTTCTTTATTTTTCTTCGCCAAATTGGTGAATCTAGTGGTCGGCCGGCACTTAAAACTATGTAGAACTCATAGTCTGTTCTTATTAGTCCACAGAAACCGTTTATGCCTTCCCTTCCCTTCACACTAAAGGAAATGTTTTCCTCATAAAGAGCGCTGAGCACCTAGAACGAGCTGTATTTAATGCCCCCATGAGATGTTTCCTGTGTTTTCCCTCGTTTAATCCAGAACCATCCTTCCTGAAACCCACCAGTTTCTTAGTTTGTTGTCTTTTGTGTGCTCGGTGTATCCATGCGACCCAGCGCTCCACATGTATAGCTTATAATGTATATTACAGCTCTGTGTTTTGGCCAAACGTGTCTGGCAGATGTTTGCTGGCTTCCACCGAATCGTCCTGATTGCTCTGGCCTCCGAAGGGAAGTCTGTGCCATACAGTAGCGGCTACAGCCGGTGCGGTTCCATACGGGTCACGGGAAGGTTGAGGAACTGAAAGCCTGGCTTCAGTGTTGTTTAAATGCACGTTCTGCATTTTGCTTAACAAAAACACTATTTCTTAAAGAGATTTTCTTGAGCGGTGACATGAACGCATCAGAGGCGGTAGCAGGATTTCTCCATTACTGTCCAAAACTGGCTGGAATATGGAGTGAACTGTTAAGACTATAGTGTAAATACTGCTTTAGAGGACAAATCCATCCAAACCGCAGATTGTAATGAAAGAAATATGCTTGAAAACATTCTATAAAAGAGACGTACGGCTACACGTAAACCGCGGGACTGTGTGGTTTGTTATTTTATTTCTCCCAAGAATTTAGAGTAGGAGGAGGGCAGTTTGAAAACACATGAAATGTAATTGTTCCTTTAGCCTGTGCAGCCCTGTTTTCAGATTGGACTACTTGACTGACGCACATGTTCTTGTGTAACTTAGGTTCATATTCAATTTAGGCCCGTTATAATCAGGAACATACAGGGAAAATGTACCATGTGGGATAAGGGCAGGATTTCAATTGGAGCTTAAAGCTGAGTGTTTAGTTGTGTGCCACTTGTGTAGGATGACCAGACGGCCCTTTTTTTCACTGTACATTCAAAACAGCCCACATGGTGAAAATAATACTTGTCAGGAAATACAAGTTTGTTTTGACCAACAGAGGGCGCTGCTTGCTATAGTAGCTTGAAGTCATCTTCTTATTCGTCCTGCTCTACCGATAACTTGTTCGCACTACTTTTACAATTGGAACTGGACCAGATTGAATGGCCACAGGAGTATCAGCATTGTGTCATCTTTATCATTTTCAAAGTAAGACACATAATAGCAAATATAAACTCACTAATGTATCTAATTTTTACATTCATGAATAAATTATATACAAATTATAATTACATTTCATTGCTTTTCATACAGGTGGACAGAGAAAGCATGCACAAGAAGTTGCACATTATGTGTCTAACTTTTTTTAGCATCTTGCAGCATGAGCCATTAAACTGCTTCTCAAGACATTTCTTCCATTCATTAATCAAATGAGTACATGAACGTCATGTGATTAACATTCATTAGCAAAGCACTCTGAGGTAGTTTATTGTTTCATACTGGTGACACATTTAAATAACTTTAATAACATTAACAAAGATAAAATGCTACAGTTTCTGTCAAGTTTTGTCAAATTCTTTAGGTATTTTTAGTATTTTGTTTTTAGGTTTTACTTTAAGTTTTTATGCAGGTTTCATTTTGTCATTATCATTTTTATTTCATTTAGTGTTACTCGGAATAATGAATACTTTTATAGTCACTGAATTATTAATATTAATTATATAAATATATATATATATGTATTTAAGTTGCCTTAAAAAAATACTTGTTTCTAAGGATGCTTGGAGTATGTGTTTGTATGCATGTGTTTTGTATGTATGTGGCTTTTGGTTGATTCTAAATTTATCTCCTAATTCATTCATGAATTTAAATATATTTTAGTGTGAACTTACTGATTAATCCTGATTTTTGTGTGAAAACATTTGTACATGGTTTATTTGCACGGTTAGTGAGTGAGACTCACTGTTTTGAAAGTGTCACAGCGTTTAGACGTTTTGCGGAAATCAACCTGCAAATGGCTTACTTATAGTTGTCTCTGCAAATTAAGTCAGATAGGAAAAAGTATTAGCACATACATGAGCTTTAAATTCCTCCGTAAGCCATTTGAGTGAACTCATTGGTGTTGAATACACCTCTTGAAGAGTGAAAACCGGTGTGTGTTTTTCTTTTTCCATCAGTCGGTGTTAAAATGTCAGAGGCTCATTCAAAAACACGCCTGAAATCACTGTTTGCTTTGTGCATGTTAAGTCTTGGACGAGCACAATCACAAAATTTTGGTTAAATATTGACATTTGCACACATGTGCCATATGGATTTGCTTAGTGTGAGTCAGACTAACTAAATAAAATGTTCCGTAATTTTTCTTTCCGTAACTTTTTTTTAAAGCAGAGAGCATAACAACCTGGATTGGGCTCCATTGTAATTGCTCCATTTCAAATATATATCTGAATGCTGTAAGGAGGCTTTGATCAGACACTGGGGATCATTTGTGCCTTTTGCCTTTATGTGGTAGTCACAGTGTAAAGTGCAGTCCCTTTATGTATTGGGCTTTGCTTTTCAGATGGATCTCTATATAAAAGTCATTCTCAACATGAAAGCCTCTGTTACCTGCCAATTGCGCCCATAAGGAATTAAAAGCGTATTGGTCTCTCAATGTATTCTGGCAGAGGATCGGCCTGGTTATTTAGATTCCATTCTTGTCTCAGATATAATGAATGCTCCCTTGTTAGCCTCTCTTGGAGTCCAGAGCTATAGGGAGTAGATTGTACGAGAGAAGTACTTGCTATTTTTGTAAAGCTGCAGTAACTTGCTGGACTTGTATATTATTGCATGACAGCCTGGTCTCATGTTTATACGTAGGTATTAATACGTAACATTTACAAGCACAAAACGTACATTTATGTACATATTTATTGATGCTAAAACGTACAATTTAGACGTATTCCAATGTTTAAAACGTACAAATCTATACGTATTTTTAGCTAAAAAACGTAAAAATATTTATGTATCTTTTATATCATTAAGATATTCGTATCAATGCATTTTTATCATTTTATCAATAAGCAATTTAGACTTTTAGACCCCTTAATCTACCCCCAAACCTAAACCTACCCATTTTACCCAGGGGAAGTCGTGGCCTAATGGTTAGATAGTCAGACTTGTAATCCAAAGGTTGCGGGTTCAAATCTCAGGTCTGGCAGGGATTGAAGGTGGGGATTGTGAATGAACAGCACTCTCTCCACCTTCAATACCATGACTGAGGTGCCCTTGAGCAAGGCACCGAACCCCCAATTGCTCCCCGGGCGCTGGAGCAATGGCTGCCCACTGCTCCGGGTGCATGTTCACAGTGTGTGTGTTCACTACTCACTGCTGTGTGTGTGCACTTGAATGGGTTAAATGCAGAGGACCAATTTCGAGTATGGGTCACCATACTTGACAATACATCACATATATTTACAGCGAATATGCATTTAAATCATTTTATTATTAAGCAATTTAGATTTTAGACCCCTTAACCTACCCCCAAACCTAAACCTACCCATTTTATAGCGAATATATATATAAAACGCAACTGACCGACACATAGAAAATAAACAGGAAAATAAAAATTTTAGTAACAATAATAGCATTAAAAATGTTTTTATAGTCGCTAATCCCACTCCTACATCTAAACCTAAACATAGCTATTTCTGTACAGTATAAGAAAAACATGACAGACAGATAAATGCAATTACAATCATTTATTTATTGCAAAAAATTCAAAAGCACTACCAGAAGTAATCCAAATGACGATGCGTTGCAGCCGCAGTCCTCTCTGGCGGAATACAGGTTTGTGTGAGGTGCAGAGCAGAATTTATGTTGTTAATTGCTGAAAATATTATCCAGATTATTTTCCTGATCCTCTCGCTCTCAGTGAACTTGTGTCTCGTGAAGGCGCGTGTGCTCGCATCTTTCAAACACACACCTCACCAGAAACACGGCATGTCGCAATCTGTGACGAATGCAGGCGAAAGCCAATGAGCGTTCGATTATCCTGCCGTAAAACCTGTCGTTTGAAGCGGCAACATTTGAATTCGTAACGAACGCGTCAGTCAGCGCGGGCTTTGCGGTTTACGGTTGCTGGACTTGCTCTCGGGATGGAGAGGAAGATCGCCAAATAAAGGCTTGGATTTGGGTTTGTTCCTCGCAGTCGTATGGATTCTGAAGATCTGGATTACAGCGCACAAATAAAATGGTTTCATTTCGTAATTATGTTGCGGTTTTGGTGTTTTTTATAGTTCTATTGTCAGTCACAGCATGTCGGAGAAAATGCCTTTTGTGGCCCATGGCAAACAAAGTAAACATTACATGACAAGTAACGTTAAATGTTAAACGATTGCAGAAATGTTATTTATTTTGAGGGTTTAAATTAAAACCCTCAAAAAACCCACTATAGTTAATGGTTTGGAAACGAGCTGGCAGAAATCACACAGAACAGAACGAAATGTTATCATTTCATATTAAAGTGCCCCTATTATGGATTTTTGAAAATGACCTGTCATGCAGTGTGTAACACAGCTCTAAGTGAATGAAAACATCTTGCAAATTTTGAAATCTGAAAATGCACCGTGTATAAAGTTATTGTCTCTCAAAAGAAAGACTCGACTCTGAATTATTGAAACGAGTCGTTTTTAAAATGAATCCCAAGCCGTTTCATGTTGACGTCAACATGAAACATTAACATATTGCCCGCCCAGTTTGCGCGTGCAGACCTGGGAAAACCCGTGCCACACCTTTACCACTAGACCGCTTTTGCTCACAAACACTGCCGACAATTTAGCGTCATTTGGAAAAATGAATCGTTGAACGAATCGTTTGGGAGTCGTTGAGCAAATAAGGTAAAAAGAAATGCATATTATAAGAATATGAAAGTGTTTTTTGAGCTTGAATGCATGTCAACCTGTTGTTGGGGACTCCCAAAACCAAAATATGAACCTTTCATTACCCATAATAGGGGCACTTTAAGTAAACGAGTAAACAACTGAAAGCAAGGTAATTGATATGACAACTAAAAACAACTAATAATAAAATTAATGCCGCAATTTCAATATTCATAAGGATTCATTTTTAGATGTCGTCAATACGTCAGTTTTCAACGTTTAAATGCTGAAAATACATCAGTATTGTACGTTTTAGTGCCTGTAAAAACGTAAGTAAATGTACGTTTTATAGAACCACATTTTACGTAAAATACATATGAATTATCATGAGATCACGTTGTGCATGAAAGAGCAAACTATCTTGGGAAAGCCCAATCTGTGCTAGTGCTTAAAGCAAATTTGCTTACCCACACACACAGACGTTCATTCATTCAATCTTCCTGTCCATCCAGGTCTCATTTGTTTGAGATCCATAATTCATTTGTATTAGCTTTGGACATGCTCTCTAATGAAACCTCTGTGGCCTTGAGGCCAGAGGGACTCCTCTGAGTCCCTAGGCAATTCACACTTAGAATAATTGGCTGATGCCTGGATCTATTTTGTCATTTGAATAACTTGCTTTCGTAAGCTTTCAATTAGCTGGGAGATTGGCACAGCGCTTTTGTCAGAGATAAATGAGCTGATATATTAAAGAGTATCCTTGGATGACAGAGGCTTCCCGTGCCACACCTCAAGACCTGCTGCCCATTGATTCTTGTCCTAGTAATTCATTGGGATCATATATCTGGCTGATCACTACCTCTTAAGAAGAAGAAGAGGGAAAAGATTTTTGCAATTGTTTTTTTAGCTATTTTAGATATTTTCTTTCTAACACTAAAATAAAAATAATAATAATATTAATGAAGAAAATCAAATATGATTGTTATCTAATGCTTTTTCAATAGTGAATGTTTTAAAATAAAATACATTTCTTTTCTTTTTTTATATATATATATATCTCCATAGACCTCTGCTCCAGGGGTAAAAAAAAAATATATATATATATTTTGCTTAGTCACTATAGTTAATGGTTTAGGTATCATGGACTGACATGATGAACAATTTTATCAGCATTCATTTTGTTTTTGTTATTTTTTATTATTGATTATTATTGTAATTTTATTATTCAATTTGGAAATTCATAAAAAAATATATTGCTCATTGTTAATTCATTTTTCTTTTATAATACATTATTGCTTTTAAATTTGTAACTTGTTTTTTTATGTATACAACCTGAAACATTTAAACTTTATTTATATGTATAGACATTAATATTAAACTAGATTAATAAATGCTGTAAAAAACAACTTTGTTCATTGTTATTTGATGATGCCTAATGCAATATTAAATAATTTTGTCATATTGGTGTCATATCATTAAAGTGTTACCTTATAAATTACATATTGTGGTCGAACTTACTCCCAGGCCTAGCCTCAAATATTATCTAAATTTTTCAGATGCTCTGACAGAACATAAAGTGAAAATGTCACAAGCGATGTCTAGTATGATAAATAGCTACAGCAACTACCCTGATTGTATTGTTACTGTTTATTCATTAACGAAAGCTTTGATGTTTTGCACTGTTGTTTTACCTTCAGCCAGTAAAGACAGTTGCAGAGGCCCATTGTGAAGTTTGCAGGAGTTATATATAGGTCTAGGTGAAGGTGATAATGTGTTTAGAAACCACCCTATAATGAATGACAGGTGAAAGGGTCATAGACCGGTCAAGAGCAAGTAAGCACCGTTGTCTTTAAAGGTCTTCTGACTTAACCTGTCCCAACTCCACTCCTGTAAGCCATCCACAAATAAAACAGTTGATTTAGCCAGGCCCTCCGAGTTTGATTCGATGACACAAGGAAACTTTGCAGGGACCTCAAAAGATCACACTTTATTCTGTCAGAGTAGCAAAATTAGATAGCAGTTCAAGTTTTATCGACTTTTCTATTGACTCTACAGCATGAAGGGCAATAGAATCATGTAGTGTCGACTGTAGCAAGAGCAAAACAGCAGCTCAGTGGGATGTCAAGATGAGAAGCGAGAGATGCGATATCAGGCACCATTTCGTTACCCACAAATCCTCAAGACATGGAACCGTTTGGTATAAACACATAGAAACGCGCACATTTGCATGATGACCCTTGATTACAACCTGTCACAGTGTGTACATTGGCGAAACTTGTTGGTATCTCAAAGAGCCAGATTATTTGCAGACTATACAACAACCTTAAACTTTAGAACTTGGTTGGATGAGAATTCGTCGTTCCTGTGTGGCTGAAAGCCAGTACTCCAAAATGTAATTTTCCAACAAAGAAAATAAGCCAGAAATAATCTGCTCTGTAATACCTTCCAGTCCTTAAACAAAATCCCCTGCTTTTATGACATCAGCTAGACTTTTTCACCTTTCTAATGGGATTTTGAGGGAAAATGGCTTTCTGGATCACCTCTTTCAGTCTTGCTTAAAAATACCGTACGTTTTTTTATTGAGAAGCGCTTAATTGGTTTGAATGACTGATGATACATGGATGGAACCTCGAGCCAGGTAAAATGGTGGAGAATGCGGGCAAGCCGCTGTAGGTGGATGGTGATGCATGAGGTCCACTGGTCAATTTCTCCCTCAGTGACACTTCCCTGACTGACTAGATTTTACCCCTGATGAATTACACTTGTCAAACAGCAGAGAGAAGATAGACCTGGAGTCTCATCCCTGATTAAAAATGAATTGAATTATTCAGAGCCCCCGTACCAAACGTCCTTACCGGATTTGTCTTTGTCAATCAGATTTTTGTTGGATTTAATGTACGACAAATGCTGTCTGTTAGCATGTTGTTTTGGCAAAGGGCCTTTTAGGCTCATTTTACAAGAGGAAAGCAGAGTAAATCATGCTTGTTTGTTTCTGAGGGTCTAAATTGAAGGCATTTCTAGAAAAACAAAGCCTCGGAACATATAGATTTTAAATTCCATTTCAAACAGGCTACTGACACCAGCTAACAGCCGACATGAGCTAATAGTCTTATGTTCCACGTGCAATAAGTCTGTAGACCGTGGACCCCTAGGACGGGTGGAAGGTAAACCTTCATAAACAAGCTTGCTGAAAGCATAGCAGGGCCTTTGGGAATGCCGTTAGCCTGTCCAGTAGTTTCTTTTAGCATGTCGCTCACTCTTCCAATGTTAAGCCAGTGTCTTCATTCAGGGATCTCAGTACTGGAAGCAGGTGAGACATTGAATCTTTGTTCTTTTTAAAAAAAAGCTCTATGTTTACTGGTGTCCATGAGGCCTCTTTTTCTCATCAGCACTGAATATTTAATAGCATCCTTCTGCAGGTGCGGAATTTGCAGATGAAACCAAATAAACAGTTACATTTATTCCCATGACATCAGAGAGGGAGTTATTAAGGGGAAAGGAAAATTTGCATTTTTTGCATTAATTCAGACAAGTTTGCCTGTGTGGAGTTTATTTTGTACGTGTTTGTAGAAAAACCACCGTAAAGCGCTTTTAAAATGCTTTGCATGTTTTATTAAAGCAGCACCTTTTAAGGAGGAAAAAAGAAGTGGATTTCAAGTTCCCTGCAGGTATGTTACTCGTGAGATTTGTCGATGTTACTGCTATGCCTTTGAGATGTGCTACTGAGTGTCTGAATCTATCTGTGTGTGTGTTTGGATTCTGTTTATTCTTTTTGGTCCCTTTTCAGGGAAATGAAGTATGAAGCTTAGAATCAGACACACTCATCCAGATATTCTCTCCTCAGAAACTCAGAAGGGCAGTAGGAAAAAAAGATCAAAGAACGCTGCCCGAAAACCTCTCTACAAAGTAAGGAGCTTCAGAAACAAAATGTTCCGCTATAAAAAAGGTATACGAACACCTCTCAGATAAGTCAGAAAAGGTGGATTTACATTTGGAATAGATACTCGTTTTCAAAACACATGGAGGCTATACGATCCACATAAATGTAAAAAATGATATAAATACAGAAGTCATTTTAGGTTTTGCTTGTGAATGAATTTCATGCAACATTTTGATACCTACATATTCAAGCTTTTAGTTCTTACTTCTTTTAGAATCTTATAGTATACAAACCACAAAGAAAGACTTTTTGAAGAATATTTAATACACAAAAAAACGCCATAAAAGTGGCCCATACAGTTGTCAGTGAAACAGTTTTGTTATGTTCCATATCGTATGACTTCAAAAAACTTCATGAACCACATTTTTAGTACTTTTATGCTTTATTTTTGTCCTTTTTGGAGCTTGAGAACCATGCTGTAAACTGCAGTTGCCAGATGACAAGAGCTACCATTCAAAAGTTTGGGGTTTGTAAATTTTTTTATTTAATTTAATGTTTTTGAAAGTCTTGCTTACCAATGCGGCAAGCATTTGATCCAAATTACAGTGAAAACAGTATTATTGTGAAATATTACAATTTAAAATAACTGTTTTCCATTTTAATATTTTAAAAATAAAATTATTCCTGATGGCAAAGCTAAAATTTCAGCATCATTACTCCAGTCATCAGTGTCATATGATCCTTCAGAAATCATTCTAATATGCTGATTTAGTGCTCAAGAATCATTTATTATTATTAATTTTGAAAACATTTGTACAGCTTAATATATTTGTGTATTTTTTTCATGATTCTTTGATAGAAAGTTAAAAAGAACAGCATTTTTTAAAGATTGATATAGATATAATTTGTAACATTTTAAATGTCCTTACTGTCGCTTTTAATCAAATTAATACATTCTTGCTAAATAAAAGCATTACTTATTATTTTCTTGCCCCAAACTTTTGAATTGTAATGTACAGTATGTGAAAATCTTCAAAAATAGTCCTTAACCTATAGAGAGAGCCTAGTACTGTTTACCATGACCTTGAACGAACAAACTACCTATAAACTGAAAAGCTTATTGAGCGTTATGAGGAGCCAGGTCACCTCAGGTCCTTGTTTTACTCATCAGAGACATGGCCTGACAGGTCACAGTTATTTTGTTATTTTTTAGACTGTTAGATTTTATAGACCATTGTGCATGGCATTATCATTTGTGTTGGTTGACTCATGTGTTGCATTACCTGACCAGTCAGACTAGAGCTAAAACCACAAATGTGAGCACCCAGTCTATGTTTAATATCTGCGTTTTAGTGAATAAAAACAATTGCTGAATAAAACTGTGAAATGTTTACATTTTTCATTCAGCGGTTCCTGAATGGCTGTCTCTGGAATTGTGTGTGTGTGTGTGTGTGTATATTGGTGGCTTCAGAAATGCATTTCTATGTATGAAATGTAATTGTGAGGAACAAATACCTCTGAACTATCAGAAAAAATCAAAAGTAAAGAAATAAGAAGCCCATTTTTCACAGTTAGGATTGTCACAGGCTGGAATTGGCTTTGCCCCGTTTCCAGGATGGAAAGGAGATCTGTGAGCGCTCTGTCAGACATTTATTAATCCAGCAATATCTATTGGTGTGCGTGTGTGTGTATGTGTGTGGACTCAATCAGTGTGACGTCTGTTACCATGGTGCTTGGTTACAAAAAACTTAATTCCAGATCACCTGGAGTTCTGATTGCTGTGGCAGTGTTGTGGCCTCTTACAAAGACGTTTGTGGGGTGAAACATTTTTCATGTTTTCAGGTATGGCTCAGTGTCCTGTGTGTTTTAGAAAGACCAGCACTTTTGAACGCAGCAGGCTTTTTTCCAGGGCCCTTTTCTGCTTCTTTTGTATACATATAGACATTCATATAGTCAAGAATTAAAATTTGTTGTCATTTTTGACATTGTAGACTGGTTTACCCTTTGGTGCCGGTGCTCAAAACAAACCTACATTTGTAATAAACATGTTAAAATAATATAATATAATATAATATAATATGTAACCTTGGAGCACAAAACCAGTCATAAGTAGCACGGGTATGTTTGTAGCAATAGCCAATAATACATTGTACGGGTCAAAATTATCGATTTTTCTTCTATGCAAAAAGTAAAGATCATGTTCCATGAAGATATTTTGTAAATTTCCTACCGTAAATATATCAAAACTTAATTTTTAATTAGTAATATGCATTGCTAAGGACTTAATTTGGACAACTTTAAAGGCGATTTTCTCGATATTTAGATTTTTTTCACCCTCAGATTCCAGATTTTCAAATAGTTGTATCTCAGCTAATATTGTCCTATCCTAACAAACCATACATCAATGGAAAGCTTATTTATTCAACTTTCAGATGATGTATAAATCTCAATTTAAAAAAAATTGACCCTTATGACTGGTTTTGTGGTCCAGAGTCACATATAATATAATATATATGAAATGTGATTATATATCATTTATATTTTAAATAAAATATGTATAGTTAGCAAATATACCAATTATGATAGATTTGTTTTAGCCATTTTTAGCCATTCAGCATTACAGTTAAAATTTGTACAATTAAAATTTGCGCTATCATATTTAACATTTATTAGGACTATTTAGTGAATATAGTGTTTCTAGTAATATAATGATGTTTGTATCGACACTGTTTGAATCAGTTTATTTTTCCCCAACCAAGTTTATTTTGCACATTCATTTTCACAATAAGAAGAAAATTGCTAGTTAAGGCATTTGATATCAATCAGACATTAGCATACCATAGCTACTTCAGGAAGATAATTTTTTTTATTTTTTTTTTATTATTATTATTATTATTATTTTTGACAGCCCTAATACAGTATATAAAATTCAAAGAAGTCAAATCATACTGAATCAATGTTATATTGCCACATTGGGTGAGTTTTAGGGGCAAAGTCACATTTTCTTGCCCAAAACCGCAGTGAAAACAAGTTGGATTAGGCGCTGGATCAGGTACGGCCACCTTGTTGGTGGAAAAGGGGCAATAGTGAGGACAATGTGACTACAAAATTGTAAAAAGTGGAAATTTGCTTTTACACTCAGACCTGGCAAAGTCTCTGCATTCCAGGGTTAGGAAATCTAAACAACCCTCAACCAATATGATAAATTCTCAATGTTTCTCTTTGTTTTAATAACCTTAACAAAAGCCAGGCTCCTTCTGAGCAGCATAATAGACAGTCTGGAGAGTGGGATGTTTCCCTCCCCCTCCGTTTTCTCTTCTTCTCCCTCTTTGTGCCATTTTTAATTTTCTCTCGTGTTAGATTCAGCTGCTTTAAGCTATTTTGTTTTTCCAGGAAGACCCGTCGTGCTAGTCTCTCCAGCTCCAGCGGCTGCAGCCGCCATCCATTTTCCCTCTTTGCTCGACTCTCATTTTCTGGGTGCTTCATTTTGAATCTCACCCCAAGCACGCCGCTGTGCCCTGAAGCACTGTCATTGCCATTGCTTTATGTCCGCGCTTTCTATTAGATCCCCGCCATGCTGCCAGAACCCCCTTTTTTTATTCACTGGCCCCCTCATTTACATTTTATTTAATGAGGAGCCTGATCACCTGAGCACATTCATCATTCCTTCCTGCACATGGGACGTGCTCCTAGAACTGGTGCATCCCCTCCATAACTCACACACACACTTACAGCCCAGCCCCACTGCACACATCTCAACCCTGTTTTATTTTGTAGGTCTGCTCAGCACCAAGGCTTTTATTGGAACGAGCTGCACTTTCTAATAATGTTCTTTATGTTCATCTTTCAGCCTCTGGGAACATGATGAGCTACACAAACCATATTTGTAACCAGACATCTATTAAAATTATTATTATATTATTTTTTTTGGCCCATTCCTCATTTTTATTCATATCCACTGAGGTGTGGTATTATGTTTATATGCATGTATATACAGTACATACCACATCACAGATATGTATGTGTGTATATTTTCCCCATTGCATTATTTAGTTTCATTTAATTCATTTTCTAGTATGAACACTTAATACTTTAATATATTTATTGTTACTTTGTTCTTTTCACTCTTATTTTTTCCACTCCATTTTTCTTTGTTTACTCTTTTATTTTCTGTATTGTGTATTTTGGTACCATAAATAACGCTATACAGTTATTAGTGCTTTTCTCTTTTTTCATCCTTACCATTTTCAATTCATCTCCCATATGGTACAATATTGTCTGAGTGTTTTGGCTTGGTCTTATAGAAGATATATAATATTTAGGAATATAGCTGGCTTATATATTCACTTACAGGGGCGATAGTTACGGGTGTCTGTCTCCATTTACCTCGTGTTGGATTCACATCAGTCCTCAGAGTCTGTAAAGTCCAACGCCCCATCTCTAGACGCATAGCCAAAGCATTGTATTGTAAATTTATGAGTACGTATTGCACAAAAAATCTCATGAGTAACTGCAATACTGTAAAATAGTTTTCCTTGGACAGCTTTCCATCATTTTCAGTCCTTTTATTTCTTCTTTTTTCCAAATTTTCTTGGCCCACCTTTACCTGTTTTTCTAAACCTCTTATTTATGTTATTTCAGACTGTCTACTTCGCTCCATGGACATTGTATTTCATGTCATAATGAAAGACCGCAAAAATTTAAGCCGCACGCTGCAAAGAAAGAAAGACTGATTCACAAATATACTAACTATGCATAATTAGGCAATGGATACTTGTTTTTTCTTGCTGTGTCTGTGATTGACATCCATGGATAAAAGTATTCCGGGCAAGACTCAATTGCATTTGTAAATATAATCAAGTTGGGTAGTAATTAGCGTTGGCTTTACAAGTAACCCCTAACAAGTCTAAATTAGTTTAATAGAGGGGTTACTTACTGTCTCTTTTCCTTTCTAAACTGCAGACATTTTTTGCTTGTATATATTGTTTTATCTGTGACCTGTGTCGTGTTTACCTGATGTGAGTATAGACTCGGTGTTGAAGATCCTTAAAAGTAGAGACAGTGGGAATGTTTGGAGGAACGCATCTAAACTTATTCCACATGTTATCGTCTGGTCCTGGTGAGGGGCGCCATGGTTACCTTGGAACTTTAACTTTAAACAGCTGGAGTATTTGGATTGTGAAATTGCATTGCACTGCCTAAATTCACTTAAGATGAAAGCCCTCGCTTGAACACGGCAGCTCTGTTTTCTGGCCTCGAGTCAAATGATAATTTGAACTTTTTGTCTGTTTATGAGAAATGGCTTTTGTAGATAGCCTGTCAGAGTCCTATCAGATGAGATTGTGTAGGTCTTAAGCGATCATGCACATAGGTGGGAAAACAAGACAAATGCTAATTTTCAAAACTATTCTTTACCACAAGTATTAATTCACCTTGAATGAAAAATACCTTCATGTTTTTCCAAACCTGTATGACTTTTATGGACCCTTTTCAGAGACTGTGATGACACTTTTCCAGTTATTAACATCAAAAATCAGTTTTTATTCTTTTTATAATTTCATGTGTATTTCATGTAAATGTATTGTACATTTTTAACACCATACTTTTTGTGTACAATTTAAACATTAAATACAAAAATAATTAATACTGCTAGCTGGTTATGAATGTGTCTAATACAAAGGCTTGAGGGAGTGATAGCAAATTTGACACTTTTCACTCTTCTTTGTGAAGTAATAGAAACACTATTGTGGATTTTTATTTTGCTAATGGAGCAAATAAGAATGCAAAAATAAACAACAACAAAAAAAAAGTTCACCAATTTTCAAGTTTACCCAAATATGACAACTTGTGCTTCTGAGAACCCAGGAATTGTGAAATAGGGCCAATCTTCTGAAACTCAAAATAAAATAATATAATTTTTGTGGAGTAGTACAACTTCATTCATCTTACATGTGGCTTAATAATTATTAATAGAAGTGTACTCAATATGTCTTTATGTATATACGTTTTGTTTGCAGTTATTTGTTCCAGGTCTCAAACTTTATACTGACATCTATAGGCATGGATGCAAAAGTTTGTTTGCTGCTGCTTCAAAGCAAAATGTATGTCTGTGTTTTTGTTTTGTTCATTTTTGTTTGTATTTCCCAAGCTACACATGCATAAAATTGACATTCTTTAATGAATACCTCATTATTAATCTAATTGTTTGCACAATATCAGTGCTTTGTGTTGTTACAGTTTGTTTCATCGTTCTGAACTGCACCTTTGATTTTGACTGGTTATGTCTGTAGGACAAATGTTTGTTTGTTGTTCTTTCGTTCATTTTTCTTATTTTGTTTAGATGTACTTTTATGTCTGTTTTGTAAAACATCTCCACAATTAGCCTAAAATACTAAAGTAAACATTTTTGTTATTCTTAGTGGTAGTTACAGCTGGTCATTTGATCTCCACATGGCGGTGCCTTTTTCTTAAAAGTACTATTTATTCAACTTGTTTTTTAAATGAGCTAAACATTAGTTTATTTAAAGTGCATCTAAGTTGTTTTGAACTTTGACTTTTCAAACAGTCAGAATTGCTTTTAAACAGGTTCTGCTCACACTCCACAGTTGTGCTTTTACACTATTCGCAGAGGCATTATACATCACTCCTCGCTCTTTTAAGTAGCCTAAAACCCTCGCAGGTAAGCTGTCTCAAAGTATGCCTTTACATCCAGCTGAGATGTCAGCAGCAAATTCCTGTCTTTTGAAATTCAACTCCCAGACAGGGCTAATATACTGGATGCCTTCTTATTGATTGAAGGGGGAGGGCTATTTGACTTAAGGTGGGTACAAATCCGCATGCAGGGGTGACGCCGGAGCTCCAATCAGCCTGATTGTGATGCTGTGAAGCTCTGTATGGCTCTTTATACCGTTTCCATCAATACCCAATGGGCTTTAATCAAGCCTCCAAGGAAGCAATCATTACTTTTTCAAATCAAACCTATGAAATCAATAATTCTGCGACAGTTTAGATGACAGTAAGCACAAACATGCATATCGTCCAAAGGTTAAGGCACACTGTGCGCAAACGAAGATCACAAGAATTTTAAAAGCTACGTTCGTCCATTATTAGTGCTGTCATAATGGACAAAAACAGATGGGGGCATTGCAGCTGCATGTAAACAACTGCTCTTCCTTTGTGTCTGAAAAACGTAAATCTAAAAATGTCCCAATTGCTCTCAGCAGATGTAATTGGAGCTGTTTTTCAGGCTGACAGCAGCGCGAGGTGTTTGTTGTTGTTGCTGCAGTAATTTGCGTTGTATCAGTCTCGCTCTCTACGTCTGAAAACATTAAAAACCACACCAGGCATCAGAGCTTATGGAATGGAGATTCATCCCTTTGAAAACACACACACACACACACACACACACACACACACACACACACACACACACACACACACACACTCGCAGTGCATTAAAATGGAGATCATCACGCATAGTCTCCAGGACTGGAGGGACCAAATATTTGTTTTCTCTCCCCTGAAGTGCACTCTTTCACAATGGCCATATTTACAATAATCTCCATGAGTGTGACCTGCGTACAAAGAAGCATGCTTGCACAGTTTTTCTTTTTCTGAATCTTTAATTAAAGAGCTCTATTGGCGATAAAGGTTTATGGTTACTCTACCATAACCATGTTCATGATAACAATTCACAGGCTTCATTTGCATTATAATTTCAGGCTGCAAGCTGCTGTCTTGTGCAATGGCAGGAAGCTGGTTTAAATTCATGAGGGTGTCCTCCGGACACAAGAGCCAGATTGGGCGGCATAGTAGAGCCGGGCGGGAACGGGGCGAGACAGCTGTGTCATAACACTGGTGCTCTGGGGCTAACTGTGCCGAACTGTTGCAGCCATGTTGTCATAATCTGTGTTCACTTCACTGGGAATATTTACTATGGCTTTTGATGTGAAGTACGGTGTGGTGACTGTTTGAGTAAACTCTTGGAGATGGAAAGGCGTTTATACTTTTAATGGACTAATGTGACTCTTTTGCATTTTTGGTTTTTCACAGATGTTGTACAGGGATTGTATATGACAATATTATGGTACTTTGCTAAATAACATGGTACTGAATCATGTAGAAACGGGTGTTTCCGATAATTTCATGGTACTACCATGGACTATGGGTTGATGATCATAAAAAGAAAAAATCCATTTGAAGTTTTGTTTAAAAGACATTAGAAATGTACATCAGACATGTAGAAATGTCTCTTTTATTCATTTTGGTTTCATTTCATTTAAAACATTTTATACCATTGTCAAGAAAGTTTTAAAATGTATGACTTTAAACATTTCATGCAATATAAAAATGAAAAAGTATACATTATATATATTTTTTACCTTGAATACACATGATGCATCTTTCTTAAAATGTATTTTATATTTATTTATTTATCTGTTTATTACAAATATAATGAATTATTAATTCATAAATATTATATCATTTTTGGAGAGTCAAAGCACATGATATTTTACAATCTAAGCTAAATCGACCTTTTCACCAAAAGGTCAAATTATCAAATATTTTTTGTTTGTTTTATTTTCTGCATATTATTGGGACCACGTTTGTTTGTTTGTTTGTTTGTTTTGTTTGTTTAATAAGAAATAATTATAAATTATAAAAGATTTTGACATTCATTGTATGTATGTTTTTTTCTTCATTATACTTTTAGGAAAGTTGTATCAATCTTATGTTTTTGACATTGTCCTCCCAAAAATATCAATTTAAATGTTTTTTTTTTTTCAGAAATAAAAAATATGCTAATCATGGAAGAGGTGTATTCAGGTCATCACATGTATGAATTGCATTTTTTGTGTATTTTGGAATAAATTAATACAAAACAAAAAATGAGCAGCACATCAATAACCTATCTGTTTGTGAAATCTTGGTTGTACCATGAAATTGTTGGGTTTTTTTTTGTTAGTGCAATTAGAGCTTGAGACCAAACAAAGTAGATCTTACCCCAACCCTTCTCCATCCAGCCTCAGATTGGTTTAAAAGGGAAGATACATATCTTAAATGTGTTCTGTGATGAGTCATTTAACAGACCTCCACAAGTTAGACAACAAGATTCATGCCAAGGATCCATGGTACTCAGAAAACACTTCTCATTTCCCACAGTGCACTGTGCGAACATGTAGAGATTAGCTATAATGAATGTTGCTCTTTCGTTTTATGCCATTTCTGAATAGCACTCTCATGATTATTTTCCCTTTAGATTTCAGCAAATCAATCAATTACCTTCATAATGGCTGTTCAGAATGCTCAAGGTAGGACTAGTTTTCTCTCTGTTATTATGAGGAAGTGTACCGTTCCTCTTCTGGCCTTTCAAACCCTCACAAATACGTTTCTAGTTTCTTTCCTCCAAAGAGTGGGATTAAAAAAATAACACTGCGTAATCCTACTCTCGGGTACACATAATAGCTCCTTAATGTCATGTATTGAGAATTCTCGCTAGGTTTGTGCCTTGAAGGTCTCATCAGTGATCGAGGAGTTGTTCTCAGAGGGGGCTGATTTATCAGTTTACAGGAGGTCTCATGTGCCTAGAGTGGACCGAGGTCCATATGAGGTAGCGTGAGATGTTTGTTTTGCTCTGCGGGATATCTGTGACTTTGAAGGATGATTTTGGAGCAGGCTGTCATCTGCTCATAAGGATATAGTGCCGTAGACATCCTTCATTCCTACTTCTGATGCAAATGCACAGATTTATCTCAGATGCATCATGCGAGATAAACATGCCACAATTTGTTGCTCGTAATTTCCCTAGTTTTAGGAAAAAGCTATTATCAAACATACAGTTGTAGTCAAAAGTATCTGCAAAATTTTAATCGCTTTACCAAAATAAAAGGGATCATACAAAATGCATGTTATTTTTTACGAATAAGATATTTCACATAAAAGACAGCTGTGGATCATAACAACGCAGTATTAAGAATCAAGTGCATGTAAACTTTTGAACGGGGTAATTTTTATAAATACAACTATTATTTTCTCTTGTGGACTATATGTAAACATCTTTTATGTGAAATATCTTATTCAGGTCAGTACTAAATAAATAACATGCATTTAGCATGATCCGTCTTATTTTGGTCAAATAATTAACATTTTGCAAATACTGCAATGTGTATGTAAAATTGACCACAACTGTATTTTATATTGCATTTTGATATATTGATTTATTTATATTGATATGTACTCATATGTGACTCTAAAACAAGCAACAACGGTTTTGTATGTTTGGATAGACACTGAAATGTACAATAGCGTCGCATTGCAGCATCCAAAACTTTAACGCTTTTAAATATGAACCCCTTTAATGAAGTTTAAGGCGACAATCCTAAAAGTTAACCCTTATTTATTGGTGATAGATGGCTTTTCCCATGTTTCATTTATTTGTGTATGTGATTTCACAATTGTTGACAATTGTTCTTTATAATAGATATGTTCTGTTTTGTTGTCAGATTAGGTTATTTGCATTAAATAAATGTGATTTTATTTTATTTTATAAAAAAAATAAAGTAAACTTCAATAAATAAAAAAATAAAAAACAATTAAAATCTATAATAAAACATAAATTCAATGTTTTATGAACGGATATGTGAATATTTCTGTCTCTAAGTTGGAAGCTGTACATAAATGATTCATGGTTTAGATGCTGTCAATACATTGATATTGTACATTACTGATGTTGTCTATGCAAACGTATGAAAATGCTAGAACCACACTTTGCATCAGAATACTAATGAGATCACGTCAGATATATATGCATTTCCAGGCAGGTCATCGGGAGGACAACTTACAGCGTATGCAAATGAGATGGAAACGCTGGAGAATTGTGGCTTCCTTCCTGCTGTAAGCATATTGGCTTTATGTCACCTTTTGGTGGCACCCGTGTTGCAGACACATCATTTTAGAGCTCTAAATCCTCGTATTTACTTTGCAGATTTAGGTGAGGTACAATGTCTGTGGCAAAATCCCCGTTTTAATGAAAAAGTTGATAGTTTAAACCCCATACTTTGATCTTTCAGATATTGACTTTCGAGCATAGACATGTGTAAGCAAACATAACATGCATGAATTAAGATGATTTTACCAGTTTTCAATGTCTTTCATGGGCTGAACTCACTTCATAAGACCCTCCAATAAAGCCCCAGCTAGAAGAATGGCTTAGTTAGTAAAAATGTACCCAATTACCCTTCAAGCTTTGAAGAACGTTAAATGAAACGATAAAGGCTCTGCATGGTTTCACAGTGTTTCCCTCAGCACCACTGTTGTGTGTTTTTACCCCCCAGGAAAAAAGACAAGCTAATAAACCATGTACACTGTCAGCGAGCGAGGGAATGGATGCCTATGAGCGTTCCAGGTACATACTCAAGTACACAGCTCACATAGCAGTGCTTTATACCTTTAGTGGATCACATTATTTTCCTCCTCACCAGCTCTCTTCAGGTTGCACTTTAGGTCAACACTCCAGTTTTTTCCCCTTCAGGTTGCCTTTTGCATTTTCCCATCAAAACAAAAAAGGAGGTGTGGCTGCCGTTGCTGATTAATTAATCTGCTAAAACAAATTTTTACAACCTTTCTGTCCCGTCGAAAGGGTGTTCTTTGGCATTACCGATGCATAAATCAGGCAATTTGATGATTGCCGGCGCCCCGGCTAATGTTATTTCCCTGAAACAGATAACAATAATAATATGCACCTCATCTAGAGCTCATAAATATTGTGCTCAATCTCAGCAGAGAGGCTTCATATGCATAAAAGAGCACTTAATAGATGTGTGTGGATGGGGCTGGTGAGCGGAAAGCCTTTTGTTGAGAGATGAGAGTTCAACATGGTGACCTAGCCGCTGCCTAGCTATGCATATAAAAACAGGAGCCAGCATTAATATCTTCCCTAATGACCTTGCAAAATGAAAGACCATTACCGTGATGATACCACCATGGAGGCCTTGATGTTTTCTTACATTCTAAATGAGCACGTAGTCGAAAACATTGAGAACACGTGTATCGGAATTAAGGTGAAATTAATTCTATTCCTGTTTTTAAATGAGCACCATGCCAGAGTAGTGTCTCTCGTCTGGGTTAGTAAACAAACGGATACCTTTAGATCAGCGTGACAAATGCAGCCATTGGCTAAGTTTATTCTCTGTAGGGTATCCAGGGGACGCGGCTCGAACGCCTGCACATTTTCTTATGAGTAAGGAGTGTGGGGTGAAGTTATTTCTCTAATTCAAGGACACGTTGCTGCCACGCTCGTTGAATGAAAAGTCAGACGACTGTGGTCACATATGCCTTAGACGCTTCCAGAATTCCCCTTGCTGGTGAGTGACATTGAACTGAGAGGGTGACATGCAACGTATATATTGGTTCCATACATCGAATGAGGACATCAGCTGCTGATGAAGCAGTCGTAAGCAACATTTGCATGCTACGTGATGTTTTTATATCACGACGTAGCCCTGACTTCCACATCTGACTGCTCTCTCATTATCGGTGCTTATTATAATGACCCCTCAGTCTGCTCGTTTTTCTCCGCCACCATAAATAAGCAATTTATGTTCACATGGCAACCGTTTATCTCTCGGAGCACAACCGTATGGGATACAAAATAATCACACAGATTCTAAATAGTGGAAGAATAAGCATTTATTAAATTTTTGGCCAGTAGTACACTTCACATAATAGCACAAAAATTAAAGTGCAGTCACCATGCAGAATTTAAATGATCACAAGTGCTTGTTCCCATTAGACCTACCTTTTTTAACAGCAGAATTCTCATCATCTGTATTTAAAACCCAAAGTACAGCAGCTTTCCTTCACTTGATTACAGTTTTTAATATCCAGGTTGCGTTAAGGAAGATAAATTGCCATCCCAGCGCAATCTGACTGCTAACACAGAGGCGATCTATTACAATATCAGCTTTTGTCCATGTCTCGTCTAATTAGATTCTCAAACGGATACCGGATCAATCAATAATTTTAATTTCGCCTGCCTCCTTTTCACCGCATATTCGACGTTTGGTTTTTAACGGAAAACAAAATGACAGAACAAAAGGCAGTAATTTATTCAGAACGAGCGCCGGTTCCTGCAGACGAGCTCGGTAACAGACTGCGGGGCTGCAGACTCGCATCGCTCTAATTAACATGCAGATATGCATCACCTCATTGGCAATTCAAATTGCGCTTCCCTGTAATGTACCTCAAAATTGTTCTACTTCAAACATTGCATTTGATTTGCAAAGCCCCCTGGGTATCCCATAATGTCTCCATTTATCCAGACCATCAGGCGTTTACTGAACAATCTGCTCTGACTCAACTCCTCCAACAGCTTGCCTTCTCCAAACCCAGTCTGGTTGCTCTGGGACGGGCTTTGTCCTCTCCTTGGCGGGTTTCCTGCATGGCATCCTATGCTGTTAAATATGGTGGCTTTCCGGAAGACTTCATTTCCATGGCACACGGGCAGGCAAGCGGGCGGACGCGTGTCTGTCTACTCAGCACATTATTAGCATGCAGTGCATATCCACAGTCATGAATGCCAGCCTCCCATTAGGCTCCGTTTTGGTCCCTCCCACGCTCCCGTTTGCGGAAGTTCTGATTGTTGTGTATGGAGCGCACGTGAGCGTTACGCTCGCTGCCGATGGCAGGGGGCCCAGAGGAGCAACAAGTGGCAGAATCTGCGGTGTGCAGTAATTCGGTGTGTTCGCAGCGGCAGGGCTGGCATGGCGCCAGATCTGCCATCTGCTTCCTTCACACCCGCTTTCCCTTCCTGCCAATTTGCTCATGACGTTACGTGCCTCCCATCCTCATTTGCGTGTCAGAAATGGGCAGCACACATTCCTGCCCCCGCCTCAATGAGGGTTCTCCAGGGGCCAGATGGCAGGTTGCCCGGTCCACGTTGGTCAACGACCACGAAATCGCGCAGGAGAATATTTTGCAAATAAATAATACTTATTAATAAAAATCCTTGTTAATGATTCTTGTTGTTTTTTTTGTAGCCATGTCCTCTAGTTTCCTCCATTGATGAGTTCAGTGTGAGCGTTAAAATGGATCCTGCTCACATGGGAACTTTTCCTGCCTGTGAAGACCAGTATTGTTTTCCTGTCGGGATGCTGCCAGTGTACACACTCAGCCACTAAGCTCCTTACATGGTTGCTCGCTACAGCCGTCTGCTCCTACCTCCACGAGCTCTGCCACCTAGCCAGCCTTCTCCCTGCTTCCAGCCTGCTGCCTGTCTGCCTTCTGCTTGCCCGGGAGAAGGAGGGAATGCTGTGGGATCTAATGCGCACGAGCCGTTTGAAGCTGCGGAAAAGTGAATAATCAATTAAGTATTGATTTCTTGTAAGATTTTGTAAATTTCAAGGCAAGACAAAGAGGATAGCTTAAGGGAAGAGCAGCAGGGACTTGGTGTAAATTAGCGAACAAACAGCGTGGCGGAATAAACTAACGGCTCATCAGGATCAGTCTTCTTGTCGCTCCTGACGGAATTAATGCTATTTTGCGTGAAGACAATGCCGCTTTTTTAAATGAGGAAGGCTGGCGAACGAGACCTTAACCCAGCCGCGCAGAGCCGGGCTAATTACACTTCCCGGCACAATGGAGCTCATTTGAATGTGGCTATGCAAATCGCATGCAGCTCATTTTTATGGATCAGAAAGCCAGCCATGTCGGGAAGAATTAAAGGCTATTATGCGTGCAAAGCAGTTTATTCCCCCCCCATTACATGAGAGAAAATACACTTGAAAATGAGAGAAGCATTGGACTGTCTTCATAACTCGACACAAAAGATCACACAGGGGACCTTCAAAGGATTCCTCAGTGTTTCTTCTCTTTTTGTCTGTTTTGGATGTGGGGAAAATGTGATCAAATATGCGTGTGTCAAGCACATTACAACGATCTGTGGATACTGATGGCGTCCTTTCCGATTGATAATTATCGTCGCTGGCACACGGAGCCACGCCGGCATGGATGGGGAAAAAACGAGAGGGAAAATGTTAGCCGCTAATGATATTCAGCATGCAGAACATGTCATATGCATGATGACAACTGGCAATTTTAACGAAGCCTTCGTTTTTCCTCCTCCCAGAAAACCAGTGCGGACTGGGAAGCGGACGAAATGAGCAAAGTTCTGCTTGTCTTTATTCCGCCACAGATTACTCCAGTGCCACCTCGTTCGAATATGCAATTCTGCACTTAAAAGATAAGAAAAAAACACTCTTGAGGCAGCCAAGGGCAATTAATGAGCCGGTGCGGATGAATCAATGCTGGATGTTGCCATGTTTCTCCTTGTTTCTTCTTCCACAGAAGCGGTTCAGGAACCTCCGTGCTGTCCTCCACCGGCTGCCGTCTGTGTGTTTGTGGATTCTCCAGCCTTTCCAGCTGGGCGCGTGCCTCTGTTTTGCATATATGCATACGCTGTGTGGCGCTGGAATGAAGGGGGCATGCTAAACAAGCAAATTTACATGTCTATGCATAATGGCAGGGGGCGCAGAGGAGGGCGCGTGCTGGCAGGGCTGAGGGAGGAGGGGAGAAGTACAAGAGGATGTGATGTAGGGGAACACCTGCACTGAAGGATCTTGGAGGATCTTGTAGAGGAACATTATGACAAGCCCCTGACAGCTTTCCCCCCACCACCTCCTTCTCGTGGGAACATACCAGGAGGTGTGGCATGATTACGTCTCTTCGCCTTGCCCACGTGGAAACGCACCTCGCTGGCACAGATTGGACGGCTCTGCTGAGTGTGGCACTGACAGTCCTGTGGGAAACCCACTGCTTCATTCACGCTTTTTCTCTCACGGGTCTTGGATGGATGGTAACTGTGACTTGTGTGAATGGACATTTATGGATGCATTGTGAAAATTGTTCTGGAAGTTTAAACCAACAGGAAATTACCTTTTTTTTTCAATAGAGTTTTCATATTGAATTGAACCTTGAAGGCTTTTTCTGGTTCTTCACTTGCTGGTCAAAATTTTTGACACACTTGACTGAATTTGTTTCTCGTTTTTTTTTTTATACTTTTTTTTTTATCTCCAGACTAATGATTAAACAAATATATATTGCACCTACATGCTTATTTACAGCAATTTTTTTTTAGTATTTTCTTTCTTTACGGAAAAGTTGGATAAAGCAGTAAAAGAAAAGCAGCCAGCACGTGACCAGCACAAATGGGAACTCCTTCAATACTGATGTAAAAGCATCCCAGGATGCACCTTGTCAAGTTGGCTGAGAGCTGGAATCTGGTTATATTGAGAAAACATTGTTCCTATAATACTATTTCTGTGTTTTTTTTTAAATAATTGATCACTTTACTATTATTATGTAACATGATTAGTTGACTTTAGAAAACACAAGTGAGGAATCCTGTTTGCCAATTATAAAAATTAAATAAATATTACAACTTTACAAATATTAGTCATTAGTTAACTAGTTAAATGTGAATAGTGGCCACAACATATTTTATTTAATAGTAATAATAATAATAATACATTTTAAATTAAATTAGAATATTTTATTTAAATAAGGTATTGTGATTCCTCACTTTGTCAACTGATTGCATTTTCAACTGTAGTGTTATTACTATTAATAGTAATCATAAAGAATGAGCTGCTGCATCCAAACTTTGACTGGTACTGTATGTTTGCTTTCAGGAGGATGCATTATGTACACTCTCAGTTGTATAACTGAAGCAGAATGTGCAGAGTTCCCATCTGATCACAGTATATTACTATGCATACTCTTGTGGTGCACAGAAATGTTCGCTACACAGTTTCTAATTTCCATTTCTTCACTCAGCAGGTGCTTTTATCCAAAGTGCCTTATAGTGTGTTCCATCCGAATCAAAACTTTGACCTTGGCGTTATTAGTATCCTGCTATGGCAGTTGAGCTATGTGTGTGCTATGATGACTTAAATGCATTCCCAGAAGTTCCCATAAAGCGTAAAAAAAAAAAAAATTCTGTTATTGTGGTCAAAGGCCTACTGAATCAACCTCCACTGTGATTGTTTTTTTAATACCAATTGTTGGTTGCGCACAATTATCTGAAAACTGATCATATCTGCGGCTAATGAAATGCAGTCTTCAGTCTGTGGCTCTTGAGATCACCTTTGTGATTCAATCAGTCTTATGTGCAAATGAAAGTAATTTAAAGGATAAAGCAAAGCATTAATGATGAGGTCATTTACAGCAGACTCATTAAAACACTATTATACGCAATTTCCTGTAACAAATTTCATTCCGAAGAAACATTACATTGGAAATAATAAACTAGCTTACTGCCGTTTAATACAATTAGTGTAACATAATGCCATTATGAGCCTAAAATAGATGCTGTCGCACAGAAGCAACAGCACTAACCTCTGTCTAAATGAAAGAATATTAAAGTCAGCGGCGGTATGACGTCTCTTTGTAATAGCCATGTCTGGGGTGCAATATGACAGCAGAAATATAATGTTTCATAACTGACAGTCTCTGGGTTTGTGTTGCCTGAGGTCGCATGGGGCGAACAATAAAGAGTAATTTGATTGATGGAAAATTGGAGTGGCCCATCCAACATGTTTCACCCGAGGCCTCGCAATAGCATGTACACTGGCTGATGATGTTTCACGTTTTCAGAAACTCCATTTGTTTTGTTCGGATCTGTTGCTGTATCTGGCGTTGGGGTTCGTCTTTGATATGAGACTTTAATTGTGCGGCACGGACGCATATTAGAGATGTAATTGAATAGAATGAAAGAAACAAAAAAGGAGAAAGCCGAAGATGGATTGAGTAAGGGCTCTTTCTTTTATCAAGACGCCCAGGGATCTTTTCACACTCTCCCACTCTCTCTCTCTCTCTCTCTCTCTCTCTCTCTCTCTCTCAGGCTGTGGCGTCTGGACTCTCTTCCTCTGAGTCAGTCATGACATAAGCAGTAAAAACAGTTGTGAGTGATAAATAGATGTAAATGATCAGGACCCTCATCTCTGCTATCCATCAGATGAGTCTAGCGTAAGAGGACAGCACGTTTGCATGAGAAAACCGCTCTGCCCCAAAAAAAGCTTTTTTGTGCCAGTAAATATGGTTTTCATATTGAGAGGAAAATATCTTTCAGTGATTGATTAGGAAACAAACGTTTAACTGACCACATGTTGTTCGTCTTCAGCAACAAACGACTGAGTTAAAAAGGTGCTGCTTTGCAACAGTTAACATTTTTGTGGTCTTTTGTTGTCTTTCACATCTAAGATTATATTTATACAAGACACATTAAGGCTGTTCTGTGCTTTATTTATTGTTGTCTAAACAAAATAAGTTTTTTTTTAAGCATATTGCACCATGGATACCTCCTTTTTAAGACCGTGTCAAGTTTAACTTTAAAAAATTTGTTTGTTTAGCCGATTTAAACATAAAAAATGTGGCTTGTGTGAACAGCTGTTTAGTCTCAGTTTTTTAAATTGTATGCAGGTTGCTGTCTCTTCATTTGCAAAATCCACAATCCATCATTTAAAGAGACAGTACACTCAAAAATGAAAGTATCGTCATGAATTACTCATGCTTATGTTGTTCCAAACCTGGTTGACTTATTTTCTTCTGTGGAACAAAAAGTGGAAATTTTCCATAGTCCAATGCAGTTCCAATGAATGGGGACTTTAGGTTTTAATCATCAAAAATAATGCAAATAAAACTGTTATTATGCTGCTGTATTCCAAGTCATATTAAGCCATTTGATTACTTTGAGTTAGAAGCAGACCAAAAGTTAAACTGTTTTTGGGTGAACTATTCCTTTAATTCATGTTTGATCACATGCACAAGAACGAATTACATTTACTAGATTTACTGGGGTGACTTTTTCTCACTTTGTTCTGATTCCATGCTGGAATGAAGTTTATAAGATTAAAAAACACTTGCTTGGAAATGAAAAAAATAAATGTGTGAAAAGATATCAGACTGTATCTCAGCAACTTCCACAACACTTGTTCTGTTCTCTTATTACAGAATGGCTTTTGGAGGGCAGTATGAATACAGTTGTATGATTTAAACCAGCAGCATGCAGTATTTATGATGAGGGCTCTCAACTATGTCAGACAAGTAATGGGATTCTAGTCATTTTACTGTAGGATTAAAACGGAGAGCGGATTTTAACAGGGAAAATGAATTGGGTATTGCAAGAATACATTTGCAAAAAAAAAAAAAGTGTGGAAGACGGACTCCCCTGTTTTTGATTTGTGCAGGCTTGGCTGTTTATAGTGGAAGTGAAACCGCTCACATGTGTCCCGCTGCTGTCATACACCGAGCTATCAGTCGAAAGCTTAGCTGAGTTCGGAAACACATGCCGTATCCCGTAACAAGTTGCTCCTCTGTGAGATCTGAGGTGACGGCAGATTTTCACTTTGAAATCTTTTGCCACACTGTAAATCAACATTTGTTTAACTGAAACTGGAGAGTTGTTGTAATATGTAGTGATTCAAAACTGTAGATCTTTTATAAAGGTGTAGAAATTAAACCACACTTATTCCATACTTGATTGTAAAGTGTATAAATAATATAGATCTGCTTAATACACCAAATAATTTATTAAAGCAGTGGAAATTCTGTCATTTACCCACCTTCACTTTGCCTGAATTATTTATTCATGTATTTATTTTATTGCAGCTTTTTTTTCCCTTTCCGAACTCATTTGATGGCTTTGTGTGAGGTACAAACTGTAATTTAAGTCATTATTAAATGAAAATTTCCACAGTCACTGCTCACTCATTAAATCTCTCCAGAAGGGAGCACTACAACAGGTTTTACGTCATCAATGACAAATCTCACTGTAATTAAATTAAATTGCTTATATTTCATTCTGTTCTTAACAAACAACGATTGCAATATAATGCATGAGTCATAGGACCCATGGTGCCTTATTTTTTTATATATTTTTTGACTCTGCATTTATGTTCTTGTTTTTTGTGAACATGGGTTAGGGGTAAAAAAAAATCATTTTATATGATAATTTGTTATTTACTACATGTATAATATAAAAGTTGTGTGTGAACCTGTCTCTGTGTGTGAATTCAAACATTTTACCCTATGCAGAATTTGCAGTATTTTTGACAGAATCCTGTGAACTGAACAGAGACAGAAGTCACATTTTAGTGGTGGAGGATAAATGTTGTTAAACTGATTTGTTTTTGAAAAATCATTATTTGTTTTAAGAATTTTCAGTTTAATTAAGCTAATATAAACACAGACTAAGCTGCTTCTGGGTTTTTCAAGTACAATCTTTAATTCAGAACCTAGCTATGGTCACACAATAACAAACAACTACTACCAAATTTGCAAAAATGCCTTTAAAAATGCAGCTAGAAAGCTGTTAGGCCTTAATATGACATCACATCACTGTGGAGGTGATTGGGACAGCTAAATTTGTCCGCTCCAGACCTGATTGGTTGAAAAGTGGAGCGGGCATGTCATTCTGTCCTTAACCTGCCTCTGCTCCTCTCAACAATCTTTGACTTAGTTCTATCAACATGATCCTTTGTGTGTATTGTAAATATATCCTCTCAGAATAATACTGCGGTATCATTGCATTATTCAACAATGATCCGCGAGGCATGTTAAACGCAGCTGCTTTCAAAGCCGGCTCTCATCACTTTACCTGTAGGCATTGACGTTATCCTGCTCACTGAATCATTAAAACATTGAATTTTTGTTTTAATGTTTTAACATTTACTTTTGGTCAAATTTGAGTTTTTGAGTTGCCTGTTCCTCCAGGGTCTTTATAAAGTCGCAGCTGTAAATATTTAAATATGTACTTTTCAAGACATTTTAAATATCTACAATAAATTACAGATATTGAGGGTATTATTTAAAATGCTCTTTTGTTTATGCGCTTTTCTTTATTGTGATGTATTACATGCATCTCCACAGTCATTTTTTCATTTCAAGTCTGTGGCTCGCTTACAGAAATTGAAGTGATGTGTTTATTATGCAGGCAATATAATCCACAATTATGCATTGATTATTGTCCTTCATAAATTGAACAAAGCAGGGGTAATTAGTCTCTGTCAGCATGAAAAGACAAAAGCAGATTGAAGTCACTTAATTGTAATTCAATAGTTCTTCATCAGAAGAAGAAAAAAGCAATATGTATTCATAATGATCTAAAGATTCAATGCATTAAGCAAAAGCAAGCAGATAAACTACTCCATGTACTCTAAAAAGTTTAATTCTGATGTATGTAAAGTATTTGTGATATTTTACTTTTTTAGCCTAATATGCAAAGGCATTTGTAAGCAAACCATTCACAGGGTAATTTCCCCATTTATTTTTTTTATTTTTATTTTTATCTGATTGACTAACCAATGGCAGACAGGGAGAGTGTTTGGGGAAACCTGTGTAAAATAGGTTATTTTTGCATTATTTTTGCAATTCCGTTTGGTGATGCTAGTAGTGCAGATTTGACACATTCAACTTTAAGTTTACTTTCATCTGTATTTCTATCTGTATTTCTTCATTTTGCATGGCAGAGGTTTTAACTCTGTCAGATCAAAGGCAAGGAGAGATCATGTTAAAGGTGTATTTCTAGCCCATGTACATCTCTCTGGCAGCTTCAGCGGTCTCCTCAGAGATGGCTTTGGCACAGGCTTTATTTTGACATTATATAGTGAGAATCTACCAAGCCAGGCTAGTGTTCATATTTCAATTTGACGAGGGGCAAAAAATACAGGCGTAATCTGCCACACAAAAGCAATGTCATTACAGATGTGGCACATTATTCCAAAGTGGCGAGTCGTGCGGCGGGGAGACGCAAGATAAGGCAAAGAGAAAATATCAAAAGTGGTGAGTGAGCACTAGAATTCGTCACGGACAGATAAAATGTTCAGCAGAAAATCTTGAGGATGTGCCAATGTTTCTTTTTTCGTTCATTCTCCGTCTCCTCCTTTCTGTCTTTTAAGCTTTATCTGAGACACAATGAATGCGGCAATTTTATCTAAATAGACAAAAGTGTGGCAGCATCTAGCTGCTTTCTGAAGGCTGACCTTGACGGAGGTGTTGCCGCCCTATCTGTGCCGGACAAGAAACTGTCGGCTTAGTTCTTCTGTTAAATCGTAGCACGGTGATGTAGATATTAAGTAAATCTGTCAATATAACATGGAGAAGAGTACAATCAATCCCACAGTTTCAAAGTTTACCCCCCCCCACAGCCACACTAGAAAGCTGGGCTGTATTTAATGTAATAACAGTTCAGTTTGTTTAAATGTCACACTCACACATCTAATCTTACTGGTTTATTAGTTCCTTTTTAAATTGACCTTACTTTGTTAAATGCCACATGAGGTCTGGACCTTGTTTTTCACTAGCAATTATTCCATGTGTTAAATAAAACGTTATTAAATATGTACAATAATATACAAGGGGCGTGTTACACAAAGAAAGTGTGATTTCTTCACCACTAGCATCACTAAACTTGGAAAAATAACTGTTTTCAAACTGGTTTTCAAGAAAAACTCCCCCACCTGTCATTGGCCAGTCAAACAGAGAGCCCCGCCCACAAACTCACTTCATTGGCTGAGCTGTTGCTATGTTAGGCTGGTCGCCTAACAGCAGTGTTATATTAGTTCCACAGTGTTTACAGTTTTCAAAAGAATCAGCCTACAACTGGCTTAATTATATTTTTCATCACATATTATGCTGCAATACAATAAAGGATTTTAACTAAAAATTACACACTTCAGCTTTAAAGAGAATCAAATCAAAAAGCTTTAAATGAACTATTCTGTGTACTAAAATCAGTTTTGAGATGCTCCTGGTGGCTATTGTCCTACTAAGAGTGTTTTTTTTCTTGTGATTAATTTCCTATCTCCCATGATTCCCCAGGTGGCACATTGGTGGTGTAATGGACACAGGAAGTGCAGGCTCAGCATGCAGAAATTCAGATAAGCACTCTATTAAAAATGGAGTCTTTAATTTATTGATCAGTGAGGTGATGAGTTGGATGTGATGAAGGGGGAAGGAATGTGTGTGTGAGATATTTTAATCTCTATCTGTCAGTTATTATTAGTCATGATGGAGTTCTGAAGCACATTCAATGAGGAATGACAAGTTAGGGCAAGCCAGAATCATCTAGTTTCTTTGTTTCTCACACAAACTATTTCTGAGTTCAGACTCAAAGAAACAGATTCAGAACTGGTTAATAGGGTGCACAATTTGTGCTCCCTATTTGCCTTTTTCTGACACTATTCATCTCTGGTTTGTTTATATATTTTTACCTCACTTTAAGCAAATTTAATATATAGTAATATGATTTTTTTGCCATGTTTTTTATCATAACTGTTGAATTTTTAACAGTTAAGATACCTCAGCAGTAGTTTAGTATTTACAGGCAGAATTTTGGGTCTGAAGGTCTTTGCACACGGAGTCTGAAATTCTCGTCCGAAATTTTCCATCATAAAAAAAAAATTCGGATCAGGTTAGATTTTCTGCGTTTTCGCATCTGTAGCAAGCATTTGATAGGAAAGCATGACGCATACTTGAAATTTCGGACTTTTGAATTTCGGACTCAGTGTGCAAGGACCTTAACAGTCGCATTTGAATTCAGGCGCGAGTCTAAATTATTGTTCTGAGTGTGAACGCAAATCTGAAGTCACTCCTGAAGTTGTAATGATTGATATAGTGTTAACGTTAACAACATTTAGTTTCATGGCTTCAGCAAAAAATATGAATGCTAAAAATTTAGGCTGTGATGCTTTTGACTAATGTAATTTTAGAAATATATTAATTTGCCAGTTGTGTAGTGACATCTGAGGGTTAAAACTAACACCTTGTCATCAAATTTTTGCAGTTTTCCCATTGGTCTCATGCTAAACTCCTTTTGATTTGATATTTTTCCTTCATTAAAGTCTTGGTCCAGGCCTTGGGGTGTTTATACCTGTTTGCATTTTGTTAGATGCTTAACATGAGATGTCATTTCAGAAGCCGAATAAATGCACTTCCAATTTCAGGACCAGGTGTCTCAGACACATGTCCGTCCAGATAACTGACAGGAAGTTTAATGCAGTGACGGAAAACTAAACAAATGAATAAATCGAAGCGGAAAGCATCACAGCATGCCTGGACAAGGCCAGTGGGCTTCGGTCTATCTGAGAAGTGAAACTAACGAGGCTTGGCAAGTGGAGCTTCGCAACAGAGGCAGGGATCTACATGCAATGAGAGAGAGGTCAGCCGAGGCCTTTGCCTCCTGGACTTTGCCTCAGTTGTGACAGTTTATGGAAGAAGCTTTTACGTGCAGCAGAGACAGAAGCTTCAACCATTAATGTGTTGTTGTTGTTGTTTTTGATAAATGCAGCATCTATACCCAAACATCATGTTTATATGTGCATTTTTAACATTTAATTTCAAAACTATAGCCATTACTAGTGAGCTGGTCCAGTTATAACAGTTCTTACTCTTTCCACTAGATGTTGGAACATGGAGACAGAGATGTTGGTTGATGGGGTCTGGCTTGCAGTTGACGTTCCAACTCCTTCAGATCAGGATTCAGGTCAATCAAAGTAAACCTTTTTACTTTATAGTAAGGTTCATTTGAAACAATATTAAATGTATTAGGTTTAATGACCTAACAATGAATCGTCGTTTTACTTTTTTATTTTTTTTATTTAGGTTACTCTTAATTTATAAACGTTCTACCATAGGTTGGGGTTGCTGACATTTTTCAATGATTTTGAAATAATTTTCTGGTGCTCACCAAGGCTGTGATTGTTTGATCAAAAATACAGTTAAAACAGTAATATTGTGAAATATTATTACAATTTAAAATACCCGTTTTTCCATTTGAATATATTTTAAAATGTAATTTATTCCTGTAATGGCAATACCTAATTTTCAGCAGCCATTACTCCAGTCTTCAGTGTCACATGATTCTTCTGAAATCATTCTGACTGTATATGTTGATTTGGTCCTCAAGAAACATTTCTACTTTTTTATCAAAGTTGAAAACATTTATTCTGTTTAATATTTTGGTGGAAACTGAAATACATTTTTCTCAGGATTTTTTGATGAATAAGAAGTAAAAAAAAAAACAGCGTTTATTTGAAATATGTAACAATGTAAAAGTCTTTGTCACTTTTGATCAATGTAAATGCACCCATGCTGAATAATAAGTATTAATTAATTAAAACCTCACTGACCCCAAGCTTTTTAGTATTTCAAGTTGTACAAATTAACATGAATGAATAATGAACATTAGTGTACTAAGTAATGTATTTGTATTTATTATATGTATTTAACTTTAAAAAAATGCTAAAAAACAAACAAAAGTGTGTTCATTATCTCATTACACCAAATGCATCAAATAATTGTAACTAATTGAACTTTATTGTAAAGTGTTACCAGCATTTATTTGGGGACACTTGTTTGTGCACATGAGCATTTTTGTCCTGAAACATTCTAATGAAAATGTTATTCTAACATGCATGGCTTCATACTTGATTGTATTCTCTTGTTAGTAATGGTTGTAGCTGAATTATCAAAACCTAAGCATCATTAATGTGGTGTCTGTATATTTTTGGATAATGTAGTGTGCAAAAGTGTTCTGTGTTCCTAATAGTTATTGCATCTCATCAATGACCAGTTTCACATGATTACTTGCTGCTAATGTCAGTAAGAATTAATTTTTTGGCTAAATGTGCATCTTTCATTCATACTTTTTTTATGCTAACACTTATGCTCATCACGGACAGCAACATGTGCTCAGCAGCTTGATGGCCATTAGACTACAGGTTTTGATGTTTCTGTAACACACAGCTGTGGTTGTTAGAGAGATCCTACAGGCGACTGATTGAGTCAGAATTAGATCCTTTAATTTGGTAATGTTGAGTAACCAACATCTGGAAGTTTTATTTCACTGCAATTTCAGACTCTGAGGCCGTGAGAATGGATTTCATTCAGCCGCAAATCGGACAGATGCGATAACATTAGGTTAAACGAAATGTGTGTTAATTTTTGAAGACTGGCTTTTCTAAAGCAATTTAGATTTTCTCTGTTTGTTGATATTCTTTTAAATGTGACAACTCTGACATATGTTTCCACCACAGATGGATGAATGTGTTTTTTTTTTCTCTTGCTCCCCCGAAATGGTTTCATCTAGACAGGTGCTTCCTGTTCTACCCTGACATGAAATTAAACACAAGTCCAGATGTGCTGCCTGTAGACCGTCCATAACCGCCGCACTGGGCATTTAATCAAAGCGCAGAAAAGGAGACGGCAGTAAACCACTTGCTCATGAAAGAGAAATATGTGTCGCACTAGTATGAGCCCACGTTTGGAAAGTCAACTTTCTCTGAACCCTGCACGCTTTTGTTTGGAGCTTGACACCAGATAATAAACAGAACTGTCTGTGTGTTTGTCACTAATATGTGGAAGTGTTTGTGGCGGTTCTGTGTGTGAATGTGAACGCTAGACTCTTTCTCTTGGGCTGGTCAGTTTATAGTTATTAATATAGTATGTGCACACATTCTGGAAGCTGCTAAAACATGAGAAAATATTGTAATTGTTTCTTTAGTGAAAAAATCCATTGCATGGATCAAGCATATTGATGTGTAGGTATAAAATTGCACTAATTTGTAAGGTCCGAAGGTCTGTGACCACATTGAGATTGGATCTGAGATTCAGAATCTAAATGTGCATGTATTAATTTAGCATATTCTGTTATCTATAGCTATATATTCTGTTACCTATAGCTATATAATGATTTTAATAATACAATTTTTATTCATTCATATTTTTTATAATTTATTAATTATTATGAAATAATTGTATTATTCTATACTATATATATATATATATATATATTAAAAATATATATATATTATAATTTTTATAATTAAAATATTTTGACAATTTGCTGACAATGTCTTTTTATAATGAAAAATATTTGTAAATCTTAGATCTAATGAAATGGCTTTAAAAAAAAAAAAGCTCAGTCCATGTAAGCTGTAAGCATAATAACAATTCTAGACAATCGCTCTTGAAAGGAAAGTGATGGACCATTGTCTAAATCTGGCTATTTACATATTCAATATCAGGCAGCCAGCATTGTCGAATACTAATAAATACTGTAAAGAAAATAGCAGATATAGACTGATAACCAATATGGTTCTAATATATCATGCATTCCTTAATTTCACTAGTGGATCCCACATATAAAAACATAATACTTGATACACCAAATACACAAAATGCTCTTTGATTAAAGCACATGTGTGTATTTTATATTTGATGAACCAATATTTTTCATTTCTTTTTCTCTCTGAGGGAATTCAGGCTTTGATGTGACTGTTTCTGTGCTGGTGTGGCGTAAC